>CM055963.1:22822500-24022500 GCA_029531755.1 Holothuria leucospilota | reverse complement strand
CTAAGGTGGATGAATTTTCTTTTTGGACATATGTTGAAACTAACAACATTTCATACTGATGGCAAGTTCCTTGAAAATATGCAGAAATTGTTTGTTTTTGTTGCAGGTCAAAAGTTCTGTACTAAGCTATGCCAGACAATTCACTCAACTTTGCACTACAGGATTTAAGTTTTATGTACAGTTCTTGACTACTGTTGCTAATTAAAAGTTCCACAATATACTTGCTATTAATTACACAACTGTTTCAAACATTTATGACATCACAAATAAAACTTTGTAAACACAGCTGCTTGTTGGTACAATATTTGCTAGTTCATAAAAGACTCACCCGCCCACATACGACTACTTACTTTTTGTCTTAAATTATCAACGGTTGCCCTAATAAATATGTGTAATTTGACGTACAGTCTGTAAGCTAACACAGGAGGGAATAACCGACTTAACAGTCCTGGCAGATATTTACAAACCCAAATTAGCTGCTATAATATGCCAGAAGAAATTGCAACCCTTTCTTTCACAAACTTGACAACTTCCCGGGGTTCTACACATGTTTACCACATTGCCGACAGTCACCTTTGCCCATTTACTAAGACAGAAGTGTAAAAATCATTAGGTAAAAGTTGATTAAACCCCTTATTTCAACTATGCTATCCAAAAACAACATGAAAGAATTCAGGACCTTATAATGAAGTGTGAAAGAGCAACTACATTCTGGAAATTTGTTTTGACTTGTCTTGTGTGAATAAACTAGTATTTCTGCTAATGTGGGACAATTTGATTTGCTGACCAAAGCTACTACTACTACTACTACTACTACTACTACTACTACTACTACTTCTACTACTACTACTACTACTACTACTACTACTACTACTACTACTACTACTACTACTATTATTATTATTATTATTATTATTACTACTACATCATCAACTGTCAATTTAGAAACAACAGTGAGCCCTAGCCCTGTCAACTACCCGCTTGCTCCCACTACAATACTACATTAATTCCTATCAATTTACTGATATGATTGGGCCTGCACCCTATCAAGATCCCTGACTCCCACTCCAATACTAAATGACTATTAATGTAGTGACACTAGCGGGCCCTCGCCCTGTCAGATTCCCATGTACCCGTGTATTTTTGATTACATTATTGACTTCAGCACAACAGACTTTCCATCAATTTGGTGATGCTAGAAGGATTTCTTTGTACCATCTGGTTTTGTTCCCACTTCCTTTTGATCATTCCAGTGATATCAATTACTCTAGCCAAAAAATCTTGCAAAATTAAACGTATGAATTGGAAACAACTCTGCAGCCAATTTCCCCTGTTCCTAATGTAAAGGACAAACAATACTGGAATAACAGTGTGACAAAACAGCACATGCCTAAAACATTCACACCGCTCTTCTTTATCCTTACTGAGTCCCTCTCTTTCACAACTCTTGACCTTTGACCTGTGGTGACCCCAGATGACCTTTGACCTCCACCAAAAACGATGAGGATCACTTACTCAGTATGTTCTATCCACATGCTACTTATGAGACTCATCAAAGTTCCCCTGCTTGAAATATCATGTCATGTTAACAAAGTTTTCACCTTTTGACCTCTGGTGACCCTCAAATGATGTTTGACCTCCACACAAAAACAGTAGGGATCATCTACTTAATGTGGGCCACCAGCATGTCAAGTATGAGATCCCTTGAAGTTTCTCTGCATGAGGTATAGTGCTCCCAAGGGTTTAACCTTTTGACCTCCGATGACCCCATATTACCTTTGACCTCCACCAAAAATGATGATGAGGATCATTTACTCAATATGGGCTATCCACATACTAAGTATGAGATTCATCAAACTTCCCCTGCTCGAAATATCATGTTAACAAGATATTGACCTCTGGTGACCTCAAATGACCTTTGATCTCCACACAAAAACAAGATGGATCATCTGCTCAATGTGGGCCATCAAAATGTCAAGTATAAGATCCCTTGAAGTTTCCCTGTATGGGATAGTGTTTACAAGGTTTGACCTTTCGACCTCCGATGGCTCCAAATAACATTTGACCTCCACCAAACATAATGAGCATCGTTTACTCAATATGGGCCATCCACCTACTAAGTATGGGATTCATCAAAGATACCTTGCTTGAAATATTATATTAACAAGATTTTGGCCTTTTGGCCTCTGGTGACCTCAAATGACCATTGACCTCCACAAAAACGACAGAAATCATCTACTCAATATGGGCCACCTAAATGTCAAGCATGAGATCCCTTGAAGTTTGCCTGCATGAGATATAGTGCTTACAAGTTACAAGGTTTTAACCTTTGACCTCTGATGACCCAGAATGACATTTGACCTCCACCAAAAACAATAGGGATCAGTTACTCAATAGGGGTCATCAACATGCTAACCATGGTATCCATCAAAGTTCCCCTGCTTGGGATATACTGTTTACAAGGTTTTAACTTTTTGACCTCTGGTGATCCCAAATGACCTTTGACCTCTACCAAAACAATAGGGATCATCTTTCTTATATGGGACATGCACATGCCAGGTATGAGATTCCTTGGAGTTACGCAACTTGAGAGTGTTTACAAGCAATTTCCAAGGTATTTGCCATTTGACCTGTGGTGATCCCAGGTGACCTTTGACCTTCACCAAAAACAATGGGGATCATATACGCAATAAGGGGTATCTGCATGCCAAGTATGAAATCCCTTGAGGTTTCCCTCCTTGGCATATTGTGTTTACAAGGTTTGACAATTTGACCTCTGTTGACCCCAAATGAGCAGAGTGTCACATACATACATACATACATACATACATACATACATACATACATACATACATACATACATACATACATACATACATACATACATACATACATACATACACACACACGGCATCACCATCGCATAGATCCCTCTGACTACGTCAAGGAATCAATAAAAGGAAAGCAATGTACAGATCGTTTATAAAACTGAAAACTTCATCAGAGTTCGTTGGAAAAATGACAAAGGATTTACTATTGAAGTCGAGACCTTTAAGAGGATCAGAGTGACTGGGTGGAAGATTATCAGGGAGTGTCTAAGCAACTGATGCGAAATCTCGTTAAATCCGCTGCATATAGCATGATTGTAACAGATTACTTCACCATTAGAAACAAAAACAGCGTTATACTTCCATCACTCTTATTCTACCAGTAGCATTGTTTAAAGTTTTCCAAATTTTACCACTGTCGTTTCTATCGAGAGATATAAGGCCAGCATATTACATTTAAAGGCTCGGCATTTTTAATAACTGATGGAAGAATATTCCTATATTTTGTGTATAGTAAGCTACCTTATGGTCCGTTGAGAAACTCTTTTTACATTTCAAGAGGTACGGAAGTTGCACCATTTGAATCTTTGAAAGTTTTGAGCAACAAATAACATAATTTCTTTCTAGGAGAACCTTATTTCTTGAAAAAGGAAGCTACCGTATGGCATTGTTTTGATTTATCTGTCATTCTGTGTCTGTAAATATTGGTTTTAAAAGTATGAAAAATTTTCTCTAAAACAAACGCAATATTTCCCTGTAAGACTTTTACTGATTACGCGATCACGGACGTTCTGGAAAGGTCAGATCAGTAGAGGGATGACCTAGTAAAAGATTCTGGGCTTAATGGATAAAAGGTTTCACTTTCATGAGCATATCATTATAGTGTTGAACTAGTAAAGAGACGCCCCACTACATCCTCCCTTTACCTTAGTGAACCGCTCTTCATTTTCTACAGCGTTTTAAACTTTGTCCAAAACTTTAAGGTGGGCCTCTTTCCTATGACCATGTGACCGATCATGTCTACGGAATAGATTTGAAGAGGGAGCGGCGAATGAGCCGAAGCACAGAGAGTAAATTTCATGCACTGTGAATACACTCCTGAATAGCAAAAGAAACCAGACACTTGTTCTGACTCACTCACGTAGGCCTACGCCTGCCTGTCTAAGGTTACTAAGCCCATAGGTGTAGAGAGCGAGGCAGTGGGAGCTGGGGGACTAAAGCCCCCAGTCAAAAATGTGGTGGGGTGGAACTATGCTTTCTGCCCCCCCCCCCATCCAAGGACGAAAACTCCTTATTTGTTTGTTTTCTTTGTAAGAAATGTTAAAAATTTGCGGTAATTTAACTTAAAATTTGTCCAATGTCTTGCACCAAATTGCATCTAAGGAACCTCAGATATTCAAAAAATTTTTAAAGGGGAGGGAACCCCCCTAGGACGGCGATCCGTAACACGTTCAGCCCCCAGTCTCGAACAGCTTTCAACGCCTATGACCAAGACCATAGCCAAGAAGGTGTCAGGGGCGTCACACCCTAGAAAAATTTTCAGTCCGAAGGAAATTTTAAATTTCTATTGCCTCACTTTGTGGGCATATCACGCCCCCTACAAAATATTTATGTCCCTATATTTGCATGTGTATTCCATCACGTGGTCAACCCAGTAAGTAATTAAAATGGTTCATTTTCAATGAAACTGAACCCACATGACCCTTTGAACAAACTAAGGTACATACGGGCTTGAGGAAGAAAGTGCGGGCTAGTGTGAAACTTTGTAATTATCACTTTCAGCTGCAAGGAAAACGTAATATTCAGCTTTTCAAAAGTTTTGTATGCTGACATTCTTTCTTTCATGATTGTCTTCAAAAATGTTTCTCTTCTTGCTTCTAGGACTCGGACTTCGAATGGAATTACTGGAAATCCCTGATGTCTCCTTTCTTCGTAGGTTCAATCATTGCTTACATCGGGTTTACAAGAGCGGTGGAATTTCTGGTGCCCAAGGTATGAAAATTAACCATTTGGAAAGTTTAACTTTAGACTGGTCCCAAGACCGTAGCCAAGGGAAGGGGGGAGTGCAGGGCGACACCCTCTGAAACATTTTTTCGCCACCTAGAAGATTCAAAATTACCATTGCCTTAATGCATTCAAATATGTCTCACCCCCTCCCCCCCCCCCCCAGAAATATGTCGCCTCGTGAAAGCTAAGAAAATATTTCGTTCCCTGATATCTATTTTGCTCCCCTTCAGTACCTTGTCTGGCTACGGGCCTGGCAAGACTACAAATTACACAGAGAGAAGCCTCATACTAAGAGGGGTACTTTCAAGTTCTTTCGTGTGAAGTGCTTATGTTTTTTCAGTGTTCGATGATTTTCATAGTCGCACATTTTGAAGATTTTGATTGCCCCCCCCCCCCAACAGTTTCAAAGCCTGTCGAGTTCCACCTTATTTTGATGGTAATTAGGCCTCAATGGTTGGTCTAAGACTTCTTCAAACTTCTCCCGTCCGTTTTACTGAGTGATGATTAATGACAAAATATTATATTTTGAGTACAAGTGCATGATGACACTATTACGTTTTGTGAGAACCCTGTGTGAACTACAGACGGCATAAGAGATTTTAATCATTGCTAAATGCTCCCAAGGAATTATGGGAACTGGGAGTATAATCACTAACGTGACGTCACTGCTCCATTTTTGATTCCTTGCCAAAGCTCCGAGGGATCTCATACTTGGCAGGTAGGTTGCCCATAATGAGTAGATGATCCCTATTCTTTTTGGTGGAGGTGAAAGGTCATTTGGGGTCACAAGGGGTCAAATAGTAAGTGTGCTGGAAGTTGCTTGTAAACACGATATCTCCAGAAGGATAAATGTGAGGGATCTCATACTTACTATGTGGATTGCCCATATTGATTAGATGATCCCTATTGTTTTTGGTGGAGGTCAAAGGTCATTTGGGGTCACCAGCGGCAAAAACGTCAAAACCTTATAAACACTATATCTCAGTGATGGTAACAGTGAGGGATGTGATACTTAGCATGAGGATTACCCGTAATGAGTAGATGATCCTTATAGTTTGTGTTGGAGGTCAAAGGTCATTTGGGGTCACCAGAGGTCCAAAGGTCAAAACCTTGTAAACACGATATTTCAAGAAGGGTAACTGTGAGGGATCTCATACTTAGCATGTGGATTGCCCATATTGAGTAGATGATTCCTAGGAGGTCAAAGGTCATTTGGGGTCACCAGAGGTAAAAAGGTCAAAACCTTATAAACACTATATCTCAGTGATGGTAACAGTGAGGGATCTGATACTTAGCATGAGGATTACCCGTAATGAGTAGATGATCCTTATAGTTTGTGTTGGAGGTCAAAGGTCATTTGGGGTCACCAGAGGTCCAAAGGTCAAAACCTTGTAAACACGATATTTCAAGAAGGGTAACTGTGAGGTATCTCATACTTAGCATGTGGATTGTCCATATTGAGTAGATGATTCCTAGGAGGTCAAAGGTCATTTGGGGTCACCAGAGGTAAAAAGGTCAAAACCTTATAAACACTATATCTCAATGAGGGTAACAGTGAGGGATCTCATACTTAGCATGAGGATTGCCCGTAATGAGTAGATGATCCTTATAGTTTGTGGTGGAGGTCAAAGGTCATTTGGCGTCACCAGAGGTCCAAAAGTCAAAACCTTGTAAACACGATATTTCAAGAAGGGTAACTGTGAGGGATCTCATACTTAGCATGTGGATTGCCCATATTGAGTAGATGATTCCTATCATTTTTGGTGGAGGTCAAAGGTCATTTGGGGTCACCAGAGGTAAAAAGGTCAAAACCTTATAAACACTATTATCTCAATGAGGGTAACAGTGAGGGATGTCATACTTAGCATGAGGATTGCTCATAATGAGTAGATGATCCTTACACTTTTTGGTGGAGGTCAAAGGTCATTTGGGGTCACCAGAGGTCAAAAGGTCAAAACCTTGTACACACAATATTTCAAGAAGGTAACTGTGAGGGATCTCATACTTAGCACATTGATTGCCCATAATGAGCAGATGATCCCTATTGTTTTTGTTGGAGGTCAAAGGTCATTTGGGGTCACCAGAGGCCAAAAGTTTAAATCCCTGTAAACACAATATCCCCAGGAGGATAACTGTGAGGGATGGCATACATAGCATGTGGATTGCCCATATTGAGTAGATAATTCCTTTTCTTTTTGATGGAGGTCAAGGGTCATTTGGGGTCACTACAGGTCAAAAGGTCAAAACCTTGTAAACACCAAATCTCAAAAAGGGTAACTGTGAAGGATCTCATACGTAGCATGTGGGTTGCCCATAATAAGTGGATGATCCCTATAATTTTTGGTGGAGGTTAAAGGTCATTTGGAGTCACCAGAGGTCAAAAGGTCAAAACCTTGTCAACACTATATCTCAAGAAGGGTAACTGTGAGGGATCTTATACTTATCATGTGGATTGCCCATATTGAGTAGATGATCCCTAGTATTTTGGGGAGGTCAAAGGTCATTTGGGGTCACCAGAGGTCAAAAGGTCAAAGAACTTGTAAACATGGTATCTCAAGAAGGGTAACTGTGAGGGATCACATACTTACCTTGTGTATTGACCATATTGAGAAGATGATCAGTATTATTTTTCGTGCAGGTCAAAGGTCATTTGAGGTCACAAAGGTCAAAACTTTTTAAACATCATATTTTAAAGGAGGGTAACTATGAAGGATCTCATTCTTAGCCAGTAGATTTTTTATATTTAGCATGTAGGTCGTTTTGTGTCACAAGATTTCAAAAGCTTTTGACCTTATTAACATGATATCTCAAGTGGGATAACTATGAGGGATCACATGCTTGTCATGTGTGTGATTCATGTTTGTTACAATACATCCATATGGCAAGGAATCACTAAGCCTTTTGGCTTTCTGGTTATTTTTATCAAAATTAAACAGGGGGAGTGTACGAGAGTTTGTTTAAGTTGCAAACTACTTAAGTAGACCTGCAAAATCCAGAGAAGAGATACCAGAACCCAGAATCCCAGAGTTCCAAACAGAAGTGCAGGCTTAAGCATTCAGGATGTTTTTAAGGCCCACCTTTCTCATATCAAACAACATTTTCCAAACTAGTTAACATCTATAACTCTTTCTTCAGTTTAGAAAATACCTGCCTTCAGCACCTCCCCGCAAAAGTGTGTATTTCATTGCTCCAAGCAAAATTCTGTTGAGGACACTACGTTTGCTCTTAGTAGGAGGCTGCACTGGTTGTCACATTTCCCTAACCTCCACAAGTCATTGACCATCAAGATGGCTTACATTTGAAGACATATATTTTGAATCAATGTGCACTGTTTATGCCAATCAAAGTGTGGTCGCCAATTGTGATTTTAGGTTTCCCCAAACTAAAAATATTTGGGGGTTATAAATCTCTACCTTTAATTTCTAACAGGTGACAGTTATATTCATCTTTGTCCTTTCTCCCTTTTTTTCCTCCTGTTACAGCACAGAGAAACATTTCTCCCGATAGGATGTCTCACTTTCCTGTTTATGTTCTATAACTGGAGAGTGGTCGCCTACTTAATCGTACAAACTTTCGTCACATACATTGTCTCCAGAACCAGAAGAAGGTCCTTAGTATGGGTAACAGCTGTAGGACAAATGGCGATTCTCAACATGGATTCCCTTGAAGGTTACTTAGTAAGTCTGATAACTGGGTGATTAAAACATCTTGCCAGTCTTCAAAATCATTCACTTCGTACTGATAATGTATTGCTAGTTTTTGGACCCATTCTAAGAACTGTGAAGGGAGGTTTCAAAGTTCCGGATGCCAAAATCAAACCAATTTGAGAAGTTTTGGTAGATCTCCCCCATCAACAACAACAACAACAACTGGAGTATTTCAGGAACTTTGATCAGTTATGGCTCCAGTACTTTTCTGGAGTCATTAAAACAGCTGGATATGACTAAAATGTACCAAACCTCAGTGACTCGTTACCATAAATGCATAGTCTGCTTTTATTGTTGTGTTAGAAACTGAAGTCTGATTTTGTCTTTCCTCTTTTGAGACTGTCAGCCTTCTTATAAGGTTTAGCCATGATCTTAATGCCCAAATGAATGATTTTGCAAAATATGAATTTGGACCTAAAGATGAATCTGAAAGCCTCTCCTCCATGTGCATGGGAAAAGAAGCAACGCCCTCTGTGTCTTGACCTGAAGTGCCTTCTGTGCAATGTGTAATAAGCCAGCTATAACTTGAGATATGTGGCAACCACACCAAAACTTAAAACAACATGTTACAAAAATTCTTTGTTTACAGGGTTGTGGAGACTAACCCTAGACAATTCTGGTCACCAATGGCAGCCAGATATTTCATTCTGACGACTAAAAATTGTTTTTCTGGCCAGCTTAGTCAGCAGGCTGGTATTAGGTCAGAGAGTGTTGGTCTTGTTTGGCATCTAGAACTTCAGACCTTGCTAGAAGAATAATAATTTGACAAACATTCAGAATAGTATTGGAAAAAATGTTTAGTCATGACCACATTCAGAGAAAGGGTACTTTTAGCAACCAAATATTTCAATTTTAATTATTTTGGTCACTAGACATGCAGTTACTGGCAATTACAGTTTGAAGATAATCCTCCAGAGGTTGTAGAGACAGTACTGTATACAGTACTTTTAGAATGGTGGAGATTGGGTTTAGCATCCTCAGCACCTACAACCCCCAACCCATGCATCCACCAACCCATCTCATGGGAGAATTCTCCCCTCATTCTGCCTTCTTCCATTATTTGGTAAGGTGACTAAAGGTCATCTCTTTTCCTTTTTGATTCCTTGCCGTAGGCAGGCAAGGAATATATGCGATGGTGATGTCGTGTGTGTGTATGGGTGGGTGTGTGTGTATGTGTGTTTGTGATGCTGCTTGTAAGATAGGATTGACCGACACTTTTCATATTTGATATATGGATTTCTCATGTTGAGAGGAAGAACCCTATTGTTTTTGGAGGAGGTCAAAGGTCATCCGAGGTCACCAGAGGTCAAAAACCGAAAACCTTGTAATCACATTATCTCGAGATACGGATGACCAACACTTTTCATATTTGGTATATAGATTTGTCATGTTGAGAGGAAGAACCCCAGCTGTTGTTTTTGGTGAAGGGCAAAGGTCATTTGAGGTCACTGGAGGTAAAAAGCCGAAAAGCTCGTAATCGCGATATCTCAAGATAGGAATGACGGACACTTTTCATGTTTGATATATAGTTTTGTCATCTTGAGAGAAAGAATCCTATTGTTTTTTTGTGGAGGTCAAAGGTCATTTGAGGTCACCAGAGGTCTAAGACCGAAAACCTTGAAATCACAATATCTCAAGATGGGAATGGCCTATATAGATTTGTCATGTTGAGAGGAAGAATCCTATTGTTTTCAGTAGAGGTCAAAGGTCATCTGAGGTCACCAGAGGTTAAACTGCAAAAACCTCGTAAACGGCTTGCAAACATGATATCTATCGACAGCAATGGCCGACACTTTTCTTATATGGTACATAGATTTGTCATGTTGAGAGGAAGAAGCCATTTGTTTTTGGTAAAGGTCAAAGGTCATTTGAAGTCACTGGAGGTAAAAAGCCGAAAAGCTCGTAATCACGATATCTCAAGATAGGAATGACAGACACTTCATATTTGGTATATAGATTTGTCATGATGTAAGGAAGAACCCTATTGTTTTTGGTGGAGGTCAAAGGTCATCTTGGGTTACCAAAGGTCAAAAAGCAAAATTTCCCAAGAATTCCCAAGATTGTAATCTGGCATTACTGGGGTCAAAAAACAACATTTCCCAAGAATTCCCAAGATCGTCATCTGGAGTTATCAGAGGCCAAAAAGCAAAATATCCCAAGAATTCCCAAGATCATGATATGGGGTCACCAGACGTCAAAAAGTGAAATTTCCCAAGAATTCCCAAGGTAGTCATCAGGAGTCACCAGAGGCAAAGAGCAAAATATCCCAAGTATTCCTAAGATTGTCATCTAAGGTCACCAGAGGTCAAAAAGCAAACTTTTCCAAGAATTTTCAAGATCCAAGATCCATTGGAGTTGAATCCCTTTCAAGACACTTCAGATTTTCTTTTTTATTATATTTGGTGGGGTTCAAAGGTCATGTGAGGTCAGCAGAGGTCAAATTGTTAAAACATAAAATGATGTAGTCAAGAAAGATAAATTTGAGGGATAAACCTCAGTGCAACAAAGCATCCCCATTCGGCAAGGAATCACTAAGCCTTTGGACTTTCTGGTTCTATGCTTCCAATAACCCTACAGAGTTTTTCTTTTTTCTTCAATTTTTTCAGAAAGATCTCATTGCCAGTGACAACATAGATGACCTTGTGTTTCTGACAGCATTGTGCATACTGAAATTTATTTCTTTTTCACTGGATTGCTGTGATGAGACTAACATCCCATCATGCACCAAAACAGGAAGGAAGCAGGACTCATTTTTGGATCTTTTTGTTTACACGTTCTACCTTCCACTGTTTCTGATTGGGCCAATTTTGGTGTACTCAAAGTTTCGTCAACAGGTAGGCATCTCAAAACTTTATTTCCGTAAATATATGCTCAAAGTTTGGTCGGGTAGTTCTTTAAGTGTGTTATGAAGTATCCAGGATGCCAAAACCAGGTCGTAGCACTGCAACATACATGAGAGCAATATGCCATTCAGTAAAGGCCTTTTAGTCTATATTAAACATCCATAAAGAGTTTGTTCACTTTAGATACAAATTACAAAGGCTGATGTCCTGCCACCACCATTTCTTCTCTTCCTGTTCAGTAGACTGCTTAATTCTACCCCCCCCCCCCCCACTCATACAGCCCTCAGGAACTGACCTATAGTCATAATTACACACAGGACTACTTCCAGTCAGGGGGCTGTAATCTGACTTCCAGTCAGAGGGCTTTTGCCCATTATCTTTATGCAGGTTTCCCTAAATTATATTTTGTTCAAAATTAGCAAAATATCTGCCCAAATGTTGGTGCTGCAGCCCCCAGCTGGCCCCCTGCCTCATACACCTATGCCTTCAGTCCTGCGTCCCATTGTTTGTACAGTGAGCATTGAAAATATCAGCTCATTAGCCCTAAATCCCATTCCCCAATTGGTACTGCAGCTCATGGGTCCTACAACCCTTTACTCCTGCAGCGCATGCTAAGATTGCGTAGATTGTATGACCGATGGGTTGTTGTAACAATGGGGTGTAGTACATAAAGGATGTACATACTGGGCTGTAGGATTATAGGATATGTAACCCTCCTTGTGGACTTACCATTTTGAATCCAGTTGGAAAAATGTTCCATACAGCTTGCATGAAACAAGAAATATAAAAATTTTTGAGTTATGGTGATTTTGGTTTCCACATTGTAGGGAGTACTTGTGGGGTAAGAAGGGAACCCTTAGGTGCAGCATGCACTAAATTTTATATGGTAAGCAAGTAAAATCTAGTTTAATTTATATGAAGAAACTCCATGGTCTCAAATTTACAAGTAGGTGTATTGAAAGGCATTTCAAAAGGAGAGTGAAGATGTTCTGCCCTTACAGCGTTTGTGATTGGTCACAACAATCATGATGTGAATTTTGCCCTGCAAATAAAGAGCCAGTACATTTCTGAAATCATCGGTTTGCCCAAACATTGGTATATTTTTTGCTCAAAGGGTCTGCTGCCCCCATTCTGACCTCATACTTGTACACCTATATGACATTACAGTAGTTCTTGTTCAGTCAAGCTCACATTTTTTGTGAGTCATGTCCTTGGGAATTTTGAGAAACATGATTGTTTACAACAAAGATTTAAACAGACTTGGTGGTGTTCTATAAAATAATAAATCTTCCATACATTGTTAGCCTAAGTCATGTAAATTGATATTTCAGTCATGGTACAGTTATTTTTTACTTGATTGTTGGCTAAGTGGAGAGTAACTCCATGATAATATCTCAATAAATGATTTTCTGAAACAGTGTTAAAAAGAAATAAGAGATTTGTAAGATAAAGCTGTTGTTTCCAGATCAAAGGTGAGGAGACTTTTGATTCTGTTCCCTTCATTCCAACAGATGAACCAACCAGTCAATCCTTGGGATAAACAGAAATATAATCAGTGCTTTTGGGAGGCCTTGCACTACTTTGGATGGATGCTAGGAGTTGAAGTTTTTCTGCACTACTCATATCACCCATCCCTAAGCTTTGACACTATTACATTAAAGCATGCCACTTATGTAGAAACGGGTGAGTTTGTGAAGACTTGTAAACAAGGACCTTGACTGGATAAGCACCTTCAACATGAGGACAGTCAGGACATACAAAGCAGAAAATAATGGAAATCTCCATAGTTACGATAACTGCATCTTTTGCCAAGGAATGGTTTAAGAATTGCATTATTAATCAGTGGTGGCACCAGGTGGGGGGATGGAGACTGCTTCCCCTTCCCCCGTTGGGGAAATTTTGCAGTTTCATCTGTGAGCCTTAATGGGTACTGTAAAGCATGTAATCCTAAATGGCAACCAGTCGCCCCAACAGTTTATCTGATTTTGAGCTCAGGAAAGGCAGCTTCTTCAGTAAAATCCCCAGATCTCCTTTAATAAAAACCCCCAAATTTCAAATTTTCTCCAAGAATTCCCCATTTCAAATTATCCTCAGTAAAAACCCATACTTGTCAAAATCTCTTTTAAAAATACCCATCTAAAATGTTTGCTTTTGTCATCCACCAGAAACCCTGACCCATTGCCAGTGTTGGGGCTTCGGGTGCATGGTCAGGGCCATCAGTAAGTTTGTCCCCCCCCCCCCCTTCCCCTGTCAGGCAAACCCTGGTGCCACACCTGCTATTGTTTTAGTTTCTGGTCCACGGTCCTAGATTTCAATGTAATTAGCCTATTTTGTATGGTATGAATTTTACCTTTCAAAGTCTGAGTTTGTGCTTCTCAAGACATGCATATATGGACGTCATCAAGGAAACAGACACTCAAACTATGGACACAAAGAAGTTGACAGTTTCATGGGGAAATTAAGACAGTGCTGTCTTTGTATGTAGGTCATTACCAGTATTTAGGACTGCATGCCCTTTTGCCATTTTGTAAGGGAGTATTTCTGGGTGGCCAAATTCTATTTTAATGTGTCAAAAGTCTGGCTTTCCTTGATAAGCATATATCCCTTTTTATTGATGTTCAGAATTTGACCAACCAACAGTTGCTCATGCATTTTTAACACCTTTTCCTGATTTGAGTTGCATAACCTGCATAACCTGTAGAACGTTCATTATAGTCTGATGTCCCTGCATACACTCCTTTTCAAGCTCACTCTTGATTGTCAATAGTTTAAACGTAAACCTAACTTTTGTGAAGTTAAATAATAATTGGGTCAAAGATTGTGATGTAAATCGAGCTATTTTGTTCCTTGACATGTCAAATCGAGCTCTCATTAGAGGAAAGTGCCCTTAGTTCAGTTGAAAAAGTTGAATCACCGATGCAGAAAAGAAGTAAACCTTTACAGCCACAGTGGCTATTTTGTTCAGCTTCATGGAAGAAAGCTGTCGCCATTGCTTGCATTGTGCTGGCCACTGGAAATTTCCTGAGTGGTTGCATGGGTGAATGCCCATACACCCTCTATTGAACTTGACTTAATCCAAGGTATCTGCCATATGCCTGCTATGGGGGAATAAATTTTTAAAGAATCTAAGGGCTTTTTCCCAGCATGTTTGTAAAACAGAGAATTTACTCAACTATATGACAAAACATGTCAAGAATGAATGACCCTTGAGTTTCAGCCAATCACAGGAGTTTTAACATCTAAAAAGGATAGTCCAACAGCAGCTCAGGTATTTAATAGCTATGGATAATCTACATGCAAACACCATTAAAATTATGTGTGTATAGCATGTTGACCTTTGAACTTTTACTCAACTGAAATTTTGGTTTATTTTACAGCTGGGTATGTTATGTGTAGTCTTCTCTACTTCCAAATGAAGTACATGGCCCTCTATGGGTTTCCAAGGCTGCTTTGTCTGTTGGACGGTCTAGACTCGCCAAAACCACCAATGTGTATTCATGCTATGTACTCCTTTAAAGATATGTGGAGGTAAGATTGAAGGACAAATATACTGAGTGTTTCCACACAATCATGAATCTTTCCTACACCTTTCCTTTTATAAGCAGGTCCCATTTCACCAAAGGCCTGCTATTCTGAATGTCCTATAGCTATACTGAAGATCAGCTAGTCTACTGTACAGTAGATTGTATAACCATTACCTTAATCCCGACTCCCATCCTGGAAGAAGATGATGGGTCAAGTAGTGGGCTTAAGTGGGCCTTCCATTTAGTTGACCTTGGATATAGTGGGACTCCTTTTTCTCCCCATCCTTTCAATGGTCACAGCTCTGTCTCATCTGACACAGCTGTGACAATTGACATCTATTGCACTGAAGGTGCTAGATTATGACTGTTCAAGTAACATGTCATAATGCATTGTATTCAAGGTGTGTATGTTGGCTCATGAGGGCTTTAGACTCTACTATTTTAATCAGTCACTAATGAAACTGCATTAAAGTAACTGTATTTGAGGGATATTGCAGTTGAGGTACTACTAGTAGACAAGAACATCATGGACGGATGCACTGCATCCGTGATGGTCTTGTCTACCTCTTCAGGACTGTAGCCTTAGGGAACTTGGGGGCTGAGCCCTCCCCTCCCCCCTACACCTAAAAAAAAAAATAATAAAATTGCAATTTTACCTGCCCAGGAGAATTATACTTGCAAATGCCCAGGGGCCAGCTGAGGGTTGTTTCCTGACCCCTTCCATCAATTTTGTGATGCCACGTCACCTCCCTTTTTGACTGGCAATACTGCCTACAGCTGTTCCCCTTCTGTGTGAGTCTTCCCATACCACAGTCCCTACCATATATGGATGAGGAATGCTACATAAAAGTTAAAGAGATACTCTCTTTCCTGAAATGCTATTTCTGATGGTATATTCAAAGGTTTCACTGAACCATGGACAAACAATATTCTGCTGGTTGGGAACTGGGTCAAAATGAAGATGTGCACAATTAAGCATGAGTCCAAAACTTGTATTTGAGGTCACAGCCCTATTTGCCCTCCAGCTTCTTCATTAAAGTATTTAGGTCAAGGGTCATGAGCATGCACATTTGAGGTTGTGGTCCTAAATAATAAAAAGAGTAGTTACTGTATGATATGATGGAGTATGGGGTACAGGTATTGCATTAAAAGAAGGGTGTAAGCTCAAAACAATTGATATGCTAGAGGGGTACTTATATTCTAAGCATTCTGGTGAAATTTGCATTGAAATCTAATGTGTAGTTCTCAAAATATTAGCAATTAAAGTTGTCAAATTTTCAACGCAAAGTGGACTTGAAGCAAGCACATATGACGTTATAGCCTCACATTTGTGAGGAGTCTTTTGCTTTTCTTTAATCTTTACATCCAGTTTGCTCCTCCACAATCACATGTTATTGTAACGTAATTGCATGAGAGGCATAGGAATTTTACAAAGTTCACATTCCACATGAGGTGGTCCTATCCCTATTAACTTCAAGGTCAGCACAACATACTGAATAAACAAAGGAAACAAATCATTTCTCATCAATGTGAAGAAGTGATATAACCCCTGCTTGCCTCAAGCTCACTTTGGGTCACAAATGTGGTAACTTCATTTGCTGGTATCTCGAGTACTACATGTCCAATTTGTTTCAGTTTCAGTTTATTTCTTCCTTCCTTTGTAGGTATTTATAGCAAAAACAGTACAAACAAGTATTACATAATCATTTGCCATACGATACAATAATTAACATAAAAATACTACATGAAAGGAAGAGGAACCAGAAGGAAGTTTTCACTTTTCTAGTCTGGTCCCTATCAAAATAAAGAATGAGAACAAGTGATCATATACAATCATATAGAAAAGAAAAAAAAAACAAACACAAAACAAACGAACAAAGAAAGAGGGAAAAGAAAATCATAAGTTTTTGCAATTACGCAGTTTAACCCGTACTACTATTACCCTTCATTATATTTAACAAGCAGGTGATATTTTAGTTTTTTCTTAAACATGCTTAAAGTGCAAGACTGTTAAATGGAATCGAATAAGGAGTTCCAAAAATTTACACCTGTAATTCTTACTTGGGACTGAGCTAAAGAAGTCCTAGTATGCGGAAAGAGGAGACTGTCCTTGAATCTAGTAGAGAGAGAATGGAAATCACTATTAGTCTGGAAGAATGAGATGAAATCGGGAGGCAGATTACTATGTTTGTGTTTATATAAAAAGATTCCCAGCTGATAATTGTAAATGTCATCTAAGGTGAGAACTTTGTTTTGGAAAAAGAGAGGCTGTGAGTGCTCATTGAAGGGAGCATTACAGATAAGCCTTAAGGTTTGCTTTTGCAAAACGTGAAGCTGATTGAGTAAATAATCTGAGGAGTTACCCCATAGTAATATACTGTAGTTAAGATGTGGAACAAAGAGAGCATTATAAAGGGTTAGAAGCATTTTGCTGGGCAAGAATTCTCTCAGTCTAGCGATGAGACCTACTATTTTAGATAATTTTTTAGTAATTCCACAGATATGGTCTTTCCAAGATAACTGATCGTCTATTTGAACTCCCAGAAATTTGGTACTGTGTATGCTGTGAATAATCGTGTCATTAATCATAATCGTATAATCTGGAGGGGCTCTCTTTGCACTTGCAAATACCATAAGCTTAGTTTTAATAACATTTAAAGATAATTTATTTGCCGCTAACCAACCATACACTTTTTTAAATTCAAAAGAAAGGGTTTCTACAGCTTTATCAATGCTAGGGTCATGAATATAAATAGTTGTGTCATCGGCAAACAAGATGAAATTTAAAAGATTTGATGTCTGACTCATGTCATTAATATATACATTTGAATGGAAGTTTCACCAAATGGTGTAGATTAGTTACTCTTTCACATATGAAATTAAATTTTTTTGCTTAAACCCTTCCATTAAGTAAAGTTGCTACTGGAGTCTGAGTGTCTCAAAGGTTGGCTTCAGACAAGAGGTTACTAATGGCTAGCCTAGCTAGGCTGGTCACACAGAGTGGCATTTTGTTGAAAACATATCCGGGTGTCGCATGAGGTCTGTATAGTAAATATCGTAAAAATAAATAAATTACACTGATTGACTTTGACCATGCAATACTCTTTTCGTGAACACCATGAAATGAAATTAATTTAGTCATGGAAATCAGTCAGTAAATTTTTGTTGCCTTCAGTTAACCATAATTTCACAAATCTTGTTACTTTCAGATTTTTTGATCGAGGGTTGCATGTTTTCCTGGTGAGGTAAGTCTCAGTGTATCATAATATGCCTTGTTTCTAACTTAGTGATGATGACAAAAACTAAGTGGGAGGCAGAAAGTATGTTCACAAAAGGTTCTTCAGTTTGGCTATGTTAGCTCCTTTGTTAAAAGAAATCACCCACTGACAAATAACGTGTCTCTAACAAGCCAGGTACTATTATTTCTGTCAAGAAACTCATTCCCAAAGCTTTGAGTCCTGCTAGTGATAACATGCAAGTTTCTATCATATCTTCATAATTAGATATGCTTACCAGGTGGGGGCTCAGGAAAAAGGGGTGAACAGCACACACCCAATGGGTGGCTTCTCAAGATTGGCTGCATGCATTGCAGACTCATATTCTGGGAATTTTTCAAGTTACAGCTACTCCAACACGCAGCATCCATTGATCCTAGGAATAAATGTCCCTCTCATCTCGAGTCCACCTCCCCTCCCCCTCCTCCCTCATTATCTGAATCTCCCTTTGTGTAACCAAACAAGATATTGGCTCAGTGAGTCACATTGTTAACAGAGCACACAGGAAGTCTTCAGCTAGGAAGCTAAGCAAATTACCAACCTGTTATTCTTGAGGCGCTGTTATGCTAGGGTTACCACCTGTCCCAATTTATGGGGATTGTCCCGTTTTTGAAAGGAAAAGTGAGCGTCCCAGCCGGTAAGACAAATCGTCCCGATTTTCTCAAAAACGAATAGCTGTTATATTCTATGTCATGTTTCTTTTTGATTCCTTGCCGAAGGCAGGCAAGGAATCTATGCGATGGTGATGTCGTGTGTGTGAGTGTGTGTGTGTGTGTGTGTTTGTGACACTTTGCTCATTAACACAATATCTCAAGAAGGGAAACTGACATTTCTCAAACTTGTTACATAGATGCCCCATATTAAGAGGAAGAACCTGGGGTCACGAGGGGTCAAACTCTAAAAACCTTGTTAACATGATATCTCGAGGTAGGAAGCTTGGATGAATTTTACACATAGTATGTAGATGCGTTATGGTAAGAGGAAGAACCCAGTTGTTTTTAGTGGAGGTCAAAGGTCATCTGGGGTCACCAGGGGTCAAACCCTGAAAACCTTGTTAACATGATATCTCAAGTTAGGAAGCTTGGATAAATTCCATACGTAGTATGTAGATGTGTTGTAGAAAGAGGAAGAACCCTACTGTTTTTGGTGGAGGTCAAAGGTCTTTTTGGGTCACTGGGGTCAAACCGTGAAAACCTTGCTAACATGATATTTCAAGGTAGGAAGCATGGATAAATGTCATACTATGTATGTAGATGCCTTATAATGAGAGGAAGAACGCTGTCATTTTTGGTGGAGGTCAAAGGTTATTTGGGGTCACTCTGAAAACCTCGTTAACATGATATCTGGAGGTAGGAAGCTTGGATTAGTTTCATACTTTGTACGTAAATGCTTTATGGAAATAGGAAGAACCCTATTGTTTTTGGTGGGTTGAAAGGTCATCTGGGGTCACGGGGTTCAAAGTCTGAAAACTTTGTTAACATGATATCTGAAGGTAAGAAGCTTGGATAAATTTCATACTTTGTATGAAGATGCATTTTAGTGAGAAAAAGAACCCAGTTGTTTTTTGGTGGAGGTCAAAGGTCATCTCAGGTCACAAAGGGTGAAAGTCTGAAAACCTTGTCGACAGGATATCTCGAGGTAAAAGCTTGGATAAATTTCATACTTTGTATGTAGATGCATTATGATGAGAGGAAAAACTAAATAATTTTTGGTGGAGGTCAAAGGTCATTTGGGGGTCAAACTGAGGGTCAAACTCTGAAAACCTTGTTAACATGATATCTTGATGTAGGAAGCTTCAATGAATTTCATACATAGTACGGTATGTAGATGCGTTGGGTTAGACAAAGGATGTTGTTGTTTTTGGTGGGGGTCAAAGGTCATCTAGGGTCACCAGGGGTCAAACTCTGAAAAACCAAGATTGTCATCTGGGGTCACCAAAGGTCAAAGTGCAAAATTTCCCAAGAATTCTCAAGATCAAATATGAACACAAAACTGTATTTTTCCAATATGTTAAGAGAACATTTGACCAGTGACTGAAAGAAAGGGGACATATGGCATTATTTGGAATAAAACAATTCATCGTCCAAACCTCAATGCATTTTTGTATTCTGATTTGAATGTACCTCTTATGGAAAAAAAAAAGCATTTATGTGAAAAAGAAGTGGGAGGATAAATCATCACCTGTCATAATTTAATGTTTGCAGACATGTTTACATCCCAATGGGTGGATCTAAGGCAGGAGTGCTACGTCAGCAACTGGCTTCCATCTGCTGTTTTGCCATGGTCTACTACTGGCATGGTGGCAGCACTCATGTATTATACTGGGCTATTCTGAACTGGTTTGGCTTGACGATAGAGACGATTGGAGAAACCCTGATAAAACTGAAACTGAGTCATAAGATGGTGAGATCAGAATTTGTATGATAAGTTTTCTTTCTTGCCAGTAATCAGTAGGATATTATATTACAAAATGAATGACTGTGCTAGTATTTTCCACAGGGTTGGAAGCCAGAAGGTGGGGGAGGGGGTGGGGCAGTGTGCTGTCAAGTGAAAGTTTTCATCCCTCCAAAATAGTTAAATTCCCTCTCAAAGAAATGCAGTCCCCCAAAAATAAAATAATCAACCCTCCAAAAAATATGTTGGTCATACTTCAGATGTAACAGAATGTCAAAAAATAAACAAAAATTTGGGAAAAAAAATTTTGCTTGTGTTATCTGTAGGATCAAGAATGAAGCAAAAATCCATCTCTGAGTGGCACCACATTGCAGTATTTAACAGATTAATTTGAAGAATTTCTGGTTCCCTTCCCCTCACAAATCTGGTAATTCTCTATGTTCCTCATCAAATTAAAGTTGATTTGAAAAATCAGCCAAATTAGTAGATTTACTTTATATCAGATCACCTACCAGTTACTACACAAAATTCTTTTAGGTATCAGTTTAAAAGTTAAAGCAGTTTCACAGCCGAGTCATATTTCCCTATTAATATCTGATTAATCAGACAAATGAGCAGGTACTTTTAATAGCCGAGGAGGTTGGAGGATGCAAAGGAAAGTAGCTGAAGAGGGTATTTAAGTTGGAATTTTCCGTTTCCATCACCCAGCCCCCCCCCCCCCTCCAGATCGAGCCTTGAGTTGGGAGGCAGCCTGGATCCCATTGAGTAATATTTTAGTTTTAATCGGTTTTGATGAAAAGAGAAACCTGTGCAGTCATGATGGTGTGTGTATGTATGT
Organism: Holothuria leucospilota; assembly: GCA_029531755.1. Lineage (NCBI taxonomy): Eukaryota > Metazoa > Echinodermata > Holothuroidea > Aspidochirotida > Holothuriidae > Holothuria > Holothuria leucospilota. The sequence continues at coordinate 24,001,084 of CM055963.1, read as the reverse complement.
ATGGGTGTACGTGTGTGTGTATGTGTGGGTGGGTGTGTTTGTATGTGTGTGTGTTTGTGACACTTTTCTTGTTTACATGATATCTCAAGAAGGGAAACTGACAGTTCTCAAAGTTGGTAGGTAGATGCCCCATATTGAGAGGAAGAACCCTATTGTTTTTGGGTGGAGGTCAAAGGTCATTTGGGGTCACCAGGGGTCAAACACTGAAAATCTTGTTTACACGATATCTCAAGGTAGGAAACTTGGATAGATTTCATACATGGTATGTGGATGCATTATGGTAAGAGAAAGAATGCTATTGTTATTGGTGGAGGTCAAAGGTCATTTGGGGTCACCAGGGGTCAAACTCTGAAAACCTTGTTTACACAATATCTCAAGTTAGGAAATTCGGATAGATTTCATACGTGGTATGTGGATGCATTATGGTAAGAGGAAGAATCCCATTGTTTTTGGTGGAGGTCAAAGGTCATTTGGGGTCACCAGGGGTCAAACTCTGAAAACCTTGTTTACACGATATCTCAAGGTAGGAAACTTGGATAGATTTCATACATGGTATGTGGATGCATTATGGTAAGAGAAAGAATGCTATTGTTATTGGTGGAGGTCAAAGGTCATTTGGGGTCACCAGGGGTCAAACTCTGAAAACCTTGTTTACACAATATCTCAAGGTGGGAAGCTTGGATAGATTTCATACTTGGGTATGTGGATGCACTATAGTAAGAGAAAGAACCCTATTGTTTTTGGTGGAGATCAAAGCTCATTTGGGGTCACCAGAAGTCAAACTCTGAAAACCTTGTTTACACAATATTTCAAGGTAGTAAGCTTGGATAGATTTTATACTTGGTGTGTGGATGCATTATGGTGTAAGGAAGAACCATGTTGTTTTTGGTGGAGGTCAAAGTTCATTTGGGGTCACCGGGGGTCAAAGTCTGAAAGACTTGTTTACATGATATCTCACAGCAGGAAGTTAAGATACGTTTCATACTTGGCATGTGAATGCATTATGGTGAGAAAAAGAACCCCGTTGTTTTCAGTGGAGGTCAAAGGTGATTTGGAGCCACTGGGGGTCAAAGTCTGCAAACCTTATTAACATGATATCTGAAGTTAAGAAACTTGGATAAATTTCATAGGTAGTATGTGGATGCCTTATGGTCAGAGGTGGAATCGTATCGCTTTTGGTGGAGGTCAAAGGTCAAATGGGTTCACTGGGGGTCAAACTCTGAAAAGCTTGCTAACATAATATTGCAAGGTAGGATCGAAGCTTGGATAGATTTCATAGATAGTATGTGGATGACTTATGGTGGGAGGAAGTTCCCTACTGTTTATGATGGAGGTCAAAGGTCATCTGGGGTCAAACTCTGAAAACCTTTTTTACAAGATAGCTCAAGTTAGGACGGTTGGATACTTCCCATGGTGTTGTATTTAATCCATCAGAAAACCCCTATGAGTTTTGTCACAAATCAGAGGCCAGCTGAAATCACTGGAGGCCAAAAAGCAAAAATTGCCAAGAATTCCCAAGGTGAAATATGAATATGAAACTAATTTTCTAGCACTTTAAGATCACAGTCAGCCATTGACTGTAAGAAACAGGACATCTTGGCATTATTTGGGAGTACACAAAGTGCCATATTTATCGAAACCACAATGCATTTTTGCATTCTGGTTTTATAAAGTCAATGTCAGACCTTAAAGATCCTATTATTATAAGTTGATTGGTGATGAATACAGGTCAGATCCACCCTCTCTTTTGGACTGCTGTTTAGAAGATAAAGATAACAAGGCATGGGTGTACTGCCAGCCTCGCTCACAATCCTGATGCTGGTTCTGTCATTTGACATTCCATGCAATGGACAAGAGTGCATCCTCAATTTTCAGCCACATTCCCAAAGGTTGGTAGGCAAGTCATTAGATAGAGATGCATCTCTCCATCTTTGAGACGGCCAAATGGTATTGTAGATAGCCAAATTAATGTATGACTGCTAAAATTTGCTAGCATAGCTTTCCAAAGTGAGTATAAATTTTATTTTGTTTGTACAGTTTAGAAATGAATTCAGAATTCTGCAATATTATGAACCAAACTTGTTCTGCTAAAATAGACATTGTGGCACCAGTGTGACAGAAGACGTTTCATACAAAGGAAGTGAGACCCCTATTTCTGAATCCTGGCTGATGTGGAAGAATCTTTCTGTGTATTACTGCTGTACAGGATCAGGCAAAGAACTGAGGTTAATGTCCTTTATGTGTAAGCTGAGAAACATCAGATTTATACTCAATTTGGAAAGCATTGCCTAGCAACTTTTTGGCTGTCTCAATCAGAGGACTTCTTGGGTCAGACAGTTAGAATCTAAACTTAATTGAAACCCCCTCAGCATGCCCTTACAAAAAAGGTGCGTCAACCTGTGTCAGTTGCCAAGCGTGATCACACGTGAAAACAAAAGAAACTAGAAATCCAGAACTTGCCGGCAAGTACATCAAAACCCATGGCGGTTGAAACTATTGGTAGAGAAATACCAACAATGTCACACAGCAAACAGAATTAGCCATACAGTATGTAGCTTTCCTGACAAAAGCTGCAATTATACCGTATGACTAGTCTACATTGCATTCCTAACGTTAGGACTGTAAGTCGAAAATGCACATGAACTGAACAGTTTACAGTAGGCCTATACACAAAACAGTAGGCTACTATACTTCTACGCTGTAGTGCCATGGATGATTACAATGTACCATTATCTTGGAGAAACTACGAAGCCTGACTCCCAACTGTTTGCGAGCCACAGATGGTTTGTTTACTATAAGCCTATAACGTTATAAGTTACGTTAGGGCTCCTATTACTCCAACGGGGCAAAAACGGACGCTGTCGTTACTGTGACAAAGCAAACTAACACGAAGTTAAAAGAACGAGAAACTTAAAATTACCTTTCGCTAATGTTATTGAATGTAGATTGGGCGAGAGCCCTTAGTGTGGATTGGGCTATATACTACTTACTACTAGGTAGGACACATGTACATATCTTGTTTGTATGTTGCCAGGTACACATACGGTATAGAGGGATTTCAGTCACGTGACTTTAACCAACTAGACGCAATTTTGAAAGGCAAGATCGTGCATCTTTTTTGTTCTGATGGGAAAGATCCCGCGTCTCTTTGGTTTTGACGGGCACGCGCCCATTGTGTCACAGTAGTATCTGTGGTAATGTCGTGCGCGTGAGCTGTAAATTCGCTTACTGCGTGTGTGTTTTGCCCTTCAGTGCCTGGGAATCCATTGCGTGTGACGTCACATGAAATCCCCCTATACTCACCGCGTTGCACTAGCACATCGCCTTGCCTGGGCATGTCATGTACATGTATAGACAACTTGTGTTACATGTTACATGGGTAAGTTTATGTATATGTATCCGTAGTACACGTTAATGAGTTTCCAACGGATGTAGGGACTAGAAAAATGCACTTCTAAGTTGATCGTTGATGTTTAAAAGTATTGAAAACTTGTTTGAATATTATTTTACGATCATTACAATTATTAACCACTCGATCATATTAAATTACACAATCTATTAAGTATTTTCGATTAGATGGTTGGAATTTAGTAAGCAGCATGCGTTTCGTATGCATACCTGTTCCTATGCTGATACGTCCATGTTGAACGTGTATATTTCATGACGGATGGATTTTGAAAAATTTGCCGTACGTGTATACTTCATGACGGATGGATTTTGAAAAATTTGCCATTTCACGTGCGCAGCTGTTCTCTGTGCCAATACGTTAATGTTGAACTTGTGTGCACGAGAAAGTATACCGAGCCGGATAAGCAGTCCAAAGAGTCGTGTCCACGAAAGCAATCCCTACAATCGAAGCTGTGGACTTCGATTAATTATGCATGTTCGTGGGTGGCAAACCTGTGTTTTTGGAACCCTCTGGACACAGGTTCGACACAGGTTTACACACCTTTCCCTGCCTTTAATTTCAAGCCACAGGTTTTGTCTCAGATTTTTTTGTTAGTTTTGGTCTTAATTGCCACATGTTTTTCATGTCAAACCTGTGAAAACCTGTGGCAAACTTGCATCAAACTTGTGACTAAGTGTGGAAACTGGCCAACTTGTGTCAATGTCAAGAGAAAACACAGGTTTTCACACAAAATACCTGTAAAAACACATGTGAAAACCTGACTGGATTTGGAACAAACTGCCACACGTTTTTTTTTGTAAGGGTATAACTGCAAACAGCACCAAGCCAGACATGCAATTTTGAGTCACCAGGATATTTTCTCATGTTTCCACCAGGATTTGATCTGGGGACCTCATGAATGCTACTGGGGACCTCTTGATTGGTAGGCAGTAGACTCATACTACTAAGCCAGCTCTGTGTATGCTCCTAGCGCAACATCTAGATATGAAACATTTGAAATACTATTAGCATGACATGAGTAATCCATCATTTTGAATAGTGAAGCTTAAAATGCTTATAATATCTACATATTTTCTTTTTTTTTCAGCCCAGCTGGGTGTCATCTGCCATGCAAAGAAGGCTGGTGGCAGTGTTACGTGGAGTGATGTACCTGATGTTGGCGCCCTCCAATATTTTCTTCCTTGCAGGTGTTAAAGTTGGACTAATGGTTACTAAGAAAACCATATTTACAAGTAAAGAACTTTTTGTACTTTTTTCTTTATTAATTGTATTGATTTATTTCGTGTGGCAGTGCATCTTAGTTTCAATAGAAATGCACATGAATGCAATAAAGCTTGTTGTTGTGAATGACAGGTACAGGTCAGGTATTTTATGGCCATTTGTACAGTAATACTTGGGTTCTGTCAGGTGGAGGTTGGGGAAGGAATTAGTGGAGGCAGCATAGCAAATCTCCAAATGATTTTGCCAGCAAAGGCCAACCCTGGTGTAGAGCATGTGACTAGACAACTTCTGCCCTCACAATTCACACTCAGAAAATGTCCTTCCAGACAATTTCCATCCATGGTAGTTGCTCCTGAAGACCACTTACCAGAAAATCTAGAACTTTCCAGGGTGGGAATTGTCCAGTGGGACATTGTGTTGTGGATAGAAATTGTTACGGGGAGGCTCAGGCATAGGAAGTGCCGGAGGGAGCTTGGGGGGGGGGGGGCTAAAGCTCCCCAAGCCAGAATGTGGTCCCTCTGTAAAAATGTCAAAACTTAGTATTATCAAATTTTCCTTAAAATTTCTCAATATGTTGCACTGAATTGCATTTAAGGACCCTCAAATATTCAAAACCTTCCCAAAGGGGTAGGGGACACAGGCCTTACCTCCAGGAGGGCAGTCCAAAACAATGTCCAGCCCCGAGCTGAGCACAGCTAACTATGCCTATGGAGGAGGATGTTGACTGGGAACCAGTGACAGGGAATACTTTACAAGTTTGTAACACTTTTAGCTATATGCCCATAAATATGTTTCTACAACATTTGTGTCGTTTTGTAATTAGGAGAACCTTCCCTAGTGACTTGATTAGCACCTCATACTTAAAACAGACAAGCAAAAACGGTCCATTGTCAACCTGATTTGCATATTGAACATCTTCATTATAACCAAAGCAACAAAATCATAAAATTGGTATTCAGGGTCAGTAATTCTGAATGTAGTTTAGAGTAGAAACTTCAGATTTGTAGGTTCCAAGTTTTGCTGTTTGTTTGTAGACTACGTGTAGTTGGCCAGTATATTTAAAATCCCTTTATAGAAGGATTTGACTTCTACCACTTACTCTAGTACAAGTCTAGTCTAGTAGCATAAACCCAGCTTTTCAATTGTTAGCCAGGGGAGCTAGAGGAGGCAACAATCCTCTTAAGGGGGGTCTTTTTTGGGGCATCATTTATTGAATTTGAAGGTGTATTACTAAGGAGAAGGATGCTGCAGCACCAACTCCCTGGCTTGTATGCCTATGGTTCTAAGATACATCATCTTTAAGACACACTGACATCACCCAAAGGCCTATTTTCTTCATGGATATGACAAAAGCATTTCCAAAATGTTCCGTATATCTCAACCAAGTAATTGGGGGTGGACAATGTCAACTTTCAACCCCAAGATTGCTGCCCTCAGTATGCAAGATACCTTTTGCTAGTTTAAGTGTTAAGGCCATGTTCTCTACAGTAATGTTATGAACTTTGGTAAGTTCAACTGATGATGGATGGTATAAGACTGAGACGTATCTAAGTCAACCTTTTCTCAGCAAGTCAAGTCAACTGGAGCTATTTTAGGGACTCAAGTCAAGTCATTGACCCGAGTCTCTGTGTTATTTCATAGGGAAAAATTGCCCAGAATTCTTCCAAGTCAGGTAGTGTTGGCGGGATGTGACTTGAGTCGCAACTTGAATACAAGTCTGGTAAAAGATAAAGTACCTCTTCAAGTTTTTGTGACTGAAACTAATCAGCTTCTTTTTTTCCCCCAGGCAACCTATTCCATACCTTCCTGAGTTTTTTCTTCTATTACTGCATCGTTCAAGTCCTGCTGGAGGTCTATCACAAATGGGGAAAGAAAAATATCTGCAATAAGACCTACTACTACATTGGAGGACGTCAAGAAAATAAACAAAAGGCTAACTGATTGGTCTTTGGGATGGTTTACATCAGGAATGAATAATAGTTTGGTATATAGTTAGCCGGTCTAATTTATTTTTTTTCTTCAGAATATTATAGAATGTATAGATGTAGGCATACAGGACATTATAATTGGAGAAGGGAAGGGTTCAGGGTATTTTAATAGACCTACAGTATTTCATACAGTATCTTCCACAATTCTGCAGGACTTTGAGTTACATCCATTATGTACTGTCTGAGATCATTTAAAGATACAATTAGAGGCATATATTAAAGCCAGGGGATTGTGTGGTTGCAATAACTTGTCCATCAAAGATATTACCAGCTTACATTGCATTGAACCCCTATGGAGTGCAAATTTGGAGGTAGAAGAGCTGATCACTGTTCAGTCGTTCTGACAACAATAAGTCTTTATTAATGTCTGACACAAGTATTGCTACCGGATTATTTGGAACGTTGTTAAATCCAAAGTGGCATCACTATTCCATTTACCAGGAGTAAATTATTTCTTCCCCGTGGAATTGTGAACAATCATTTAACAGGAATGCACAATGACTGATCTGAAGTCAGTAGACATATTTTTAGGTCAGTTATCATGATACCATCAAATAAGGTAGTTTTGTATGTGCATTGGTTTCTTACGCTCTTGCAACGGGGAAGCAGTTACAGTTAGTGCGTTCGTTTTCTGAGTAGTGCGCATCAAGTATTGAAGATACAAACACGGAGGAATGTATTCTGCACATATACCAGGTGCATACAAACCAATCTATTCTAACAGTAGACCCTTTTCCAAATAGCAATTACAAAGGATTATGGGACAGACTTTTGGTGTGCATCATTTTTGTCAATGCCATTTTACTGTTGCCAAAAAGGACCCATACCAAAAGTCCATCCCATAATCCTTTGTAATCTCTACTTGGAAAAGGGTCTTAGGGCACTTTGCTGTGCTTTGTTAGTTTTTTACGCAGATCGCTGAATAGAATAACGCGCTTTTCACATTTACACTTCCACCCCAATATTTGCATCTGCATGAGGAGTCACTTTCCATAAAAGTGTAGGTGCAGGGGTTTAACATCTATGCTTATAATATCTTTATTGTCCTCACAGGAACACTCTTCCATCTTGATTAGGTCCTTTATTTGTAATAAAATCCAGGAGCAATGCTAGCAGGCAAGCAGTTGCAAATTGTTCAGGAGAAGACAGATGACACACTTATGTAATTATATAATAAGTTATTTGAAATGTACCTACACCATTTAAGGTAACAACTTAAAACCCACTATATAAGACAAATTTTCAGAAGCAAGATGGCTAATATATTTCTAGATATGGCTTTTCAAAAGAGAAGAAGTAAACACATAAGCTGAGCATTTTTGAAAGAGACATTATTTTGACTCAGACGTTGGCAGTTAAGGGAAGAAATTTCCATATCAGTTTTTATTTCACAAACCTTTTTGGAAACAGTTCACAATTAAATCTGATATTAGTATCAGACAGCTGCAGTGTTAAGAATGTGCCTTTACACCACTGCAATAAAAATTTACTGACTAGTGTCCAGGGATATTGGACTTCATGTAGTGTTTATGTCACAAAGTATATCATGTAATTCAATGCTGATTCTTGCCAAATTTTTACAAAGTTTACTGTAGTTACATCAGAGAGTAGTATACATCCTCATGTTTTTATTTTTCTACCATTTCGACATTTTTATCTATATTTGAAAGACTTGTTTCCAAGGGCTGACTACTTATGATTTCTATGCTTTGTTTCTATAAAAGTGTTTAACCATGAGATTACTGAAAATAGTCTAAGAAATATTAGGACTCTGTGTTCTTCTGTATTGTGACATTATGTATGATTTCATGAAAGGTACCTTCAAGATATATTTAGATGGCAACTTTCATTTTCTACAATTTGTAGTCTTATACTTGACATAAAAGTCTGTCTTGTTAATACATAGATTGCTATTTTTAGAGATAGATTTGTATTAAAGTTTCTGTAGTGTTTAGCCTTCTTTAGATTAGTCACTTAAAATAAATTTTATTTTCCTGGGATTTTTCTACTACTTGGATAAAAAAAAATAAAAAAATGTAATTATAAAAAAAATTATCATTAACCATTAACCTCAAATCATTTATGGAAGAATTTATATTTAATTTTGTACAATTTTTGTTATAAAGTTTTACTGAATTGGACATGATGCCATCCTAGCTTTGTCAAAATTTGTGATCATTCATCTTATCAGAGAGGGAAGTTAGAACTGGCTTCATAAAGTTTAAAGGGAAGGTGTGCACCATTTTTCATCATTTTTAAAAATTTGCTTTCCTCCTTCATGCTTTGCTGAAAGTTATGCAGTGATAGCAATCTAATTTTGTCAGTACTTGTCATAATTTTGTTCATGTATCTTGTAAGGAGCTTTTAAAGAAAAGTTGACATGCTGAGTGACATAGAGGTACTTAATTATTTCTGGCCTTTGTAATTACATTGAGCGGGCTTTAGTTTAGCCTACAGCCTTGTGAGTATGGGACTGCCCTGTAGTCCTACAGTATAATACAGTAGTCCTAAAACTGACAGAATAACCCAAAAGTCATACAGGGCATATTTGTATACAAAGTCCCATTAACAAAAGGACCAATGGACAACAGGACCAATGGGTTGTACTACCAATGAGTTGTAATACTAAAGGGCTGTAGGCTCAATGGGCAGTTTTTACATTAGGCAGTGGGATCATGTGACTCCTGCACTTTTCTCAAAACCCCCGAAAGTTTAAAAACGCTTGCAGGAATATCCTGCACCTGCTGGGAAAATCTGTTGACTTTTTGTGTTGCAGCTTACCAAGATCCCTGCCCCCTTTGAACTGAAATCCTGCCCAAAACATATTGCAGGGAGGTGGGGGGGATCCCCTCAATTGGAAGACCTAGTGCCAACACTGCAAATGGGCCACAGACCGATGAGTCATAGGACCTGTTGTAACCTTGAGTAAGCACAAGCTAGTTCTAATGACATGCTAAAGTTCCAGTTTGAAAAGAGTGCATACTTACTACAGGCCAGCTTTGCAATTTTATGGGAGAGAGGCCTTCTACTTACAGTACATATGAAGGTTGGATAATTAATTAATTTACTTCACAGTGCATTCCATTCCAAATTGGACCACTTGAGGGGCATGATGATGCCAACTTGAAGATGAAAATATGGTCCAAGGGTCACATGAATATTCCAGGAGAGAGCCCTCGTGAAGCAAAACAACCAAGTTTTCCTCTTGGGTTCAACCGGTTCATTACAGTCATGAAAATATTTTTCCTGGTTGGAGTATCTCTTCCATCTCTATCCAAAGAATAGCTTATAGAAAGATATTTTTACTATTTTTTAACAAGCAGCTATAGCATTCCATCCATGGTTTCATATCCCATCTCAGACTTACTCTGGATGGCATCTTGGGGAGGAGTCAGGCCTTTTTCACTCAATGCATCTTTCTTCCATCTTTAATACTTTAATAACTTTAATAATGGACCTATCTATCCATTCCATTTCACTGAGTAATTTCTTCGGATCAATACAACGGAATAAATATTGCAAAGAATCAATATGAAATGATATCGAATTTTATTCCATTTTTTTTCATTGTGCTTATTGTTTTTATCAGTTTCTGTACCACACATACTTTCAGTATAAATTATCATTTTAATGCATTTGGAAGATGAATTATCTTTCAATCAACATCCTTAATACAAAATGCCTTTAAACAAATCTCCTAGCTCATACTGCTTGAAGCTCATTGAATACAAAGGAGAGCAGTCATCTAGGAAGGGAATCTTTCTCAATGTCTCAAGGATTGAAAAAATGTAGTCCAAAGTGAACTTATCGAACACACTGCTATCTTCTTCACCTGCAAAGTCCCCAGAGGAATGCTTGCAACATTGCAGTTAAGTTCTGCATCCATGCCTCCTTCAGCAGACAAACAACTTCTAAACAGTTTAACAAGTCATCAATGTGGACACAAATCTGACTCAATGAGACTAGCAAAGTACAAGTGGTGTAATAGTATTCAGTAAATGTCTGAACAGCAGTAGGGCTACTCTTAAAGGAAGGGTATAGCACAAATTATTTCTTATATGTGAAAGAGGGACTACAAAAGATCTGAGCATTCTGGTGAAATTTCCATTCAATTCTGATGTGTAGGTCTCAAGATATCAGCAAATGAAGTTACTACAATTGTTACCCAAAGTGAGCTTGAAGCAAGCAGAGGTTATATCTTCTTTGCATATTGATGAGCAATGTTTTGTTTTTTGGTTGTTTTGATCTTAAAGTTACTACAGATATGAACTTTTGAACTTTGCATACACATTCTGATAACAAGATTACTGAGGAGAAAATTAGTTGTAAAGTTTAAAGAAAAACAAAAGAGAGCTCATTAATTTGAGGATATGACTGCACATGTGCTTACTTCAAGTTCAGTTTGGGTTGAAAATGGGAAAACTTTATCTGCTAATGTCTCACAAAATGCACGTCAGACTTCAAAGCAAACTTCAGCAGTGCACTGAAATTTTAATAGTACCTCTCTAACATAATAAAACTTGATTCAAGCCTATTAATCCCCTGTAAATAGTTTGGGGTAAATTAGAGGCAGACTATCATTGTTCCAATCAGCGATGACACTATGCCGGGGGGCACTGGGCAGCCCCGCCCGGGACTGGTGAATTACGCCCACCACTCATGTTAAAATAAAACATTCCACCCAGCACTTTTTCCCTAAATGGTACTGGAAGTTTATGATTTTTGAAAGAAGTCTGGATGTAGCATTAATCTCAGAATGCCACGGCCAATTGAAGCATTAATTTAGAGTGTAGAAAAATATCCACACCTCTGATTCCTTGGACGGTGATCACTACAAGGGTCAGAGTCCAGAATTACCCGGCACTAAGTTTGGCCTGGTGACAACCCTGGTTCCAATATACATTCATATTAACATCCATCAAAGTTGTGACTGGTCATCCTACTTCCATTGACATAAAAAGAGGGCAATTTTATATGGGCATACAGGTGCATTCACACTAAAACCGAAATCTGCGATTTACAGGCGGGAGCCGCAAAGCAAATGACTTGTACGTATTTCTATGGAACTGCTCACAAAGAGACAAGCAATTTGCTTTGCTGCTTCCACCCGCAAAATGCAGCAGATTTCAGTTTTGGTGTGAATGCACCTTACGCCACTTTGACTGTTCAATGGCATGCAAAGATCAATGAGATGTTCACTGTACTCTATACAGCAGCAGCACAGCTCAACAGAGAGGATTAAAATACAATAGGGTAAATATTGTTACGTAGATTGTTTAAAATGACTGGAAAGTTTCTATAGTGTCTCCTGTAGTAGAGAATCGACCTTTTGGGGAGGGGTTGTGCTAAAGACAGTTTTTGAGGTTGGGGGAATAGCTAACAGTACACTTCATTGAGAGAACTGAAAGCACAAGTATGGCACTGAGAATACACCTTTAATTACTATACAAAAAAGTGTAAAAGTATTTCCCTGCTCTCTCCCTCTCTTGAGTAATATTTTTTGGCCTGAAACTAAACTGCGATTTACATTAGAATACCCCATCCTTGATTGCAACTTTCAGTCCTGTTTGCTATCCTTCCCATCAACACTTTCCTCTAATTGCTCCTCTCCTTCACAGTCCTCCCCTTCCTCATCACTAGTGCTCTCATCAGTGTAGTAGCAAGTGATAACCGGTCTATTGGTGTTTACAAACAAATCATCATCATTGTCACTGTCTGTTTCTGAATCCAAGCACTCATCATTTGACTGCAGATTCAGTTGGTGCTCCATCTGGTCACTTAATTCAGTCTCTTCTCTCTTTTCTGGCTCCTCCCTTTTTGGAGAAAATGCTTCCGGCCTGTAAGACAATGACATATTGACATTGATATTAGACACTGGGCATGAAACACGTACGCTGCAATGAGAATACAGCTGACATGAAACATGTACTGTAAGTTGCAATAGGAATATGGTTGACATGAAACACCTAAGTTGCAAAAGGAGTATGGTTGGCATGAAACACTTATTAGTTGCAATAGGAATATGGTTGACATGAAACACTTTATAAAGGTCAAAAGCAGTCGCCCAAAACTTATTTTGAAACAATAGCTACTGTAAATGTCACAAATTTCTTGTTATTTCTCTTCCATTATTTCTCTTCCAAGTATCTTTCATGATATTTTAGGTCATAAATCTTGCATATTCAAGGTAAACCAAGCAGTTCCTCCTCCTACATTTTACAACTGAGTGAGAAAAATACTGTCACATGATTCTCAAGAGCCATTCAGGAAATAGGATAGCCTACAGTACTACATGTATGCAATTCTTTATTGGGGTGACTGCATTCTCCCTTTAAGATGCAACAGGAATATGGTTGACATTAAATGAAATGCTGCTTTTGTGAATGAATTTATCATCAATTTTATGGTCTCTAAAACAGCATAAGACAGGGACATTACACCACTGTAATGCATAAGTGAAGACTACTTGTCAGAAAGGTACATTAGATGCAAAAAGGGATACCTTCTGTACAGATGTAAATAAGAAAGTACCTGTTTTTTTTTTTTTTTTTATTCAGTAGCATTGCTGGACACAGGAAAGTTTACAAACCTATGCCTAACATAAATCATTCAAAACTGGGTTTTCTGAACAAACTTGTCAAATTTATGGCCTGCTGCCGAACCCATTTGGTGCAGACCTGTGTCCTAATGCCAATTTCATATCTTCACGATTGGATAGCTGCAACAGACTTCTCTAAAATCTTTCAAATACTTGCACTTCCAAGCTGCAACACATCCATAATATGGTTGTGAGAATTCTGACTGGTACAAAATTTTATGAACACATACCTAGTGTTCTCAAGGCCCTCCATTAGCTGCCAGTAAGGCAATGCATTTCATGTAATCTGGCCATTATGGTATTAGTGTTACCATGTTAAATACATTTAACACCGGGCTCCTCCATACCTGCATCATATGATTCAGTGCTATCAACCAAATCTAAATTTAAGACCACATTTACAGCAGCACAGCAGCTTGTACAGTCTCTCCTGTAAAACACCAAACTGGGCGAATGTGCATGTTCGGTGGCAACACTGAGATAATAGAAACACTACCACACAATATATGCCAACCTGGCTCTTCAGATATTTTTAAACATAAGGTTTAAGGCATATATCTGTCATCTGGCTATCAGTTAACTTTTCATAAATGTTTACTTACATTTGTTTTTCTGCTTACCCTACTTCTGTAATGCACTTTTACTGCTTTTCGATATCAGTGCAATGTAAATGTTGATTGTTGTTGTTGCTGCTGCTGCCACCCCCACCGCCACCCCTACTGCAACTTTTCTTGATTTTGATGTATTTAGATGTGACTTATGAGGTTAGTTCCTTCTGAGAGGAAATTTATCTATCAGGGCTGAGATACCAGAGGCCAGAAGGCCCTTTCACTGTAATGATACCCATCCCACATGCACACTGGGCTTTCAAGTGGACTGAGATGAAAGGTAAGATACACAGATCTAAATTCTAAATAAAACAGGACATAACCTATGGACATAGCCCAATTTGGGATTTTAATGTTGGGGTAAACTTTAAATACCAAAGGGACTACCGTAAAAGGTGTCTAAAAGCATGCTATCCCCAAAATGTTAAAATATGAAAGCATTAAAATGCCATTTCCAGCTCTCTCAAACCAATCGTTTTGAAGACCACTCTCCAAATACAGGCTGTATGTTCATTTGTGGGTCTCTTTCATAGTTCTTTTCTTATTTGTCCTGACTGCAACTTTGATTTCACCTTGACAGTGGTTTAGCCAACCTGTTCATACTCCAATGTAACATTCTGAATGCATGGCCTGGGAAGAAGAGCATGATCCGCTCCCCTTTGGAAAAGTTTTCAATTTGAGAGGTGCCTAGATGGCAAAATGGTGCAATATTTGACCCAAATTTAACTTTCAAATTTATTTTGTGTGATATTCCTTTACATTTGTGTGACATACAGTACGCTGTACAAATACAGTCTGGCTAAATCACTGCCTAGACATTAAGTAATTGTTTCACTATGAAAACTAGTGTAAGAGTTTGATTAAAATATGTTTCTGGGATCTGTTGTTTACAGGAGCAGATCTTCAAACAGTACTTTTTGTATGTATGTGGCATCTGGTCCTCAAGTAAAACCTGGACGATCCACAAACATTGGTAAAGATGGACAGTTTGCTATTTCCCCAGTAATGTACTTCTTGATGGACGGTTTTGAAGTACACTAGTCATAAGTTATCAATTATTCTTACCAATGTCCTTCCTCCTTGATGTATTTAATCTGGTCTGGGTAAAGAATGACACTTATTTCAGCTTTCACCTTTAAACCCTCTGATATTGGATCTACTATCACAAAATCTCCTGAAAAAGAAAAAAAAAAAACAAGCAAACACCAGTTAATACTGACCCTGACTGTGAATCTTGATTGCAACATACTGTACATTGAAAATTGTCAATCACAGATATTGCCAAAAGTCAGAGTACACATAGTGAAGCAATGTTGGGTGGTGCCAGGTAATTAACAAACATGTACTGTACTGGCCGATACTTGGTACGTACAGTAGTCTCAGGCCAGGAGATAACATCCACCAGCACCACCCACTGTAGTATTAAACAGTACAACATGGAGCACTAACCAAATCACAAAAATGCCAACAACTACACGACCTGATCCAAAGGAAATGAAACAACTGCTTGCAGTGCAGCAAACCTGACAATGTTGTTAAGTGAGGCAAGCAGTTGATCTACTGTACATTAAGAAAAGGGGAAGGGATTAAATTTGAATGTACAACCTGCAAATACCTGTGTAGCCATAATATAAAATGTCTCCGATGGTTATTATACAGCAAACATGGGCCCTGTGGAGTAGTGTCTGATTTCATGAATTAGTAATAGTTGCCTGAAGGATTACCATTTTGTAAAATTTGGTTGTCCTGTTCAAAATAAGGTAGCCCTACTTCTATTTTAGAAACCATAATTAAATGGTGGGTGCCTTTACAGTATATCACTAGTCTTTCATAGTGGTTTCACTTTTAGACACCCTAAAAATAAACTCAGATATCTATAGGAGTTGTGCAATCTCATTAGCATCTACGTAGGGTATGATAATTAACTTTACAGGAGGAGCAACACACCTTTCACATAAATTTATAAACATCAATTTGTGAGAATAACATAACAGTGAACTATTGTTATTATAAACTAAACTACATTCCATAGTACACAAATTTTCTGTACTTTTGTAGTACCCACCTGCTTATGGTATATAAAACCCATTACAAGGCATTGGTGTATTCTCAAAGATTAAGGGGGAAGGGGCTGGGCATGGGGAGAAAATATTATTCCAAGCATTTTGTAAGAATCCACCAACCCTCCCCCCCCCCCCCCCCCCCTCTCAATAAAATTGAATTTACAGTCCGTACTAAAACTACTGCACAAATAGTGCCCACACCCAGGGATCAAAAGTTAAAACTACTGTACAAATAGTGCCCAAACCCAGGGACGTATTAAAGCAACTAATGCATTGATGATGTTCTGAAAGGTTGAAAGGGGGAGGGGGACCATTGGCCTTATCAAGCTGAATTTTCCCCCATTTCCCTACTGTAAATATGGACACATCTATGATTGAATGCGCCACAGTTGGATCAGGTTCCAACAGCTCCTTTGGGTTTGGATCAACATGGAATTTTGAGCTTGTGTTACTCTCTTATAATGCTAACTTACAGTACATGGAAAAGTGTTCTTTATTATTTAGTTTAATGTAAGAACCTTTGGCAAGCAAACTGTGCTCAACAACACACACTGTAAGAGAAAAAATAAAATATTCAGGAACAGTTCAAAAACAAAAAATATCTAAAAACAGTGGGCTTTGTTCTCCTGTGCACCAGTATGAATTCATGAAGATAACTCCTCCAGAAACAGGGCTGTAGGTTACGTTCATAGTGTAGGCCTAAAACCATATAACACCTTGGCCAATGTCCAAGGTGCGATGCCAGGAAAACCTGTCGAAGTAAATCTTGCAAATATGTCACTGATTGTTATTGGAGAGTCTTTTACAAATATGTGACCTGAATATTTTTAGCATTCTTGTCCACTTAGGGCTTTTTCTTTTCTATAGTTCCCACAAAGGGTCTTGCTCTTACAATAAGTGATGCCGGGTACAGTATACAGAGAACAGTGAAAATATGTGATCGAATCTTTAATTTCAGGACTAAAATCTCCTCATCTAGGAAGTCAAAATATCCCTGTACATGACCACATGCAATGAAACTATCTTTTCAAACTACCCTGTAGTTTCAGTTGATATGTACAATTACAACCAGGACTGAAACTTGGTCTCTTAGCCTGCATTCTCTACGTGTGAATAAAAAGGATTGCTTGCACACTGTAGCTGTACAGTATCTTTCTTGTGATGACAATGTGGCATGCATTAATGTACTGTATAACGTGGGCTGATTTATTAATGTAATAATATGTAAATTTGTGGGTTGACAAACTAACTATTATCTTTAGATCCAATGCACAAGCAAAATCAGCACAAACAGATATGTAGCTTGCATGAAGAAATTCAGCTCCTGTACTGGGCAGGCCTACTAGTGGAGTTTGCACTGGACACTGGTCACATTTTTTGGCTATAGTGCTATCCACATTTTGACAGACACTGTGTGGGAAATTGTGGTGAATGTGCATGATCACCACACATTGCTTACAATTGTGGGTGTGATTTTAGTTACAGTACAGTACTTGTTTGTGCAATCCACATAATTATGATACAAATGCAAATACCAATCTCCTCAAAAGATTTGGTTGTCTAATGGACAATGTTGCACCCCTGTTTTGCAATATCTTGCAGTCCTGCAGAATTTCTGGTTATCTCAGACCACATGACAACTGTCAAAATTGCACACTGGGGAGCATTACTGAAATTGAGAGGAAATCTGATCTCCCAGGTTCCCCTCTAGTCATTATTAGCTCACACATGTACACAGTACATGTGTGAGGTTATAAAATGGGGCAGATGGTGTCAACTTTTCAACAAAAAGTCTTCTTCTTTTTGATGTGAGGAGATTTGGGGCTGAAATTTTGGGATATGATTGTTTGTCAGCAGAGCATTAACACCTACCTATTTGCATTCCATTATAGGAAAGTTAAGTTGGGTTTTAAAGCTGTTTTTGTAGAGCTGAGTTTACTGTGCCTGCTGAACAGTTAGCTGTTTATCCATTGTACTGATAGCAGTGTGCTTGGTTTTGTGTTCAGTTGTTATCTTGCAAATGGATATGCAGGCTGTTTGAAATTTAATCCATCAACACACATGTGTTTGTTCATCAAGTGGCATCTACAATCTGAAGCAACTCTGTGGTCAGTGTGGCTTAACACATGAAAGCAAATAGGCTTAACTTATTAATTGTGGGGATATCTCCCATTCTGTTCTGTTCAATTGAGTTGGTCAAGTCAAGTAATTGCAATTTAACTGTTTTGAGTTCAGGTGCAGTGGGAGCTTTTTGAGAGTCTGTTTTATTTTGATCAGTGCAAACCCATGCAATGTTTACTTGTGGAATCGAAGGTGCAATTAAATGTACTTTGCAATACTTGAACAGTTTATAGGTACATCATACAAACTTTTTTCCAGTCTTGCTGCTAATAAAAGTGTATACAGTCTTTGCAGGCTTGCTTGATATGAGAAAATATGCAGTGATATTTGTAGCTATCTGTCATAAAACTATGTCAGTTGCAGGTTTACATTCCTTAACACATTTGTGATTTTACAGATGGGTTTTGATTTCCATTAATTATTATGCTCCTCTCTTCCCTCCCATTTGCCTTTGTAAGGTAAGGGGTTTTTGGAAGCAGATGAATAGATGATAAAATTTGGTTTTGTGAGTTTCTATTTTAAACAGACAAGAGAAATTGTGTGAGCTACACAACAGCATTGCTGTTCTAGTCACATTTCTGCTCATCAAATAGTGCATCATAACATGCATGTCATAGTTTCTTACAGTACTGTAGTAATTCTCACCTCTTTTGATCCATACATTCTTCCTGAACTTTGAGGGCATGCTTGCTAGAAATTTTTCGCCATTTTCGTTCTCCACTTCGTGAAGATTGTTACCTCTTCCAGCAACAACCTGTTGATTGAAAACAAAAGACTGGAACACTGCAAGGTTGAACCAAAAGTTGCTGTTTATGGTACTTTTGCTTAATTCTTCCTCCTTCTTTTCAGTTGTAAATGCCAAATTTTACCTACCGGTATAACAATTTACAATATCTCTGAAAAAAGAAATCTACACTGTAATACTTTAGCATACATTCCAAATACTTTGTTCTGAAGCTTTCATGGTTTTTAGGCTGTACAACCCTCAAATTTTCACCATGTACATTTTGCACACGTTTACGTCCTGTAGTAATTTACACAAAAGGTGTAAAACTACGTACACAGGGAAATATGAAACAGGAGATCTTTTACTGCTTGATTCATTTGTAAAATCAATGAAAACTCAAGCACAAGTTAGGCCTGTAGCCTACATACAGTATATATTTTTGAAAACATATCCATCCTGTTCTCCATACAGTACTATACCTTAGGATACCTTAGGAACCTCAGTGGATGCAGGTCTAGTGACCTCTATGTCCGCATCTTCTTAATCTTCATGATCTGGAACTGTAGTAACGATCAATGAGCTGTGGGTGACTGCCATACTAAACTTACAAAAAGTCTGCCTTGTAGTTGTATAACATCTCATGGCCAGCCCAAGACCTATCCAAAGCCTTCTCAAACTGAAAAACAGTAGTTGCAGAAACTACACTCTCAGGAAGGCTATTCCAAATATCAACAACTCTACAGACAAAACTAAATTTTCTAATGTTGAGCCTACAAAACTCTTTGAGTAACTTCCGACTATGACCACGGGTATGAGTAATTGAACTAAACTTGAGAAAACCTTCAGTAACACCTCTGTCATACACACCTGAAACAATTTTAAAAACCTCAATCATATCTCCTCTTAATCTACGGTACTTGAGAGTTGGCAGCTTAAGTTTCTTTAACCTTTCTGTATAAGTTAAACCCTTTAAGGATGGAATCAACTTAGTTGCCCTCCTCTGAACATTTTCAATAGCATCAATATTACGTTGATAATGAGGCGACCAAACAGCAGCAGCATACTCCAAATGTGGCCTAACAAGGGCCTGAAATAAAAGCTTGAAGCATTGCTCATCCAAAAATGTATAAGTACGTCTGATAAGGCCCATAATACTATTAGCCTTGTTTACTTGGTGCTGAATGTGCTCTGAAAAACCAAGACCACTGTCCACAAGAACACCTATATCCTTCTCACAATCAGACTTTTCCAGGAACACTTCATCCCCACTGTCACCATATAAGTGGTAACTCCGAGGGAGACAATCATGGTACCTATTTAGAGAGACAGTTAAAACTTTGCACTTATCAGGATGAAACTTCAAGAGCCACTTGTCTGACCAGCTCTGGAGTTGATCAAGATCATTCTGTAAATTCTCAATATCGTCCATACTTCTAATTTCTTTAAAAATTTTCCTATCATCCGCAAATAAATAGGCCGTACCATTCACACACTGAGGTAAATCATTAATATATATAACAAACAAGATAGGACCTAAAACACTACCCTGCGGAATACCACTAGTAACTGCATGCTCACTAGATTCAACTCCAATATGAATAACCTTTTGGCTTCTTCCATTTAAAAAATCTTCAATCCATCGTCTAATTTGAATACTAAAGCCATATGCCCTAAGTTTCTCCATAAGTCTTCTGTGTGGCACTTTGTCAAAGGCCTTCATAAAGTCCATATATACAGTATCAACACAACCACCATTGTCTATCACTTTCGTCCACACATCCATAACCTTCAACAACTGCAGTGTAGTCTATCTCCCAGAAATAAAGCCAAACTGCCTGTCACTAAACAAATTATTCATCTTCATATGGTCCACCATTAAAGATCGAATTATTTTCTCAAGTATTTTGCACGCTACACTTGTTAAACTGACTGGCCTATAATTTCCTGGAAGAGCCTTGTCACCTTTCTTAAATAATGCAGTAATATTGCCAACTTTCCAAACATCTGGAACTTTACCAGTGGAAAGAGATAAATTAAATATTTTAGTCAATGGCTTTGTGATAGTCTGGGCTATTCTTTTAATGCCTTTGGATGAAGTCCATCAGGACCAGGTGATTTGTTGACATCCAAATCTTGAAGTAAATTCAAAACATCACATTCCTTCACCATCATATCCACACAAGGACTAACAACCTGAACCGGTTCCACAAAAGGAACTGGACCCGCAGGTTCAGCAGTAAAGACACTGCTAAAAAATTTAGCTACGACCTCAGCCTTTTCATTATCATCTTTAGTCATTTTAATCTCACCACCAGCTTGATTTGTCTTTAAATTGGGTATTCCTGTTTTAATTTTACGCTTCGAGTTTGCATACTGCCAAAATTTTTTAGGGTTACTCTTGATATTTTTGGCAATATCCTTTTCCATGATTACCTTTGCCTTTCTTACTAAATTTTTCACTTGGTTTCTGAGTCTAGTATAGTCGTGATACTTCTTTTCGTCTCGTGTTTCCATATACCTCTGCCAACAACGATGTTTCCTCTTTATCATAGAGACAATCTTATCATCAAGAGGAAGATAATTATCCTTTTTTGCTTTAATGATTTTTTGAGGATTTGTACTTGGTACAAACTCATTCACAGCTTGATTAAATAATAGCATAAATTTATCTATTAGCTTATTAACATCATCACCTTGCAAAAGCTCTTCCCAATTGCAATCTTACCTCTGGCTCATTCCCACGTAATTACCTTTAAAAAAGTTGTACTTTCTTATAACATTTGTACATGGGTCAAAATAACATCTGTGCACTATGTGCACAGTGACCAACCTTTATGGTAGATGTGATGCCATTCATTATCTATTGTATTCTCAGATTAACTAATAGAGGATAGAAACTAAAATCTCTAATATTTCGATCTTTAGACAACAGGACTGAAGGCATGTTGAAAAAGAATCCACAATTTCCCCACTGCTCTACCAAATCCACCTTGAGCCATGATAACAAATAACACGGACATGCCAAAACCAGGAAGAACTGGGCCTGAACCTTGCCTGGCACAAAACTGATGCTTAGCACTATCAAAGATCACTTGAGTCCCATCCAGCACAATACTTCCATCTGGAATTGGCACATCTCTATATATTTCAGATAAAGGGTTCAAAATCCTCCATACAGAAAAAACACCCAGTAACCTTTGCCTCCTCCCACAGGATGACAATCAATGTAGGCCTACTAAGCACTCCAAAACTTTGCATAATCCTCAAGATATTAATTTACTATTAGTGAAATGATGTGGCCATATAGAAAGGGGCAAAGTTGTATTAACAGCTTTTCAGACAATTTAGTTTTAGACCTTGCCCAGGAATGCTTACATTTCCCAAAAACTAGGCTAAATTATAAGTCCACTTCAAACCAGTATAGTCTACTACAGTAGGCAGAAAAAACAAACCTTCACTATCTGTTGCCCTTCTTTTGGTAAGACAAATTCTTCCAGAACTTCTCGTGTGACGTGCTTCCTCTTTGTTGTTTTAGACATTATAATGTCATTTAAACTCAATGCTGGTTTCTCATAAACAGTGATTTAGTAGGTTCACTAATGATGCGTCCTCAATGTATTGTTCAAGATTGCTCAGCTTTGTGACTGGAATTAGCCCACACACCATATGAAAAACATACAGTCATACCTCAAAACTAGTCTCCATATGAAAATACACTGTTAAAAGTATTGGATTAACCGACCAGTTGCCTTATTTCTGGCTACACCAGACAGTGTAACTTGTAAGCCAATGTAATGCAACAGAATGTCAATGAAAAATCTGTTAATGTTGGTATAAATAATTCCACTATAAATTCCAAAATGGAATGGTGTAAGTACTGAACATGGACTGCACCTGAGTATTTGCGATCTACAGTCTGCAATAAGATTTCGTGCACTTTAGCCTACACAGCACTTCAGAAACTTTTCGGCCAGCCTAGTGTTACCACTTATTACACACTATTATTACTGTTTCGCAGAATGAGCACACACAATGTAACTATGTAATATGATACACATCAGCGATACGTGGTTAGGCCGCTGGCAACCACTGCTGTCCCAATTTCACAGCTCCATAATTGTAAAGGAAGTTCCTGGGTTATGCTACGCTGTAAATCTTGGCGAAGTCAAAAACGATGGAATCGAATGAAACATTAAGACTCGTCGAATCCATATCCATGATAATTTGAACACTTTCGGCAAGAGGAAAGCACTGTAGTGTTGAGTTAGTCGAATACTAACATGCAGCGTTTACGCATTATACTTACAGTACAGTACGTACATCGTTTGCAAAATTAGTATAGAAATCGTACGCTATACTTACGTACATGTGCATGAAGATTGCGCAACTTCACGCCATTGCAAGGATGACACAACACTGTTGGTACAACTTCATTTCCGTCACAGCCTGCTCTCAGACCTCAGCTCAATCGGTCATGGGCGTCACCAAGAGGGGTCGGGGTTTGCAAACGACCCCCCTTTGAGTTTCGTACATAAACATTTAAAGAATGTATCAAAAATAGGTTTCTTCTGCTATTGCAAAGTTTAAATTTCTGTTAATCTGTCGAATCGTTAATCAGACTGGTGGCGTAGCTAGATATTTTTTGTGGGAGGGGGGATTTTTTGGTGGGAGGGGGGATTTTTTGGTGGGAGGGGATTTTTTGTGGGAGGGGGATTTGTGGGAGGGGGAGGGTGAGGGTGGGAAAAAAAGCAAAAATTTTTCGATAGATTATCTTGAAGTAATGATGTGCTGCCTTAGCGTATTGCCACCATCATCTGGCGTGTAGCGCGCGGAAAAAAATAGATTAAAATACCACCGAGATTGCCTTAAATGACACTTCCAGGGCCTTGTCAGTAACCATTTTGATGTGTAATTCTACTTAAAAACATAAGAAGTGTTGTAAGTAAACCCCTAAGAATATAATTTTAGCAACTAGTTTCCGTTGTAAGAATTTTTAATTAAGGTGGTAAAAATTTCCGACAGAGACTAGAAATTTCCGACAGAGGCCTTCGGAGGCTTCGTGGGGGGCGACCTCCCCATGCCCCCCTCTAGCTACATCACTGTCGTTAATTTCGCTACAATTACAGATCGAGTCCCCCAAATTACTTTTTTCCAGTACCTATTTTAACGGAATAAATGACATGTACAGTATTTTCTAGGTCCTGAAGGAGAAAGGTTGAAAGTTAAAAACAAAGTAAATTTGGTAAAATCACATTGTGCACACACTTACTGTTCTGTTCTGTAGAGCCTGATAACTTATGCGATTAAGAGGCATGGGCGTCCGCAGAAAAAAATTCAGGGAGGGGCACAAATTTTTGCAAAATTTTTTTAGGGGGGGAAAAAGCTCCTCGCAAGCATGGGTTGGCGCGGAGCGCAAGAAAATTTTGGCCCCAAAGCCTCCCACATCGCTTGAAATGGCACTTCTAAAGCCTGTCTACTGCATATAAATAGGGGTAACACTGAGTGAACTGTGAAGAAATGTTGATGTTAATTTTTCTTCGTTTTTTCTTTATTTTTTCTTCGTTTTTTCAAATTTTTGATTTTCCAGGGGAGGGCAAGTGCCCCCCCCTTGCCCCTACCTGCGGACGCCCATGTTAAGAGGCGCTATTCATTGCAGATTTGAACGATTTCCTTAAATTTCTTTGCATTGCAGAGTTCAATTAGCTTAAAACTTTTCTGTGATTTGTTATTTGAGGTTAGCTATTTTTACCTCCTTAATCTTGAATATTCCCTTATATTCCACGAGCTTTCGAGGGTTTTTGTCAAGGGAATCCTAAATCCTAGCAATTGGTTCCCTTGACCAGGCTCATGGTTCCCATGATAGGCCCCAACTTTAAAAGAAAAACGTTCTGCATGGTGCCATTGTCATTTGAAGACTTGAAAGCTTTCTCTATGATCCCCATCTATGGGTTCACGTTTTGCTCTTACATGAAATCATATTTTTGGCATTATCAAACTAGCAATATTGACGATAATTTCATCGCATTAAAGGCATTTGAAATGTCTAACTCCTCAGAGCTTCCGAGGGCTTCGCCCCTTGGACCCCACCAGGGGCCCTTAAGCGGGCCCCTGGACCCCACGTCGTAGTGCTCGCGCTACGCGCGAGCATTGCCGCTAACGCCGTAACAGGGAGCTGCCACTCTCCCTGGCTGTAATGACTTCCCTCTTCACACAAAATACGACCCCCCCCCTTTGAAAATGTCTCGTGACGCCCATGGTCTTGGTCTGGCGTTGAGATGACCCTTGGTCGTAGCCCCCTCCCCCTCCGACAGACTCAAAAGTTTCTTTTAGAGCCAGTTGAGAGGGGAGCCACTCGCCTTATACCAGAGGTGACATCTACCTTACCCCCAAGAGATGAGAAGGATTAGGGCGGGGGACATGCAGGTGTACAAATTTCTCTGTATAGAAATAGCAACCTGTTGTTATTGATAGCTCTGGCTAGAACTCCCAAAAATGAATGTTTGGGAGTGCACCTTGATGATGGTTTCATTAAAGGCAGTAGGCAGTCGCCCCAAAATTTGCTTTGAAAAATCAGCAGATTCTTGCAAATCTCCTCTTATTGCATATAACAAGCACTGAAGACATTTTGAACATAACTGTTACAATAGGTAAAGCAAGACGAAATTCTCCTTGAATTTCACAATTCACTAACGAAAACATTGTCACATGATCAAAATAGGCCATTCATGAACAAAAGTGACGGGGCATACTAACTCTGATTGGCGGGGTAACTCCTACTACTTGCCTGTTGCCTTTACTAACCAATTACTTGCAGTATCCAATGTATTAAGCAAAGTTTACTAAATAGTGTCGAATTTGGCTTATGTTGTGTCTTTCCTTACCCAGAATGATAAGGAAAACATTTTTTCAGTGCTAATATCTTACCCCGTGTGGTTTTCATTACCTGTTTAAACAGTCGTAGGAAGCGGGGGTGGGCTAGGGGCTAGCCCACAGTCAAAATGTGGTGGGCGGAAGCATGGTCCCGCCCCCCTCAACTCAAGGACGAAAACACCTTATCTGTTCCCTCTGTTAAAAATGTCAAAAATTTGCAGCAATTTTCCTTAAATGCATCTGAGGACCCTAAAATATTCAAAAATTTTCATAACTGAACAGGAGAGTGACATCACTCCGCTTAGACCCCCCCTCCGGACGACGATCCCAAACGGTCAGCCCCGCCCTCCCCCTCCCAGTCGAGAAGAGTCTCCCCCCTCCCAGTCGAGAAGAGTTTCCTACACCTGTGTCCGTTTGGTACCATTTTATATTGTAATTAGACACAGAAAGACTAAAATAAATTTCTTTAGTATACATCAACGTTTTCTTATTTATATTATGCATGGTCTTACAAAAGTTTAACAGCAAGAAATAAGTACTAAAAATTTACAGCTTATAAGATTGACAATGACAAAAAACACCCATCGAAAACTGCACTAAAGAGTCTCTTGCTATAAACACGAACAGAAATCTAAGAAATTTACACCTCTTGCCAAAATACCAAAATACAGAACACAATAGAAACTCTTTTTATCTGTCTTGCTGCATTATTCATTCAATTTGAGTATCTCAGTAGATACTTTAGTGTAGTACGTTCGTTGTATTGTTATGTATTAAACATTGTATATGTAGATATATTGTTACTGCATTACCCTATAACCTTAATCTTGTTACTTAACTTTTACTAGTCTAATTATTCTTCCTATGAATGTATTTTATGACTCCTACTAATAAATATTACATACTGGAATGAATATATAAAATGAAATGAACACCGAGCATACACTCTGATAAGCGTGTGTGTTTCCATGGAAAATCGTTTCTCATGACCGTTTGAGTCATCGGAAAGTCTTTAAAGGTTTTGACCAAAATATCAAATACATTTCCGTCCCCCTCAACCAAATTATTGGAGGGGACTATATCTCACATTCACAGTTTCAGCAAATGTTATGGTCGTTGACCAAGTACCGGTATTGGCAGGGACGTCGCCAGAGTATTTATCATGGGGGTGTGTGGTGCCGTATTTGCCGACTGAGAAGAAAGAAATGCCGACTGACAGTGTTGATAAGACATGCAGTTAGAGCTGAGAACCGTTAGTCCAACCGGAAGTGGTCCAGCAGGGGTGGCGCCAGGATTTGCCCAACGGGGGTGGGGGGTGGGGCAAAGACCCGAAGCCTCGACAGCTCCGATGCCGTCGAGGGGTTGGTGAGGGGAGATTTAAAGAAAACCTGTGTACTATACCATGTCATTGCGGGCATGGACAGCTCTAAGAAATTTTGTTTGGGGGGCAAACTCAAGTCCGTATTCAGGGAGGTTGGGAAGAGCCCCAGCAATATAAATGGTACAATAGCCTCAATAGGAGTATGCATAGGCGTAGGGGCCCAAGTTGTTTTTGGGGGAGGGGGGCTGTAACGATCTGCCCGAAAAATTGAAACAAAAATTTCCGCGCTCTCCCCGCGCGTTCAAAATGTTAATGTACATATCATATAGGCATTCATTACCAATTACATACAATAATTTGCCACGTTACTGTCTATTCCATATTGGTTATAATTCTGGGGGAGGTCGTTTACAACAATGATGATAATAATAAGTAGTGTGGCCAAGACTTCTCTCATGGGGTTGGGGTAGGCACTTTGTTGTGTGATCGCCGACCTGGGGGAGGAGTCTAAGGGGAGGGGTTCCCCCTCCCCTTTGAAAATGTTTTGAAAAATTAGGTGTCCATACATGCAATCTGGTGCCACATATGCTACCTTTGAAGTAAAATTTGTGTTAAAAAATTTACCGTACGTATTTTAGGTACTAAAAGAACAAAATAGGCATCACCCCCTACCCTTTGAAAATTTTTGAAAAATTAGGTGTCCTTACATGCAATCTGGTGCCACATATGCTACCTTTGAAGTAAAATTTTGTGCTTTATTTTAGGTACTAAAAAAATCGGCGTCAGTGACGGGGGAATGGCCTAATGGCTCCTCAAATACACCACTAATAATCATAATATATAAGTTTAACCATGAAAAAAAAACACTGGTGAATTAATACCGAATATATAGGTGATGGCGCAATCCAAATCAGAACTATATTTTAATTACCAAGGAAGTTTTTTAAAGTATCGATTTCCGTTAAGCTGCATTATTGCATTATTTTTCTTTCAGTAGGTGCCCGAAAAATTCTCAGAATATTGCCCGAATTTTCACAAAAATATTTTGTTGGGGGAGCTGCAGCCCCCCATTCCCCCCCCTCCTACGCCTATGGGAGTAGGGTTATTATTATGTATTACAGTGATGCCTATGTAGTTTTCAAAAGCTCTTCAAAAACCATATCAGGAAGTTAGTGATGAGCTGACTACTTTAAAAATAAATACTGTACAACCATATCAACCGATTGCTACCGTACTACCATAGGGGTGGAGTAAGAGGCAGGTGAAATGGGCAAAGCGGCTTGATCCATTTGTATAAAATGAGCCCCACCTTTAAATATTTTGTTGTTTCTTTCATTGTGTCACAATATGTTTCAGCTTTGCCAAGAAGCCATAAAATGTTGGTTTTCTGGATTTTTTTCTTAAACTAACGGAAATTTCGAGCATGAAGAAACTTGAAAACAATGAAATGATAGCACTAAGTATTTTGGATCTCAGTACCGTTCTGAAACCAATTTTTTTTAAAGGGGGAGAGGAATTCCCCTAACTCAGAACGACGTCTCATCCTATATACAAATAGCTAGGCCACTAGTCAAAAGTCTCATCACACTGAGCTTAGGATGACTGTTTGGTGTGTTTATTTTAAATCAATTGAAACGGTATACTTTAACACAGAGGTGGAGAACCTTTTGCTTATAACAGGCCATTTGACAGTCATAAGACCGCTCGTGGGCCAATGAAGCTGTTCAATTTGGACAAGGGAAGGGAAATCTCTCCTTCCATGGGAAACACACTACTTTTAGAATACATGCCCGTTACAACTTTTTGTAGACAGATACCTATGCTAATCTGGCCAGGTGACACCCTGGCAAAACTGCTTTTAGTCGTGGATGATAATCAACATGGCTAATGGGTTGTGTATCTAATGACCCCGAAAGCTCTGAATTGTCTACAAAACTATGGGCATTTAACTCCAGCATTACCGTTACACTCTGTAAATGACATTATGATGAATAAGCTAATCAGATTAAAAACAAGCAACTGAGAAAACGCGCGCGAAGCGCGCCAAAAAAATGTCGTTTTGAAAGAACTTTATTATTCAGTTTAACCTTCGCATTGCATTGGAAAGTTATTCACTTCTTTAATTTTAAGGAAAAGGGAGGGCCTAACCCATCTCAAATTACATGTTTTTTTTTATTATTTTTATTTTTGAAAATTGAAGACCATGCTTTGCAAACTTTTTTTTGAGGGGGGGGGGGGCATATATTGCATAAAACTTTGTGTATACTAGAAGAAAATAGTTCCGCCCGATTTAAGGTTTTTCTCGAAATCTAAACTGTGAAATTGCAAAGCGCGCGAAACTTTTGGGTAAGCTTACACTAAAAAGAAACTGTACTTATTTAAAGCTTATATAGGTCAACCAGTGGCGTCGGTAATCAGGATTTCTCTCAAAGGGGTATGCAATATGTTGTGTGATCGCCGGCCTAGGGGAGGGGTGTAAAGGGAGGGGGTGCCCCCTCCCCTCTGAAAATTTTTGAAAAATTAGGTGTCCTTACATGCAATCTGGCGCCACATATGCCACCTTTGGAAGTAAAATTTGTGTTGAAACATTTACGTTTTTTAGGACCTGAAAAAATTGGCATCCTTGAGGAGGACATGGCCCAATGGCCTCCCCCCTGTGTACGCCACTGAGGTCAACTGTCCAGGCAGTTGGGTCCTATCGGGCACAACTTACATTTTACTTCCCTTTCGAGTCACTAGCCGTACTGAAAGACAGACTCAAGAGAACATTAACTTAGTTAAGCGAAATGAGATGAGATTCCCGGCATTTACATAAAACGATAAATTCTACTTAAGTTACTTGAAAAGATGGGAAGGGTTTGTTCTATACTCAGCTATTAACGAAACTGAGAAAGAGTGGGCAAAGCATACCGAAAATTTGGGGTTTTATCGCAGAAATGACCCTTTTGAAAACTAAAATAAGTAAACCGACCATGGGTGGCGACAGAATTTTCCCGACATGGGTCCGCGCCATGCCAGCGACTCCATGTTCCGACAGCATGTCGAGGGGGTAAGAAAGGCATATAAAGGAGCCTAACTATCCCATGCCATTGCAGAGTACCGTATATTTAGCATTATATCACTTAATATGTCAAGAGCCGAGTTACGCACTGATACTGTTCTTTTGAGTCTGAATCGTGAAATTGCAAAGGGCGCGAAAATTTTTGATAGGCTGACACAAAAACATGTTATCATTAAGAACAAAGAGAAAAACATAAAAACCGTAAGGGTTGCAGACTGTATCGGGGACAACATACATTGTGTCGAAACCACCTGGACTACCCGATGAAATAGCCAAACTTTGCTCCGTGAGTCGCTCACCAACTGACCGTATACCGCATGACACACACTAGAGAACGGCAACTAGGCTTTGCGATATGGGATGAAATTTACGACCTCTACATAACCTGTGTACCCTGCCTACATGTTACTTGGTAAGGTTGACAGGACTTAATGCTATCTAGCTATGTGGAATGGAACTACTGAAGAAACTGGGGTGACATTACAGCGCGCGAACAGCGTCGAAATTTTGGGTTCTGATTACAGAAATTGTCCTCTTTCTTTCACTTCTTTTCCTCTTTCCTTTCCTCATGTTTCCTTCATCTTGCCGACTGGTGCAGAATTTACCGACTCAATGCCAGAAACCACATAAACAATGAACTCAGTATACAATGATACTGAAAAGCCGTATGTAGCTTTTTTGCCGACAGAATATGTTTAAAGTTTCAAAAAGTGTTGCTTACTGGCTTTAAAAATATTGTAATAAACGTTCTCTACAAATGCATTCCAATCTCCTGTCTTCCGTCTTCCGTCTGCACCAACACCTTTCTCTTGCCCTGCTTTGTCCCTCCCTCCCCTGTCCTCTTCTCTGTTCGCTCGGTCTTTCGCTCTCCCTCTTCTCTCTCCTCTTTTTTCTGTTTTTTCCTCTTCCTTCTTTCCTCTAACTTTTTTCGTTTGCACTTCCCTTTTTCCTTCATTTTGCCAACAAGTGCAGGATTTGCCGACTGCGTGGATCTTGGGGTGTCACACCCCCACACACCCCATCTAGCGTCGTCCCTGGGTATTGGGGGAACGAAATTTCCGCCCCGCCCTAACCAAATTATTTGAGGACCATGTTCCTCATCCCCCGTAATCGTCACCTTTGAGTATAATGTGACCGCTTAATAGTCAGTGATTAGGAGGATCATCCATAAATTGTTCAAAATGGACAAGACGGAAGCTGAGGAATGCCGGGCCCTCTAGAATACCTGCCCTAGAAAACTGAGAATGAAACTCTTGTAGATATGCTTTCCTGGCATCTGAAAATAAAAAAAGTATAGTAAGAAGCACTGCTATGACATCGACAGTTATTATGCATTGTCGGGTGTCAGTCAACTCTGCAACTTGAGCTTCCGTCGGGGGGTGGGGGGAATTTGCCCCGTGACTATATGGGTCGAAGGTCCACCACTGTTTGCAAGTCGTAAGCTCATTTTATCATTCTTACAAAGGACACGATTATATGTTTCCACTCCTCCGGGACTATGGTATATTACTGGTCACATTTCATTTTGTTTGGATCCCTCATCAAAATCATGTACAGATATATCCGCGGTACCCCAGGATCGCCGCCCATGTGAATATCACGAAAAACAACTCTTTTAGAGTTAAAGAGGACCTAAAGTCTAGAATTACAAGAATATATGTTTTAGAGGTTGGAAAATGAATTCCATTTATCCAACTCCCATTTTTATAGCTTACACCGTTGCTGAGATATAAAATGTTAAAATTTATTCACTTAATTTGAAATAGTCAATTGAGCAATAATTTGTGATGCCCTTCTTGTACAACTCACATTACCTGCTATTGTTTCCTTTTAAAATTAATATGTTTATATGACCTTGAAACATTTATCATTCCCTTGCATAGCATGTTGTTGGGAAAGTGCTAATATAGCCAAGTCACCCTATATAAGAGTAAGACAGTGATCACATTTTGGCACAAGGTGCAGAGTCTTCAGGGGCGGATCTAGGGTCTTTTTTGAGGGGGGGGGGGTCCAACAAAAAAGGGCACATTCATTTTTTTTTTAAAGTTTGGTTCTAATAAACGTCAGACAAAGAAAGGATCAACCAAGAAATATGCAAAATCTGGAATGATCTAAACGGTGAAATTGCAAAGCGCGCGGAGCGCGCGAAAATTTTTTTGGGGTAAGCCTACACTCATAAGAATTTGTATTTATTTAAAGCTTATACATGACAATTGTCCCGGCAGTTGGATCCTTTCGGGCATAACTTTCATTGTAGGCCTACTTTCCTCCTCGAGTCAGTAGCCATACCGCACGACAGACACAAGAGAACGTTGACCGAAATGATATTTACATAAATCCGTGTATTCTACTTGAAAGCGTCTGTACTAGCCTATTTAGCTATAAGTATAACGGAACTGAGAAAGAGTGGACAAAGCGTACCGAAAATTTTGGGTTTTATCACAGAATTCACCCTTTTGTAAGCCAAAATAAGTAAACCGACCATGGGTCAGTGGCGTAGGAAGATGTTTGACATGGGGGGGGGGGGGCAGACCAGATGCGATTTCTCGACCTTGACCCACCTTCCCACACCAAAACATCATAGTGAGAAGGGGACATGAAGGAGCCTAACGATCCCATGCCATTGCAGGGCATATTTTGCAAAGGGTCACTGAATACTCCAAAAACTGAGTTGCGCACTGATAGTGTACTTTAGAATCTGAATCGTTAAATTGAAAGGGGGCGAAGTGCGCGAAAATTTTTGGCAGGCTTACATAAAACACATATGTAATCATTACGAACAAAAGGAAAAACGAAAAGCTATAGGGGTTGTAGACTGCATCCGGGATAACACACATTGTAGCGGAACCACCTGGACTACACGATGAAATAGCCAAACTTTGCTCACCAACTGACTGTACCTCGTGACACAGACAAGAGAACACCAAGAGGGTTTGCGATATTGGATGAAAGTTACTACCTTTACATAAACTACGGTACTCTGCGACAGCAGACCGGTCATCGGTCCAACTGAAAGACGTCAAAAATTGAACCGACTAACATTGCGTTATTTGACCTGGTGGTGATTTTCTATAGTACTTTTAAACTGAAACAAACACCGATTTGCCTATTGTGACTTCTGGCCAACCCTTGGTTGTGGACATTTCCTTAAAATTGGCTTTTATTCCCATCACTAGGGCAACACTTTAAGGAAGAAAGTAATTCCAGACCATGAATATCATAGCGAAACGTATTTACCTACTCTCTCTTGTTCATGATAGGAGGGATATCCAGCGGGTGGAGGGAAAGCTTTGTAGATGTAGCGTTTAGGGAGTGTGAACAGATCATTATTTTGCAAGACCAAAAGACTGGAAGTGACCTTTTGGAATCAATATCAAAGCCCAACGGTAATATGTTGCATAAAGCGCTAGCGATTATGACGTAATATCTGTGTGCTCTGTATTACTTTGATTGCCCAAGTACGCCACATGTGGTTCCCAAGCGAAAAGTAATGAGAATGCCTGACTATCACGCAGGCAGTAAGAAATACTGCAGTCACATTCTCTCTAAAAAAGATTGCACTGTTCGTCTTTCGGGGCGGGCAATATAGGCTACCGAAGTCAAAATATATTGCCGAAATTTCTGCGATATATACTGTAGCTTGAGTTTTACGGGCGAATTGATCGATACTGGATGGGAGTAACCAAAATCTCTCGTGTTTTTCTTTTTTTTTATTTTAGGCCACGTGTAAAAAGACCATTTTTGAAAAAGGGCAGATTGGGAAATTTGAGGGGGGGGGTCCGGACGTCGGCGACCCCACCCCTGGATCCGCCACTGGTCTTTCGAAAAAAAAAACAAAGAAAAACAAAGACTGTAATTTGAGTAGTACAAGAATGACATCACAAATTATTGTGCAATCTACCATTTCAAATGGAGTGAATAATAAGCTTCAACATTTTATATCTCAGCTTAGGAATGTCCTGTGAAGATGGGAGTTAGACCATCTTGATGCATTTTTCAAGCTTTGTAACATATATTTTTGAAATTGTAGACTTTAGGTTCACTTTAATTTTTGACCCGAATACAGAATATGTACATGTCACCCATTCCAAGGCGTCCGGGAAGGCTTTCCACAAAATACCCTGGTGGACGGAAAGGTATTCCTTGAATTTTTCTCCTAATTAGCCAACAATTGTGAAAAGAATTCTGCCGAGAAGTATCATAATGACTGAAATCAACATTTTGTTTGACTCTTACGCCAATTAGGCTTACTCATTCCAATTCCTTGGTATCATTCGTGAAAGACCATGCAAATATCCTCAATCGAATTAGTGAAATATAACTGCGGATGTTTACAAATATCATGAAACTGATTAACAGATATATGCAAATAATTTTTTTACATCATTAAATTATTTGATGATATCTAAAATTCGTTTTTGGTTATCACAAATTCTGTTCATTGATATCATTCTCTTGGTTTACCGATATCTTGAATTATGCGTTAGCTTTGTGACTACTTTCAATTTGTAACTGGGTACATTTACCCAAAACTATAAGAACATTTGCGTCCAAGTACTTGCCATTTTCTACATAAACTGACCAATAGGAAGAGATGCAGCCCCTCCCTTAGCTGCTCCGTCTCTTGCGTCTCCGGTTTAAGTAGGCCTATATGGATTCATGAAATCTTAGATTGTTGCTGACATCCTTAAACAAAATATCTTAAAGTCAAAAGAACTGTCATAGCTGAGGACTCTGTTAATCTGGAATAATTTTCAATTATATTCAAGCAGAAATACGTATGAGAAAGTGTTTTCTAAAATGATCACAATCCTTAAAGCCTGAGAGTATCCATATTTGTTTTAGATACTCTCTGAAGTACATTGGACAACAAAAGTTATTCAGTAGATTGCGGAGGACAAACTTCACTCAAAGCGGTCTTTTTAGAACTTACAACAAAGAGGATGGCTAGCGCACAATTATGACGTCTACTTGAAGCAAGCACTGGTAATAAACTAAATCTCAGATACTCCCTAAGGCGATAAAAAGGACTTCTAAATAAACATACCCACCGGCAGTACACACAGAAAACGTGCGCCCGTCGAGCTACATGTAACAAATATAGGACCATTTATTTAGAGAGCAAATAAAGAGAAAAAGGTTACTAGCCTGCTAAGTGGACCATCTTCCTTGACTAGCCTGACAAACAAACGATCAGTGTATTTTGCTCTGAACACAGTAGTTGCTCATTTTACGTTTTCGTCCGGCCAGCGTTAATTGGTCACCGTGGAAAAATACATGGTAAATGAAAGTTTTTTAAAAGCTAGCTGTGATTAGTATTGATATTTCATATTTGAGTTTCTGTGAGTGACTTTTAATCAGTATATCTGAAACGAAGTTTGCATTGGAAACCGCCTGAGTAGAGCTTAGAGACAGCATCTTCAATTTACTCGCTATTTATCGTGAAGTCTACGGACAAACACTGTCATTCTGCAACTGAAGATTGCATAAGATTATTGTTAAGGTTTTCAACGGTTGCACCACCTATTTAGCTTTTACAACTGTGAAGTTGACCTGTTTGAGAGAAATGAGAGAATCATTTGAAAAATATTTCCAAATGATTAATGATTTTGACGGACTCATAATGTCAGGAGATGGGTTTTGAAGGTTCTCACAGAGAATTTTGCCATAGATCGTTCTAAAGTTGGAAGAAGAAAAAAGTTCCCAAGCCTAGAGTTCTACAGCTGCACAACAAATAGAGTGCTCCCGTCAAGACAGAATTTTTAGGAAGTCCGATTGTAAAATTACTGGAATGTACTTTTAGTCTTTCGTCTGATGGTTTGTATGAGCCATGAGTTTTTTCACCCCGATGGAAACTAAAAGGTTTCAAAGCCTTTGTCGTAATTATAACCATTTGCACACATGAGTCGTATACCGCGATGAGGTCTGGGATTAATAAAGTCAATTAATCACCAGATTCATGGTGCAACATTAAATACATTTTGCGACTTACTTCGACTCCAAAAGTGAAACAGACTCTTTTGACTATTGCCATGAAATCCACAAATTCATCTCGAAAGCAAACGCGATGTCGCACTTTGGCCGAGATCGATTTTATCAACTCAAGTGCGTTTCGCCAGACGCAGGTTCGTTTACAACATCGTCAGGAACAGTTGAACCGGAACCAGTTTGAACGACTTCTCACCCACGACAAGGAACACGCCGAACTGAAACAGTTTCTCAAACAAATTCGACATGTCGACAGCGCTAAATGTAAGCCAGCAGATCATGATGAAAATGATGGGACAAAGAATTCGGACAAAGTTGACATCGCCAAACAAGAGACGACACGAGATGATACAGTACGGAACGCAAAGGAACGCTGTTATTCCGACAGTGACATGAATCTGCCAGATCATATGGCGGGATTAAATCTGCACATTGGCGGTGGAGAAAGGAAGTTACCGTTCGGCAGAGAGAGAAATAACCCAGAAGAAGAAGAAGCAAAGAAAACCGGCTATTTCGGTGTTAAAGACAAGTCGAAAACAACGATTAAATCGGCTAAGGTGACCCTTTCCAAAGAGGAAAAAATTATGAAACAAATTGCCGCCTTAGCTTCAAACAACACCGTTTCCCCCACATCACCCAAAAATGACGTAATGTTTTCAGCCAGTGAAGCAAACGCAAGTTCTGCTACAGTCATTGCTAAACCAGTGAGAGCCGGATTTACGTCTGTTCATGTTGATTCGTCGTCGGCGTCCGACGACGAGTCGGTTTTTGAGGACACAGAGACGAAACGACATCGGCAGCGTCGAAAGGTGATACGTCGACAATCGAAATCGTTGGACACACAGTCGCCACCTCGCACCACTTCGACCAATGGCATCTGTAGAAACTGCTGCGTGAAGCAGTATCAGTTCTCTGACGAGAGAAATCTAAACGTTTTCATAGCCTCCCAGAAAAGTATACTAAAACGAAGAAAATCAAGTAGTGATATTTTTAGAACAAAGCAATTGACACCTGGACAGCTGGTCGATTTACAAACTAATCGTGACAGACCGTCAATATTCGATAATAACTGAAAAAAAAAACAGTGTTGTGAACATTTATTTGTTGAACGATTTGGAAGCAAAGGCCTATGAGGCGGGATACTGATGGATGGAGTCCCACCCCCCCCCCCCCATTTGAGCAGAAAATTGGCTCTTTACGGGCAAATATATATGATATTTTCGGGAAACCTTGTTACAGTTTGGTATGAGAGTTCAGGCAGACCTGCTCTGCCGTCCCCTCTCAACCCCACTAATTGAAATTACCAGTAGTCCCGTACCCTTATGCTTGGAAACAACTTGTGTAGAAATGGAACCATTCATTTCAGTGACGGGAGAGCGTGAAAACAGTGAGGTCGGGGCAATTTACTTGGCTTTTGATTTGTTTTCCTCTCTTCAGCAATTATGTAACTGACATTTTAATACAATTGCCAGTCGTCGTGGATTTGGGACGTAGCGAATCAGTGGTCACGCAACACATATGTACACTTCCTTCATATGGGATCAATTAAAGACAGACACTCATCACCCCAAGTGCATTTTTGGTGGGGATATCAAAATTCTCAGTTGGTGACTGCTTATTGATTGACATAAAAGTTTGATCATTCAAAAGATGCATAGTAGCTCACATTCCACACAATACAGAGAGAGTTTCGGTTACACATAGCCTTGTATGCTCACCAGGATATAGTCTTGAACAATAAAATAGCTTTATGTCTACACTAGGAGGAGGAACCTTATACAGTTATGGGAGGAGCAACAAGTAACCTAGGAGAATTGGAACTGTCTGGGATGATGAGAATTGCCCTAAGGCTAAATGTTTTTAAAAATTCTTCTTTCTTAGTACAAAGTGCATATATACCTATAGATTATTGTTGTCGTTCTAGTTAGATTTTAACATTTGGACTGTCTTTGACAAAGGCCTTACGCTTGCGAAAAAGTTTTCATTTAGTTTTTTTTTATTACTCAGACTTTAGTTTAGATCATAGGTCAGCGCACTTTATTTGGCGCGGACCACTTGATGAACGGACCTTAAAAGGGAAGTGCGCATCTTCTCTAAGCCTTTGAGAAAAGTTCTGCATAGTTACGTAGATTCAAAGTGGTGCAGTATATGTAGCTGAAGATTATGTGATGATGATAACAAAAAGTTTAACAATTCAATAAAAAACTCCATCTTTTGGATTGCACTAAGCGTATATTAACTGGAAGGGGTCTGTCCATAAAATTAAAAGGGAAACTTTGGGTCTCATTTGAACATCCCGTACTTGAAAATTGTGTTCAGATTAGTAACGGAATGCCTCACTGGCCGGATTAATCCCATCAACGGGACGGACCTGGCTCGCGGGCCTTGTTCGTCAACCCCTGGTTAAGATTACTTTCAACCGTTAGTGGCAAGTTCCTGCTATCATCAAATGAATATTATACTTTCAGATACAAAGTGTTTTTGACAAGAGCTTTCAGCTGGCAAACAAATCTTCAACTGGTAAATAATGCAAACTTATTGTCTATACGATCATGTGCAATATCTGTTACTTCAAGTTTCCTTTTGTATTTCGTGTCATATTTATACTTTTCAGGCAGTTGTCTTGATTTATGTAATTTAGTAACAATTTTTGATGGCCTAATAAATTTGTATTGTCCATATGACCCAGCCTGTCTATTTCAGGATTGTATAAAAACATTACTCTAACGAAACATTGTGAAACTTATCATAATATAAATTACTATACCTAACGTATTTTTCCATTTTCAAGTAATTCATTCGAGTTTCCCTAGTGCATGATGGGACATCTGTGATATCATCTTGGTCAATTGATCAGAAGTAGCTTTTGTATTTCTTTTAATGTTGATACCTTTTTTTGGAACTTTGTGTGCTGTACCATACACATCTTTAATAGTGGGATTTCCTCCAATCAAGGGCATTTGGGTCGGATAGCAAAGTTTCTCAAATAAAGACGATCCACGCATGACAGAAGCTGAAGTGTGGTAGCAAATGATTTTGTTTTTGATGGTCGATTTCTTTCCAAGGCGGTTGAAATCTTGTCCCTTCTTCCTGGAAGAATTTTGTGGTACACCATTGTCTGTCGAAGATGCCCCTTCGTTTCTATTATATATGGGATAATGGGATTAGCCGTAACGAATTGATTCCTTTCTCCAAGACCTGGATCCGCCCCAGATGACTGCAACAGCAATTACAGAGTGCTGTATAACAGGGGTGGTGAAAAGTGGGGGAGGGAGAAGATAGCCTTATCCCCGGGCCTCAGGAAAGGTTACCCTTCCCCGGTTAGGCGGGGAAATTATCCAGTTTCATCGGGGAGCAATACTGCTATAAAGTTTCTTCAATTAATACCTTAACGTTTGCTTCCGCCTTCTTCCGCCAACCTGTTGCTTTTGACTGGGCTTTGAGTTGCTGGCTTACCTGTAGGGGAGCTTGATCTATTGAAATCCGAAGCATGGCAAACTTCAAGGTTTTTAGACTTTGAGGGTACCGAATTTTAAGGGTTTTTAAGACCAAAATTAACATTTTTTAAGGCCCAAGGCAAACGAAATATGTTGGGAATCAAAAAGCAAAATTCACTAGTTTTCGGACACGTACGCCCTGTGGATACATGTAGCAACATTATCTCATGTAAAGTAATTATAAGGGTTCAGGGACGCGTAAGGGTGTCGCCGAGGGCCAAGCGACTAAATAGATAACTGAATTTTCTGTGCACTTCTTGAGTGCACCAGGAGTGGTCTCAGTCGGCACTATCACCTTTTCTCATTTATTACTTAAGAAATGCAGGTAATCTATCTGTTATAAACATAATTTTAAAAAGCACCCAAACCCCACTAAATCACATATAAGGGAACCTTTCCAAATTTTTTTCAGGCTGTGCCCCGGATCCGCCGCCGTACATGCACCTTCGGTGCTCTAATGTAAGGTTTTTTCCTTCAGTGGCATAAGGCTTACCCTATTGTTTGCTCAGAAATAAATATTGAATAGGCCTAGTTGATCAAAACTGTGGTTAGACTTATGACAAATCTACTTGTAGAGTAATGAATCTACGTTGTGATTAAAGGTGTTCCCCCTCTTTATTTCAAACAGAATTTATATCGGAGGGTGCTAAGATACAAAAAGGTGTTATCATTTTCATCGTTTTCAAGAAAGTTTATGTTCGAAATTTTCGTAATTATTTTAAGAAAACAGCCTAGAAACCAAGATGTTCTATGACTCCTTGGCAAAAGGTGAAATTTATTTGAAATAAAACAAGATTTTGAAGGTCGGAGATGGCTCGACGGTTGAGTATACTGCTTGTATTCAAGAGGTCCCCGGACCTGATCCCGATGAAGCCACCATTTTCTGGTGGCTCAAAACATTACTTGTTGGCAGTCCGCTGTTCGCAGTTATATGTTGTCTGGTTGTCCGAAGTAGGAAGTTGTCAGGCTGATTCATAATCGCTTCAGCTGTCCGGGCAGCGATGCAGACAACGATTATCTACCCCTACTGTATAATGCCTTTGGGAAGTGGCTTAAGGCTGGGGATACACTCATTCCGTTCGCATGGACGGTTAACTAGCGGTTCTGTGAGCATTACTGAGAGCGATTAGTGTAAATCCCCTGATTCGTTAGTATACCCTTTCGCCTTTGAACACTAAAGAAGGCGAAAAAAAAGGTTTTCACCCACGATCATAAAGGAACAGAGTCCTCAATGTGCCTAAGTGGCTCCCTTGTCCTGAAAAGTTAAACGTATTGTAAGGTGCATACTGCATCATTCTGAAAGTCTCATTTTGCCTGAAGGGATTAGGCGTTTCAGCTTGCAGCATATTTTCCCCTCTCCCCGCCTCTTATGCCCATGATGAAGTCCTGGTAGCAGATATTGCATGTTTTTATGGAGTTGTATTTATTTATAAAAGAACAAAGTAATATTATGTAGGCCTACAGAAGATGACTGACTACCTGGTATCAAGGGCAGCGATCATGTGGGATGAGGAGGTGCATGGTCTCCCCCTTCTTTCCAATAATTTGGTTGGGGGACAGACTGCCTTTTGTCCCCTCCAATATTTGGTAAACGATTGGAGTATTTGATGATATTGTCAGTGCAAGTTACAATCCCCCTAAATGATTCGATTAAGGGGGAAGGAATATCTTTAATAGGCTATATTGGCAAAAACCGTAATACTTGCCGATGGTTGTGTGAACATTAGACTTTCCGATGTCTCAAAGGTCAAGAAAGAAAATTACCCCAGTGCGCTTCGCGCGCACGCTTATCAGAGTGCATGTTCGGTGATTAACAAGACATTCATACACACGCATGTAAATTCCCTCGATAATTTTGTTGGGAACGGAATATCTTTGTTCAATCATCCCTTCCCTTACAGTTGGTCAACTGCAGTGATATTCGCTAATATTTGTGTATGTCAGACATAGTTTCCTCAAATAATTTGGTTTGGAGGGCGAAGTACCTTAAATATTTTGGCCAGCAATACTTGCGTGTAACTTTGGTTTAGGGGGAGGGGGGGGGGGGGAGCGTAATACCTTTGATACCTCTCATTACTTCTTTATTACCGTAATATTTAGCTCTTTTGACCATGAAAGGCCAATTTTTCGGCACGCTTGGAGACATCTATTCATTCATGCCTGGTGATTACTGGGACCCTTTTAGACGGACACAGACAAATATTATATACAACTGCATATTCAAGGCTTTCAAATAAACGCACTGAATTGGGATACCCCATACAACCCTGCGAGTTTCCCTAGCGCTCTGAAAACAGTCTAATCCATAAAGGCACGAATCGGAATCTAGTCAAATATTGGACAGAATTTGGTTCAAAATTTACTAGATTTGGATAACCAGAACCTAAAATTGCTAGGTTTCAATGAATTTAAGTTTAACCAAATCTATAAAATGGAGTCAATATTTACCAAGAATTAAGTTTTTCAAGCTTCCAAGCATGAAATATCCTATTATACGAGTTTTCAGATGTTGACTTTGAGTTACCTTACATGGCCTTTGAAATCTATCATCAAATACAGCAAGGCACTTCTACAGTATTCCATATTATGCATGCACATGCTAAGTATGGAAGTATACATGGTTCCTGTCTTGACATAATTATACATGTTTACAAGCTTTTCAGAGTATGACCTCTGGTGACCTCAATTGACATTTGACTCTACCACACACTACAGGGCCCTATCTTCATGCTAACTAAGTATGCTAAGTATAAATACTTCCCAGCTTGAGATATCTGTAAATATGGTGTTAACAAGGTTTTCAGAGTTTGACCTCCAATGACCCAAGATGACATTTGACCTCCACCAAAACAATTTGGACATCTCTTGCTGTATAAAGTATCAGCATGCTAAGTGTGAAGAGTAATCATGCTTTTTATCTGGAAATGCCACATTAACACAGTTTTCAGAGTTTGACTTCCCATGATCCCAGATGACCTTTGACCTCCAGTAAAAGGAGTATAGCACTTCCTCCTAATGCATTTACAAACTAAGAATGAAGAGTATCCATGCTTTGTATCTTGAGACATCATGTAGGGTTCTTCCTCTCTTTATAATAAACCTACATGCCAAGTATAGGGAGTATGCATGTTTCCCACCTAGAGATATCGTGCTAACAAAATCATAGAATCATAAAGTTCAAGTGATAGCGAATGCTGACACAGTGCATCACTGCATGTTTAACCAGTGAAGCCACGGAAATTGTCAGGGCGCTTCCACTGTACAGCAAACATCTTCCGAAGTTATATTTTACCCGTTTTCCAAAAGACTAGGAGTAAGTTTCACAACAGAGATAAGTCATGATGCCTTAAGTGTTCTGTTTAATACTCCCAACTTGAAAACATGTAGTTTCCATGCGAATAACTGGTGCAAAAGCAATGAAGTAATGTTTGCATTACGCGTCGTTACTATGTTGCCGTACAGCCTAGCCAAATCAATGGCTTCAGTCTAGATCGCCAGACATCATTCTCCTTCTCTTTAATACATGTGTGACAACATTTGTCTATATAGCACTGAAGAGGTTTACAGTTATTTCATGGCACCCCCAAAGGCATCAAAATTATGTCTGTAACTGATTACTGTATTTGAATTTTTAGAACAAAGGATTAGAATTTTAAAACTCACACTACTCATTACTCAAAAGTTACAAATTTTTGTCATGTTCAGGTTGTTTCAGCAACTGAAACCAAAAACTTTGTTGAAAGCAAAAGTTTGAACATCCATACAAGGAAGTAAGGACACCCCAGTGGATACTCCCTGACAGCATGAGCACTGATCCAAGCTGAGACTATACCTTTCAAAACCACGTGACCTTTTTTGCACTCCATTACTTTTTGCATTCATTGCCGATTAAAATGCTGAAAATTTTATTGTCCTGACTGAGACTGACCTCAAGTTCAGTGAAATTTCATGTAAGAACTACTTTTTTCAAAAGTTTCCATGAATGCCCCCAGACCCACCCTCACCCCCTTTCACCACCATGAATGTGTGAATGCATCTTTCATTTTCTTGTTGGAGAGCTGCCTCATGAACTAACTACCCCCACAACCTTCTTCAACCCTTTGGTTTACCCCTAGAAGTCTAGATCACAAGTACTGTATGGGTACCAGGGGATGGGTGAATCAAGTACTATCAGTACAGTACAGCAGTGTTCTCCACTAGCTGCTTTGTCTGGGGGCTCCGCC
Organism: Holothuria leucospilota; assembly: GCA_029531755.1. NCBI lineage: Eukaryota > Metazoa > Echinodermata > Holothuroidea > Aspidochirotida > Holothuriidae > Holothuria > Holothuria leucospilota. Next base: position 23,957,389 of record CM055963.1, on the reverse strand, counting down.
TGTACAAAATTTGCCACACAACTTTAGTGCCTTCATAAAACTTCGCCGCCCGCACAGAAAATTGACACACCCGGTCAAGAAGTTGGTCTGTACACTCAGTCACAAACACCACAACTTAGTCATTTGACTGCCTTTTATATTTGGTTTCAATTACTCATTACAAGCAATGTGTAATAAAATATCGGAGATGCAAACCCAGCTCACTTGCACCTGAGCTATTATATTATATCATTCAATCTGCACTTAGGCTACTGCATTTCTTTCATGTGTTTCCACAGTAGGAATCTGTTACCATCAAACTCATACACTAAACGAAACCATTCAATTGAGCTGTCCCTTAGGTTTCCCGATTTTCACCCGAAATTTCCATTAAAGTGAACTACTTCATTCTTGAATACGTCCATGTGGAAACTGGAGTTTCAGATCTGCATGCAAGTAAAGTCAAAGATATTTAGAAAATACAATTTGCAAAAAAAAAAAAACTTACCACAAAATGCGCAGATTTGAAAGCATAGGGACTGAGGCCAAGAACAAGGCCGTAGATTGCACCATTTGCGATCTAAGCCCTCCTAAATTGTCAAAATTTTCCCAAAGGGGAGGAGGACACCTCCTCCCCTTAGACCCCTCACCCAGGACGGCGATCACAAGAGCCCCCGGACGGAAAACAGACCAGTGGAGAACCCTGGTACAGTACACTACTTTGCCTAGTACTCAAACTAGATTTACAGTAATCCTAGCCCATTCATCTTTCATTGCAGTCTTACACTCCCCCTTATAAGTTTTCTCATGTTTTAGCTTTAACTCTTTAAGTCTTTCAGAACGACTGCTTGGGAATTACCTTTCCCACCAAATGGCATAAAAATCAAGACCCTTGGTATCAGAATGAAAAATAAGCTCTCAACTGCTGGGTAAGTAAACTTCTTGAGTTCCAAACTGATAAAACTGCAATAAGCAATGAACTGCAAAGAGTTGAAACATCGCACCCTGTGCAAAGTAAAAAGAATATGTTTTGAAACATACTACAGTGGAATTTGTGTTTTCCATTTAAAAAGAAAAACAATTAAAAAATGTTTCCTCTTCAGACTGATCTCCAAATTGGCAATCAATTCAATCAGCTGTGATGTTACTTTGTTTCACTGATCACTCACAACACTTAAAGCCATCTTCCAACATATCAACTCAAAATCACAACAGATGCAAAAGAAGTTGAAACAATTGCAGCATGTTAAAGGAAGAGTCCAATCTAAAACATAGTTTCAATGTAAGCAATAAAGAGGAACTTATCATGAGAATTTTGCTGAAATCTACTTTCCCTGTGTTGCCTTCTTGAGACAAAAGTAGATCAAGTTATCACATTTTTAAGTTTAACCCAATGTCAACTTAATGCAAGCAGATGTGACATCATTATCATAAATAGACATTCATCAGCACTGTTTTGTCAGGGTGTCAAGTTTTTGCTCAACTTTTCCTCCACAATCTCACACTTTCATCATGCCACTACAAGAGGGGCACTGAAATTTTACAAACTTTGCATTTCCTGCTTATTTCCATTGCAAATATAAACTTTATACTGTACAAAGAAAACAAAGTATTGCTCCTCATTGATGTACGGGAATTGGAGATGACATCCCTCCCTCTTCCCTTTAAGTTGGCTTGGGGTACACAAACGAATCTTGTAAAAGTTACTTCACTGGCTTCAAGAACAGCAAATATTAAATAAATGCAAACCACAGAAGAGTGTCTACAGTTAGTTCCCTTTTTCCACATCAACAATGGATCTTGGCTTAAAACTTTCTTGAAATGCAGTAGATACCTTCTGTTTCATACATTCTGAAAGGTGGTTTCAGTAAAATTATTTGCTGATACATGCAACCCTGATATTACTGATTACTCCCTACTCAAACATTCTGTTTCATCTTAAAACCATGTTTCGTACTCCCAGACATAATTCTCTGACATTCCACAGTTTGTCCACATTGCTGCAACTGTCAACACTGGTCCTTGAGTCATCCTTTGTTACACCACAAAATCTGCAGGAAGTCTATTGTAAAAAAAGGTGCAGATTTATCAAACAAATTTTGTAGCTATTGCAAACACTTTGGATAAATCAGTCCTTTTCCTGAGAGCTGATGGTATTGGAACAGTGATCCTCGTACCTGTAGGGTTTCCCAAATCTTCCAGTAGTATAATATTGTTTGTATCAAACCTTGGGGTCATGTTGTCTCCAGGTCTGCGAACTCCAACCACCAGTGCTTTCTTCTTCTCACCTTTGATTGCCACTAAAATTTTGTCACCAAGCTTGCCAACCCTCTGCTTGTTGTATACATGGATGCAATATGGAGGTCTGTCAATAGCTGATGCACCCAGGGTTGAATTGTCCACAACCCTAAGTCTTGTGCGCAGGATGATGGCCTGACATGGAACTGTTGTGCTACAGTGTAAGGAAATGAAATTTATGCATGTACTGTAAGATTTTTGTGGCTTCAGTATGTGATAATTGTTGATCATGAACAAGAATAAAATATTACTCCCATTTTGGTATTTGCATAACAAAACTGCATTCAGCAATATTTGCACTGTAAACTAGTATGCTTAACATATTTACAGCATGTTAAATGGAACAGCAAAGTATTCACACAAGAAAATAATCACATGGTTTTGGCCATTCTTAGACAATGGAGGGGATCTTTCTCATTCATTTTCAAGCAGTTGCAGGAATAAGCAAGTGTGTTATGCCCCTGCAGTTTACAAAATTACCATCCAAAAAAAAAAATGAGGACTCTTTTCTATTGAAAGGCATGATTTTTTTCACTGAAAATCAAAACATAGCTGAGCCCCCATGAATAAATTTTATTCCACCCATCTTTGGGAGATTTAACAGTTTGTAACATTTTTTTATCACAATAAACTTAAGAAATTGCCCCATTAGAACATTTTAACATAATTCATAATTTTTAGATGTTGAAAGAAACCTTTAATCACGCACACTTTTCTTGTGCAAATACAACAATGCTACTGTTGCAGTCGTAACAATCTAAAATATAAAGAAATATCCTGCATACTGTATCAACTCAATATCAGGAAGTAATAACTTGGATCTACTTATCATGTAGATGTAGTTAACAAACTTCAGGACATGTATGAACTACATTTGAATTTCTCCAAACCTTCATAGCTACAGTGTATACAGCATGTATACACAAGTTAAAATATGGGGCACACATTAAACCCTTGCTCTTTTATTCACTTTTTTATTCAACCCAGCGACAAAATAATTTAACTTGGAAGCCATTAATTATTTTCATATTCTGTACATTATACAGAATATGAAAAATTTCACAGCAGTATCAGTAAATTATCACATAAAATTTTGAAAAAAATGAAAACTTCAAAAATGAATAGCTAGAGGTTAATTTTATTCAGCTTTCACTTCTGCTGATTTGAGAGCTGTGCTATTTTGAGTATAACTAGGCTTGAGGCAGGATACCACCTCTACATGACAGTTGTGACCTGGCTGGGGAGTGAAATGGCAACTCCACTTTGCTTGGAGTGACCACTTTGGAAACTTTTTGATCCTATCAAACACATGTCCAAAAAATCCTTTATTGGTGTTTGAACTTGCATTCTTTAGCAGGTTTTTCAAGAAGTACTGCACTGTAATGAAACTGGATCTTTTACTCTATTTTTCTATTTGACCACAAGCCCTCTCCCTCTACCCTCCCCGGCCTTCAGTTACCTGCTACAATTTTCCAGTATAAGTAATTCAGCACCTTTACTGTTAAAAGCCTGTACTGTAGTCCTACTAGTGTAAGTTACTGGTACTTGACACTTGACTATGTAGTACTTCACACTTATGCAAAAATAAATTGCTGATCATGATGTCATTTGATGGAGTCTATGTAGTCCTAACATGCCATGAAAAGGCCCCCTTCAGAAACCCACACTTCTAAATTCCCGATATATGGGCCTTTGATCAGGTTTTCAGCAGAACATTTATACTCATGCATGATCGATAGAAGATTATCACTATGGCAACTGCCGGTACTGCTTTTCTGTGCAGAGGTGTTCTGGGGAAAGATAATCAGCTTAAGAGAGATAAGAACTGCAGACAGGAAATGAGAGTCACTGGTCAGAGGACTCAAGAAATAATCATTACATGCAAGGCTGCACAATTTCTGTCAAAATCTGTAAGGGGCCTTTCTTGACATGAAGGCCACGGGCACCCCGACTATAAAAATGTTCAGTACATACTGAGGCAAGCCTTAAGTACACTGTGTTGAATAAGTACTGTAAAAATTCCACAGTTCTGGTTTACATGTACATACACAGTACTCATTTCTTTCTTCATGGATACTGTACAAAGTGTACAAGCAAAAACTTTTGAATAAGCATCAGTGCATGTTGAGTTCATGTACAAGAACAAAACCATTCTCATGCATATGCATATGGTGAATTATGCCAAAGCACAAGTATGTGCCAATTATGCCACAAGCCTGGTTAATTTAAAGGGAAAATGCAGTCCCCCCCCCCCCCAATTTGAATTAGGGTACCCCATCATTCTAATTCAGGAATGGCTCCTATCAATCATTTGACAGTACTTTTGTTACTTATATGTTAAATTCATGCAAAATAACTCCTCGGTTTACCATCAGTATTCAATGTTTTTATAGAGAAAAATAATGAAAAACACCTGTGAGTGAAATAAGAGGAGATTTGTAAGCTCTAGCAGGTTCTTGAATATGAACTTGGGGGTGACTGCTTTTTCCCTTTAAACATTTCAAACTTCTCACAATGTCACATTAAATACCTGAATTTGGCTTTGGAATGAACTGCTTCCAGCTGCCTGCAGCATGAGTGAAAGAATGCCCTTTGCCACATCCTTATAAATTCCTTTCTGAAAGACAAACATTTTGAGAAAATTAAAAGGTGAAAAATTTGTCAAGAGGGTGGAGAATGTGATTTCCTGTTTTATGGTGTGTTTAGGCTGCCAAATATCTTTCATACAGGCATTACATGCATGAAAGTCTTCTTGGCAAATTTAATCCTTTTGGCCCCTTACTTTGCTGGCAGCTGCTAATTTGCACCTAACCTTGAGTCTGTGCCACCCTGATTCCATAAAGGCCCTCAGAGTGAATAGTTTCATGGAATAGCAACAAGTATACATCTTATTATAAAGGGAGTAAAACAAAATTCCCTGAACTCACTCTGCAGAGTCTAGGTAGAGGCACAACTGTAGTGGCAACTTTGTGTTTTAGAAATTTAGAATGCCACTTCCTGCAATCTTAGGGTTTGGGGATGCCAGATTTTCTCTCAGTAGTTGGTGATGACAGCCTTGTAGCCTACTTAATTTAAAAAATGAGACTAGCAGAACTGAAGTGGCAAATTCATCTCAGTGGCTTAGAATGCAGCCTCCCACAATCTGGGGCATTTAGGATGCCGAATGTTCTCTCACTGGCAATCTGACCCACACATGGCACTACTGTAGACACATTCCAGTCAGTTGTGTTGAAGAGTGGGGTTTTCTGCAATCTGGGTTGTTAGGAATGCCATAGTTCGTGATCTCTCATCCCTACAGTATCCTTGGTCAGGTTGAAGTCTGCTTTGGTACTGTACATCCACCTCATTAAGAATCATCCCTATGACAAATTCCTGAAGCCACCACCATGTAAGCATTATGGTCGGTCAATTTGCTGTTAGGAGTACATGATGCAAAGTGTGTCTCAGTTGTGTACTGAATGACCCAGTTGATTAGGTGCAACAAGATTATGTTGCAGAGATTATTTATTTATTTTCTCCTCCACTGGCAGAAATTATTAACTACCCCACATCAATCAATCCCTCTTGCATTCTTTGAACCCTTACTGTATGCCACCATTACCCTAATACTATATTGGGTTTTCCTTCTGCAAATGTATAATTAATTACATTAATGCAACTGAAAGAGCCCTTCTGCAAAAGTTTAGTGTTTGTAAGAAATAAGCAAGTAAATGACCCCAACTATTATGTTCACATTTGACAAGAAAACCAGCTCTTTAATCAGGAAAAACAAAATATGGCAAGGATTGTACTTTTCATGGATAGTAGTGTTTTTGAAGTTCATTTGCTGGCTTCTTATTAAGCTGTACTTTCAGTCATTAACACTGAATTTCACAAGTCTGAAATGAAGTAAAAGCTGACCAAAAGAGCCTCTGGAATCAATTTTTGGCAGCCTTACAGTATTATCTTCAGTATAGCCTGCTGCAGGAGATCCCTATCCACCCATGGACCTAGTGTACCTTCATATCAGTCAGGCAATTCCTCTCCCCACCTCCAAAATCCTGCACGTCACTGCTACTCATTATCTTTGTAGGTGCTGAATATATGTAACTTACACACATCTCCTTCTCACACACATATTCTAACACCTGCTAATGACAGAGATTGTCTAAAATATTCATAGCCTAATTTAAAGTACAGTAGTCTTCCACTGTTGATTGATTTCAATCAACAGCACATAAGTAAATACTGCAAGATGAAGTTTAAACTGTAATGTTAATGTTGTTCTACTAGACTACTACCTTCTCTTGGGTGTCCATTTCCAAACTTCCAAAAAGAAGGACATGACCATCTTCATCCATGTCAGGTCATTGCACCATTACTGTACACCAGCTCTGTGAACACAGATCAGGGAGGTGATATTAGCTAATACCACCTCCCTGCACAGATGCTGATCTGCCTTACACACCCAACAGGCTACACATCGCCATTATAATAATCAAACTAACTGCGCATGTAGGATTGACTGGTCATCTGCGAATGTGTCTGAAGAGTACCGCCTATATTTTGAGATATATCCACAGTTTTCTGTTTTTAATGTCGAAATGTCGTATGTGATAGGAATAATATTATTTGTCACTGACTCTTTCATTCGAAATTTGCAAGATTTGTTATTGTGACCTCGCACTCGCAGGTCTTCTAAAAAGGAATACAAATCGACATCTGGTGTAATGCTGGACGGAGGACAGGTGCTGAAAAGCCGGATAATCTGGCACAAAGCTGAACGTACAGTATGGCCACCTAACCTTCTCACTTTTACACAGGACAGTATGCCATTGGAACTTCTTCATTGGATGAGAGAAATCATCCACTCAAACTCCACTGATTGTTGTCAGGTGAAATGCATGGTAGGCCTAATCAGACTTGCTTTAGTCAATTTTTTGTTGACTATATATAATTTGTACTTGTTGTATGAAAAATAAATGGCATAGGACCTATGCCTAAATTTTTTATGCAAATCACTGAAGAATTCTTGTGAAAGTTTGAAAGTAGACCTAAGATGAAAAGCCAATGTAGGCCTACTGTACCCATAGATGCAACTGTAACATGTCTGCAGGGGGATGGGGGGAGGGGGCAAATCTACTATGGACTCAGGAAATTGGACTGCTCAGCTACCGTAGTACAGTAGGCATCGATGTGAATGTAATGGCATATATGATAAACACCAGTTTGACCCACTTAGCCTACCAGAGTAAAATGTAATTTTATGCTCCCTGTCCCACTTGTACAGATTACTTACTAGTTGCCCTATTCCTAGCCTAGGTTGTAGTTTTACTCATAGAGCAGGATATTGAAACTCCTGATCAGTTTAGCCGGTACAACTGCAGAATACAACGTCTCTCAAAGACATACCACTGAGGCTCTGGAGGCGCAGTCGCAGTCACCGCGACTGCGCCTCCAAAACTCAGTGGACGTAAACGATGAACGCAAGATTCACACTGAGTCGTTCTCAAAATAACACAACCTTCATGTTCCACCACTGTGACTACGACTGTGCCTCCAGTCTAGGTTGGAAGATCCATGTTCTTCCACTGCGACTACGACTGCGCCTCCAGTCTAGGTTGGAAGATTCATGTTCCACCACTGTGACTACAACTGCGCCTCCAGTCTGTAGGTTGGAAGATTCATGTTCTTCCACTGTGACTACGACTGCGCCTCCACTTCAGGCTATCTTCCCCCAACAACATGAGCCATGCATTACAAAAGTTACTGCACATGTGCATAGGCATGCTGTTGTGGGGAGGAATAGAGAGACTGTGTACACGTGCGACTCCATGATTTTTAAAAGGTTGCTTTTTGGAGGGACGTTGTATTCTGCAGTTGCTCCGTTTAGCCTACTAAACTTACTGAAATCACACTTTTCTTTGTCTAATCTCGTAATAATCAAGCAAGAGACAAATCGGATGTATTTTTAGCTCCTTTACCGCTAAATACTAACACACGTTCATTATTGAGCAACCACATCACATAGGCGTGTAAATCATTTTTTTGGGCACATTTACAAAAACAACAGCACTAAAGAGTAAAGACAGACAACTGAAAACTATTTCGCAAAACTAATACTAACAGGTCGAACGTTACGATAATTCATTTTGTGGCAGGTTTCATATATTCCTCATACAAACTCTCCCAGCTTTATGGCAGAATATGACAAAATATGGGATTAAATTTTCCAAGAAACATTCAAAATGAACAATACCAAACATTCAAAGAAAACTGACCTCGAGAACCGACCGTGCGGTTCTTTCATAAAAGGTGGAAGTCGCTTACGAGCAGATAATACACGACCATGCACGCAGATTTTATGCGTAGACAATGCTTCCACAGTTTGAAACTCTAATTTCCTGAAATAAAATGACAGGCAGAATCCCCTTTGATTTTGATGTACGTGTATTGGTTTCCTTAATATAATTCAGATTTCAAACCCTGATATGCAATTTCTGCGACAGCAAGTCAGAAGCACTAGCTCTTATGCACAGAGAACATGTCCAAAGTTGAAGAATTGCTAGTAACTTTACATTCTAATGGAGTCTTTTGACTCTTAATCCATCATCAGAGCAGGGAGGTGTCACATTGACAAGGTAACACCTCCCTGATCAGAGAACGGTGAGGCTACGCAATGCTGAGTTGCTAAAAGCTAGTACTGTACTTCAGAACATAACTGAGGCTACTTTTCAAGATTCTCGCATATATTCATAAATTGTCAATTTTCTTATTGGCATCCGTAGACTACCCTTATAATTTCATGCTATAGTGCCAAAAGTAACTCAGAAGTGGACCCAGTGGGGAGGGGAACCGTACGGAGCGTGACAAAGGGGTGACACCAAATGCCATGCCCCCTTTGCAATTCTTCAGGGAGCATTAATGTGTACTTGATTGCTGATTTTGTTCTTAAGAAAGGCAGATTCTCTAATAAAAACCCAAAATTTTCCAATTTTCCTAAATAAAAGCCCAAATCTTTCAAAATTCCTTTCGAATTCCAAATTTCCAAATTTTCTTCAATAAAAATCCAAATTTTCCAATTTTTGTCGAGAGAGGCCAAAAATTTTCGGCCTGAAAGCGTACCGAAAATTTTGCGCTCGACATCCTTTCAACAACCATGCAGTCTCCTTCAAGCTTGCCCGCCCTGGGTATGACGTTGAACTGCATCCAGGTAGGGTGGGGAGGTCGTGTGTGGCGAGTAGTTTGTCCCCGACTCATGATCGCCTATAAAATGCACACATAAGACCGTTATTACTCATCCCACGACTGGCGAGTTGTCGGCGCCACAAAACCGAGTAAGCCCCTCCATGGTTGAGCCCCCTGTGGGCTGGGGGTTGTAGAATATGCCCACAGTATTTCCCGCCTGTCGTAAGAGGCGACTAAAGGGAAGGACTTGCACCGTATAAACTTGGCTTGACACTATATAACACATTTGTGTTGGTGTGTCGTTAAATTTTATCTAACTAACTGACATACCCTTTCCCAGAAGCAAGTCCGTAGCTGGAGGGATACTGATCTCCGCCGCCCCCTTAAAAATTCAAAATTACTGTTGCCTTAATGCATTTTATTATGTCTCGCCCTCTAAGAAATTTTTCGCCCCTGGAAGATATCCCCACTTCAGTACCTCGTCTGGCTACGGGCCTGCTCAAAAGCACTTCAAGAGCGAATCGCGAAGGAATGGATTCAAGGCTCATTTAAAGGCCCTGGAAAATTTTGTTCTAGGCCAGATGATCTCGTGATTTAATCTGAGGCATCTTCCTACGATTTTAATTCAGTAAATGGCTGTTTCCACCATTTTCAAGTTTGATTTCAATGAATCACATACATTGTACGCTAGTAGGGAATCGAACATGTGGCCACTATTTTCTGCAAAAAGTGGACGAACAATCATTCACACGATACGATTTTTTCACGCGATCTGTCGAACGCAACCATCACGTGCAACAAATCGTTTCGTGTGAATGGATTTTCACCCAACCTTTTGGTCGCGAACGACTTGTCTCTCTAAGTTGCGTGTGAATGACCTGCCTTTGGTTGCCCGCGACTGTATTGATTTTTCAAGATCGTTCCAAGTTCATCATTTCTGCGTTCAAACAATACGACAAAGGTGCGCGATTTTATTCAATGTGATGAATGGATGAGGAAAAAGTCGTCGCATGAGCGAGTGTATTTATAGGTCTAAGCCTCACATTAATGAGCAGTCTTTTGTTCTTCTTTAAACTTTACAACCAGTTTTTCTCCTCAACAATCCCATGTTATCGGAATGTGATTGCATGCGAGGCATGGGGAAATTACAAACTTTACATTCCCCATAGAGAAGTCCTATCACAATTTACTTCAAGGTCAACTCAGCAGACTGAAAAAAAACAAAGGAAACAAAGCTTTCCTTATCAATGTGAGGAAATTATGTAACCTTTGCTTGCTTCAACTTGAAATTCACTTTGGGTCACAAATATAGTAACTTTATTTGCTGATATCTCGAGTAATAAACGTCTGGTTTGAATGAAATTGCGTAGATTTAGTTCCTCTTTCACATATGAAAGTTATAAATTTTTTGCTTAGACCCTTCCCATAATATTCCCTGAAAAGGGCCCAAGTACACCTCTTGTCGAAATTTCGAGCCTTCTACGCTGGCAAGAAAGACTCCGCCCTTACACTTTGAGCCCCTTCCCCTTTTTAAAGCCCTGGACTTGCACCTGATGTGAACTACAGTCAAAATCAATTTTAGCGATTCTTTTTGTTATATTTTGAAAATGGGAAATAAATGTTAAAGGCTGGCTCATATTGAAAAGGGTGAACTGATTCAAAAACCATTGCTTAATATAGTGAATAACCAATTCAACCAATTAAACCAATTCAAATGTCGTACTACTTTAGAATCAATGCCCGGAAGTGACGTAAGTCTTCATAAAATCATAAGTTTAGCCTAATCTCACCTTAACTTAACCCTAACTTTCAAATTTAACCATTATTTTGGGTCACTTATTCTAGGTTTAAGCCTAGGCCTAAATGGCTTTTCAAGCCGTTTTCAAAACCCAAACTTGGAAAATTCTCACCAAAACCTTAATCCTAACCATCATCACTAACCTTGACTTGTGGGCACTGATTCTAAATTAGAGCTTTGAAACTTGTCATAACAGGGTCTTTGTCAAAATTACTGCTCCTCTCTTTCCTACTTTCATCAGGTTCAAGAGTCATGCACTCGCCTCCGCAGTGCATACATATATGCTTGCACACTACGCCAGTGGTTTATCCCTTGGGGAATGAAAAAAGACTAACTTTCTACCAAATTAAGTCAACATGAACACACTTTCATTGTAACATTAGTTTCTGCTTAACGCATATTGATCTCATATTTTTTTCTTCCCTTTTCTTTTTCCCTCCACTCTCACTTTGACCGGCGTCTGTCATTTTTTTCGCTACTTGTTGCCGTACTGCCCCAAAATCGCATGTAGTAAGTTCAACAGTGTTTAACTTTCAACGACAAGGTCGCGCAAGACAAAAGTTTAGCAAAAATTCATTCACACGCAACGACCAGGTCGCGCACAACTTTTTGAGAGAATCGCACGCAACAAAGTTGCGTGCGATAATTTTCATTTGACTAAAAACATTCATCCACAAGCAACGACAAGGTTCCATACGACAAGTGGCACGCAACCAAAATCGCACGCGATGTTGTCGTAGTGTGAATGAGGCTTTAACTTTCAAAAGTGAGGCATACATGTTTGCTCGTATCCCACCTATAGACGCGCATGTTTTCATGAAATTTCCCAGTCAATTTCTCACCATTTCTGAACATAGGCGCAGGCGGCTGTTTCAATGGGTGGGGGGGGGGGGGGGGCTTGGATGCTGCATCCCCTGTCCCTCCATTCGAGCAGATAATTTGCAATTCGGGCAAATACATAATTTCAGGCAAAAGTGTTGCAGCCCATGAGTGGAAGTAGTCCCGTGCGCCTTTGCAGGCTTTAGAAGTTAGAACTCGCGGTAACTGAAAGTTGTAAAATTCCTGGAATTTTCGTAAATCAGGGAATTTCCTTGCAAGTGGAAGCCCTGCGTAGGGAGAATTAAGTCTATGATCAGGGTTGCGTACTTTCATTCGCCAAAAACTTCTGACCTCCAATATGCCATATCTCTTCTTCCGTACTGAGCTACAGCCCAGTTTTGAGAAAAAGTCACAAAAATCCACTAATTTCCCGAGAGAAGAAGTCACAAAAACACTGTGGAAACAACCTCCTCAAATTTCTTTCGTTAATGCCAAAATCATTTTTCAAAGACAAATCGAGATTTTTACTGCCAAATTAACCCGTATTTATAAAACTGTTTATTTTTAACGCCCAGTTAAAAATGTGGTAGGCGGAAGTATGCTTCCGCCCCCACCTTAAAGTCAAATACGAAAACCCCGTATTGGTTCCCTCTGTAAAAACTATCAAAAGTTTGCAGTAATTTTCCTTAAAATTTGCTCAAATATTGCACAAAATTGCATCTAAGGACCCTTAAATATTGAAAAATTTTCAATATTTTTAAACTCCTTCCCCAGGATGGCAGTCCCAAACACACACCCCCTTCCCCAGTCGATCGAGAGCAGCTTCCTACGCCTATGGACTCAAAGATCATGAAAAACGATTTTTGGATGTGGCTTCGCGCGCACACTTATCAGAGTGCGTATTCGATGATTACCAAGACGTACGTATTGTGATGAAGTATGAACTTTATTGATGGCTGCCATTTTGTTTACAGGATTGCAGCATTTATTGTGCAATACCTAATTTTCATTAAACTCACCTGCACACGGTACCTAATTTCCGTCTGATTTCCCACGCCCTTGTGATTAATCAATTATTTACAGCACGCCTCTTTCGGCCAGTCAGGACCCTCGGTTCCTATCCCATATTAGTAACTTACTTCTTTGCAGATAATAGAGCTGCAACGCTCACACACGTGCTGCAACGCTCACACACGTGCATCGATCAGACCTTGAAACGTAAACATGTAAAATAACGAACTACCGGTATACCGTGTCATTGAGCAGGTAGCTCCCCAAGTTTCCAAATGGGGGCACAGTGGTCCGCACTGGGAAGGGCACGGGGCCGTGCCCCGCCTGGCTACGGGCCTGCAAAAGACTCGATCTGACTCGGGTCACCATTTATGAAAGTTTCAAAGACTCGTCTTGACTTGAGCAGTGGCGCCGCCAAATGGGGGCCGGCGTCCCCCAACAGTTTGTCATGCCCCTGTGTTGCCCTCATGAGATTTTTGTGTATTAAAATATTATGAAAAATTGTCTATATATAGAGTATAGCAATTTCGACACGAGAACCTACTGTCACTTTTTCAGTCAATTTGGGGCCTAAAATCTCACAAAATATCTCAAAACTACAGTTATGAGGAGCGCTTTGAGCGCATCTCGTTTTGAACTTTGTGAAGCACTGCCTTACTGGGAAGTGCAATCCAGTATAATTGTTTCATTTTCCTTCTCAAGAGCTATGGGTCCACTGCGGCCGTGAATCATCTCCACTCAATGCATTTCCCACATCGATTATCTTTTAGCCCAACTTTATGTTCGAAAACTGTTAAGATTGGTATTTTGTTACCTTCTTTCAGTCAGTTAGCGTGCATCCATAAGCGTAGGGAGCGGAGCTGGTGGCTTTAGCCCCTAGTCAAAAGTGTAGTAGGCGGAAGTATGCTTCCTCTCCCACAATCCAAGAAAGAGAACCCCTTATTTGTTTCTTCTGTAAAAATATCAAAAACTGACATTAATTTTCCTTAAAATTTGCCCAAAATGTTCCACCAAAGATTCATTCATTATTTTGATGCATTTTCTACATTTTCATCAGCAATAAATGGGAAAAGAGGTGGCTAGTGTCTGCTGAGACCACCCTTGGAACATGCGCAAAGCACGCAGAAAGTTATGATATTCAGTATTAAAAAAAAACTTCCTGCAGGTATTTTATACTCCTTGTGGAGATCTCAACAATTTATGATCCCTGGTAAGGTGCTTGATTCCGCCTCGGCGAAGATCCAGGAGAGCAAAGTTCCCCTTGCAAATTTTAAGGCAACAGTGTTTAAAATAAAGTGACATTAGTCTATGAGATTAAGCCATTTAATTATCCCCTACATGTTACTGGATGGGAGCATAGGCGTATGAAGCTGCTCGATACGGGAGGGGGATGAAAGTTGTTTCGGACCGCCGTCCTGGGGGAGGGGTGTAAGTGGAAGGCGTGTCCCCACTCCCCTTTGAGAAATTTTGTACGTTTAAGGTGGCTTAGATACAAAATGGTTCTTATTTTGGCAAATTTTCGAACTGATCATATGATGAAAGATTCTCATAATTCAGCGAATTTTAATTTTTGGTTGGATGTAAGGGAAAGGTGTGTCGTTTAAGTAGAGGGGTGACAACGCCTCCCCTTGAGAAACTTTTATTTATGTTAGGTTACGTAGATGCAAAAATGGTTCTACCTTTGGCAATGTTTGAACTACATTAATTATATCCTGAGAAATTCTTATTAATTGATGATATGGCCGTGGCACAGCACCCGTTCTACAAAAATGTATAATGACAAATACATACCTCCAACTTTCACATCACGCTACAAATTTTACTGTATGGGGTACTCGTAACATAAGATTGCTACAGGATCCTCCCTTGATGCGGGGTCCCTACACAGGTTGGAGATGTACTTCTGTTTTTTTTTCGGAAGCGCATATTGGTCCGAATATTATTAACCTATGGTCATAAAATACGGAGTGCAAAGAAATGCGTACAAATTCGTAAAAGCTCACAGTTTTCATGAAATATGTCTTCTCTTGAAATACCCTGTTTCGTATCTTGGCAATGGTGTGCCCCTCTGTAATCCTACGGACATGAAAAATCGGCGTAAAAACCCTAACCTATGAATAGTGCGAGACTGTATTGATAACAAGCTCAGCGATGGGTGTTACTGGTGGCGCGCGAAGGGCGAGAAAGTTTTGATGGTTTGCGAAGTATTTTGGAAAATTTTGAAAGTTTCGGAACGACTTGTGATAGAAATTGAATAAAACAGATCCATCTTTCAGTCGAAAGCATACCTCACATCACCCCCTACAGAACTCTATAGCTTAAAATGCCTTTTCCAGCTCATTTAAAAAAAATGTTCAGAAAGTTTTAAATATCATACCCCATGTGCCAGCGCCACTGTTCGTTCCTTCTGGCACTCAACCTTGGAACAACCTTTATCCTTAACCTACTTATCAAGAAGTTCAGATTTCTTTAATTGCTAAGATTTAAGTCAATTACTCAGTTACTAGTGGTTTATTTTTACTTCTCTTGGGTGGGTGGGTGGGGTGTTGATACTAGGTCTATGTTAAGGGCCGCGATTTGTGTTGGACATGGGGAGGAGGGAGAAGTGGGTCGGAAAACTCAAAATGATCTGTATGTGTACATATACGTATATGTATATGTATGTATGTATGTATATATATATATATATATATATATATATATATATATATATATATATATATATCTTCATATAAACGTTTACCCATATGTATACGTAAACGTGTCCATACATCTTTGTGTATAAGTAAACGTATATCGAAATGTAAATGTATATGATCATGTAATGCTGGTAACATAAGGTACTCTTTAGTGACGTCTACGAAGTACAAACCTTCCTTTTTCCTAGTCGCAAGTAGCATTGTGTGTGCTTTCAGTAACAACCACTACTTTTACCAGGCATTTATTTATATCCAACAGCCGCTTGATTTGAGCAGGGAGCTTTCTCTCAAAGTTTTGAATGGTTGACAGGGAGGATAAAAGAAATAACAAGAAGGTCCCTGATAATGACACGAGAAAGTTACACTTGCGCGAGGAGAGGGCAGAAAATTTGCGTGACGAAGAAAATTTATGTGTACACGCATGGTACACGTAAATACAAGATTGTGATAGATTTTAAGGGTTCCTAAGTAGTATACGGCCGTGGTGTGATCCTTTAGGCCATGTCCGTTTAGGGTGAAGACCCTAGAGGCCCGTATTAAAAAGTTGTCGACTTCGAATGAAGTTCAGTGATGCAACTTACATGAAAAAGTAGTTTACCTGTTGTTTGAAAGATGTCATGCTAAAAGCTGGTCTCTACTGTTATATGCTAGAGAGAACAAAGTGTGTTGAATGGAGAGAATAAATGAAAAGAGGATTCCATGGACCTTAAAGTTAACTATCGGAACTTTAGTCAAATTTTTGACAAGATTGCGGTTCGTGTCCCTATGGATTAGATTGTTTTTCAGAATTCTGGGGCAACTCACAAGGTTGTACGGGGATATATCCCAATTAAGTTCGTTAATTTAACTGCCCTGAATGTGGAGTTGTATTTGTCTGTGTGTGTGTGTGTGTGTCTAAGAGTCTCAGTAATTACCAGCCCCCGGTGGGCTAGGGGTTGTAGAATATGCCCACGGTATTCCCCGCCTGTCGTAAGAGGCGACTAAAGTGGAGAACTTACACCTTATTTGAACTGAATTTGAAACCGAAGTTGA
Source organism: Holothuria leucospilota (assembly GCA_029531755.1). Taxonomy (NCBI): domain Eukaryota; kingdom Metazoa; phylum Echinodermata; class Holothuroidea; order Aspidochirotida; family Holothuriidae; genus Holothuria; species Holothuria leucospilota. The sequence continues at coordinate 23,940,586 of CM055963.1, read as the reverse complement.
ACTGTATTTGAAACCATATGTAAACTTCACGTTTTACCTGGTTGACACTATATAACACATTCGTGTTGGTGTGTCGTTAAATGTCATCTAACTAACTAATTAACTCAGTAATTACCAGGCATGTATGTAGCACAAAAAGGGGGCGCAAAGCGCGCGGAAAAACTGGCCTTTCACGGTCAACGGAGCTAAATATTACTGTCATTAACAAAACTTAAGTGAGGTGAAAGGCATTCCGTCCCTTTCAACCAAAACACTAGGGATCATGCCTAATTAATTTTACTCTAAGCCTAGGCGCAAATATTTCAGGTTTTGCCCAAATTATTAAGCAGTGTTGTAACGAGTCATGACTCGAGTCGCTAATTATCAGAAGGGAAATGACTCGAACAAGTGTATCAGAATTTTCCTCATAGAAATAGTACAGTGAATCGAGTCACATTGAAAGTAGTAAATGACTTCACTCGACTGCATAATTAAGTGACTCGTTACAACACTGTTATTAAGGTACTCCTTTATATTATGGTTGTTGACCAGATACTGGGGGCGAGGTGTCCGTTCCTTAACCAAATTATTGAGGGACCATGTCCCCCATCCCCCGCGATCATCGTCCTTGGTCTATATTGTTGTTCTTTTTCTTTCTATTGTTTGATAATTTTTTTTAAGGTGGCCTGCAAGTTAGTGCAAACCTTCAATGTGATTTTTCAAGCTTCCTCCACTATTTTATATCAGTTTGTATTGCCGATAATATTGTGGAAAATGAGTGAACACAAAGAAGCCCAAGCGATCGGACTGAGTCTTAAGACGACATTACCACAGGTTTGCGTACTGCGTGTATTAGTAAGAAGTGCGCCCAGTTGGGCAATAGACCTTATTTTGACGTCACATGACGTCATGATTTTGGAGGAAAACAATGAAGCACACGTGCACTCACGGTGTAGTATGGTTGGCCATCGCACCCATAACGTGATAAAGGCTACGCGAAGCGATTTTTCGCTACGCGAAGCGAAAATAAACATACGCGTTGCCAAAATTCTACATACACGTAGCCAAATTTTATATACGCGTAGCCAAATTTTGCAACGCCGCGAAGCTTGAAAGTGATATACGCCTAGCTAGACGATCGATTCACGAAGAGAAGGCAAAGTCAGTCTTCGCGAAGGCCTTTATGGTTATGTTTCGTGTAGAGTTACTTCGCAATGATGTAGGTAGATTTAAGTTTAAAAAGTTATATATAGCCTGTTATAGCTGGAAAATTTAATTGTGAAATTTGGCTACGTGTATGTTAAAATAATTTGACAACGCGTATATTTGATTTGTGAAATTTGGCTACGCGTATGTTAAATTTGGCAACGCGTATGTTAAATTTCGCTTCGTGTAGCAAAAAATCGCTTCGCGTAGCCTTTATCGCTCGCGTTATGGGTGCGATGGCCAACCATAGGCGTAGACTTCGCACGCACGTGTAGTAGACTTACGCGCGCATACGACTGGTTGACAAATCAGCTGTCTGCATTTGTTGGTGTAACTTCCAATGATATGGATTTTTCCTCCAAACGAGGGAGCACTTTTTCCTCGGTGACATCATATGTATAAGGTCTATAATAGTGTCCGTGAAAACCGTGGCGCACAAAATGACGCCTATTCAGATGTTTACGAGTTTGAAGGAACTGCCTGCGCTGTGCGACATGTCATGTGATCCAGCTTAATCGTTTCTATCTGTTTAGTCTATTTCTTTCTCTTTCAGGACATGAGCGCTCTTCCACGGGGTATAAGAGAATTACAAACAAAAGTGCAATTGAAAATGTAGCCTAAGGAATGGAGTAGGAAGATGAATTACAGAGTCACAAGCAAACCTACAATTTTTATAAAAGCTTGAATAAGGTAACAAATAAAATATGAATAGCCTACACTGAACCTAGAACTGCTTCTACCATGTAGTTCAACAGAAACTTACTTTAGCCAAACTCCTTCATTGAAATTAACACAATTTAGCCACCTTTAAGAGTTTATTACTATTAACAACATCAAATTATCGTAGAAATTTCCAAACACTAGGCCTGACATATTCGGTTTAAAATACGGTGCTCTTTGGTTCAAGAAATAAGGGCATTTCATAACCAAGTGATATTCATCAGCAAAGTCCCAGAATTACAGAGAGTACATAAAACAGGATTAAATGGATCGGTGTTACTTCCAACAGCAGTCGGAATTTTGGTTCCAGTGTGTGATTGGTCTCGCTTACAGCAATACAGTATTTGTCGTGCAGGGTTACCCGAAATAAATGATCTACTTTCTTTTGTCTTTCCCTACTTTCTCTTGTCTTTCCCTGACCGTCCCTTTATCCAAAACTTGAAGTAAACACGTTCTCTTACGGCTGGGTGACCATTACTATTACCGCTGCTGCACTGGTAGGCCAATTATTACATTGTTGTCGCAGGGAGGTGTTAATAGCACCTCCCTGGTTGTCGTCTGTTAACTTTTTCTTCCGTTCAATTCAACTGCAACTACAACACTTTAGCTTACAGCTTTACACCAATCTTTCGTGACCAGTGATATAACACACACATATTTGCCTTGCAGTTTGCTTGCATCTACCGGAGACGAGGTGGAAGTAGCATCTCCTTCAGGTTGTATTTTTTGTGACATTGTTGTATTTAAGTCTAGATAGTCAAGTTGCAAAACACCACCCGATACACAAATGTTTTCACCGCTGAGTGTGCACGTTGGGAAGCCTCAGAAGGGCTCCCCTCGTATCCATCACAGCAGTGACGTAGCTAGGATATTTTGTTCGGGGGACGGAGCTCGAAGGGCTGGAAAATTTTGTGGGGGTTCTCGTTTACTATCTAAGCGGAGCGCCATCATAGGTTGGCGTGGAGCGTACCAAGAAAATTTGAGATTTTAATACATCCCAGATCGCCAGAAATGGTACTTGCCAGGCTTGATAGCAGCCATCAAGATATGCAATTTTGGTGAAAAAAAAGTTAAAGTTTGATTTTATTTTATTCTCAAATACATTAAGTTTGTCACAATCTATCCGAATTTATTCAAAATTATTCAGAGTGGAGTTATCCCGATGGATTTAAGTGGATTAGTGGAATTATCAAGATGGGTAGCCCAGTCGAGTTAATTTTGTTTTGCCCAGATCGCCTGTGGGGGGCGTTTGAGGGCGCGACGATTTGTGGGGGCTGGAACCGCCCCCCCCCCGTAGCTACGCCACTGCATCACAGGCAGTTCTAATATTCTTTTGTGCCTACATACCGTATATACCTATATCTATACATGATCTATACAATAAGACAGGTAAGCGCACTTTCTCCACACGATCACGTTCAGTAACCAGATGTGGCCACATATGCACTAAAATAGGCAAATCGCCTAGTGCTATGGCCATTTGGCAAAGCTTTGACCAACTTGACCATATATTCGTGCACATATGGCAAAATAGGCCAAATCTGTCTACTGAATACGATCGTGTGGGGGCAGTGCCCTACATTGTCCCATTATATATAGGTATATATTTATGCACTAAATACTGTTAGAATTACCTGTGGTATCCATTGTATGTCAGAAGGTGATCGGTTGGATTTTAATCGAGGGACGAAAATTTTTTATTTAGCATAGTGTTGAATTAAATTTGTCACAAACTTTGATAAGCATGACTTCTTAGTTCTTACTGGAATACATAAAGAAAATACTTGACGATGTCATAATGTCTTGGAATGTATCATTTTATGTATGGGGTTTTCAAAGCATTTAATGGACGGACATTCCTTATTTAAATAGAAAATCTTGGAGCGTTGTAATCATTTCACATGGTTATTGATGTCTGCTGCAACAATGTCCGTTCATGACACAAAATTGGTAGATTTTTTCCTCTATTCCCATCGTAAACATTTTTTGAAAAAAATCTACTGAGTTAGCAACTGCGGGTGTTGTTCTGCCTTCCTGTGGGGTCAGTCGGTGACACGCCTCCGCGCGACAACAATGTGTTGGAGGTGAAAACAATTTATTGCGCGAACTGCAGTGCGTAAGTAAAAGTGTTCCCGTATGGTCATACTGTAGTCAGTTGTTGTTTTCACTCCAAAGTTTCTATGTTAACCGGAAGAGCGACCGACCCCATAGACAGGATCAGACAATAGATTTGTATCAATTACTTAATTTTTATGAGGTACATAGAGGTAACAAAAATAATCAGAGGCACAGTAACACACCTCTTTATGACGTATACTTGGCCCCACAGACCTGCATCAAGAGACACATTGTCACCCTGGATACGTGAAGTCATGAATGCTATCTGGAATTGATGTAATGCAGTGCACACAGTACAAGGTCCGCAGCTGTGTTTGCTGCCGGCTAAAAGTAAAAATGTTCCTGTTGAAGCCATCCTTCAAACAGCTGGATGGGGCATCGGAAAGCACTTTTGCCACATTCTATAATAAACATCTAGAAAAACCTCCATATTTTGCTGAAACCCTGTTAAACCAGTAACCAGGAGGTGAGTTTGAAGTTATGTACCAACTTGAAAAGTCTAAGTTGTAGTTTCTGTAAGACAGAAGTGGGAAAAGCTAAGTTGGAATTTCTTTTTTTCAAAAGTTTATTCATGAAGATTGCCAGAAGCAGGGCTTGTTTCATTTATATACTGTTGTATTTAACAAAGTCGTCAGGGACGTAAACATTGTGTTTCTGTCATGCTTTGAACACTGCTTTAAAGTCTCAAGCAAGACCGTAGTGTAGTGTAATGGCGAGGTAGAATCGCCTAATTGAACGAGCCCTCAGGATGAAGTTTGATTAAGATTTTACCGAGAGATTACACGATCGGAGGGATTACGTGCCCTCCCAATTATCGAAAGTTTCTTAAAGCCCACCCTTATGAATGAGAAGAGTGTTCGATCGCATGACAGCCTTTGAAAACTGAAGCGATCAACTGCTCATACTTTCTCATGTAATTCCTCCGTTCGTGTAATGTCTCTGTGAAATCTTAATCAAACTTCATCCTACCGGACTCCTTCAATTAGGCGATTATCTGAGGTTACCGGATGTGAAATTAGGGAAACCTTGTAAATTGCTTGTTCAAAAAATGTTATTTCAAGAGAGGAATGATGACTACTTTTCACACTTGGGATAAGGTTATAATGTTGAGAGGAAGAAAGCTATTGTTTCTGGGAGAGGTCAAAGTGCATTTTGAGGTCACCAGAGGTCAACAACCAAAAAACACTTTGGACAAGCCATTTCAGGCCGGTAGGAATGATGAACACTTTTCATACTTGGTACTTAAATTTGCTATATTAGAAAGAAACTTTTTGTTTCTGGTGGGGATCAGAGATCACCTGAGGTCACCAGAGATGAAACTACACAAAACTTTCAAACAGCTTGTAAACATGTCATCTCAAGGTGCAGTAGCAATGATTGATGCTTAAATACTGGGTACATTAGACGGAATCTTCCCATGACGAAAAAATTCAACAGTTGTTATCACTTCCAAAGTTAAGGCGAAAGGTGATCATTCATGCATGAGTAAAGTGCCCTTAAGATGTATCCGCGTATATCAGAACAAGTTGGGAAGGTGATCATACCTTAATGACCATGATTAATATGCCTTTTTTTTTTTTTTTGGCAGAACTATTTTCAGAGCAGAATTTGCTGTTTGTTGTAAACTAAAGCTGTAGGTAACAGTATTCGAGTGGCTAATTGGAGTAATGAACCATTGTTCAGGTACCTTCATTGTGAGCTGCACTTTCCCCTATCAACTGCAGTACCTATATGATTTCAGTAAAAGAAAAATTGTGTCATGATACAATGGCAGATTTGTCGTATTGCAAGGAAGGTTCCTATTGTTTTGATGGAGTTCAGTTGTCATTTTAGGTCACCAGAGGTCAAAAGTTAAAAAAACTTGTGAAAACGATTTTTCAAGCTAGGAATGTTGGATACTTTTCGTACATTTAGATTTGTCATATAAAAAGAAGAACCCTATTAGTTTTGGTGACGGTCCAAGGTCATCTGAGATTACCAGATATAATACTACGCAAAACTCTTACTGCTTGTTAACACGATATCTCTTAACAGACATTGTCTTGTTTACATGATATCTTAAGATAGGAAGCATATGGGCTATTCTTTTCATATTTAGCATTAAGATGTGGTATGTGGTGTCGAAAACCCCTGCAATTATTGTTGGACATAAAAGGTCACTTGAGGTCATCAGAGGTCAAAAGCTCTCAATCTGATTCACACATATCAGTAGACACGGATAATTTTCATACTAAGCATATGGATGCATTGTATTGCCTGGAAAAATGCCGTCTGATTTTGTAAAGGTCAAAGGTCACTTGAGGACTTCACAGGCCGGAAGAGATTGTATCTCAAAGTGGGGGTCTTAGATAGTTTACTCACTTGATGTGTCATGCAACTCATTAACCAAAAATAGTTTTACAGCAAATATTGTACTTTAAGACCTATTCCCAATGATAAAGGTTAAATTCTAGTGCAATAAAGTCATTGAAACCTCAATGCATTTTTGCATTCTGGAAAATATTCTTTACGTTGTAAAACCTATTAGGCCTAGAAGTTTATTTTTGCCCGCCCGTTTTGAAGATCTGATCTCAGCAGTCTTGCCGAAATGATTTTTGATTTAAAAAGTTATTGTCTGTGTTAAAGTTTGCGTTTCTGTTTATCTTGGTTACGTAAAAGTAGGCGGAGAGATTTTCCGTTAGGTTTTAAGCAGCTGGTTTCAATGTTGTGAGGCTTGAAAGATGTGCATACAGTGCAGACTAGTTTAGCATGAATGTTGACGATAAATGTCAGTCCGAGAAGTAACATTTGTGCAGTTAAATTTGTTAATAGATGCCACAAAACGGCAACAATGTCCACTAGTCATCACATGTCCTATACAGTCATTTTAACATTTTTTAAACACATTATTTTGAAATTTTCTCAGGATCCATTCAAGGTAATGGCATCGAGAACACTTGTAAGTTTCATACGTGACATAGGCTATCATTGGAGAGGTAGCCCCAGGATTTTCCCGACCGGGGAGGGACGCAACCCAAAGCTCCGACAAACCTTTTGGTTGCTTTTCCCTCCTAGTCGGGTTGGGAGAAAGATCACCAGTAAAGTTTTAGGGTTTTTATCAGTGTTGTGACAAGTCACTCAATTTTGCAGTCGAGTCGAGTCATTTACTACTTTCAATGTGACTCGAGTCATTGTATTATTTCTATGAGGAAAATTATGATGTAATTGCTCGATCGAGTCATTTCCCTTTTGAAAATTAGTGACTCGAGTCATGACTCGTTACAACACTGGTTTTTATTGAAGAAAAATTTTAAAAAAATCAGTATCGTTAAGGAAAGATTTCAAAAATTTTGGGCATTAATGAAGAAAGTCTGAAAAGTTTTGATTTTCATTGTAGAAAATATAAATATTTGGGTTTTTATTGAAAGTCTGCCCTCCTTTAGAGAGAACTCATCTTAACCGCAGGGGCAACTGTTCGGGGTCGGGGATTACATGCAACTTTATCTTTCTTCAGGCTCCTCGACGAAATTAGAAAGTTTCTCCTACGGGGGCTGTGCTGGTGGGGGCAATGCTCCCTTCCCCCACGGAGCGCCACCGTTGTGACTTAATTTGTATTCTGCCACCTCTAGCCATCCTTTATTGAGAATCCTGCATTCTGATTGGTTGAAAACTGACCTTTTATTCAACAACACACGGTCAGTAAACGTAAAAACTGGTAAAAATGAAGTTTTTTTACACATTTTTGGTGGTAGAATAGGAATAAACCACATTTGTCGGATTATTATTGTCTCATAAACCGTCGAGACTCCAAATTTGGCAAAATAACGGACTCGGCTTCGCCTCGTCTGTTATTTTGCAAAATTTGGAGTCTCAACGGTTTATTCACCAATAATGGTCCGCCAAATGCGATTTATTCCTTAAATGTATAGGCATACCGAGGCAGTCGGATCGGTGCTGGGTGACACAGCCAGCCCCTCCCCATTGTTTGCAGTTTGAAGACTTTTTTTATCTTAAAATGCCTAAAAATGCCTTAGAAAATGCTACCACTGTAGAGTTGAATGTTTCAGCCTTCCCCTCCCCCCATCTAAGAAACCTTCGAACGGTATTACTCACTGCTTCATAAAATAACAGTGTCAAATCATAGCCTTCATCGCAGCACTCTTGAGGCTGCCGTAGAGTTTTGGAACTTTTTCGTTGTGTGAATATGGTAACTGGCTCCATATGGCTCTGAACGCGCTGACGTCCATACACCCTCTTTGTTTTGAATCATAGCGCCATACTATATACCTTTATGTTTTGTGTGCACCGTGCACTGTGCGATTTTCTTTTATTATATACATATTTGTACCTTTACTGTGCAACTATATATGTAGATCTAAGTTACTTCTGTGGTAGCGTGGACTTGACATTAAGCTGTTCGTGAAAGTGTAGTTCGAGGATTTTTTTTCAAACGTGAACCGGTTCTCAAGTTCAAAATTGTGACCTGTCAGTGAAACCCTATTCTTTCTTGATTCTGTCGGTGGGTATCATGTTTATCAATAGTTTGACTTCTCTATGTCTATGGTTCGTGCCATGAAGGCCCATATCGATCTTGCCCTGACCGTGTTGTTGTAATTAGTTCTTCCTAAGCTACTTCCGTCAGTCCGTAGTTCTGTTTCAAGCTTTAACTCTAGTCTGGGTCACTCAGAGGGCCTATCTCAGCCTCATGCAAGGGTTGACCAATTCCTCATTCAAGGTGGGCTGTAGGCCGTGATTTTGGAGCAGAAACAAGAAATTAAGAGAATCTGCCTTTCAAAGATAGTGCTTAGTAAGCTTAAAATATTTCCCCAACCCCTATAGCTACGTCCGTATTTGATGCTCAGTGTACAGCAATAGTTTCAGGGTAGCAGTAGGGAGCTAAAGCCGCCTACCCAGGCGAGGTTCTAGGGACATAATATTTTAGGGGCTATGTTTCCATTGACCTTGGTGAAACCGGATAAAGAGAAGGCCCGTTGCCAGGAATTCTGACATAGGGGGCTCCGGTACCGCAAAGGTAGGTACCGAAGAAGACTATGTTTGTAGGTAGTGGTGGGCGTTAAGTGCGCCTAAAGTTCTCCTTCCCTGGCGGCAATTTCCCCCTCCTCCTGCAATTCCGAGACGTGGAATTTGTGGAAAGTCTAACAAGTGAACGAAACAAGCCTATGGCCAAGATGGTGCTTCTTCAGTTCCACAAGCGTGTACGCAGATGAAAAGTTGAGTGCTTTTCGGACGGTGAGGGAACCATGATGCTGCCATGGGCTACCATAAGGCACCGGGGATGATTCAGCGTAAGAGTATACCTAGTTTATGCTTCAAAAATTCACTGGTACTTTTGCGCTTATAATGTTCATAAGTGATACAACGTGCATTGCGAGGATTGTGCGCGAAGCGCGCCGAAATTTGGGGGTATGCTTCATTGCCTAAATGGAAAACCTGCATGCATGCTCAGTCAGGGGTGGTGCTTGGATTGCCGATACGGGGGCCAAGTGATCTGAGTGGGGGCCAGCTACTCTAAGCACTGACAGATGTAATTGGTTGCTGAACTCGAAATATAAGGCGCACGAAGAGCGCCAAAAATTTTGGTTCTATTGAAAAAGATTTCACATTTTGGTTTTCATTAAGAAAAGTCGAAAAAGTTTGGATGTCATTGAAGAATTTGCTCTACTTTTTTTTGCTCTTTTTTTTCTTACAAAATATGTTCGCCACAATGGCGAGGCTGAAGAAGGAATCTTCCAAACGATACAGAACTTTGCAATGATGTATTTCCATGTTTCTCTAGAATGACGCCTACACAGAAGAACAATATTTGTGGAAACGTTGGATAAATTCACTATGTTTGAAACGGGGGCATTACCCCTAGATAAAACGGAAGATGGAAAGCGCGAACAATTTTTGGGCTATAGAAAGAATTGTTACAGAACTCACTGGCTAAGGGCGTAAGAAAGAACCTTGCGGAATAGGCTATTTTCTGAGCATATCTATGTCTTCACCACTACTAGTCTGTATAACATTTTGCGCAATTTTGGGGGATACACTGTTAAAAATGCTGGGCAAAAGTTAACCAATTTTTTAACCAACGTTGGTCCAAATATCAACATCCCAACAAATTAAGTAAAGATTTGACCAGTTCAGTTGAGTAAAGTTATTAACTAGTAGTTGGGTAATACTTTTATCAACTATTGAGAGAAATTAATATTCGTCTCCTAATTACTCACACCGTTGATTAACGCCAATTATGCTCATGCATCTTGTTGGGCAAAGCATCTTAACCAATACTTGGTAAATATGAAGGATACGGAGGTCTAGACCTGCAGGTATAGCATGTATGCATACTGGGCGTTTCATTCCCGGGACTGTTGGGTGAACTTTCTACCAAATAGTTGTTGAAATTGTATTAACTTAGTGGGAAAGACATTAACCACTTCTTAGGCCCTATATTATGCACTATTTATTAACTGTTACGGCTTGTGGTCGCGAGTCAAACCAATAACAGCGAAAGATCACAGAAGAACGAGATTAAAATTCAACAACTTAATGATTATTTACAATCTCCTTATCTCACTTAAATTTACAATAATTAATTAGACTTACTCACAATCCTTTACGCAATATTTGCCTGGTCTGGTCCAAGGGCTGGTAGTGCACGCACGTTGACGATGGTACAGTAGTAGACCTGCAGCGTGCTATAGCGTAGGAACTGGTTCCACGAGCGAATAACGACAAGGCTAGCGATGATGGACGATAACAATCTCAATACACAGCGTAGAAACGGCGTAAGGCAATTTATCAGAAGTGTTCAGTATCAGTGGCTGGCTTATGATATCTCAGTAGTGTGACAGTCTGGTCTCGTTGAAATCTCCCCCAGAATAGTTGTTGAACTGCCTTTTATATGCTAGGCTTTTATTCGAGAACTCTCCAGAATTTAACAGAAACTTCTAGTGTACACAGTCCAGTAATTACGAGAACGTTCCTTAATAGAAACTTCTAGAACACACAGTAGTTGAATAATGATAATTGCAGCTTCTTCGAAGTGTTGCCAGGTCGCTGCTATAATTGGGACATAACGTAAACAGTTCTCACTTCTAGACAGTTCTAGAAAGGCTGCGTTGAAGTTGAATTCTCTGGAACTTTCCATTCGCTCGTCGATGGATTCAATCCGGTGTTCCTGACGGGTCGTCTTGTAACACTCCCCCCCTTGAAAAAGTTTTGGACGTCTCGGACAAAACTTAAGTTACAATATTTACAATGTATAACTTTACAGTAATAACTACAGTATGTATATTATGTAGTCCAATATTCAATGGAAGGTATAATCATAACATACAACTTGTCTTGCTAGGTGATGATAAATGCATACAGTAACATCATCAATACACATTGTGCCATAGTTAACACAAAATTTAAAAACTTATATTGAGATTTTCGACATACTGCATCAGATCAAATTCTTGACAAAGAGTCTGGTACAACATTGTCTTTCCCTTTAATGTGCTTAATATCTACATTATACGATTGCAGAAATAAACTCCACCTCATCAATCTTTGATTCTTATTCTTCATCTTAGATAAAAATGTCAAAGGGTTATGATCAGTGTATACAGTGATAGGGAAACTAGTAGTTCCCAAATAAACATCAAAGTGTTGAAGACCAAGTATCAAAGCTAATGTCTCTTTTTCAATTGTTGAATAATTTTTCTGGTGTTTGTCAAATTTCTTAGAATAATAACAAACAGGGTGATCAACACCATGCTCATCAGCTTGAAGCAAAACTGCTCCTATGCCCTTGTCACTGGCATCTACTGCCAACTTAAATTGCTTCTCAAAATCTGGAGCAATCAACACTGGTGAACTCATTAGTGCCTTTTTCAATGATTCAAATGCTGCTTGGCAATTATCCGTCCAATCAAACTTTTCATTTTTCTTTAACAATTTTGTCAATGGTGCAGCAATGTCAGAGAAATTCGGACAAAAACGTCTGTAGTAACCAGCCATGCCTAGGAAGCGCATGAGCTGCCTTTTATCAGTAGGGGCAGGGAATTTGTCAATGCCCTCAACTTTAGCCTTAATTGGTCTAACTTTACCCTGACCAACCACATGCCCTAAGTATATCACATGGGCACAAGCAATCTCACTTTTGACCAAATTGACAGTCAAATTAGCTTTGGCAAGCTTGTCAAATAATGCCTTAACATGTTGTACATGTTCATCCCATGAGTTGCTGTACACAATAAGGTCATCAACATATACTTCACAATTTTCTAAATCTGACGTAAGGTTATTTACTAAGTGTTTAAAGGTCATTTGTGAATTTTTCATACCAAACGGCATAACCTTATACTGAAATAACCCATCCGGCGTTACGAATGCCGAGATTTTCCGAGCCCTCTCAGTGAGTGGTATCTCCCAGTACCCCTTTAGTAAGTCAAACTTTGATACATACGTAGCTTTCCCAATCCTATCAATGCAATCATCGATACGGGGTATCGGATAGGAATCCGTTCTTGTGACTGCATTCACCTTTCGGTAATCAGTACAAAATCTGTACCCACCGTCTGGCTTGGGGACCAATATACAAGGGGAAGACCATTCACTATTACTAGGTTCTATAATGTCATGGTCCAACATGTACCGAACCTCATCCCTGAGATGTTGTCGTTTTCTAGGGTTAACTCGGTAAGGATGCTGCTTGATTGGTGTGGCATCTCCCACATCAACATCATGTTCAATCAAATTTGTCCTAGTAGGATCATCTGAGAACAAGCATGCATATTCATAGATTAATGATTTCATTTCTGACTTTTCTTTGTGATCTAGATGACTTAATTTCTGGTCAAGATTTTTCAACACATCAGAATTTTGTAACTTAATACACATATCAGGAACATTATTAGCCTTGATCTCGTCATTACTGAGTTCATAATCAGCATTGATAATACACACTTGATCACCTGTATCATTAGTGTTGCTATTTACATCATGTATACTTTCATCCTTAGAAATGTCACAATCTTCTCTTTCATAATATTTCTTCATCATATTAATATGACATACTCTTTTAGATTTACGCTTGTCAGGTGTCAAAATGACGTAATCTGTGTCACTGACCTTTCTCTCAACGACATAAGGTCCTTGAAAGCGAGCTTGGAGTGGCTGACCAGAAACAGGCAAAAACACTAGCACCTTATCACCAGGCTTAAACTCTCTTTTCACAGTGGTCTTATCGTACCACGCTTTCATTTTCTTCTGAGAGTGCCTCAGATTTTCCTGAGCAAGTTCACATGCTCCATGAAGACGATCTTTAAAGCGGGATACATAATCAAGTAGGTGTATGTCTTCACCTGGATCTGATAACCACTTCTCTTTCAACAATTTCAATGGTCCACGAACTGTGTGTCCAAAGACAAGTTCAAATGGACTGAACCCAAGTGACTCTTGTATAGACTCCCTGGCAGCAAACATTACAAATGGAATGCCTTCATCCCAATCTCTCTCATTACCATGACAATATGTCTTTAACATATTCTTCAATGTTTGGTGAAACCTTTCTAAAGCCCCTTGGCTTTCAGGATGATAAGCCGAAGACTTAATTTGGTCTATGCCTAACTCATACAACATCTGCTGGAATACAGTAGACATGAAATTAGACCCTTGATCTGACTGGATCTCTTTTGGCAACCCAAACAATGTGAAAAATTTAAGTAAAGCTTGTAAGACTGTTCGAGCCTTAATATTCCTCAGAGGTATTGCCTCTGGAAACCTTGTAGAAGCACACATAATGGTTAATATATACTGATGCCCTGCCCTACTCTTAGGTAGGGGACCTACACAATCAATGATGACTCTACTAAACGGCTCTTCAAAAGCAGGAATTGGCTTTAAGGGTGCAGCCGGAATATTCTGATTCGGCTTCCCAACCATTTGACATGAGTGACAGGTCTTACAAAATTTGGCCACATCACTTTTAAGTTTTGGCCAATAAAAGTGATTTAGAATCCTGTGGTAAGTCTTATTGACTCCTAGGTGCCCTGCAAATGGCATTTCATGAGCAATACTCAGTATTTCCCTTCTATAGGTCCTAGGTACCACAATTTGATGGTAAATTCTCCACTCTTCATCTAATGGTGCATCAGGTGGTCGCCATTTACGCATCAAAATATTGTTTTTCAAATAAAAGCAGACTGGGACGTCTTTCGATTCATCCTCAGTGAGTGCACCAGCTATTAATGGCTGAAGCTCTTCATCATGTTGTTGTTGGACTGACAACTGGTCTCTGTGGAGTGTGTCAGACATTTTTGATTTTTCCTGTTCTACCCCCTCACTATGTGTGGGGCCAGGAGACTCACAATCCTGACTATCATTAAGACTAGTCATAAAAGATTGGCTGAGATCATACCAAGAATCTTCACTTTCATGAATATTTTTACTGGAATCTTTTCCAGATTCTGACTCCTCTTTTGGGAGTGTTGTTCCATTTTTAGGAACTAATTCCTCAATTTTAGAGGGTGGATGATTAAGTTTATCATCCTTATTTTCAGAAATCATACCCTCATTTTTAGAGAGTGGATGTTCAAGATTATCATCCTTACATGATTCCCTACTTGTTCCACTTTTTGGGAACTGTATCCTCACTTTTGGAGGGTGGATGTTTAAGATTATCATCCATAGCGAGCTTTTGTGACATAGCTCTAGTGACAGCACAGGCAGGGAATAAATTTGGAAATTCCTTTTCTAATTGCTCTGTGTTGTTATAATCACATGGTTTATCTGTCAAAATTGCATTGGCTACTACCTTTCCACCAGCTAGGTCATTGCCTAGCAACAGAGATACCCCCTTTACAGGTAGAGTAGGTCTGACCCCTACTATGACCGACCCAGAAACTAAATCTGACTTCAAATTAATTTTGTGGAGAGGGACAGAAATAAATCCACACTCAACCCCCTGAATTAGTACATTTGCCCCTGTGGAAGTAGAGTCCGATAATGGCAAAACTCCATCAAGAAGCAACGACTGAGTTGCGCCTGTGTCACGCAAAATTTTAATTTTGACGGGTGGATGAGCTGAATTCCCATCTAGGGAAATAAACCCCTCAGACACGAATGGAAGGTATTCTTCCTTAATTTTGTCGTTAGAATTAGGCCGTAAAGTCACGACTACCTCAGAAGAGTTCTCTACATTGGCTAAGGCATTAGAAGCTGTTTCAGTCTCCTTTAATTTTGCCAATGTGAAGCAATTTGCCATTGTGTGGCCTTTTTTGTGACAGAAACCACAACTTATGTCTTTAAAGGCAGCTTTGTTTGAGCTGACCTGGTCGTTCTTTTGACGACTTGAATCTGGTTGTTTTTTACCAGAATTTGTTGGAGAGATAGAACCAGACTGAGATCCACTGTTACCTGTTGTGCCACTACTATTGCCATATTTTTTATTTGGCCTACTAAACTGACCCTTGTTTTGAGTCTGACCCACTTTACCAAACTTATGGGTAAGTGCATACTGATCAGCCAAATTTGCCACTTCCTTCAAGTTGTCAGCCTTATTTTCCTCAAGGTGAGTCTTAATGTCATCATTCACACACCGTTTGAATTCCTCGACCAGCATCAGTTGTCTTAAAGTGTCAAATGTGGAGACCTTTTTGGAAGCACACCATCTGTCGAAATGCCTTTCTTTTTGATAAGCAAACTCTACGTATGTTTGTGTATCCGCCTTACGATACTTTCTAAATTTTTGGCGATAAGCTTCAGGCACCAATTCATAGGCTTGTAATATGGCCTTTTTAACCTTATCATAATCCATGCTGTCCTCTATTGACAGAGCGGAATACACTTCTTGAGCCTTGCCTGTGAAATTACTCTGGATGAGTATGGACCATTTATCTCTTGGCCATTTTAGTTGCTCACCCAGCTTTTCGAAATGATTAAAGAATTTCTCCACATTATCCTCCTGAAATTTGGGGACAAATTTTACGTGCTTAGAAACATCGAATCCCCCAGTATCCAAGCCTATTTTAGGGTCTGAGGCTTTTATGACCCCTAACTCTAGTTGCTTCAACCTAAATTCATGTTCTCTTGCCTCTTTTTCCCTTTCTCTTTCCATTTCTTTTAATCTAATCTCCTTATTCATTTCCATTTCAAGCCTTTTCAGTTCAAATGTGTTGTCAGTTGGCACAGTGATAGCTGTTTCCAATACTGTACTAGGTAGGATACTTTCATCCACAAGATATTCTAGAACATATCTTTTAATCTCGTCTTTCCGCATTAAAGGCTGAAATTCAATGCCATAATGTTTTGCGACCTTTACAATCTCAGACTTCTTTAATGAATCTAGTTCCTCGACTGAGGGACTAGCCACAAATTTATCTAAGTTGAATGGCATTTTGAAATTGTATTAAGCCTTCAACAAACAAGTAGTCTGAGCAAACACAGGTGCTTACGAGTCACAACAGAATTTCTCGAATTTTCTAGTATTTTTCGTTCCCGGATAGGCCACCAATTCTGTTACGGCTTGTGGTCGCGAGTCAAACCAATAACAGCGAAAGATCACAGAAGAACGAGATTAAAATTCAACAACTTAATGATTATTTACAATCTCCTTATCTCACTTAAATTTACAATAATTAATTAGACTTACTCACAATCCTTTACGCAATATTTGCCTGGTCTGGTCCAAGGGCTGGTAGTGCACGCACGTTGACGATGGTACAGTAGTAGACCTGCAGCGTGCTATAGCGTAGGAACTGGTTCCACGAGCGAATAACGACAAGGCTAGCGATGATGGACGATAACAATCTCAATACACAGCGTAGAAACGGCGTAAGGCAATTTATCAGAAGTGTTCAGTATCAGTGGCTGGCTTATGATATCTCAGTAGTGTGACAGTCTGGTCTCGTTGAAATCTCCCCCAGAATAGTTGTTGAACTGCCTTTTATATGCTAGGCTTTTATTCGAGAACTCTCCAGAATTTAACAGAAACTTCTAGTGTACACAGTCCAGTAATTACGAGAACGTTCCTTAATAGAAACTTCTAGAACACACAGTAGTTGAATAATGATAATTGCAGCTTCTTCGAAGTGTTGCCAGGTCGCTGCTATAATTGGGACATAACGTAAACAGTTCTCACTTATAGACAGTTCTAGAAAGGCTGCGTTGAAGTTGAATTCTCTGGAACTTTCCATTCGCTCGTCGATGGATTCAATCCGGTGTTCCTGACGGGTCGTCTTGTAACATAACTCATAATGCCTATCCCTTTCTAGCTTTCTGTTATAGTTCTAATGAATCACTGGTTACTGAGCTCATAAAAGTCTGAGCAAAATATGATGTTAGTGTAATTTATTTAGCTCTATAAAATGTCTTTAATGTACATTAAAATATAACACTTGTTGTTGGAAAACGTTACAAAAAGCATCTACATTGAGAGGTACGTTTCAGGTTATAGCAACCCACCGGCACCAATTCAAGAGCCTTGGCTTAAGCTGTTTGGTTTGTCACAGAATTCCGTATATAATCTCCCAAACTATCAGGTTTAAAAGGCACTGTAGGATGATGCTATGAAGTTTAAATTAATGAAATATTTCATAACATATACGAACGGCATCGAGAGCCGTGAGATGAACCATGATACCTTATCTTTAAAAGGTACTGTAGAATGATGCAGTGAAGTTTTGTAGTTCTATCAATTCATAAATTAAAAGACGAGTCACATTGAGAACTAGCAGTCCCGAAGCGTTCAAACACTGGACTCGGTAAGACAATATGTTTCGAAGTCCGATATATAAAAACCCATTCGGACGTGACAGAGAATATCCAAAATTCTGAACTCTCATTGGATAACCGTTTTGCGCTCAATATGGACTGTCGAGTCTCATACAATGGAAATAGAGCTCGATTTTATGGCCAAAATTTATTTCTGTACGAGCTTTCCTCTTTTGCCAATTATGGAACAGATTATGGAACCAATGTCTGATTATGCGAAGAAATATTTGAAACAAAATCGAGTCAAGTGTGTGGTTGTTTGGCGCAAACCCTGCATCCATGAGTTTACCCGCCCAACTTTAAGCAAACATTATGCTAATTAGCAAATAATTGTCCAACAAGTAATTAAAACGGAAACATGCCCAACAGGCTCTCTTGGTTAATCAACCCTGTGTTTTATGACATTATTTTCGGCTCCCTGTCTTAGTTTCCGAAGACTCCCACCACCTGCAGTATTTAGTCCCATAAAAAAAAAAAACCTAAGATGGCCAACTTAGAAACAGATAGCTCACACTTCACTGAAGGGGCGAAAGCCCGAAAATACTGTTGAATGAAAGCTGGTCGTCAGTTCGACCAGAAAGTTGGGTATTACAATGCACGTGTGTGGAAAGGAAATTTTAAGATTGACCAACATTTAAACAATTACTTTTGCCCAACAAAAAATTTCCCATCGTTCTAACAGTGTAGAAAAAATTTGGGGGAGCTAAAGCCCTTTAGCCTCTCGTAGAACCCCGCCTGCTCCTACCCGGTTAGAAAGATCCTTTTCGCCGGGCAAAACTATGGTTACAAACTTACTAAAACTTCAGGAAAAGTGTTTCAGTAGCCCATGCTGCCCCTTCCATAGCAACTACGTCTTTATTGTACAGCATGCATGGTTTGCGATCTCAAGTGTTTAAAAACTTTGTGGTACGTTTATACCTAGAGCACAGAACAAAAGGTTAACGGGACTGAATTAATTTCCTTAGACAAACCTATCTGGAAGGGTGAAGCAAACCTGAAAAAAGGTGTCAAGTGTATTTACTTCTCAAAAGTTGGCTAAGCCTCAGTGACTCTGCAAAGGGGCAGAGCCATTGTGTCTCATCAAGCGGAGCCTGTGGCGGCATGCGCAATTTTTTTTCCCACGAGGTTATGGGCAAATCATGCCAATGGACCAATCAGCTTCTTGGAAATAGGCCACACCCCTAATTCCAAAATGACAGCTTTTGAACCATTTTTTTGTAATTCTGACGCCAGATTATGAAAGAACAGGCCAAATAACCCCAGTCCACGTAACCCTAACCTTAGAAATAACCCCAACCATGATTTAGAAACAAATTTGAAAAAATTTTGAAAATCAAATTTGCCCATAACCTCGTGGGAAAAAAAAATTAGGCTGGCGGCATACCGTAGTGAGAGTGTTTGTTTCACAGTACATTGTACTGTGGTTGATTGTGGTAAGAATAAGGATACTTGATCTTTTTGGTTGATTGCTCAAGACGTGATCGTGACATGTTACATGCCACCTTAAGAATTATCGAAGTTTCGACAAAAAAGTGTGCGGTTCCGAGCTGGGTTAAATATGGCTAAATCGTGCATATGCCGTACCGTGAATTATTGGCGTACATTTGGAACAGTGTTTAGCGTCTCATTAATTAGCCTTGGATTCACTTTCTACTTTTCATTGTACTATCGACGTCACACACTGGTGATGCCATCACCTGCTGAACGCATCAGGCATGACGTAACCTCAGAAACAAGTAATAACGGCACAGTTATATTTAATGTTTTACCAAAATGTGGAAGTCGGACTCTGTACGACCTCGTGAAAAAGACAAGCTTTTCCTTCAATAGGAATGTAACGATACGAAACACGATGGGTAGCTACGTGCAATCACATGACGATAAATTAAGAGAGATTCGAAAGTTACTTTTTTCACCTGGTTTGGGGTTTCTCTACACCCACATGAGATACCGCGATTTCGTAACAGCCAGACCTAAACCAAGATATATCAGTGTTGTTCGAGACCCGATAGACCGTCTTGCTTCTTTGTATTACTTTGTTCGGTATGGAGATAATTTAGAAGAAGACGACAGTCCTGCTGCTGTTGAGTTTCGCTTGAGAATGAAAAGAATGAATTACAGTGACGAAACATTCGACGAATGTGTATTGAAGGGAGACAAATTGTGCCAGGATAAGGGGACGCTCATTGGACACTTTTGTGGTTACGACACTCATCCATGTAAGGCTGAAGTTCATTCCAAGAAAGCTTTCAACAAGGCTGTGACGAACATCGAAAGAAATTACGTGGTTATTGGGATTATGGAGGATTACGATTCTTTCTTAAGAGTTCTTGAAAAAGTTCTTCCAGAATATTTTGGAGGTGCTCTTTCCATTTATCATCAGCAAAAGAAAGATACTTTAAGTAAGATGAAGACAAAAAATAAAACTACCGTGTCAAGAAGAACTAAAAAGATTCTTTCAAAGCAAATGACTGCAGAATACAAGCTATACAACTATCTCAAAGCGAGGTTTGAAAGAACAAAAAAGGAGTTTGGAGTCTCTTGATGACGTAACCATTTGTAACCATGTCAACTAGTGATCATTGAATAAACCTTACCTTAAGGGTACATATTTCATAAAAATGACAGGTTGATTACATAGTTTTATCTGGACATGTACCGTTTATTAAATTTCTACCGTCTTCAAGAGCTTTATTTTTGAAACAAATGGCAAACCACATAGAATTAATGTTATATCGTTCAGATGTACAATCTGAGGCACGCCGTAATAAATGATACAATGGGGAGTATTACACTTGAAAATTAAAAAAAACTTTAGTTTTCTTATAACATTTTTCAATTGACAGAGCACCGTCGCTGCGATAGCTCATAGAATAAGTGCTGTTGTCTTAATGAAATACTTTCACAAATTCAATTTTGTTGTATTCATTTCTTTTTATCTGTTAGTTCTTAATTATTTAAGTTCTGATTAACTTCGTGGAAACCTTCAATAATTACAATCTGTGCTATGGCTTGTATAACCTTGTAGTAACCTTGTGTGTTGTTCTGACGTTCGTTAGAAGTTACGGTCACTGGCATACGGGATCCTTTGAGATTCCTGGCGGGCGGCAGAAGGAAAATGGTCCAAATTTGAAACCGTAGCAAGGACCGCGGAGCCAATTTTGAAGTGGAGGGGGATTAATCGAAGCCGACCAATATATTCAAGAAAATAAAAGCCTATCATCCCAGTTTAAGGCGGCCCAAAATGCTCACGGCAGAAAAAGTGCGGGGGCTAAAGCCATCGTAGCCCCCCCCCCCCCGTCTCTGTGGTCCCTGCGTAGCCGAAGTTTACTGAAAGTGGCGTAAAGCAAAGCTGCATGCTTCTTATCCGATAAAAACCAATTCACGCTTGAACTCACCCCTTATGACTCATACCTGTACCAGTAGCTTTTACCATTCTTACCACTTTGCTTTTACTCATTTCCGTACTCAGGCTTCTAGACTTCTTTATTAACTTTGCATTAACTTCACTCAGGTCCTCCTGGGAGTTGCCAGAGTCCTTGTCTGTGCCAGTACTAAGGAACTTTGGAACTTGTTACCTCAAGCAGCGGCGCCCCTAGGATTTCAAAACGGAGGGGGAGGGCAAGTAGGAGGCAAGCTGCAAGCGGAAATTTAATTTTATTGATAGGTGCCGATCCAATGGGGCGTTTCCCGGTCCCGATCCCCTTCCAGCCTCCAATTTTTTGAGAAATGCTTAAGATGCAGTGCGAAGTTTGTGCACTTATCTTGATTGCCAGATGGGAGGAAATCACATCTAACTTGGGACTTCGTTACAGATTCGGGCTTCGTCCCCTCAAAAGGTGGGTCCGCCCTCTTTCAGGGAAACCTGGAACCCGCACTTAATGAACAAAAAGAGATTGGATGAAAATGCCACAGTATAGTCTTTTTATGACTTTAACTTTTCCTCGTTTGTTGCAGATGCTCTATTGAAATATGAGAAGATGGTCGCAGACGTTGAAAGGAGCATTTCAAAATACAAATACAAGTTTTAACCCATCGAATCGGCCTTCGTTTCCTTCCAAACAACTGAAGCCGAAGAGCGAAAGATGTTTTGAAAGACAGGGGTTTATCATACCACAGAAGCAGCTCCTCTTTACCACTGCATCTGTGCATGGGATAGTATTTCTTAAAAGGATTCGTACAAGGTCATGTATTTCCCACTCAAGCAGCTTGCATTGCAGAAGTGAAGTGTAGTGAAGAAGCTACTTAAAGTCATACTCATCACCCCAATTATGAATTTCACTTGGGGGAAGGCGAAGCTCTCAATTGGTGACTGCTCCATGATTGACATCAGAGTTACAAAATTCAAAAGATTCAGAGTAGCTCATACACAGCCTACACAGAGGGTGTTCTGACTACGCATTAGGGCCTTGCATGCTCACCAAGGTATCTCCTTAACCAATACACTAGGTTTCATTGTGTCTTCATACCGAGAAGCCAAAGACAGTTGTAGGCGGGGCTAGACTAACCCAGTTGGGAGAATTGGAACTGTCTGTGATGATGAGTATCTGTCTTTAACTCAAGCGATACCTTGTAGTCATGACGACAAAGGCTTCCCAAAAAACTTATGACACTTTCTTTCTTTTTAAAATTGTGTGTTGCGTTTCGTTTATAAGTTTATGCACTTTGTTGCTATTTTCTAACGCCTGTCGGAGCCGTACAAGTATGTACACAGAAGTTGAGGAGGACGAGTCCGAGGGCGCTGTATCGGAAAGTAGAGACATACATCATCGAGATGGTAAAAGTGGTAAACCGCTTATTATTTTCAATGTCATGCCGAAAAGTGGAAGCAGAACGTTACAAGAACTTGTCGAAAAATTGTTCTACAAAAACAAAACTAAAACAAATTTAAGGAATACCATGGGAGGAAATTCTGAAACTCAAGAAGATAAAATGAAGATAATCCGCCAGGCGTTGCGATCCAATGAAACAGAGTTTGTATACACTCACATGCGGTTTAAACCGTACCGTTACAACGGTAAAAAACCGATTTACATCAGTATAGTCCGAGATCCTATCGATCGTCTGGCTTCGTTTTACTATTTTGTTCGATATGGAGATAACAAAGTGAATCTCACCATTCCAGAGCAACAGTTTCGCGAAAATATGAAGGCCAAAAATCTTAGCAACACATCGTTTGATGAATGTGTGTTAAATGAGGGGGCGTCCTGCAGAAATCCTGCAGCTCTTGTCCGGCATTTTTGCGGGTATTCTTGTCAATACCACAACAATACTGCGAGACGCAAATCATTCAACAAAGCGATTGCAAATATTAACAGGAACTATCTTGTTGTTGGAATAATGGAAGATTACCTCTCAATACTCAAGGTTTTAGAGAACTTAATTCCTCAAGTATTTAGTGGTATTGCATCAGTTTATGAAAATGAAAAAAGAACAATTTTAGAAATAATGAAAACAAAGGAGAAAACAGAGGTGTCTCAACAGGCGAGGAATAAACTTAAAAGTGAAATGGAAGAAGACTATAAGTTGTATGATATTTTAAAGAAGAGATTTGAAAGACTTAAAAAGAAGCATGGGATTCTACATCAAAATTAAGTAAAAGATATAAACTACATAGAATAAAGTACAGACATCCAAAGACCAGAGTGAGTTATATGACATAAAATGGAACAACGAGAACGAGTTTGAGCATTACTAAGAAATTCGATTTTACTAAGGAAATGTATACAGGTTCGCTTATACTTTTCAAGCTACACTGACACATCTGACTTATGTGATAAAATTCTACCCCAAAGACCTAATGAGTAAATGCATTGAAAGTTTATTTGGAGATTTAATTTAAAAAGTACCTACAGTCTAATTTTTAAAAAAACGTATGTTACAAAGCTTGAAATATAAATCTCAGTGTTTCAACTCCCATTTTCTTGAGACATGCCTGAGATATTTATATAGCTTTTTTAACTTCCACAGCACATTAAGCAGTACAAGATGTAATATTTACAATAAGCTGAAACTTACTTAGCATGAAAAACAAAAAAACAAATTGATAAATGAGTCATGTATGCATATGCGAACATTCATAACGATACTTATAATTGCAAATACATTGGAGAAGATTTGATGAAAGCAGAGCTTATCAAGATCAGGCCACCTAAAGAAAGAGGAAAAGAAAAAAAGAGCAAAATCAAATACAAGTTAATTCTTCAACATAAAGTCTAGTTTTCCACTTTGTGTTTCTGGAATATCGTTAATGGCATATGGAATAAGGTTTGGAAAAATTTCCTCAGCAGCCACAGCCGAGAGAATGGGCCGTACAAATAGGATTTCAAAATATTTTGTCGAAACGCACGGAAGATGGTATCGGGGTGCATTTTGCTCACTTTGCGGTTGGTGATATTGGTATTTGTATGGGGAACCTACAATCCTGGACAAAATTATCTGGGACAAATCCCCGCACCCCACCTCAATGTTAGTTTTGAAGGTGAATTTCTCCTGTATTCAACAAGAGACTTCTCCTATACCTTTGTACAGGCGGTCAGACAATCCTGGACAAAATTATCTGGGACAAATCCGGCGCCCCACCTCAATGTTGGTTTTGAAGGTGCATTAAAGTTGAGCGCGGAAGAAAAGAGCGCGCTTTTCGTTTCTTTCCAGCATTGAACGAGGGGTGGAGGGGAAGGTCCGGAAGTGTCCCAATAATTTTGTCCAGGATTGTAGATTAACTCAAACGCTGATTTGCCTCGTATCTGATCACACAAGTTGAGGTGAAAAGTACAATTTAACAACAAAAGTAAGTAGCACAGGCAAAATTTCCCAAATGGGGCTCGAAAAGTGTCAATAAATCTGTACGTGATCTCTCTCGTAATACCTGTCTATATATGAGCCATCCTGCTGTGTACTGCAACCCTTGCACAAGCCGATTAAACTTTGCAGGAGCTTGCTAAAGGTGTGTATACCCCCTTCGTTCGAACTCTTCCCTCAATAAAGCGTACAGCGATAAACAATTTCTGCAATGATAAACACGTGCGGTAATAAATAAAAATATATGCAGTATTAAAATGTACATAACATACAGATATTAACTTGTCTCTTCCTGGTCCTTTCAAAGAATAGTTTTCATAATACGAGGGAGGTCGGTAACAACCACAAACCTTGACCTCGACCTACTTTTATTAAACAGAGCTTACGTTATCGAGCTATTACTATTTTGAACTCTTTGCATAATAATACAAACATTCATTATTCACCGTATTCATTTAAAAAAAAATTTGGCATTTAATATTCAAAAAGCTGTTGATTATTTAAATACGTATTTGATAGTTTTCTTATGCTCTAAGTCACTTGATCTTGTAAACTAAATTTTTTGACGTTATTCGTGATTTTTATTTTTGATCTTTTTTTTTTTTTTTTTTTTTTTTTTTTTGCATTTAGGAAGTGGTTCTATTGTTTAAGCCTGTTAAGGGGAAAATGCAGTCCCTTCAATTTGAATTGGTGTACCCGTGTACCCGTCATCCTAATTCAGGAATGGCTCCTTTCAATCATGTGACAATATTTTAGTTGTTTATTTGCTAGATTCATGCAGAATAACACCTTGGTTTACCTTCACTGTTCGTTTTTTGTACAAGAACATAATGAAAACTAGAAATTTGAATTTGCATGGCAAATCCGACGTAGCCTCTCCGAGAGAGAGGTGTGGGAGTTGTTTTTCAATGGGGAGAAAGGAGATGGAACATAAGGCATATTAATTGACCGCGCGCCAGAGACATTTTAATTTTTATAAGCAAGCTCATGACAGTAGAGTTCATGAACTTATGGAGTTGTTTTACGTAAAATATCCTGAAAGTGCAGGTAGCTAAGCATGATAAAACAGTGGGTACCGATCGAGGACTTAAAGATTATTATTAAAGATATTATTATTCAAGTGAATTGAATTTACTTTTATCAGTTGCTTCGCGGGCCAGATGAATTAGTGGTCTCTCGGGCCGGAGGCTAAAAGAACCCACATACCGGAGGTTCCTCACCCTTGCTGTACTGAGCCGCCGCACATACCCTAATGATCTAAGTGCTAGTGCCCCGGTAGGCTACTTACACATACCGCTGTGTTGTTTTAAAGATGGACGCGAATTCATTCATTTTACATTGACGGCGGCAGGAAGGTCCCCAATTTTCCCTCCAAATCTCAAAGTCGTAACTTTTGGCAATTTAATAAACGTCGGCATGCCGATTTATTATCTCAAAATTAAGCATATAGCCTAGTAAGTTTCAAGTTTCCAGACGAAAATCGCCCTCGTCTAAATAGGCCTACCTCGTTGCTAAATCAAACAGGCTTTCCGCTGCCAGCTTCCCGGCCGGATCCCCCGCCTGCTCCTACTAGAATTAGCGCTACTCGACTCGCCTTCTGCAACTCCAGCTGTCCAGTGACACTAATAGCTGGTAATACCTTTCTCAAAGTGATGAAAAAAATTTCGTCTGTATTCGGACGTGACAGAGAATCACTTCTTAACGATTGGTCATCATTTAAAATTCCCACTTGAGATTGGGTCAATTTAAAAATATTCAGACTATCCCGCATGCGCGGAGCTGCAATTCGAATATTTTTTTCAATATATCAGACAGTTTCTTCTATGCATTATTTTGGTATCGTAATTTGTTTTTATAGATTCCCATCGTTCGCACGTTTCACGAAGTCATTTGAGCATTTAAAATCCTTCAGTTTAAGTCGAGGGGCGACAATGAGAATACGAAATACTTTGAGATTTGAAAATGAAGAATTATGGTCAACCAAAATTCAAAACGAACAACTCGTCTCGAAAGTAAATCCGTACATACCCTGCGTCAAGACCTTTGGTCTATGCAAGTCATGAACAAACGTGCGTTTGTCTGATGTGTCTAGTTAATTATATATGCCAATGGTGCGTTACCCAGTACGTGCTATAAAGATAGACCTATAAAAATACAAGTAAGCCACTATATCTTACGACGACATTTTTATAACTCAGTTGGCCAGTGCATGCGGGCCAAAATCACGAGTCTCTTCTCCCAACAAGCCATGTTCAACATCTAATTGTGATAATTTTTGTGAAATATATGAGCAGTGGAAAAACGTTGCAGAAATTTTCAGATTTATTTGCTCTATTGCTGTAAATTTCCAAAATATTTGCGAGTTTTATTCTGTTTGCACCTGAACATTTAGAAGCTGCGTAATCTTGGTGAAAAATCATCAATGGCGACGAGACAAAATACAATGTTCTTCCGCTCTGAATTCATCCGCTTCATAGAGTTTCCGTATTATAAGGTTTACTTTTTTGCGCAATGTAAAAAAATGTCTACTTGGGTGTAGTTCGCCTTCCCAAATGATAGAAATACGATTCCGTATACACGTAGCCTCAGAGGCTACGTAAATACTTGTGAGTGAAATATGCGGAGATCTGTCAAATTTAGCAATTTTTTGAAAATAAACTTGGGACTACTGCTTTCTCCCTTTAAGGTTTTAGATCACTCCCTTTCCTTTTGTGCATTTATCATCATACTCATTGTAAAAGCATTACTGTTCAACTTGCACTTTCGTATTCCATTTGTACAGTGAAAAAAAAAAACAAATAAATAATATAAGTTTAACAATCAGTACTTCATAATTCATCAAACAAGTAAACTAACAATGGGTGCACTTCACTAATGATCATAGCCATGGGTGGTGGGATTTCCTGCTATCTGTTTAGGGTGCAAGATGGTCTCCCATACTGACGACTTAAGGCGTGTTCACACCAAAACCGAAATCTGCTGCGTTTTGTTCACACCAAAACCGAAATCTGCTGCGTTTTGTTCACACCAAAACCGAAATCTGCTGCGTTTTGTTGGTGGAACGCGACAATTTTTTTCCCAGGATGAAGAGGGGCAATTTTATTGCAATGAAAATTTAGAAAATCACCCCATTTGTTCTGAGATAACAAATTTCGCGCCTCAAAACGCAGCAGATTTCGGTTTTGGTGTGAACGTACCTTCACTCATGAAAAACACAGAATTGCAGCAATAAATGGACGTGTAAGATTATGATCACCTGCGGTTTCTTAGAGAATTTGAAATGCTGAATTTTCTCCCATATTAGTATTGTTTCGTGCGGTCTAGGGTGTTTGTGCTTACAGTTTCCCTTTACTAGCCTACGGCTCTCAAGTGGCTGCCCGGGGGCCATTTGCGGCCCGCGACGTCCATTAATGTGCCCGCACAACATACCTTCTAAGAACCAGAACATTTCTCTTTGTGGGATTTCGTGAGAGCAATCTAGAGCATTTATATCAGTGTCAAATTTTTCTCATACATCACAAGGCCAAATAATGATTCGTACATGGTAGACGCAAAGTCTAGTTACAAATTTATGCTAGAAATAGGATTTTCTCCAATCTAGAGCGTTTTAGATGCCAATATTCCTCCCGTAACTGTGACCTGCATGGCAGACGCTAATGACAAATTTGTGTTGCAAAAGTGTAATCTCATACAACCTGGGGCGGTAGTTATGTCAAATAAATGTCCCCATACTCAGGGCGATACATACATGGGAGACGAGGAGCTGCGGTGGCAAAGTTGCGACGTGGAGTGCTTTTTCCTGCTTTCAAGCGCGTTTGGAATGTTAAATATTGCCACCTCAGCCCTATCAAGACAGCCCAACCCTTGATGGGGCTGAGGTCGGTTGCAGTGGCGTAGCCAGGATTTTTGTCAGGGGGGGGGGGGCAAGAGCATCAAGATTTCCCCCAATTAGTGATCTGCTTTCCTAATAATCAGTGTTCTCCGCAGGTCCAAATTTTGTCCGGGTGCTTTCCTCTGACCTGGCTGATGTGACTGATCGCCGTCCTGGGGGAGGGGTCTAAGGGGAGGGGGTGTCCCCCTCCCCTTTGGAAAATTTTTGTCATATAAGGTGGGCTAGATGCAAAATGGTGCCACATTTTGGTGCTAAATGTAAACTGAATACATCACTAAGAATTCCTGCATATACCACAATGCTGCTGCTTTAATTATCAAGAAACATTGGAAGTATAAAGTAAAAGGACAGAGTCCCTTGTCAGGTCCAGAGATCCCATGCTGTATAAAACATAGTAAAACATAACTAGTACAACTATAAGCATGGTGTCATCATTCCATCTCTGAAAACCTTAATGAGGACTGGTTGTGCCAGTGTGGCATATACTTTTAAATAAGTCAAGTGTACTTGTTTAGAAATTTAAAATTTTACCAGATCATGCGCAAATTTCACCATATATTCACTTTCAAAATTTCCCCCAAGATTTTCCAGAGGGGGCAACTTGCCCCCCTGTCCCCCCCTGGCTACGCCACTGGTCGGTTGCGATCCCCATTGAGGAAGCACACCCAAATTAATTAGTTACCCCTAGACTCGCCACTGCCTGTTCTTATGAGTGGACTTCGGCCTCAAGAATGAGCCTTTTACTACAAAATCTGGATTTTCCCCTGCTGGCTTTTACAAGTGGTTACCTTCATAGCAGGTGTCGAATATGTACTCCTTGGCGTACATACTCTTGGTATTACGAGTGCAGCCAATATAGGTGCAGGAGTAATACACGTCCGCCGGGCGGGCAAGGGAAGCGGCTCCCTTCTTTAACACTTTTCTTCCTCAAAGATTTTTCTGTTGCCTTAATACATGACACATCTTAACACGTCACTCTCCCAAAAAATGTTTTGACCCCTGGGAATTGCCTAAATTGCTAGGATGACACAATGCAGTCAGTCACTGGCAGTGTATTAAGTGTAACCAGGAGCGAGGGAAATAATACCAGTAGGAAAGCGCCGCCAATTTATGCGAAATATGAAATGAATGAAATATTTCTTATTCCTCTAAACTGCAGTATGTATCACACTTTATGAATTATTGTAGTGCTTAGGTTTGCTAAGTAAATAAACAAAGACAGTGCCTTAACTTAAGGAACTACGGCAAACTTACAAGGTGTACGAGGTGTGAGACCTGCAACCCCAACCCCATTCGGACAGAACATTTTTACTATTTTTGGGTAAAATTAATCCTATTTTCGGGCAAAAATTTATTAACATTTCGGGCGAGCTGCTTAACCCTCTCCCAGTCGAAACTGGTCCTGTGTGCTTAGTCTACGTTTAGACCCAACAATGCCACAGCCTTTAATACATAAATGTTAACATAAAACCAGAGAGGTCTTCCCGACTCAGTATTCTCACTTCCCAAAAAGAACAAAATAAAAAATCGAGAAGACGTTTCCTCATACTTAAATAAAAGCAAAGGTTTTTCAACTGGTTCCGCTCCACTTGACTAGGTCATTTTAGATGGGGTACAGTCAACCGAACAGGACTTTTGAACTTGCTGGCAAACCATAGAGCTTTCGCTGATTTTTTCTCAGTCATAAATATAGATATTGAAATTGGTGAAAGGGAACGTTTCCATGGTATCCTAGACACTAAAGTCTTCACTTAATCCACAGAAACCTGCCTAATACCAAGACCATAATTGAATAGCACTGTCACCTCAACTCTCGAGGAGAAAGGCACTCTATTAACCAGGGAAACAAAGATGGATTAACATATCCCATGTTTCACATGTTGGAACGGTGCATATCAAATGCTTAAGTTAAGCACTCGCACGGAACTTCCGAACATGGGCAATGGACGACACTATTTCCGAATAAGCCTATGACTGCCTAAAAGGCGAAAATCTTAAAGATCTCCAAATAAGATCACGTTTTAGAACGACTCAAAATTTGTGGAATAGTTTCAGACGTTACTTATTCGACTCCCGTGTAGGCAATCGAGCAAGACAACGATATCTAAATATTATGAATATCCCAAACAAGCAAATATTGAAAGGTTGCTACTGACTAAGCTCCTCATGAGAGCAGAAACCGTTCAAGCTTTGATCGTAAGAATCAAGCAGTTCTTCTCTCTAAATGTAAAAGAGTGAATTTCACTCTTCGATGATTGCCTACAGTGACCACTCTCTGTTTCGAGTGCAATTCCACTCTGCCCGGATTGGTAATTCACTCATTTGGAGTGAATTATCACTCCCAGCAGAGTGAAATTTTTACTCGAAGAAAGAGTGGTCACAGTAGGCAATCGTCGAAGAGTGAAATTCAATCTTTTACATTTAGAGAGTTCGTAACACAGCTACCCCGGCCGCTAGTTTTTTTTTTCATAGGATACCGACGGGAAAATCGATTTTTCAAAAAATTTTAAATTTGTTTCAAAATCATGGTTAGGGTTAGAATTAAGGTTAGGGTTTCATGGATAGGGGTTATTTGGCCTGTTCTTTCATAATCCGGTGTCAGAATTACAAAACAAGGGTCGGAAAGCTGCTATTTTGGAATTAGGGGTGTGACCTCTTCCAAGAAGCTGATTGGTCCGTATGAATAGAATTCCCCTCGCTATCCTACGAAAAAAAAACTCGCACCCCGGTCACAAGGGATAATATAGCGCTTGCTAAACCACCAGCCCCACAGAGCTATTGTGTGGAACTACATCGTCTTACATTTCCCAGCAAATTCAGAAAGCCTATGTTTCTTTCGCATGAGTCACATTACAAGTATGACTCGGGTGTTTCCTACAAAAACGTGCGGTTCGCGCAATTTTTTCCCACGAGGTTTTGGGCAAACCATGCCAATGGACCAATCAGCTTCTTGGAAATAGGCCACACCCCTAGTTCCAAAATGACAGCTTTTCGACCCTTCTGTTGTAATTTTGACACCGGATTATGAAAGAACAGGCCAAATAACCACAGTGTATATGACCCTAACCCTAGACCTAACCCTAACCATGATTTTGAAACAAATTTGAAAAATTTTGAAAATCAAATTTCCCCATAACCTCGTGGGAAAAAAATGAGGCGGGCGGTTCAACGTCTGTCACGTGACGTCAGATGACGGCACTGCCTTGGTTCACTTGGCGACCCACGCATGGTTACGGCAGAACTGTATGTTGCTCTACGGTTTTGTCATGTCACTTTGCCTCATATTCTCACTCCAGTCATGGAAGATGCAGAACGTTGGAATGACTTTCTTTTCAGTTTGTTTCTTTTTGACAGGCGCGAAGTCAAGACCGGCGGACAGGGGTTAACAAAATTGTCAGCCCATAGAGTCTTTTCCAGATCAAAAACTACTAGTGCATATAGATTTATCGTATCTTCTTCTCCCCCAAAACATGTCTTGCTGATGATGACACACTGCACTACAGTCGCCGCTATTGTTACCAGGAACGGCGGAAGCAAGTTTATAGCCAGTAGATAAGCTCGGCCAGTTTGTGCAAAATCATAAACGATTTGTTATTCTTTGTAAACTGCAGCTATGTGTATTATTGCAGTGCATGAGTGACATAGTAAATAAAAAGAAAAAGAAACCACAGTGCCGTAACTATAGTAATTAAAGTTATTTGATACATCAGGGAATTGTTATTTAGAAGGAAATACATCGGGTACATTAGTTTATGGTAATCTGATTAGATCCACATCATCGTTTGCAGGGTACCCACTTCTTTTGTCTGATCCTTTTCAATTGATACACGATATCCAGGTAAATATTATATATACACTTCTTATAGCGTATGAATAAGATAAGGAGGAACAATGCCTCGATCCCGCCGAAGGTTGTTACCGACAGTCAAGTAAGAAACACTGTCTAATAAATCAAAACGACTGCTAATTCCTGAGGAGTCTAGAAAGACCAACTTATAAGGAGGAGGTCTTACACTGGCACAATGCGTAAATGACTAAAGAGAGGTGTACGTAAGACCATAACTTATGTTTAATTTATATTAAATTCCGCAAACTTTCGCAGTTTCCGAATGGTAAGTGCATGATCAACATGTTACATAAAATTTAACCAGCCTATTGTGATAAGCCATGGATCGCGTTGGGAGCTGTAAATTAATTTCAAGGAAAGCGACTGGCAATGCTGTAGCATAGACAAAATTTGTTGACTGTCTTTTCAACGTAGCAGACGACACAAACATTTTGTTAACTAACAATAGCTTTAAGCCCATTGTATTTTCAAGTGCTATACAAAGCAAGTTACCTTGGCGGCAACAAGGTGGTCCAAAGGAGAGAGATGCCGTTTTATCACCTCTAAATAACGACTCCCTGGATACATTTAGGCCATAGTACGATGAGGGGATGGGGAAGGCTACAGTCTCCACCCCAATGGGGTAGAAAATTTGCATTGTTGGGCAAAATATATGCTATTCTCAGGGAAAGATGCATTAACATTTCGGGCAAGAGAGCTCACCCGTGCCTCTTTAAGATTAAAAGTGGCCTTGTATGCTTTTGATTAGGGACTCAGCATTTTAAAATACCACAAGCCCCGCACTTGTTCAGTCTGGCACTGATTAAGGAGGTATCTGTGGTCATTTAAGAAATCTGGAAAGTTTAATTGATGACGTTAGGAAGAGGAGAAAGAACCTCCTACATTCGGACCATTCATCTAATGTCCTGTTCGATCGCCGTATGACAGCTCGTTCAAAACAGCCTAAGGTTAGGCCTTTTATAAAGGCGAAGTAATGATAAAACGACAGAACAACACAAAACAAAACTAACTCTATATATTTTCTCTCTTAGATTTCTGTATTTATTAATATTACTATCAACAATTTTTACTTCTCACGTTTACATCTCATGTTTAGCCTACATAATGAAAAATAGGCTTAATAAATTAGTTCACATGGTTGCATTTATTTTGCATTCTTTTATATCAAAAATATAGTCTATTTCAAAAATAATATCATATTTCTTTATCCTTTCACCATACTGTTCTAAGAAATTTCATAATCGTTTGCTTCAAAGACCGTCTAGTGTTGCACGTTTTGAAACCCTTTCAAATGCTTCTTGATCCATTATCCAACACTGAGATCCCTAGTGACGGCGACAAAGCTTACTCGATACAAGATTAAAGTCAATTTCCCTTGGACGTTTTCGACGCACGAAGGAGAGCAGTGTTGTCATGTGATTTCCCTTCAAGTTGTCTTTACTTTCCTTTGAAATCAGGTTTTCCCAAAGAAAAGATGCGTCATCATTATCAGTTCGTGTATTGTACACTTTATTAGATGAATTCGCATTTGACACATAAGCGGCTTCCAAAGGTCCGCATTTAACCCAGTAAATAAAGGCAACTCAGTTGCCGAAGTCCTTCAGCAAACTCTGGGAGGACATCTGTGAAGACCTTGGGTCGTCAGAGCAACAAGTCAAAGCCATTGAAAAAGATTTCTGAAAAAAAGCAAAAAGGCCAGAAAGATCATTAGTGGAATACATAATTGTCATCTCGAGAATAATAACAATGGAAAATTTTAAATGTTGAAGCTTTTTTACATTACATTACTCCATTGGTAGCCTTGCTGACTGTAGGTATACACTACACGACGTGCTTCTGTATGTGTGTAGAGCTGCAAAATGTAACTTACCGCTACTTTAACAGGCTCCAAACATCCAAAGTCTTCCGATTCTTCCCTTGTTGAATCAGCTATGGCTGAGACTCGGCTAGTAAATCTTTTCTTGAATGGAACTTTTGCATTAGGATACATTTTAGTATTGAAAACACTCACTTTGATGAGAACGATTTCTATGCACGTCTGAACAGTTTGAAGTGAAAACACTTTTTGTTTACTATGTAACACTGCAGTTGCTATGAAGTATCGACGGTCGACGTAACAAAGCCCTGTGCGTGAACACGTTCGATCAGCGCGTGAAATCACGCGTCTCAAGTCATATCACGCCCACAGAGTTTTACTGCCATTTTTACTTGTGGTTGGGAAATGCATATTAACGCTACCACCCGTTTGCCATTTATGCCTATGATGACACAATGTCGGCTAGAAAATTCACTTGGATGTAGAGCGCGAATTTGCCTCACCGCGCACGTACTAAAGTCTAAATATAAATATTCATGCATAGTGTTGCGCTTTGATTTTCCTGTCACGCATAGGTCCAGCGTGATCACGAAAAAAGGATTGTTACGTAGACCTGCGATACTTCATAGCAACAACTATGTCGTACAGCAAACAAAAAGTGATTTTAATTCAAACGGTTCAAACGAACATACACAGTCTTTCTTAAAACTGAGTATCTTGCGAAGCAAAATGTATTCTAGAGCAAAGGTTCCATTTAGGAAAAAAAATTGTATTAGAGTCTCAGTCATGACTGATTCAACAAGGGAAGAACTGGAAGACTTTGAATATTTGGAGCCAATGGAAGTAGCGGTAAGTTACATTTCGCATATCTACACGTATACAGACGCATACCGTGTGGTGAATACCTACAGTCAGTCCGCGTGCCAATCGAGCACTGTAAAAAATATTCAATCAGCTATATCTCTTTGAGTTTTTGTTTCAAATGTGAATACTGCCCTCTATCGTACGTGAAAAATGTCCAAGAAAATTGATGTCATTCCTAACAACCGTTTCCGCCGTTACAATAAACTTGATCAAAAGCAATTTGTAAAATTTGT
This sequence comes from Holothuria leucospilota, assembly GCA_029531755.1. Taxonomy (NCBI): domain Eukaryota; kingdom Metazoa; phylum Echinodermata; class Holothuroidea; order Aspidochirotida; family Holothuriidae; genus Holothuria; species Holothuria leucospilota. Next base: position 23,905,367 of record CM055963.1, on the reverse strand, counting down.
CTAATACTATGATCCAACAATACAATAAATTTCTCACAACATTTTTGAGAAATAACAAACAATATTATTTTTAATTTTTTGAATGCCAAATAAATGAAACCATGTCAAAAATTTATTTATTAAGCTCATTATTTCATTATGTACATTTAATTTTAAGCTGAAGGAGAGTTATTGGCTATTTTGAATAAACGACAATAAGTTAATTAAATGGAGATTTCCTTACAATTTCTCGTTTCGTGTTTCTGCTATCTTATCTTTACTCCGTCGCGTATGTGCTACCCTTAGTTTGTTTAAAATGAGATTTCATAACCCACAACGAGAACAGATCACGGATGACGGGGCCATGACCTCGCTCTCGCCTGGCGTCACCACCAGCGTGAGTGGTATTTCATACAATCTAGCGTTTGGGGTGCCATATTTTCTCCCGTTGTGGCGATCCTTGCATGTACGTAACGCAGAACGTAACAACTGTAGTTTGTTTCAAAGTAGGCTACCCTTTCCTGAGGTATAGGGTTTTATCATGTCATTTTTTTCATATTCCACTTAGGTCATGAAAGACACAGAACTTTGGAATGATTTTCTTTTCACTTTGTTTCTTTTTGACACGCCCGAAGTCTACGGGGACAAGGGATAATAAATTGTCGGCCCATAGAATATTTTCTGTACAAAAATTACTAGTGCATATATATCTTAACATATCTCCCCCTCCCCAAAGTATGTCTTGCCCTCGGGAAGCTGTATCAATTGCTAGGATAAAACACTGCAGTCGCCGATAGTGTTGTCAGGAACGACGGAAGCAAGTAGCCAGTAGATACGCCGGACCAGTTTGTTCAAAAATCATGAACAATTTGCTGCTTTTCTTTCTAAACTGCACATCTTTATCGTTAAATAAAATGTGAATTAGTACAGTGCGTGAATGACATAAATAAACAAAAAAGGAAAAGAAACCACAGTGCCGTAACTACAGTAACTAAAGTAATTTGATACATTAAAGCTATAGGCGTGCGATGGGGGAGAGGGAAAGCTGCATCCCCCACCCGATTCGGGTAGAAAAATTGTTATTTTCGGGCAAAACATATGCTATTCTCAGGAAAAGATGCATTAACATTTCGGGCAAGAAAGTTCACCCCTTTAAAATTAAAAGTTGTCTTGTATGCTTTTGATTAGGGACTCAACATTTTAAAATACCACAAGCCCCGCACTTACCCAGTTCGGTACTGATTAAGGTGATAACCGTAGAAGTCTAAGAAATCTGGAAAGAACCTCCTACATTCGGACCATTCACCTAATGTCCTGTTCGATCGCCGTTTGACAGCTCGTTCAAAACAACTTACGTTAGGCCCTTTATACAGCGCAATAATGATAAAACGAGAGAACATCACAAAACAAGATTTATAGTAAATCTATATTGACTCACTTTGAGTTTTTTTCTTTACTATTATCAACAATTTTTTTTCTTTTCATTTTACATAATCAAAAATGGGTTTAATTATTAGCTAACATGGTTGCATTTATTTTGCATTCTAATATTTCAAAAATAATATCGTATTTTTTTTTCTTCCACCGTAACGTTCTAAGAAAATTCATAGTCGTTGGCTTCATAGACCGTCTAGTATTGCACGTTTTGAAACTCTTTCAAATGCTTCTTGATGCATTATCAAACAGCGAGATCCCTAGTGACGGCGACAACGCTTGATCCGTACAACGTTAAAGTCAATTTCCCTTGGACGTATTCGACGCACGAAAGAGGGCAGTGTTTGCGTGTGATCCTCCTTAAAGTTGCCTTTACTCTCCTTTGAAATTAGGTTTTCCAAAAGAAAAGATGCGTCACCATTATCAGTTCGTGTATTGTACACTCTATTAGATGAATTCACATTTGACAAACAGGAGGCTTTCAGAGGTCCGCAGTTAACCCAGTAGATAAAGGCAACTTTGCCGAAGTCCTTTAGCAAACTTTGGGAAGACATCTGTGAAGACCTTGGGTCGTCAGAGCAACAAGTCAAAGCCATTGAAAAAAATTTCTGGAAAAAAAAAAGCAAAAAGGCTAGAAAGATAATTAGTGGAATAGGCCTACATAATTGTCATCTCGAGAATAATAACAATGGAAAATTTTAAATGTTGAAGCTTTTTTAAGGAACTAAAAAAGATATAATTGATTGATGCTACTTTTACATTACGCTATTGGTAGTCGTGCTGACTGTAGGTATCAGGGAGGTGATATTAGATGGAGATCCATCGAAAACTCTTTCTTTGAACCCTACTAGTACTAGTTGCCGACAATAATCTCTTTTGTGTGTTGTTCTTGATGATTCAATAGGCTTAAGAGGTGCTAAGAACTAAGTACAAGTAGGACGTCTGCTACATCTTCATAAGTGGATCGGGAAATTAGCCCCTTGCCTTAACATTGCCAGTCGCTTAAGCAGTAAATTAATATGAGGGTTTCGACGCTATTTACAACATACTTGTCTAGTTCCCTATAACTTGCTCAGTATGGATGTGTCTTTTAAATTGTGCGAGCGAATGCGAAAATTAGTTAGAATCGGACAGCAAAGTTTAGTCTTATACTTCTTTCATCATTTGCATAAATGATGAATATTGGTTTATTCAGTTGCCAGCATCATTAGGTTTCTTAGCAATAAACAGTCGTTTTGAATGTCAGAACAGTGTTTCGTACTCGACTGTCGGCAACTAGTAAGACATTAAAGCATTGTTCCAAATAATCCTTTTTGTTGGGGTCGCTGTAAATATGAATGAGGTTGTCTAAATATTAGACAAAGGAACTCAATGCCCTTTAGTTCAATAATCCCCAATTAAAAGATCTAGTCTCCATTCTGAGGTCAGTCTAATTAGATAAGCACAAATTAAAGTTTTCGATGGATCTCCATCTAATATCACCTCCCTGGTAGGTTTACACTAGACGACGTGCGTCTCTATACGTGTAGAGCTGCGAAATGTAACTTACCGCTACTTTAACAGGCTCCAAACATCCAAAGTCTTCCAGTTTTTCCCTTGTTGAATCAGTCATGACTGGGACTCCGCTGGTAAATCTTTTCTTGAATAGAACTTTCGCATTAGGATGCATTTTAGTATGGAAAACACTCACTTTGATGAGAACGATTTCTATGCACGTCTGAACAGTTTGAAGTGAAAACACTTTTTGTTTACTATGTAACACTGCAGTTGTTATGTAGTATCGATGGTCGACGTAACAAAGCCCTGTGCGTGAACACGTTCGATCAGCGCGTGGTATAACGCGTCTCAGATCATTGACGCCCACATACTTTTGCTGTGATTTCTACTTGTCTTTGGAAAATTTTAGTTGACGCTATCCCGTTTGCCATTTATACCTATGATGACACAATTAAATGTCGGTTAGAAAATTCACGCGTATGTCTGGATGTAGAGCGCGAATTTGTGTCACCGCGCACGTACTAAACCCTAAATATATATATTTCATGCATGGTGTTGCGCATTAATTTTACATGTCACGTAAGTCCAACGTGATCACAAAAAAGGTTTGTTACGTAGACCTACGATCATCCCAACATCATCTATGTCGTACAACAAACAAAATGTGTCTTCAATTGAAACAGTTCAAACGTATATACACAGTTTTTCTTAAAACTGAGTATTTTGCGAAGCAAAATGTATTCTAGAACAAAAGTTCCATTCAGAAAAAGTTTTTAGTTGAGTCTCAGTCATGACTGATTCCACAGGGAAATAATTGGAAGACTTTGGATGTTTGGAGCTTATTGAAGTAGCGGTGACTTAAATTTCGCATATCTGTTGTTTGTTATATTTCTTTCATGCAGACAAAGATATTACAAGCATAGATCCCAAACTTAAAATGGTACGTTGGCTCCCCATGGAGGCCAATATATCGGGGCGGAAGTGCTGATTACTGCTCAGTCGTTTTGAAAACAAACAGGGAAACGAATGTCTTACAAAAGTATTAATACTTGTTATTTCGGGATGTTGTTGACTGGAGAAGTACTACGCCTCAATAAATTCCACTTGAACAAGAATAACTTATTTCTTCAAAGCGGCATTCCACGTATTTACACTTGAACATGAACGCACAATGACTGGTTTTGCAAGTTCATGGACATTGATTGGCCAGTTTCTATGGTATCTTCAAGTGACGCACTTTTATATGCGCGTTCAGTTACTTACGCAATCACAACGGGAAAGCAACTAGCGCGTTTGTTTCCAGAGCGCGCAGAACTGCGGTGCGTCTAGTATTCCGGATAATACACAGAGAAATGTATTCTGCGCGTATAGAACGCGTTGTAAAATTGCACCCGCACTAACCTTTTTGAACAATGGAATTTTCTGTAATGCGTTCTTTTTTTTGTACGCAGATCGCGGAATAGAACGGCGCGCATGTCAAATTTACACTTCCGCCCCGATATATGCGTCTCCATGAGGAGTCACTGAGCGTAACAGTGTAGGTATAGGAGTTTGGAATCTATGCTTATAACATCTTTGCATGCAGATGTAAATACTGCCCTCTATCGTGCGTTAAAAGTGTCCTAGAAAATTGATGTCATTCCTAACAACCGTTTCCGCGGTCACTTGGCAACTTGATCAAAAGCAATTTGTAAAATTTTCCTTATCGTGAAATACTATGATAAAACAATACAATAAATTTCTCTTAACATTTTTGAGAAATAACAATTTTATTTTCAATTTAGAATGTCAAATATATGTAACCATGTCAAAAATTTATTAATTATGCTCATTATTTCATTATTTCATTATGTTCATTTACGCTGAAAGAGAGTTATTAGCTATTTTGAATAAACGATACGAAGTAATTAAATGAATATTTCATTACAATTTCTGTTTTTGTGTTTTTGCTATCTTATCTTTACTTCGTCGTGTATGTACTACCCTTAGTTTGGTTAAAATGAGATTTCACAACCCACAACGCCAACAGATCATTAAACGCATGGTCATACTCAATCGAGAAGCCCTTCCCCACAGGCAAACGAGGCGGAGAATAGGGATGCAGCTCCATTTGGACAGAATATTTTCTATTTTTGGGCAAGAATTTAGTGAAATGGCGGGTAAAAGTTGCTAGTGACCCTATACTGGATGCAGCTTAGGCTCCCCCCCCCCCTTCCTAAAATCAAGTACAGTATATTTATTCAATTTCTTCCTTCTACTATAAGTACTGACCATAATAGCCAAAGCTGAAAACATGCATGGTCCCATGTAGAATGGAAAAAATAACCTATTTCTCTCTCGTCTTGGTGTATAATGGACAGGATGTCCTTTTTTGCAAATCAGGAGTGAAAAAATTCAATCACTGTCGCATTTCAAAAAGAAACAGGGATGGCGTCATGTGCAATAAAGTCACCGAACTTGCTTTTTGCGAAATATATATATATATATATATATATATATATATATATATATATATATATATATATATATATATATATATATATATATATATATATCATTTACCAGTATTGAATTTTGTTTGACAATCAGTACTTTAAGATCAATCAAACAGCTAGACCTCAATTGACGCCCACAATTCACCAACGCGAGCCGTGAATCAGGGGTGGCGCCAGGATTTGCTTGACAGGTAGGCCAAGCTCCCCGACGGGGGTGTATGCCAGCAGCAAGGAGCACCGACAAGGGAGGTCAACATAGATACGATGAAATATAAACCCCCCTACGACAGCTAGTCGTATCTCCGATTTACTTAATTTTGCTCTAATTGTGACAAATCCTTCAAAGAAAAACCTAAATTACAATTTTCGTTTCTAAAAAGTAAATATCCAATTTTTTTTTAATAAGAACCCCAAATTTTGAAATTTGCTTCAACAGAAACCCAAATTTTTGGAGCGCCAAGTGCTACGGGAAAATTTCTTTCAAGATCTTTTCGGTACCTCACCGCCCTACAAAACTGGAACATTTTACTGATGGGGGCAGCCTTTCCCTATCGAGCCATGACCTCGCTCCCACCTGTCGCCACTACCAGTGGAAGTGGGGTTTCATACAATCTATAGCGTTTGGGGTGCTACATTTTCTCCTATTGTGGGAACCCATGTATGGTAACGCAGAACTGTAGTTTGTTTCAAAGTACTCTTTCCTGAGGTCAAGAGTTTTATCATGTCACTTCCTTCTTAGTCTCACTCCAGTCATGGAAGACACAGAACGTTGAAATGACTTTCCTTTCACTTTGCTTCTTTTTGACAGCCCCGAAGTGTAAGGGGACAGGAAGAAATAAATTTGTCGGCCCATAAAATAAATTTCGGAACCAAAGTTACTAGTGCATATATCTTATCATATCTCGCCCTGCCCAAAACATGTCTTGCTTGCCCTCGGAAAGCTGTATCAATTGCTAGGATGACACATTGCAGTCGCCGCTAGTGTTGCTAGGAAAGACGGAAGCAAGTAGCCAGTAGATAAGCCGGTCTAGTTTGTTCAAAAGTCATAAACGATTTGTTATTCTTTTTAAATTCGCGGCTCGTTATCGTTATATGAAATGTGAGTTATTGCAGTGAGTGTGTGAAATAGTTATAAAACAAAAAGAAAAAAAAAACACAGTGTCGTAACTATAGTAACTAAAGTAAAGTCATTTGATACATTAAGGCTATAGACGTACGATGGGGGAAGGAAAGGCTACAGCCCCCGCCCCATTGGAGTAGAAAATTGTTATTTTCGGGCAAAAAGTATGCTATTCTCAGGAAAAGATGCATTAACATTTCGGGCAAAAGAGCTCACCCCTGCCCCTTAAAAATTAAAAGTGGTCTTGCATGCTTTCGATTAGGGACTCAGCATTTTAAAAAAACCACAAGCCCCGCACTTGTTCAATCCGGCACTGATTAAGGAGGTAACTGTAGTTTATGAAATCTGGAAAGTTTAATTGATGAGTTTAGGAAGAGGAGAAAGAACCTCCTACATTCGGACCATTCATCGAATGTCCTGTTCGATCGCCGTGTGACAGCTCGTTCAAAACAGCCTAACGTTAGGTCCCTTATACAGCGCAGTAATGATAAAACGACAGAATAACACAAAACACAGTGGCGTAGGAACCGGGGGCCAAGGGGGCCATGGCCCGCCAATGTGATTTGTGGGGGGCCAAATGCCTTTTTGCCCCCCCCCCCAATCGCGACAATTTACAGTTTCGTTTTACCCATTTTTGATCTCAAGAGGACAATTTTTCTAATAAGAACGCAAAATTTTCGGCACGCTAGGCGCGCAGAAATGCTACTTTAGTTTCTTCAATAGTTCCATTCTACATCGCCAGATAGCGCAAGTCATAGGAAAAGTACACAGTTTATGTAGTGGTCATCCCATATCGCAAAGCCTAGAAACTGTTCTCTTGTGTGTGTCATGCGGTACGGTCAGTTGTTGAGGGACTCACAGAGCAATGTTTGGCTATTTCATCGGATAGTCAGGGAGCTTCTTCCAGCTCCCTAGGATAGTCAAGGTAGTTTCGATACAAAGCATATTATCTCCTATACGGTCTAGAACCCCTACATATTTTTTGTTTTTGTTCATAATGATTACATGTGTTTTTGTGAAGACCTACCAAAAATTTTCGCGCGCTTTGCAATTTTTACTGCTTAGATTCCGGGAAAAGCATTTAATCAACACGGAACTATGCTTCTCTAGTATCTACAAATTTTATGCAATATATGCCCCGAATGAAATGGTCCAGCTAGTACACAGGTTTTCTTCAAATCCCACCTCACATATACCCGACGACATTGGGACTGTCGGGGGTTCGGGTTGCTGGCCCCCGTCGGGCAAATCTTGCTGCCACCTCAACTTAATAATAGGCTCTTGCTATTGAAAATCTCGTTTCCAATCAATCCAACAAAATCCATGGGGATAACTCCACTCTGAATACTTTTAAATATAGTCGGATAGATTGTGACAAACCTGATATGCTTTAGAACAAATTCAAATCAACCTTTAAACATTTTTCACAACAATTGCTCATCTTGATGGCTGTTATCAAGCCTGGCAAGTGCCATTTACGGTGATTTGGGATGTATTAAAATCTCAAATTTTCTCGGTTCGCTCCGTGCAAACCTATGGTGGCGCCCCGCTTAGATTGTAAATGGGATTCAAACTTGCAATTCTTGGACCCCAAATCCGGCCAGCTCAGCTAATCCGTCCTCACAGAAATGTGTTTAAGAATAAAATGAAATCAAGCTTTACGTTATTTCACAAAAAATGCACATCTTGATGACTGCTATTGCCTGGCAAGTGCCATTTCTGGCGATCTGAGATGTATTCAACTTTCAAATTTCCTTGGTACGCTCCGCGCCAACCTATGGTGGCGCTCCGCTAAAATAGCAAACGGGAGTCCTCCCCACCCCAAAATATCTCCAGTCCCAAACAAAAAAATCTTAGCTACACCACTGCTGCATGGTGTTGATGTTGTAGTTGTTTCCTTTTTCTTTGAATATTTTTATTTTGCTAAAATTAAAACCGGAAAAATTACATTGAGCAAATATGATGTTTTGGTGTGGAAAGGGGGAATCAAGGTCGAGAAGTTGCATCTGATCTGCCCCCCCCCCATATCAAACATCTCCCTAGGCCGCTGAAACAAAAGTAAATCTATATTGACTCACTTAGAGTTCTTTATTTATTATAATTATCAACAACTCTTTCTACTTCTCATATTTACATAATCAAAAATGGGTTTAATTATTTCTTAACATGGTTGCGTTTATTTTGCATTCTAGAGCAACAAGTCAAAGCCATCGAAAAAGATTTCTGAAAAAAAAAAGCCAGAAAGATAATTAGTAGAATTCATAATTGTCGTCTCGAGAATAATAACAATAGAAATTTTAAATGTTGAAGCTTTTTACTGAGAAACTCAAAAAATGATTTTACTTATTGATCCTCTTTTTTTACATATTTCAATTGGTAGCCGTGCTGACTGTAGGTATCCGCTACAAGACTTAGCCTATGTCTGCGTACGTATAGACCTACGAAATGTAACTTACCGCTACTTCAACAGGCTCCAAACATCCAAAGTCTTCCAATTCTTCCCTTGCTGAATCAGTCATGGCTGAGACTCGGCTAGTAAATCTTTTTTCAATGGAACTTTCGCATTAGGATACATTTTAGTTTGGAAAACACTCGCTTTGATGAGAACGATTTCTATGCACGTTTGAACAGTTTGAAGTGAGAACACTATTTAATTACGTGCTTATGCACGTGACGTCAACACTATTTAATTACGTGCTTATGCACGTGACGTCAGCGCGTTTCAATTTGGCTTACTGGATGGAACTGCCATACGTAGTAGGTGTGTTAAGGATACGCGCTCACGACAGCACCTTAGTTACAATTGTTGCACAATGTACGCCTGGATGGAAAATAGAGAAACGCGACGTAGGTGCATAAGCTCTATATAACACTGCAGTTGCTATGTAGTATCGATTGTCGACGTAACAAAGCCCTGTGCGCGAAAACGTTGGATCCGTGCGTGAAATAACGCGCCTCATGTCCTATCACGCCCACAGACTTTTACTGAGATTTTACTCGTCTTTGGGAAATTTAAATTGACGCTTTCAGCCCGTTTGCCATTTATGCCTATGATGACACAATTACATGTCGGCTAGAAAATTCACGCGGATGTTTGGATGTAGAGCGCGAATATGCGTCACCGCGCACGTACTTAACCCTAAATGTGTATACTTCATGATGGTGTTGCACATTGAGTTTACATGTCACGCGCAGATCCAGCGTGATCACGAAGAAAGGTTTGTTACGTAGACCTACGATACTTCCCGGCAACATCTATTTCGTACAACAAACAAAAAGGGTCTTCACTTCAATCGGTTTAAAGGTATATACAATTTTACTTAAAACTGAGTATTTTAAGAAGCAAAATGTATTCTAGAGCAAAAATTCCATTCAAGAAAAAAATTCGTGGTCGAGTCTCAGTCATGACTGATTCAACAAGGGGAAAATTGGAAGACTTTGGATGTTAGGAGCTTATTGAAGGAGCGGTGAGTTACATTTCCTTGCTCTACACGTGTAAAGACGCAGTACACCGTGTAGTGTATACCTGCAGTCAGCACGCATGCCAATAGAGGAATGTAAAATAGGATCAATAAGTTATATTTTTTTGAGTTTATTAATTTAAACTTCAACATTTAAAATTTTCTATTGTTATTATTCTCGAGATAATAATTTCCCCTAATTAGGTTTCTATCTTCTTTTTTTGCAGCATTCTTTTTCCATGGCTTTGACTTGTTGCTCTGACGACCCAAGGTCTTCACAGATATCTTCCCAAAGTTTGCCGAAGAACTTTGTTAAAGTTACCTTTATATATTGGGTGAACTGCGGACCTCTGAAAAAGGGGTGGCGCCAGCAGGGTCACAGGGGGCCATGGCCCTCGTCGGGGAAATTTTTCAGTTTCGTCTGGGAGTTAATCCGTACAGGAAATATTATGTAATCTCAACGACCTTCAGTAATCCCGACGACCTGCTTGATTTTGCTCATAGGACGGACAGATTCCTCAATGAAGACCCGAAATTCAAATTTTCCTTGCAAAAAAATCCAATTTTTTCAAATTTTCTTCAATAACAGCTACAAATTTTCAAATATTTGCCAAAGAGGCCTAAATTTGAGGACGCACTTCTTTTCTTCGGAAATACCTGATTGCAAAGGAATGTTAAGATAACTTTAAGGATGATCAAATGCAAACACTGCCCTCTAATGGGTCAAAAATGTCCACGAAAATTGATGTTATTCCTAAGAACCGTTTTTGATGTCGCTAGACACCTTGATTCAAAGCAATTTGGAAAGTTTTTCTAATCGTAAAATTCTATGATCCAACAATACAATAGATTTCTCAAAACATTTTTGAGAAATAATAAACAATTTTAGTTTTAATTTTTAGAATGCAAAATAAATGTAACCACGTCAAAAATTTATTAAGCTCATTATTTCATTATGTAGATTTGAATTATTTGAATTAAAAGAGAGTTATTAGCTATTTTTGATTTAGCGACCCTACGTAATTAAATGAAGATTTCCTTATTTCTCAATTCGTGTTTCCCCTATCGTATCATTACTGTGTCTTGTATGTACTACCCTTAGTTACAATAAAATTTCACAACGCACAACGCGAACAGATCATTAAACGGATGATCATACTCAATCGAGACATACGAGGCGAAGAATGGCGGTGGGGGGTGCAGCCCCATTCGGGCAAATATGCATTAAAATGTCAGGTAAAATTTCCCAGTGACCCTATATTGGAAGCTGCTTAGGCTCTCCTCCCCCTTCCCAAAATTAAGTACAGTATACTTATTCAAGTTCTTCCTACTATTATAAGTACTGACCATAATAACCAAAGCTCGAAACTTGCATGGTCCCTTGTAGAATGGAAAAAATAACCGACTTGGTCCTCGTCTTGATATATAATGAACAGGATCTCCTTTTTTGCAAATCAGGGGTGAAAAAATTCAAACACTGTCGCATTGAAAAAAAAGACACAGGGATGGCGACATGTGCAATAAAGTCACCACAATCACCAGCGCGAGTGGGATTTCATGCAATGTAGAGCGTTTGAGATGCCACACTTTCTCCTATCGTGGCAACCCATGTATGGTAACGCAGAACTGTAGTTTGTTTTAAAGTACTCTTTCCTGAGGTCGAGAGTTTTATCATGTCACTTCCTTCTTAGTCTCACTCCAGTCATGGAAGACACAGAATGTTGGAATGACTTCCCTTTCATTTTGTGTGTTTTTGCCAGCCTCGAAGTCAAGGGGGACGGGGGATAATAAATTGTCGGCCCATGGAATAAACTTTTGAACAAAAATTACTATTGCATATATATCTTAACATTTTTCCCCCTCCCCAGAAACATGTCCTGCCCTCGGAAAGCTGTATCAATTGCTGAGATAACACACTGCAGTCGCCGCTAGTGTTGTCAGGAAAGACGGAAACAAGTAGCCAAAAGTCATAAACGATTCGTTATTCTTTCTAAATTGCATCTCGTTATCGTTATAAGAAATGTGAATTATTGCAGTGTGTGAGGGATATAGTGATAAAACAAAAAGGAAAAGAAACCACAGTGTCATAACTATAGTAACTAAAGTAAAGTCATTTGATACATTTAAGGTTATAGGCGTACGATGGAAGGCTACAGTTCCCACCCCATTCGAGTAGAAAGATTGTTATTTTCGGGCAAAACATATGTTATTATCAGGGAAAAATGCATTGACATTTCGGGAAAGAGAGCTCACCCCTTCCAAGTTAAAAATTAAAAGTAGTCTTGTATGCTTTTGAAGTTAGGGACTCAGCATTTTAAAATACCACAAGCCCCGCGCTTACTCAGTTCGTTAATGATTAAGAAGGTAACTGTAGAAGTTTGAGAAATCTGGAAAGAACCGCCTACATTCGGACCATTCATCTAATGTCCTGTTGGATCGTCGTGTTAAAGCTCGTTTAAAAAACAGCTATAACCTTAGGCCCTTTATTCAGCGCAGTAATGATAAAACGACGGAATAACACAAAACAAAAGTAAATCTATATTGACTCACTTAGAGTTCTTCATTTATTATAATTATCAACAACTCTTTTTACTTCTCATATTTACATAATAAGAAAAATGGGTTAATTATTGCTTAACATGGTTGCATTTATTTTGCATTCTAATATTTCAAAAATATATTGCAATAAAAATATCGTATTTCTATTTTCTTTCATTACACCGTTCCACGAAATTTGATAGTTGTTTGTTTTATAGACTGTCTAGTATTGCACGTTTTGAAACCCTTTCAAATGCTTCTTGATCCATTATAAAACACCGAGATCCTAGTGACGGCGACAACGCTTCATCTGTTCAACGTTAAAGTCAAATTTCCTTGGACGTTTTCGACGCACGACAGAAGGCAGTGTTTGCATGTGATCCTCCTTAAAGTTGTCTTTACTTTCCTTTGAAATCAGGTTTTCCAAAAGAAAAGATGCTTCATCATTATCAGTTCGTGTATTGTACACTCTATTAGATGAATTCGCATTTGACAAACAGGAGGCTTTCAGAGGTCCACAGTTAACCCAGTAGATAAAGGCAACTTTGCCGAAGTCCTTCAGCATACTCTGGGAAGACATCTGTGAAGACCTTGGGTCGTCAGAGCAACAAGCCAAAGCCATCGAAAAAGATTTCTAAGAAAAAAGGGAAGCCAGAAATGTAATTAGTGGAACACATAATTGTCATCTGGAGAATAATAACAACGGAAAGTTGAAGATTTTTAGAAACTCAAAAAGATATAATTGATTGATGCTACTCTTACATTACGTCATTGGTAGCCGTGCTGACCGCAGGTATACACTGCACGACGTGCGTCTGTATACGTGTAGAGCTGCAAAATGTAACTTACCGCTACTTCAACAGGCTCCAAACATCCAAAGTCTTCCAATTCTTCCCTTGTTGAATCAGTCATGAATGAGACTCGGCTAGTAAATCGCTTCTTGAATGGAACTTTTGCATTAGGATACATTTTAGTTTGGAAAACACTCACTTTGAAGAGAACGATTTCGATGCACGTCTGAACAGCTTGAAGTGAAAACACTTTGTGTTTCCCATATAACACTGCAGTTGCTATGTAGTGTAGATTGTCGACGCAACAAAGCCCTGTGCGTGAAAACGTTGGAGCCGTGCGTGAAATAACGCGCCTCATGTTATATCACGCCCACAGACTTTTTCTGCAATTTTACAAGTCTTTGGGAAATTTAAATTGACGCTTTCAGCCCGTTTGTGATTTATGCCTATGATGACACAATTTAATATCGGCTGGAAAATTCACTTGAATGTGGAGCGCGAATTTGCGTCACCGTACACGCACTAAACCCTAAATACATATATTTCATGCCTGGTGTTTACATGTCACGCATAGGTCCAGCGTGATCACGAAGAAAGGTTTGTTACATAGACCTACGATACTTCCCAGCAACATCTATGTCGTACAGCAAATAAAACGTGTTATCACTTCAAACGTTCAAAGGTACATGTGCAGTTTTCTTAAAACTGAGTAGGCTTTTTTGCGAAGCAAAATGTATTTTAAAGCAAAAGTACCATTCGAGAAATAAATTCGTAGCCGAGTCTCAGTCATGACTGATTCAACAAGGGAAGAATTGGAAGCCTTTGGATGTTTGGAGGAGGGAGTTGCAAGTAGTCCTTCTTGATCCAGAAGGAGGTACTCTCCCTGATGCATCTGTTGCAACTCCCTGTTTGGAGCTTATTGAAATAGCGGTAAGTTTCATTTTCTAGCCCTTCACGTATACAGACGCACCCTGTGCACTGTTTACCTACAGTCAGCACGTGTGCCAATCGATTAATGCAAAAATTGCTTTGCTTTTACAAAATATATATCATTTACCAATACTGAATTTTGTTTAACAATCACTAGACCTACTTGTAAGATTATCAAACAGCTAGACGAGATCCTTTCGGCAACCCACCTCCCTTGTCGGTGCTCCTTGCTGCTGGCTCCCCCGTCGGGGTGCTTGGCCTACTTGTCAAGCAAATTCTGGCGCCACCCCTGATTCACGGCTCGCGTTGGTGAATTGTGGGTGTCTTTGCCGAAGTCCTTCAGCAAACTCTGGGAAGACATCTGTTATTATCTTACGTCGTCAGAGCAACAAGTCAAAGCCAGTAAAAAGATTTCTGGAAAGAAAAGCCAGAAAATAATTAGTGAAATACATACTTAACATCTCGAGAAAAAACAACGGAATGTTTAAATGTTAAAGAAGCTCAAAAAGATATAATCGATTGATCCTCTTTTTACATTTTTCCATTGGTAGCCGTGCTGACTGTAGGTATACACTACACAGTGTTCGTCTGTATACATGTAGAGCAAAATATAACTTACCTCTTCTTCAAAAGGCTCCAAACATCCTGTCTTCCATTTCTTCCCTTGTTAAATTAGTCATGAGAACGCAGCCCCAGTTTTTACAGAATATTTTCTATATTTGAGCAAATATATTTTAAAATGTCGAGTAAAATTTGCCTCCCTATATTTGAAGCTGCTTGCGCTTCCCTCTCCCCTACTTCCGAAATCAAGTGCAGTATACTTATTCAAGTTCTTCCTTCAACTATAAGTACTCACCATAATAATCAAAACTCGAAGCACGCATGGCCCCTATCAGAATGAAAAAATAACCGATTTCATCCTCGTCTTGTAATATCATGAGCAGGATAGCTTCTTCGCATATTAGGAGTGAAGAAAATTCTAACCATTTCCATTAGACTGGCATTACAACTATATGGCAACAAACTTGCTTTTTCGAGGGTCGGTCACTACTGAAAAAGGAGAATCAGCTAAGATGTTAAATTTCATTGTTTCCTGCGCGTTAACAACTGGCTTTAACATTAGAGACAAATGTGATCATTATGCACCGTAATAACCCGACCTCCCCCCTCCCCGAAAAAGTACATGTTGTAATAAGACTGTTATTACGTTTTCTTCTTCAGATTTGTTGCTTGAATCTAGGCAGCCGGTTTTTCCTATCAAAACTGCTCTTTGCTAGTGACGTGATAAATATGAGCGATATTTCCACTCCGTATACACAGAGTGAATTCAAGCTGTAGGGTACTACTATCACAGAAGAAAGATTTACATCAGTACTCTGGTCAACGTTGGATTATTCCATGACATGTTTCTAAACGAATTACTTTTTCAAAAGTCACTTGGGTTGGATGCCGAATGGTGAGGCCAAGACGTTACCTCCAAAGGGGTTCTGTCCCCTGAAGGAGCTTCGTCCCCAGAAGAGACATTTAGACTGATCGTTTCTAAACGAATTAGTTCAAAAGTTACTATTAATGACCACGAAAAAATTGAATTACAGACACTGGCCTAAATCAAGTAGTTTTAAAAAAAGTGTACCTAAAGTCTAAAATTTCAAAAATATATGTTACAAAGCTTGAAAAATGCAACCAAATGGCCCACCTTCCATCTTCACAGGACATTCCTGAGCTGAGATGTTGAAGCATATTCACTCAATTTAAAATGGCGGATTGCACAATAATTTGTGATGTCATTCTTGTACTACTCAAATTACAGTCTTTGTTGTTCTTTGTTTTTTCAAAAGCCACTGCACCTTGTGCCAAAAAGGGATCACTGCCTTACTGTTATAGGGTGACTTAGCTATACAAGTCCTCTCCGTACAACATACCATGCAAGGGAACTGTAATTGCTTCAAGGTCCTGTAAACATCTTAATTTCAGAAGGAAACAAAACAGTTCATGTAAGTTGTACAAGAAGGACTTCACAAGTTATTGCGCAATCGACTATTTCAAATTAAGTGAATAAATTTCAACATTTTATTTCTCAGCAATGGAGTAAGCTATGAAAATGGGAGATGGATGAATGAAATTTATTTTTCAAACTCTAAAATATATATTCTTGTAATTCTAGACTTTAGGTCCACTATAACGTATGTACGTCGAAGGGTTGTCGAAGTCAAGCTCTCCAGCTGCAGATGAGAGTCAGTGGCTGTCGCTGACGAGTCCTCAAACCACTGTGGAATGTCTGCTTCTAAGTTGCCACTTTATATACAAGCAGAGCGTATTAACGTAAATATTAATCTTTGTGTAATTCATGCGACCAGTCAGAACGAAACAACAGTCAACATGAGCTAAGCGTGTGACGTGGGTTCTTAAACGACTGCCCGGCTGCAAAGCAAATTTAGATTCAAGAAAATGTAAGAAAATGATTCCCCAACAATCATCAAAAAAATTATACGATACATTTTGATACACAGGCTTACGAGAATTTTGAAACTAAAAAAATATAACATAACCCTTTAAGATGTTATACATTTGGGGCGCTTGGCGCGCACTAATCGACATAAGTTGTCTCATTATTGCTGTCTGTGGGACAGACTGAGTACTGGCGGTTCTCCGCCTTTTGGCTAAGATCATGTGTAGTATCTGTTCTTTTCAGTCAGTGTAGAACTGGACCAAGCATGACAGATCCATAATGTAAAAAGCCTGAAGGTCCAGAGGTTGGTCAGTTAAGTTTGCTGTCCCCTCAGGGACGTAGCTCCTTTGGGGAGCAGAACTCCTTATGGAGTAACGTTTGGTTTCGCCCTTTGGCTTTTCGCCAGAGAATCGAGGGGCACTTTGGAAAAAGTATGTAGACTGAGTACTGTATAATTATTGTTCCAAGGCCCAATGGTGCCCCCAGGATTTGGTGATTGGGAGGGTAGGCACTACAGAAGATGATGTCTTAATCCCACTCCAGATGAACCCAAGTCAGTGCAAATTGTTTTATATGCTCTCCTGCGATAATTTGCACCATGGACGGATCCTTCCATTGTCACATCGTGGGGTGTTGTCCTAGGGAAGGGGTTCCCCTCCCGTTTGAGAAGTTTTCGTTTATTAAAGGCGGCTTAGATGCAAAATGGTGCTATCTCTGGAGAATTTTCGAAAGAAACAAAGTTGAAAAATTCTCATAATTTAGTGAATTCTTTTTATCTTTAGTTGGGTGTAAGAGAGAAGTGTGTTCAGTGGAGGGGTTAAAACTCCTCCCCCAAAGGAATTTTTGTTTATGCAAGGTTGCTTAGATGCAAAATGGTGCTGTCTTTGACAATTTTTTGAGATAATTATATGCTGAGAAATCCTCATTATTTAGTTATAGTTTGGCTGTAGCACGATCCCTCCCCCACCCTCCAACCTGGGACAGACCAGCGCAGGCCCTCCTGGAAGCTCTGTGGAAATTTACAAAATGGTGATACTAACATGACTAATGAGAAATCAGACGATCAGTATGCAACGGGGAGTGAGCGAGAGGATATTAGGAATAACCAAAGGGTCGTTGACTAACAAATATATTTAGGAATGTTTTTCTTAGTGTATTAACATCACCATTTACCTAAAATGGGTGCGCGCGAAGCGCTCTCTGAAAAGTTTTGAAAAATGTATTAAAGACAAAGTATACTTCAAAGGCTTTCACATCATGCTTGAAATGTTAACGTATTGGCTAAGCTCAATCCCTACATTAGCGGTTCCCACAGAGGCTAGAAACATACCTCTCTTCATAGTCAGACAAATTCCGTGTATCATTACCCTAATAATAACTATGAGATATGGAGCAGGTACTGTGATTTATGCGCCAGAAGCCGGCCAAAATTTTGCAAAATCAATTCAGTGACAAAAGTTGCATACAAAATCTGCACTGAGACACTTTCAACTCCCTAACAAAATGTATCTGCCAATTAGAAGGCGAGTTTTTCTGCCTGGTAATTCGTAAAAGCTTTCACTTTCCACAAAATATGTCTTCCCCTAAATTTCCCTGCTTAGCACTCTTTGAATGCTGTGCTTTTTCGTACTTAGTAATATGCACAAAGGCCATCAGCCCTAGTCAGGGGGACCGGGGGAGACCCCTAGAAAAACTTCGCCCGTAGAAATTTTTTCAGAGCATAATTTATTACTGTTTTAATAATCTTAACATGTTTCGCCCCCTGAAAACTATCTTCCCTCCCTTCAACACCTTGTCATGAGCTTTGGGTGCACCTGACCTGGTTATTTACCAGGGTATACTCCTAGACCCCACACCTTGAAGTGCTGCCAGGGTGTCGTTTAGTAGTTAGCTCAATGTGACAAAATCTTGGCTATGCCCCCAGCATACCTGTGGTCCGGGAGATGTTGCCAATGACAATTATATGGGTCTTTCTCTAAATTAGGTTACCAGTGGTGGGACATAAGGTCCAAATTTAAAAATTATTTTTATTGATTGAAATTTACACTCGTGGTAGAGAATTATCAACATTTACTAAAATTAAAAATATTTTTACATACAGCCTTGTGTACACATGAGGACACTCATTCAAACATATACATGCCAGTAAATTGACCAACATAACAGGGACACCAAAGTAGGGGTTAAGTTCCTTTTAGAAGAATAAAGAAAAATCCTTAATGGTTGAAAATTCATAGTTGAGTGTGATTAAGGACCCTTTGTAACAACAACATGGAAAAAGCTTGAAAGATTTCTCCAAAACTTGAAAAAAGCCAGTTTCATTTTTGTCAACAATTCTACATGTCAAAAGGTCTACACTTTTACATATTTTATACAATATTGACTATTTTTAGCTAGTAAAGGGTATGTACCTATTTCAATTTTCCTGTTTGACACCCACAGGTTATTAGACTTGCCATTTGGTATCTTATTTTCTATCACTTTATGGACATATATGGTATTTGCAAGATCTTTTACTCCATTTAGACTGTCGCGTGTAACAGGGACACCAAGAATTGGTGTCCCCATTACACCTAACATGTAAATTTTCAAATGATAACAGTTTAATTTTTAAATGTTGAATTGACCTGAAAATTTTCAAATGCAATAAGAACCACTGTTTGCAGTAATAAGATACTGTCAAAAGTCCCACTTTCATTGAATTTTTGTGTGTCATACATCGAGAATGGAGGACATAACTATGGCATAGTGGGGCACACCAAAAAAATCAAATGTCCTTCAGCATGTGGTTCAAAAGACTGGAGATCATGTTTTCTGGTAACACTCTGATATCTTCTTTTCATGTGACTTAACTCACCCAAAAATCTAGTGGTTTGTGCAAATGGTGAAGCCTTAAAGTTTACCAACATAACTCACCGTGACCAAGGGGACACCAAAATTTTGTTGATTATGAATGATGCCTTGAACAATGATTTGTTTTTATTAGTTTTTCACAAATGTGCTTCTTTCTAAAAGAGTTTGACCTAATCATTCTTACATCAAATGAACTTCTGCTACCCGAGGCTGAGAATGACCATATTCATAAAAATAGTAAAAACGACATTAGAAAACCAACATAACTAGGGGAACACTAAAGAGTTATGTTGGTCAGGTAATGTTCTATGATTCTGTATGGAAAATTGGGTGAAGCAATAATACTGATATTTTGGAAATGTGGATGCTTGGTCATATCCTTACCATGGTAAATGAGTAAATCAATTCAATCCATGATAAATATGTTTTTCAGATAAATTCAATTTGTATGCTTGTATGTCCCTCCTGTTACCCCACAATCAGGGGGGGGGGACACCAAACCAAAGAAGGCTGTTTTCTAAAAAATACTTAATGCTGAAAATTCAGTTTATATATCATATGGTAGCCCTGTTGGTAAGGTATAATAAAATATTAATTATGCTGGTTTGCTGTTTTCCATGCCTTTGAAATTTTCTATACAGCCCTGTATACTGGTAATTGTAGTGAAATCACCACTGGTACCCTAATTTAGAGAATTACCCATATTTTATCTGCTAGTGATCAGTATAGCTCTGAATGGTAAACTAGGAGTATTATTATTTCACAGAGCCGTCAATATATATAGCGCCGTCTTCTTCCAAGCGCTGCAGGGACTGACTGTTGATGACAACACCGCACCGCGCGCAAACTTGTTCAGCTGGCACGGCACATATTCGTTGAGCGTACCAGTTTCACCAGAATAATCGATTGTGGGGATTATTTTGCCTTCTGCAGGATTGGAAGCGACTTTCAGATTTGTTGCAGAAACGAAATTTGTGTGTGTGATCGGCGAACATCATTTGCTTGTGGCATTTTTAGCTGGAATTTTAGAAAGTTCCATATAAGGTACGTGCGGTACACCTGCCATTAATACATACACGATCACAACAGCATTGTTTACAAAACAACTTTTGTACAACTGTCGGTGGTCCATAGTTCAGTGTAATTCTGTGGTTTATAGATTCAGCGTGACGACTGTTCTTGTCACCCGATCTCGTCAGTACAGAAGAACTTTAGTCTTGGCCTAGAGCTTAGTGCAGCTGTGCTCATAGAACTGTATAGCTGCTTGGCCCAGGCTAGTGCCACTTTTCCAGCGAAAACAGGGAGCAGGTTCCTGGTTTCACACTAAGTTAGGTAAGTTCCTATTGGGAGTTTCACGAACGCTAACGTTAGGTCTGCTTGAACTCAGTGAAACCGGTCACACTGAAAACTACTTAGGCTAGGCCTATAGAGGGGTTTCAGTCACGTGACTTTCACCAACTAGACGCAATTTTGAAGGGCAAGATCGCGCGTCTTTTTTGTTTTGAAGGGCAGGAACACGCGTCTTTTTTGGTTTTGTCAGACACGCGGCCATTGTGTCACAGTAGTATCTATGGTTATGTCATGCGCGTGTGTTGTAAATACGCTCACTGCGTATGTGTTTTGCCCTTCAGTGCCTGTGAATCACCACGCGAGTGACGTCACATGAAATCCCTCTATAGGGCCTAAGTCTAGGCTATGTCTGGACTGAAATTACCCTAGGGTGCCTAACGTTAGGCCTAGTTCTCTGCTTCAGGTAAGAGATTGGACAGTTTATCTAGGCTGTATGGAAAATTTTACGTAAAAAAATTAATGATTTAACATAACATAACAGGTTAAAGGGCAAAGGAGGGCTAAGGCCCCATAAGATGCCCTGAAGTCCATACAACCTTAACTGAAAACAAAGAACCAACCAACACCAAACGAGCCCAGCACAATTAGATTCTACCACACTTATGGAAGAACTTGTCAATGTTAACCTTAAAGCAGTGCACAGATGTGGAGTTAACTACCCACTCAGGCAGTCTATTCCACTCGTTAACAACTCTATGAGAAAAGCTGAACTTCCTAATGTCGAGCTTTGCAAAATTCTTAACTAGCTTCTTACAATGGCCTCGAACCCGAGAATTACATTGAACCTTTAAATAATTGCAAGAGGACAAAGGATTCCTTTCAGAGAGAAATTTGTACACCTGAAGCATGTCCCCCCTAATCCTTCTCAACTCCAGGGTGGTAAGCCCAAGATGCTTAAGTCTAACATGATAAGGTAGGTGTCTCACCTCGGGTATCTCCTCTGAACCTGCTCTAAAAGAAGCTTGTCCTTTTCATAGAAGGGACTCCAAGCCTGGGCTGCATAGTCGAGGTGGGGTCTTACCAACTGCTTATACAGATTTAGTACAATTTCTTTACTGAAATTCCTCTTGATCAATCCAAGCACCCTATTAGCCCTAGCAGCAGCAGCTGCACACTGTCTAGATGGCTTTAAATCACCTGTAATAACTACACCCAGATCCTTCTCAAAAGTCACATCACTCAGAATACTACCATTCATGTTATAATCATAGCTGAAATTTTTAGGACCAAAGTGAAGGACTTTGCACTTATCTGCATTAAAAGACATTTGCCAAGTCTGAGACCATGAAAATAACCTATCCAAGTCTTTTTGCAGTAATGAGGCATCATCCTTATCACTAACCTTCCTATAGAGCTTAGTATCATCAGCGAACTTACTAATGCTAGATGTGAGAGAGCTATCAATATCATTGATGAAAATTAAGAAAAGAAGCGGGCCAGGAACAGAACCCTGTGGAACTCCACTTGTAACTTCTGTCCAAGAAGAGAAATTACCATTAACAACAACTCTCTGAGATCTACCATTGAGCCATGAATTTATCCAGTCAGCACAACTGCCCTTGATGCCTAACCTATGCAGTTTAACCATAAGTCTACCTAATGGAACTTTATCAAAGGCTTTTGAAAAATCAAGGTAAATGACATCAACACTGTGACCACAGTTAAGAGATAAGGAAACATCCTCAAGAAAGCTTAGTAAATTAGTAACACAAGATCTACTCGGTAAAAAACCATGCTGTGACAGATTGAGTAACCCATTGTCTAAAAGATATTTAAGTAAACAATCCTTGATTACAGATTCCATAACTTTGCACACAACACTGGTTAAACTGACCGGCCTATTATTGCAAGGCAAGCTCCGATCCCCCTTTTTGAAAATTGGAGTAACATTAGCAATCTGCCAGTCAGCAGGTACAAAGTTTGAATCCAGAAACTTCTGAAAAATAATGCAAAGAGGAACTGACAAAATCTCGGAGCATTCATGGAGAATGGCAGGATGGATCCCATCAGGCCCAGGGGCCTTACTAGCTTTTAAACTCTTCAACTTATTACAAACCAACTCTTCAGAGAAGACAACATCACTAACTAGAGAAGAATTATCAGAATCCGTACAAGTCCCCAAAACAGATGATTCCTTGGTAAAAACAGATACGAAATAATCATTTAACAAATTAGCCATATCCTGATGATCAGTAACTAGTGTGCCTTCATTACCTTGGAGAGGCCCAACACCCTCCTTAACCTTCTTTTATTTTATTGTACATTTTATTGTACTTGAACTTGAAAGAAGGGAAAACAGCAACTTAGGGGCCTAGGTGACTAAGGCGAGGCCTAGCCTAACTGTTAGGCCTAAAAATGTTTGCAAAATTGAGCTGCGTTGGTACAGCAAAATTTCTGAATTCTGTAGGCCTATTACCAAACTCTCGGAGTGGTATTTAGGCTGCTGTCTACCTGTACGCACAGTAGGTTAGGCATGGAGACTGAATTCCAATTGATGCTTCATAAGTTATGATGGTGACTGAGGGAAGTGATAGCCTAAAGACTACATTGCTTTGACCTTTCAGTTTCCCTTATTTACATTACTTTTCTGAGTGAGATTAGCAATTTAGGCCTGAGTCATGTGAATAATAATATTTATAAAGTTGTAGGCAGGCTTCAGTAAATGAATCAGTGCTGTAAGTCTGAATGATTAATAAATAGGCTAGGTGTAGCAACTTGCTTGATCTGCACCAGTGTGCATACAACAATTTATTTGATTGGTTGGTCCCTTTGTGCACATCGGTACATTATTCCTTCAACATGACAGCCTTCTTGCATTCCCATTAGAAATGCAGTGAAGGTAAAGTGTGGGTCTTTGAGAGTTCCATTTTAGCAAGTATGCAATATCTCAATCAATGGTCCATTGGTACAGTAGTTTGGAAAGGTTTGGGCTAGCAAGCTTTAGTTGTATCTAATGCACATGTTTACCGTATGTGATTTCCAATGAGCAGTGAAAACTGTTTAAGTGAAAGCCTATAGAGCGTGAGGCACTTGAATTCAACATCTTTTGGAGAATTTGAACCAATTGGGCTAAGAAATTGGCTAAAGAGGGGTCACAGTACTATCAGTTGAATAAGCTACAAGTTTTGCTTTGTATTATGCAGTATTCGACACTTCAATAAACAAATTTCCTTTTAATTTCACTTGTTACCATTCCAGTTTGGTATTTTCTAGACCAATGTTTGCTTTAAAGTTATTGTAACCTCTCCAAAAGCTTGACAAATGAGTAAAATCCCCCCAAGGAAGATTCAGTAGAATTATTCCAATTTCTTTTACCATTCTTAAGATATACTAGGGCTGTGAACGTGTAGCAAAAAATGAAACGTTTAATCGCAAAAATTTGCGATCGTTTAGCGATTAATCGCAATTACCTTATCACAACAGAAAGGCTCGGTGTGTGCTTATTTACACAATAAGTATTCAAAATGAATTGGTGATGCAGGGGGAAGTAATATCCGTGAAGCCTGGTTTCTGTAAAGGCATTGCTTTACTTTGATGTCTTGCAGTGCTATGCGCACCCTTTTGTAATTTCTTCAAAACGAGTATTCATATGGATAAAAACGGACGTAAAATGGGTTTTGCGATTAATCGCTAGTAGCTTTGTACTAAACGTTTATTCCACATGCGATCGTTTAGCGATTAATCGCTACACGGTCACAGCCCTAAGATATACTATATAAATGTCTGTAAAAGTTTGAATGTTTAACAGAATTACATAACTTTTTGTCTGTGCAAAAATGATGATGTGGAATGATGCACACTGTTAGTAATTTCTTTTGTTAACCCATTTTAAATAATCTCTTAATTGCTCATGAGATAATTCACTGTTTGGTGAGTGTCACTGAGTGATAGGGATATATTTCAAGAAGACAAATGTACTGTACCTTGAGATGAAGGTTGAAAAAGTGTAAAAAAGAAAGAATAAAATTAGACATATTTTTATATTGTGACATATTTAACAAATTTGCATCTAGTTTCTGTAACTTGTATTAAACTTCATGATTGAAGTAATTGCAAAGTAATGCTTACAGTAAAATATAAAATGGTCTATGTTGGATGGATTTTGATGGGACTTGTAGCAATTTTCTGGGCTTGTAATGCTTAATTTACATCAAATACTCAACCAGTGTCATTTTCTTGTCACCAGACATAAGGGCCTAAAGTCTAGAATTACAAACATATATAGTTTAGAGGTTGGAAAATGAATTTCATTCGTCCATTTTCCATTTTCACAGCTTTTTCTATTACTGCAGTGGCACTGGCACGGGGGTGGGTGGGAAATTGTGGGTGGGGGCATGCCCCCAATCGATTTCTGAAATTTTTTTTCGAAAATTTTAAAATGATCTCAAAAGAGGGATTTGACAGTGACAAAAATCAATGACTTCAAAAAATGCAGAAAATTTTTCTCTTCTAGTAGGTGAAAACCACATCTAGCTTGTAGCATTTGGAAGATACTAATTTTCAAAGAAATGCAATTTTTTCTCAAAATGAAGTACAGGTTTAGTGAAGTATTTGCCGTTATACCTTTTTCAAATAGTTTTACCGAGCACTTTGCGCACAGCCATACCTATCAGGGAGGCCTAATACACTTCCTCTGCCGTGTGCATATTGGGCCGCCTTTAACTGCCTTTTTCTCCCAGGAACATATTGGGCCGCTTCGATGATTATCCCCCCCCCCCACTTCAAAATTGGTGCTGCGTTCCACGCCTCCCTGCACCTGTACTCTCCCTCCCATTGCCCATTGCTGGAAGCTGTTCGTCTAGATTTTTGTTTAAACTCATTAAAAATACGATAGTTGTAAAGTGCTCAGCATCACACTCTTGTATCATTTGGATGTCAGGTAATATAGTGCCCCATGCTACATAATTAATCCAGAGCTTCCACGATGCCTTACATTGGTGTCTGCCAGCCTTGGATACCCTTTTATAGTGCTCAATGAAGCAAAGGAAAATTTTCGTCATAGTCAATGTACAGTAATCTCCTCTTTCACTTAACCAAAAATTAGAATTCACTAAATTTGTGAATATTTTCCAGTCATATATGATCAGTTTCTAAAATATCCCAAAGATAGCATCATTTTGCATAGCAACCTTAAATTAACAAAAATTTCTCAAGGGGGAGGGGGACACCCCTCCCCTTAGACCCCTCCCCCAGGATGGCACCTTTATGAAGTGACAAAGAAAGGTCAGATTCCACACTGCTACAAACACAGGGACCCATAAAAAAGGTACAATCTACAGTATGCAGACTTGGGGAGGGGGGGGGCTTATCTGAGGTGGCATTATGACGTTGTCTGTGGTGTTCCCCCCCCCCCCCGGCACCAAACCCTGGCAACTTGGACGTCTCACATTACCTGCTTTTGTTCCTTTTTTGAAATTAAGATGTTTATATGACCTTGGAACACTGTACTGGTCCCAGGTTGCAAAGCATGTTGTACGGAGAGGGTTTACCAAGTCACCCTGTAAATGTGAGGCAGAGATCATGTATTGGTACAAGGTGCCCTGGCTTTGGGAAAAATGAAATATGAAGATGGTAATTTGAGTACAGTAGTACAAGAATGACATAACAAGCTATTGTTCAATCTACTATTTTAAATTGAGTGAATAGGCAGGGATTTGCTACTGTACGTATGGTATTGACAACTCTGTGGAATAAACTTCAATGTTTTACATTTCAGCTCAGGAATGTCCTGTGAAGATGGAAGTTGGACAATTTGGATGTATTTTTCAAGCTTTGTAACATATATTTTTGAAATTTTAGAGGTACTATACACATTAAGGCCTGCAATTGGGATTCCTGCACCTAAGTGTGATCATCCTGCAAGGAGAGTAATTGTCTGCTACAAATTGCTATACCTTAATATCTGCCTAAACCCGCCAGTTAATTTGACAGAAACACCTACAGTGCAAAAGATCTCAAAGAACTTAAAAAAAAATCCTGCACAATTTCAAAGGTGGGAGATTTGCCCCTTTGATTTCACTTTCTTACAGCAGTGTGAGTACTGGTAAACATCAACACTGTATCAAGCCTTTAACTTTATGAACCATTTTATTTTTTTGAAAACCTATCCTTTTTATGTATCTTTTGCCTTAAGTTTCATTTTAGTCCAGAATATTTTTCAAGAATGATACCTTCCGTAGGATATTAAGGCAGTTAAAACTCTTCACTGGTGGCTTTTTTCATTTTATCACCACATCTGTTTTCACCTACTTTATGAGAGTACTATGATTATATATCATTAACTGACACTGTGACTGCTAACCTCACTGCTTGATCAGCAATGCATACAACTAATTATCTTTGACTACCACAGTATTCTCAAGTTAACAGTTTGTAAACTGGATACTACTGTACTGTATATCAAGGTATTGAATCCCATGACGGTTTTATGTTCTGATTTTGCATGCACTCTTGAGGTTACGAATATTAAATCCCTTTTTCAGATCAGTGGAAAGTGTACTACAATTATGCATACAATAAAAATGTATCATATTTTGGCAAATATTTTTGCATTTAACATTTAGTAGTTGACCAACTTGTACTATAAAGCCTGCAGTATGGCAAAATGCAAATTATTAACTGATAAAGTTGTTTTGTACCACACTTCTTACAGTACATTGCACATTCATTTACTGTACTGTACGTGCACTGAATAGGCATATAGGTATATTATAATTTGTGAAGTTAACTTGTGTAATTACATTTACTCATTGTCATGCTACTGTTTATCCTGACATAACTACTGCAGATGGGCTAGATTTAAGAAATCATGAGACCAAGGCCATTTTACTTCAGGTATGTAAGACTTTAGAGCACATTTATGCATCTCAAGGGGTGCCACAGCCAAACATAAGATTTTGTGTTACCTGGTATGTGCCTGGTTGCATTTTGTTAGGAAGGACACAAAGGCCAATTGGCTGTGAAAAGTGTACAATTTTGAACAGGGAGCAACTCCCTGTTTTGAAGGGCACCAAGGCCACAAAAATAGAAAGGCCATGTACTGTAGTAATCTAGATCTTGGAAGTTTTTGTTTACATTGTACATTATTTGTAACCCAACACTCAATGTTTTTAATCAGACTCCCTTTTTCCCCAAATGACTTTCAAGCAGTGTTGACACTACATTATAATAGGTCTCAGAATTTTTTTTTTTTTTTTTTTTTGGGGGGGGGGGGGGGAATCCCATTACACCCCCTTTCCAAAAACTTCTGTGTAGGATTTTGGTTCAGAGGGGAGGGAAGGGGAGGGGATGTTGGTAAGTTGCAACACAGAAAGTTAACTTTTCCCAACCAATTTTCCCAGCAGATGCAGGATATTGCAATTTAGAATTTTGCTGGATTGTTGAGAAAAGTGCGAGAATGGCGCAACCCCGCTGTCTAATGCGAACACTGCCTCCAAGTTAAAAGAGTAAGCTATAACAAGGCTTGAGATTGAAGGGACATTATATATTATATACTGAATCAGAACTTGAGAAGGGCACTACCAGCAACTGTTGCCGATCCATGTCATTTTGAAGGGCACCAAACAAAATTTAAAGGATATATATCATAACTTTTTGCTCTCAATGGGGACAATCGAGTCAAACCAAATAGTACAGCAGTGTCCACACTGAAACCACAGTATTACTGTACAGTAGGCCATGTAAAGAACATACAGTATGTAGTTTCTTGTCCCTGTTGGCATCTTTTTTTCCCTGGGGGATCAATTTTTCTCTTTTCTATTATTTCAGTTTTCACATTAAGAATAATTTGCCTTCTTTTCTACATTACTGTAGTGGTGTAAATTATCTATGAAGGTTAATTACAGTGTATGCAATGTCTCTGTATGAATACTGTACTGTACCTGGCACTACTATTGTAGTTAACATTTTCTTGTTAGGTGGTACCTGCTGTGATTAATTCTGCCAATCTGGAGGTTACTTAAGAAGAAGAAAAACAAAAGTGCACATACCCTCCCTTTTTCTGACAAGTTAGTTTATACTACAGCAATAGCATTAACAGCTCATGTGATTAAATTTGAGAAATAGTGACATTCTTTTAAAGTTGCTGTCATTGATTGTATTCTCATGTATTCATCTCTCAAAAGTTAAATGTTAAGTTTTAGCAGAGCTCTAAAACCTTCATGTACAGGGAAAGATATAACTGTATACATGTTACAGTGAGATATACACACATTAATAACTACAGTATGTACTTCATTCAAAGGTCATCTGTAAATGTTGCTTAGCAACCAAGTCTTGGAAGACAAACATACAGAATACAAGAAATTTGGCCATGCACCAAAGTAATGTCATTTGTACAGGGGTAGCTCATTCTGACAGTGAACATTTTGCACTGCACAGTAATACTTAACCTTTTCACATACTGTACACTGTAGAGCTGCAAGTTTTCTTAATTAAAATGTATAATTACCTTTTTTAAAAGTAGTTATAAACATATTATTTACAAAGGATATGGTACGTGTAATGTCATGCTCAATTTTTCCATAGCTTTGGAGTTTATAGATTTGTTGATCATAAAATTGGCAGGTACCATACAAAGAGTGGGTCTTAATGTGCAAGAAACTGATTCACATGTTTGCCTTCATTGTTTAACAGTTTGATCAGTTTGTAGATTCAGCAAATAGTGATGCCAGATAATTAGTAATTAGTATTCAGTATTGTACTGCTGTACGGCTGGAAATTTGTCAACAGAATTGTTAAGGCCATTCAAAATTTTCAAAAAGTGGGAAATTGTTGGTGGATAGAGTGAAAATTCTGTGGTTAGATTAGTGACTACGTACATAGAATTGTGTGTTGTAATGTGAAAGTTTTTCCCACCATATTTTGGTTAGTTGCAAATATGTTAATTTGTATGCAACATGAGAAGAACAACTTATGCCTAGATTTATGTGTTAAAATGCAATCGTATATTCTCTTTTTCTGTTAACACAACCTGGTGGGCAAACAGAATATCCTGCTGAGTATAAATAATGTCAGTATTTTATAAGAGTAATAGTTTCCAGTTTGTACTGCTACAAGACTATAGTGCTTATCATAATGAGATAGACTATTCAGTTTTTTTTTTTACTATTATTAGGTAAATTTGGGAGCTATATTATGCTCTAAAGGTAACAAGTTGTCACTGCAAATATTCTTTAAAAAAGTCAGCTTAAATTCCCACAAATTTTATCTTGTTTTTCATACAAGTGTCTTTCATGGTGTAGTATACAGGGTACATGTGAACCTTTAAAGTTGAATGTTAGAGGTGTCAATTTCTGCATAAATATGTGACATAGTTAAAAAGGGCCATTGATGAATCAGGATACCAGGATATAGTATAATTCATATAGGGGTGACTACTGCATGGTCCTTTAATGACCATACTGTAACTTTATTTCCTCTTAATGAATCCAGTGTCACCGTGAAGGAAAGTATTCACTATCTTGTGTAGATGGAATGAAAGTAGATAGTAACGAAAAAGTTATTAAACATAAAAAACCTTGAAAGAATGTTAACATGAACTCTAAAATTAAACAGAAGTATATCTTTTATTATTAAAACATAAGAAAACTATTTCAACATTCAACTAGAGTAATGACCATCAAAATTAGGGGCTTGTATGATTCTACTTACTGAAGTTAATTTTAATATTGAGTGTTGAAAATTTAGAAAATTTAACTGTACGTACATTTTCATAGCCCACTTAGAGTTATTCAGTTCATTCTAAGCTTGTGCAAAATCTGTGTTGGAATGTGCTGTACTTATATACTCTGGAGAGGAGAATGAATGCACTTTGTAAAAATTTTTCATTTGGATAGTTGTGAAGTGTAGTTTAGTACTGTATTTTGTTTCATGACAAAATTGGACATCAGTTTTAGAAGTGTATAATATAGAAAAAGGGGAGTAAGGTAGCTGTGTAATATTTATATGATTGCTGTTTAGTTCTTTTCATTTGCTCTTTTTTACAAATGATGTTTTTGCATTTGCAGTTTTACAAATGTTTTTTTAGAAGCTGAAATCCTCCTTACATGTACAATATACTGCCTTTCCATAGAGTGGGAGAGTTCATGACTACATCTACATCTACAAGACTACATCTTTATTTATTTTTTTTTTAGCTCATACCAGCATGCTGGTGTGAGCTATTGTGATCACGCGGCGTCACTCTATCTATCTATCTATCTATCTATCTATCTATCTATCTATCTATCTATCTATCTGTCTATCTGTCTATCTGTCTATCTGTCTATCTGTCTATCTGTCTATCTGTCTATCTGTCTATCTGTCTATCTGTCTATCTGTCTATCTGTCTATCTGTCCACACTTGTTCAAAATGCTTCTCCTCCCACGTGCTTTCATGGATTTTTTTGAAACTTGGGCACAATGTTCCTTGGGTGGTGGGCCATTTGGGGTGTTCAGGAATTTTTGGTCCAAGGTCCAATGTGGACCCTAGGGCCCATTTTATGAAATTCTACAAAATGCTTCTCCTCCTACAGATTCTCTTGTACAATGTTGATGGTTTGCCATAATGTTACTCTGTTATTGGTCCCTTCGGGGTGTTCAGGAATTTTGGGTCCAAGGCCCAAAATGGACCGTTGGGTCCATTTTGTGAAATATTGCAAAGTAATTAACTTCTTCTCTATTAAATGTGTAAAGAGAGGTAACAGCCTTTCATTATATTGCTTGGTTAGTGATCTCATTATGGTGTTCTTGAATTTTGGTCTAAGGTCCCATGTGGGCCCTAGTGGCTCATTGTATGAAATTTTACAAAATACTTTTTCTCCTACAAATTGTGTTGTTCAGTGTTGATGATTTGCCATAATGAAGTTCTGTTAATGGTCCTTACAAATTACTTCTTCAATTTGGGATGAAGAATACTTTTGATACCTTTCTAACCAATTTTGTGCCACCCCTCTATTTTACCAGTCTCACAAAATCACTTTACTACCTATTTTTCTTTGTGCTGCAACCTCTTTAAAACTGTCTGTGTAGAAGAGGTCAATCCTGTGCAGTTGTTTAGGTTAGTTTAAAGGGAACTGCTTAATGGGATTTCCATTGGCAATTTCCATTGTGTGTGCATTGTCAGAGCACGTGGGTGTGTTTGTCATAGTGATCCTCTGTTAATGGTTCTTTTAGGGTGTACAGAAATTTTGGGTCCAAGGCCCAATGTACCCTAGGGTGCATTTTGTGAAATATTGCAAAATGGTCAATTCCTCCTCCAGTTAATGTTTAAACAGAGTTGAAGGCGTGTCATAATGATGCTTGGTTAGTGATCTGTTTATGGTGTTCTGGAAGTTTGGGTCTAAGGTCCCATATGGGCCCTATGGCCCTTTTTATGACATTTTGCAAATTGCATACACCTGCAGATTCTCTTGTACAACGTTGATGGTTTGTCATAATTATATTCGGGTAGTGGTACCTTCAGGGTGTTTAACAAGTTGGGGTCCAAGGCACAAGATGGACCATAGGGTCCATTTTGTGTAGTATTGCAAGTGATTAACTTTTCCTCCAGTTAATGTTTAACAGAGTTGACAGTCTGTTATAATTATGCTTGGTTAGTGATCTTTTTCTGGTTTTGTGGAATTTTGGTCCAAAGTTTGGGGTCCAAGGCCAAAGATGGGCCCTAGGGGCTTTTGCTTTCTTAAATTGTATTCATGAAACAACTTACAAAGCAAAGATAGCACGACAAATTTTTTGTGACATTCAGGAAGGTGCCATCAGGGCATGTGAGATTTGGGGTCATAAGCCATTTGACATCATTTAAAGTCATACGATGCTTGTACTAACAAAGACTACAAGCCAGGGACCCTTAATTAGTTGAAGGTATGAGCTTCAGCACCATTGGTGCTCTAGTTTAATTTTGGTGCTTAACACCATGCATTGTAAAACAATACTGTATGTCATTCATTTCTGACCTATTGTTTTATTACAAGTGTGGATGTTGTAAAGAAAATATGAACTAGGAAATAGAATTGTAATCAGGTCTTTATGACAATATACTGTACAATTGCCTAAAGGTGAAGATTCCATGAAAGTGAATATATATACCATGATGTTTGACCCAGGTGAGAAGTGAAAACTGAAAGCTGTTTATATGTCAATGGCTTGTTAACAAGAACATTTTGATTGGTTTATCGCTGGCACGATGTGGCAACAATTTGTTGGTGGAAATTGCCCCAAGAGTGGATTAAGCATAGTTATAAAGTGAAAGTGAAAATTGTTATGAATATCATACAGAATTACATACTCCAAGGATCTTTAGTCAGTGAGAGATTGTACATTTACAAGGGTAATAATCATTAATGCTCAATCCAAATTATGTACTCTAGTATGAAAGGTCCCAAAATCATTTAAAATGTTTTGTTCAAGACTTCTGTAATGCTAAAAAAAGTTTTTGTGTTCCAAAAATGTAAGGCAAATTAAAAGAACTGTCAGTAGTTTAATTTTTCCCCTTTTCTAGAAATGTCATCCCTTTCTTGAAATATTAATCAAAACATCACTGCAAGATATGATGTACATACATGTGTTTTTTTTTCTGGATTTGATGTTGTATTCTTCAATCCCCCCTTTTTCTCTCAAACACAAGTTGCATTTGGCATAATTTGCATAAACCATCATATTTTGAATATTTTTGTACAGTACTTTGCTAAGTATAACATACAGTGTGACATTGCAAGAAATAACTTCACCTTGCAACATTACTACTCTCGAGTTGATTAAAAATTAACATGTACTGTACTTGTGTTAAGTTTGTATCTTACAAATTGCCTTTCTTTGAAGTAGTGATTTACAGTACTGCTAGATTGCATTTATAATGGCATTCTCACTGTGAGCAGTGTTTGCTGTCTAGCAGGATTGTGCAATTCCAGCACTTTTGTCAACAATCCTACAATATTTAAAATTGCATGTGGGAGAAAAAGTTGACCTGTTAGGTTTCAGCATATCAAGATCCCCCCCTTTTTGACCCACTCCCCAAATATTTTGGTTTTGGAAGGGGGGAATCCTCCCTCTCTCTCCCCAAACTTTGAACAAATTCTGAGACCTAATGCCAGCACTGTCTGTGACAACTTCATCTTAAGATATAAAAAAAGGCTTTAATTTTTAGACAGTTTTGTGGTTATCCATCAGACAACTCTTTCTGAGTACTTCTTTTGGTTGTCTGTTAGAAAATTTACTTTTCCAAAAAGGAATATTCAATTTTCACTGGGTGCCATCTGCTTTGTGTTTTGAGAGATGTGGTTGTCAGTCAGATGACCTACTGTATACTTGGAGACCGTTACACATTGCAGTCATCACAGGCAATCATACGAGCTGTTAAAACCAAGCCCTGGAACACAATACTGTCTGTCTTTCTCTTTGAATCATTTCTGAGATGAAATTACAATATTTTTATCTTTTTTCTGCATTTCCCAGGCTGTTTTCTTTCAAATTTGGAGCAGTTTGTGTATTCTACAGTTTTAGTGTTTATTATAGTACAGTGTGAGAGCTGTAATTTGAGAGATGGACAGTACTACATACAGTACAAGTGCTGTGTGAGTACAGCAGCTTACTGTAGCCATGCAGTGTCTACATGGTTCTGGTCATACAGTTTAATTTGTGTTTTACAGAATCCATGCATGGCATTTTGATGAAATTTGTATGAGGTGCCTGTATCACAAGTATTTGAAAACTTCCCTCCTGAGTATAAAATGCATTCCTCCACTGTATGAGTCGCCAACAGGTTTGTTGGTAGTGCAATAAAACCAGCATTCTTAGGTTTCATGGCTTTTTTTAATCAAAGGTTGGGAATGTAAATAATTATGTAGCAGTTGTGTAGGGTGAAATATATTCTAATTAGGGGCCTTTTTAGAGGGAGATTGTTGCAAAAGGTGAAATGGAATATGGGAGTATAGTGGGTATGCTTTTGACAGGTTATAGAAAAGATATCTGACCAGGGTGAAATTTTAGCAATTTTTTGAAACCATATGGCAATGCTTAATTTCTTTAAACTCAAGACTTTTTGTGCGAGTGTAACTGTTGTTGCTTCAGTTAACATTTTATATGAGAGAAGTATTAATCTGTCCCACAAATGGATATTTTTAAACATATTTTGGGGTGAAATAAAGTTGAAAGTCTGATTTGGAGTTTTGATTCATTTATAGCCAATTCAAGGCAGGTAATAGTAACATTGTAGATAATGAGTGTGATTTGCATGGCATTTACAATTCAGCAATAGTGGTTGGGATTCTCCATTAATATGCCTGAGTGGTTTCAGGATGTCTCATCCACTTTATAGCTTCATTTTATATGTAAAGGATAGTGTCGCTGATTAAATTATCCATCAGGTGCTGATTAAGGGTACAGAACAGTGCTGTAGTAACAGCTCAGTACATGAAGCTACAGCTCTGGTGCTCCTAGAACAATTTCTTGGAGCTACATCAGACTTGCCAACTCTCACGGTTTCACTTTGAGTCTCACGGCTTTGGGTGTTGTCTCACAGTGAAAATGCCAGATCACATGGTAAAAATCACTTTGAGGCAGCGCCAGATAAAATTCCTTATTTAGACCGGGACCAGTGCTTTCAATCACTGGTTAATTTGTTATTGATTCTCAGATGTATCGTAGTCAGAAAAGAGACCTTTTTTCAATCAGGTGGCTTTGTAGATGGCATCTTAACTTTATTAGGAGGGTGAACAAAAAAAATCTAAAATCTTCCTAGTTTAGAAAACATGTTTTTTATAATAAGGTATGAGACTTGTTTAAAGTCTCCAGGTTTAAGATGTGATTTCCAGGTTTGTCATTTTTGAGGTTAGCAAGTCTGCTACATGTACTATATTAAAACATGCAACTCCCATAAAACGTAATTCAAAGATTGATATACATGACATACGTAATCTAATGTCAGTTGTCAATGGGTTGAAACTTTAAGCCCTAGTGACATACAGCTGATAAAGTGTCACTGTTGTGTACAGTAGTAACTTTACACTCAAGCTGCCCATGGTGGGTATTATATTTTAAGTTCCTGTCAAATTTTTCTAAATTACTTTATTCTTAAGTACTTTGGTTTCAAACGTACTTTAGACACAGTGCTGGCATATAGGCTATGATATCATTATGAATATACTTTGGCACTAGGCAACTCAAATGTGTTTGTACCTGTCACCACAGGAATCCTGACTTCTGCAGTGACATTTATACAAATGTTACAGTTATGTACGCAACAGCATCTGAAGTGCCAACATACAGTACCTATGCTAGCCTATCAAGTAGTGTTAATACACCACTAGGCCTACGTATACTACAGGCTTTTTGCCAGTATGGTTGTTCAATTAATACCGATGTTGGGAAATCATAGCAGTCAACTGAAGGAAAAAGTATTTGACTAAATTAAGACAAAGGCTAAAATACTGTAGCAAGCTTTGTTTTTGATAAACCATTTAAACTCAAAAGAATACAAATTTAAACCTTCATACAGGAGTTAAATGATGGATGTTTTTGATAGGACTGGAAAATTCCCCAGTAGTCATGACAGCAGTGTTGCTATATATGACCCCTGGTCAGGAGTTGTAACTCTGAAGTAGGGCCCAAGCCTATCGGTATTGGATATGTGAAAATTAAAGTTGTTGTCCCGCTGGTTTATGTGAAGGTTTGTAACTTCGGTTTAAATTTATGGTTGGGATGTAAACTGTAAGTCAGCTTTAATCAATTGTACTATCCTAAAATCTGTGATCTTCAGTATTTTGTCCTTCACCCATCTTTGGCCTCAGATAGTTGAATTTCACTGCAGTGCACCATTTGCACAAGTGACTGCCTCAAGGCAAAAGTGCTGCACTTTAATTGTACAGTATATACAAATTTGCCATGGTACAGTAGCCTGTGTGTAACATTTCATGGCGAAATATACACATGAAATCAAATTGTGATATTATTTGTAACCTTTCATTAACTGCTGCTGTTTTGTAATTTCAAACCCCAGCTCCGTAACTCACATTCATCATCTCAGCAATAAATGTTTAGACTCATAAATGCTCCACAAAAAGAGCAACTCAATAAATAATTGCATTTCACTGCAGCCAAATAACATTTAACTACGTTCACTACTTTTAGTACTAATATCAAAGTGTTTAATTTGCTTTAGGCAAGTCTAAAAAAAGCTCAAAAGGTGACTGTTTGATATAACTATTAGGAATGATGGATGTGGGAGTCTGCAATTATAAAAAACTTTCAAGGATATGTGCGGTATTGTTATTGAATTTGAAGTGTGCGGCAGAAGAGCAAAAATACTAAATTGATTGCCTTTGTATTGATCAGTGGTCGACTGTCTGGTGAAACAGACCAAAGACAGGAGTGTAACCATCGGCTCTCAATGAAGGGATGTGTTGAAAAGTATTAATTGGTAGTCAGTGCTTGGTTTAAGCACAGTGTTTAGTGTACAGTACATGGTCTGTTTTCTCAGCATGGAAATACTAGCTGTACAGTAGGGGGTCACAGCACTGATGTCACTGATTTTAATGTCAGTTTGATCTACTGTACAGTACTTTGTGCTTTTAAATAAGCATTAGGCTTCATGAAGTGTGAGTGTGCAGTGCAATGTTTGCATTGGAAAATTATATAAAAAGGGATCTTCTAATAAATAAGTTTATGAATAATTTTGTATGATAAATGTTCTTTTGTTCTGGCTTCCATTTTTTCTCTCTTTTTGCTCACTCTTAAGTAGGTTCTTCTTTGTAGGGGGCAAGACTTGTAAAAGGCAATGTCTTCTAGGCCTTTGAACCCTTTAGTGTTTTTGTGTATACTGTATGTTGTATTGTAAAATAATGTGATGAATTGTTAGTTCTTTGAGGTGGAAATGAAACTTGAAAAATAAAGTCCAGGAGGACATTTTGTATTGGAAGTGTCTCTCTTGTTTATCTGGTTGGTTTAGACAGCTAAAAAGTTGTGAAACATTTCCTGTAGACAAATGATTCCTTAGCTTGATACTTTGACTAAAAAGGAAGGGAATCCCTGTAGCACTCATGCACCTTCAAACAGCATCTATAGATGTATTGTTGAAGGCATTGTACAAGTTTATTATTCTGTTTGTATTGTGCAATGTATATATCTTTGGTCCTTAATACTGGTGCTGTATATGCCCTTGTTACTGTGTAAGTACAAAATTTTACATTTGCATTAGTCCTTGACTTCCAAAATCTTTTATTGCATGATTATGAACACAGTAAGAAGCTATTACTGTCCAAAAGTACTGTAGGGATAACTGTTCATGACAAACATAGTGAAAGATGTACATCACTCCTACTGTATAAGATTCTAGCAAATTTGCAGAAAATTTTCCTGTTTCTTTGTAAGCTTAATACAGTATACAGAATAAAAGGCAAGCTAAAATTAGGTAACTGTGTAACATTTTTTCAAGAAACAAGGTTCTCACACAAAATAATCAGATACAGTGATGCACTGTGTTAACTGGTGCCAGATTTAGTCATATTTTTAGGAGTTTTGGCATCGTGATGTAATCATCTTGTCGCATTTGGAAAACTTTGGGCACATTTAGGACTGTGTTGGCAGTGTACTGTGTTGAACTAGCTAATCAAAGTTGGAAGTACTGTAAGCTTTACCCAGTGTGAAGGAACAGTAAAGGGAACAAACTTGCAGTGTGTATCAGTGTGATACGGTACTGTGTAAAGCCAGGTGCTGTCCATTGATTAACAAGTCATGCATGTGATACTTTATTTCACAGCATGGCTAATATAGTTTTGTCATAGCATAAAATGCAAGCTGTTGGTGCTGTGTACAGTATATATGCAAGCTTCTGCTGATCTATCATAGTACTGTACATTCTACAGCACAGTATATTAGTAAAATGTGAAAGGTGATATATATCACAACACAGTGCTTCCACATATTAGTATAAAAACCCAATTTTCCTTATAGTGAACTCCGAAAATTTCAAAATGAAATTTGATCAAGTTTCCCTCACATCACATTTCAGACCTCTCCAAGCCACATATCCAGGGGGGTCAGGAAAAGCCCCCTCCCCCCTAGAAAAATTTTCACTCCCCTAGAAAATTTGAAACTTTTCAGTTAAGTTTGGCCCCTTTAGTACCCTGTCTGACTGTGGGCCTGGACCTCTCCACACTCATCATTAGAGCAGTGTTTGCATTAGGCAGTGAGATTGTGTGATTCCATTCCCACACTTTCCTCAACATTCCAGCAAGTTTAAAAATCATGTGTGGGAATTTTCCTGCACTGTAACCCCCCCCCCCCCCCCTCTCCAATTGTTGAGACCTGAATAACTTATTTCTTAGATTTTTGGTGAGCTTCCTTTGATTTTCATTGCAATTTCTTCAAATACTTTAAAATTTCAAGTTTCCTTTGAGGATTCCTTGAAGCCCCTAAAAGTCATGAAATTTATTAAAATATGTACAGTACAGCAATCAAAAAATTTCTTGAAGTGTCACAGCATAACTGTTATGTCTGTACTTAACCGTTTTGCTAGATCTCCCAAATTGCTTCTTTGTCAACATTAAGACATTACAGGTTCCAATGACAAATAAATGCTCGCCTTCTTCAGACCCCTTTGGCCCTTCCCATGGTTAAAATATTGCTGCATTTTAAACCCCAACTGTGTATCTCTAGTTTGAAATGTCTTTTTCATATTGCATGCGTGATCACATTTTGGCCATCACTGCCTGTCAAAAACGTGATGATTCATTCGATAAATCTGAGGCACCTCGGTAGTCAGGCAAACAACAGGGAAACCAAGCTTTTGTGCTACAACATCAGAATTTACAATTTCACACAGAAAAAAGTCCATTTCTGTTTAAATATTCCTATGTTATACAGGGTAAAACAAATATTTGTCAAGCCAGACACTGTTCGGTTCAAAGATACAATTAATAGGAACTTTAGGTTAAAATTTAGACAAAGTGACCTTATGTTCAAGCAAAATTCAATGGTTCAGAGGGGCCAGATTACATACGATTTCATTTGTAATGTTTTCAAGATCATTGCATTGCATGAATTTAACTTTCAACTGTTATCAGTCTTTTTTTTCTTTTGACGTTTTGTTAGAGCAAAACTCAATGGTTCAGAGGGGCCAGATTACATACGATTTCACCTGTAATGTTTTCAAGGTCATTGTATTGCATGAATTTAACTTTCAACTAACTGTTATCAGTCTTTTTTTTCTCCCTTTCAACATCTGGGATTAACATTACTCCACTAGGTCATGGAATATTTGCTTTTTATCCAGCTTCAACAAAGTTTTTTCCTACTGTTTGTTATTTCAGGAATGTCAAAAGTGAAACTTATAGATATTCCCCATACTGTATAGTATCGAGCATATATGGTTAAGGTTTTTTATTTGTACTGAAATGAATCTAGAGTGAAATTTAAAAAATAATTATATCTTTATTAGCCTTAGGGGAAATAATATAAATTTTGAGCCTAAGCCCATTTCCCATACTGCATCGCTACTCCTTTGGGATAACTCCCTTTAATGCAGATTTTGCTTATACAGGTAGTTTTAGAAGCAGATGCTGGTCTTGAGGAAATATTCTGCAAAGTGACTGTAATTAGAACCATTTCATGCAGATTTGCCCCTTTTTTTATTCATTGTCAAATTTTTGAAACAAGGTACGAAGGTACTGTAGATGGTGAAAGGTAGTATTAAAAGGGATCCTTCCTTATTTGTAGTGCTAATAGTTGGTGGTGATTGTACAAAATAGATAAATTACCAGCTGGCAGACTGAATGAAGGGGAGTATTCCTCCCTCTTGTATAGAGATGCTAAAACATAGTGGGCTGACATGACATGAACGAGATGTCTCTTGCAGTAGTTTGAGGGCAGGTCCACGCCTCAGAGGGTGCATCATACAGTAGTGCTGGAACATTTGCTCTAACTGGTAGTACTGGACGATAGATCCTTGTAATAGCAGTATATGGGAAATAAGTGAGTCACATGTTAGCAAAATTGCTCTTTTAAAGGTCCTATTACCCCTTGTGGGTGATTTTTGGAGTGTAAATATCTAAACTGAATGAAAAGCGTATTGGACATGTTCCTTAACAAAATTTAATCTGGTCATGAAATATCAGATTGACCTGTGTAGGGTGTATGTGCAAGGGAAATAGGCCAAAGTGTTAGTCACAGTGATGAGTGTCACAGTATGTTCCTGCAACATTGCCATTCTCTAGTAAGATTTAAAACAGTCCTATTAACTATGAAGCCTACAATACTCGATGATCTGCTGGTTGGCACCGGTCAAGTCAGAGGAGGACACAGAAATACCAACCACCACTAAGCTTTAGAAATTGCTATTTCCGAAGTACCACCATTTATTTTTAGACAGCAGAATAAAACTGAGACTCTTGAAATTTTCTTTTACTTGGACTCTTGCAAAAAGAGTTGAGCGACCTTGGACTCCTAAGGCTTAAAACCCTTATGAAAAAGTGGCACCACCCATAGTGGGCCCAATGCAGCATAAGCAAGTAGCAGGCCCAGAAAAACAGTAAATAAACGGTGGGAAGAGGTGAATGATGGCCTTAACAGGAAGAGCTACCAGCAATCCTGGGCAGAACCTGAGTACTGATAGGATTCTATGATTTTATGAAGTCTAGTTTATACAGTTTAATCACAAGACTGAATGAGCTAAATGACCATGCCTCTCAATGCTGAGATGACAACTTTTTCA
This sequence comes from Holothuria leucospilota, assembly GCA_029531755.1. Lineage (NCBI taxonomy): Eukaryota > Metazoa > Echinodermata > Holothuroidea > Aspidochirotida > Holothuriidae > Holothuria > Holothuria leucospilota. Next base: position 23,863,787 of record CM055963.1, on the reverse strand, counting down.
ACAACTGGAATGAATCTACCTGTATTTGTGCAAAATGTTGTCATTACCCTGAAAATTAAGTTGCATGGGAAATATTAACACAGACTTAACTGTGTTTCACCATTCATATCACAGGCAATGTTGTCCCACATATGAAAGTCTATTTTCACAGTCAGTGTGTGTCCTCAGTATCCTCTGTGATGCACAAAATACCCTGTACTACAGTACAGTATGTGAAGCATAAAACTTTGTCTAGACTGTGCTGTATGTGACACATAATTGGCTCATATCGATATCCATGGATAGCTTGTTTTATGAAGAATCAGTACCCTAGGGTGAGTGGATAAATTAACCTAATATGGCCCTCAGGAAGTCTGATTTTATTAATTGGAAAATTTTGAGGTATGGATAAGTGTGTTAGTCAGTTGTAAACATGGGTGTTGAAAAATATAGTCAGTGATTGGGAGATGTGTGGAAATCTGTATTTCAGGAATGTAGGTATAGATTGCAAAAGAAAATGTGCATGGAAGCTACAAAATCCAGGCAAGCAAAATTGAAATCAAAATATAAAATTTACTACAATATGTAAGAGGGAGTGTGCGTTTTTTACAGTGCTGTAAGTGAGTTATATACTGCACAGGATATATATGTCATGTGCAAGCATTGTTGGCACTTAAATGGAAGTAACTTATGCATTGTAAACAGGCCTTGATTTTAAGTAAATTTTATGGTCACCCATTGGACAACCTGTGTGCCCTGTTTGGTTGTCCGAAAGAAAATTTAGTAGTCTGCAAAGAAATTTGCAGTAACCCTAGAAGTAGTCTCTTAACTTGTTGCATGAACTCTGGTTGTCCGATGGACTACCAACCCACAATTTTTGGTTATCTGTCACAAATTTTGGTCATCATGTGCGGCTGGATGACTATTGAAATCAAAACATCTCATTGATCACCTCATTCCACCCAACCCCACCCCTCCTTCTGCCCCTCCCTATTCTGCTGCTATTTGGGGGGGGTTGTGATACCCTTCGAAAATATGGCTAGGGTTATACAACGTTAAGAAAAATGTAAACAGACTTGCCATTTGACTCTTGTCACAAGATACAGTATTACTTATGGAGTGATAGTGCTGTAGTGTACTGTATACATGTGTGTACTGCATAGGAATAAGCTGTAATGCAGTGCATGGTTATACCAGGTTACAGTTGCAGCGCTTTGGTAATACTTAGAAACTGGAGCTGTACCATCGTCTAAAATAGACTTAATACACTGAAGGCAATGTTCTTGGAATATGATATGTCATATCACTCTTTCCTCATAGTAAAGGCTCAAAATTTGTAGTTTTTTGCATAATTTAGAAACAATTTGGCATCAATATACAAAATTATGCACATGGAGCTTAATAAAAAAAATCACATGAAAGTTTGGTATCCCTGAAACTCAAGTATCATTTTACTGTAAGTGTAAAGATTTTCCCAGGATTATAAATGGGGGAGGGAGAAGAGGGATGAATCTCATTTTGCTCCTCCCCCCCCCCCATGTTAAAGAGCAGATGCTTATCATGGTGGATTCACTGAAATCTACTTTTCTCTCCAAACATCCACAAGTTTTTCCCCACCGCGCCAAACCTGAGTAGCATGCTACAGCGCGGGCCTATTTAAAATTGTCTTTTTGTGAATGACAACAACGGACGTTACATGTTGTCATTTTTCAAAGTCAGCTTCAGTTGCAATCTTCTCCCCTAATACCATCTTGTTGTAAGCTGTTATGCCTTCCTTAGTACTGTACCAGCATTAGTGTCTAGGCGAGATATAAATGAGTTGAGATGTTGATTGATTTGCACGGTTTATCTCTTGCACAGAAGATTCCAACAATAACTCAATATTTTATCTCTTTAATGGAAGATATGTCACATAAAATTCACTTTTGCAACTGAAGGCTGATGAGGTCTGTTGTGTAACTTGTTCAGGTATTGTTTCAGAGCATTTTGAAGAAGGAACATGTTTGAAATTTTGTCAAGTTTATAGAAATGTGTTACACAGCATTTGCATAAAAGCACTCCTGGATTTTACCTGGAGTACAGGAAGCAAAAGGCATGTAGTTTAAGTATTTCTCCAGTGTTACACAAAGGGGTGTGCTTCATATGCAGACTATTGTTAGGATCCCCCTCCATTTTGCTGTTGATTACAAAAGTTGTGAAAGGATGGTGCACACTGCACTTACAAACTGTGACCTAATGCAATTAGCTCACCCCATCTTCTGGTCATGGCTGAGTTGGAGGCAGTCATTGCCAGCTGGTTGTGAAGTGCAGTAGTCAGGTTGCAGTTGGTTGTAGGTGTGCCACACACTGCACAGACCCAACTGCAACCTGATTCACTTATATTGGTTACCATATCCATATGGGGGCTGCCGTTTTGACATTCCACAACTGTCACCTGTCTTCACAATGCTTCTTCATTGGCTTATCACAAAGAATTGGGTTGCAGTCAGGATGGAAACAGGTGCATACTGCCCTGGCCCTCTGTGTTCCAACATTTCTGTGATCTGTATGTTCATACACTTACAGGTACTGTACATGCAGACTTAGTACCTACATGTTCATATTTTTGAACCATATTTAAATTTCACAGATATATTGAGATAAATGGCTTGTGTTTTAGCCCTGTCCCTCACCATGACAGTAACTAAACCTCCACCCCCAACCTACTTACCCTAAGGTGTCTCAACATAGAGACATAGACCAATGAGACTTTGGAACCAAGAGCAGTCATCATAAAAATAGGAAGCTTGTATGATGAATCATAGGATCTATTATGCTCTCATTTTCAATACCTCATCTTTAACTACTTTTAAAGAATCCAAATATAGCCTCTGGCAATTGTTTTATATGCATGTCACTTTCCAGATTTCTTACTGGATCTTTTAATTTGTGTGAATGACCTGAATATTCATTGATGGCAGAAGTGAAGTCAGTATTGTGGATTCTATCAGTGAATCAGTGTGACATAAGTAGTTAAATATTGATGTAAAGAAGCAGTGCTGCTGAGCGTACAAGTGGTTTGTAAGAAATACAGTCTCTGCTAGCATAACTTAGTCCTTTACTAGTAGTAAAAGTATCATGTCTTTTGAATGCAGAGCTCTGCATTCAAAAGCTTTTGAACTACTGACTGTTTGGCCTAGTTTTTAGAGCATCTGCTTCTCAGCCGCGAGGCCTGGGATGGAGTCTTGGACAATTCATACCAAAGACTCTATAAGTGGACCTGTTGTCTGCTTTCTGAGTGCTCAGAGTAAGTGTTTCGAACTGGGTAATAATGCATGGTGGTTTAAACCATAAATGCCTGGATGGCACTGGTTTGCATGGCCCCTAGGGACTGGAGATGGATTTCTGTAGTAAACATATAGTGAAAGATTTATGCTGCTGCTGTGGTTGCTGCTACTACCCCTATTATTTCTTTTATTATTTTTTATGTTGCTGTTACTGTTTTTATTATTTTTGTTGTTATTGTTAGCTTAAAATAGACCTGTGTACCTGTAGACATTACTGTACACCCAACATTGTTAACCCTGTGTTGTTAGGTAGTTAGATGAGGTTTAACGTCCCAGTTTCCAACCAATTGGTTTAAGTCGAGACGACCACGGCCTTTTTTCGAGTTGTGGCTCACTGGCTTGTGTTGTACTGTTGTACAGCACAGTGTGCACTGTGGGGTTCATCTGCTGTAGATGAACAAGCCATACAGATTTTATATTCTCTCTGTTTGGTTGTGGTATTAAAGGTCATTGATGTGCCCACTTCCTAATTTTGTGTTTGACTAAAGTGACCTCCACTTTTAAAGGTTGTGTGACATGAAAATAACATATTTGATGTAAAAAGCATTAAAAATCCAGGAAATAGTCACTATTTCCATTAAAATCCATCAAATATTGACCATTTTACAGGTAAATTTCTAGTTCACACTTGTATCATGAATAAACATGAGCTAAATGTGCAAATATGTGACATCCAAAGAGGGACATACCATATATGGCACATGTTAGCCTTTGTTTTTTCAACCTTAAATTCAAGGACACTGGTAGCATTGTTATTCCCCGAGGGGTTTATTATAAAAGTTAAAATTTTTTCCTTAAAAAATATTGATATCACTCACCAAACTGTAATCTGTATGATCAGTAATTAAGAGATAATTTATGTAGGGTTAACAAAAGAAATCTTCACACTGTGCAACACTCCACATCATTATTTTTGCATCTAGGCAATGAGTTACTTCAGAAACCATCAAACTTTGAAGACGTATATTTTGAGAACGGTAACAGATATTGAAATAATTCTAATGGATCTTTGATTGGAGGACTTAATTCTTTAACTGACAAGTGAAACAGCTCTTTTTGGTGTCCCACAACCTTTAAGCTTTCAGTTTCATCCACTGTGGATAATAAAATGCAGGCAAATTAAGTAATTAATGTTTCCTCTGTTTTGTTGAGGTAAGATCATGTGTTTTTTAGTACTCATTTTCTGATTTTGGTACCAACAATCAGTTCCACACTGCACAGTGACCATTAATTGTAAACATGCAGCTAAAATTTTCCCTCGAATATCACGGTATGAGGACTGTTACAAAACTTAAGGGTTATTGGGTAGATCTACAAGAATTTCTAGTTGTTATATATATATATATATATATATATATATATATATATATATATATATATATATATATATATATATATTATATATATATATATATATATATATATATATATATACATACATAATAGAATATAGTCCATATGACGTCACAATCACTGCGCGTATGTACAAACTATGCCGCAACTCAATAAATCATCTCAGCTTTGGGGATCGCACATTGCATACCATACGTAGTAGACATGTAGCTAGCAAAAACCATGGAGCTACCGCACGGAAAAAAGCCAAAACACAACAAGGACTAAATAAAGGTACGTTAGATAGTTATAAGGTGTTATATAAAACAAATAATGAATGTTTTTCATTCGTGCGATAGTACGAATAATTTCATTCGTTGAAAGATTTAACGTTCTATTCAACTCGTTGAATAGAACGTTCAATCTTGAACTCATGAAATAATTCATACTATCGCACTCATAAACATTCATTATTTGTATAACAGAACGCATAAATAACAGATATAAACAAACAGAATGTCATTTGAACATCACGACAACCAAACAGAGAGAATATAAAATCTGTGCTGTCTTGTTCATCCGTAGCAGATGAACCCCAAAGTGCAAAGTATCAACAAAGATTTAGGACTTCTTACTCCGTATCAGTTTGGCAAGGCCTGACTGACCTCTTGAGTCAACCTGCAACCTTAATCTGCCAGGTAGATCAGTTCTACTTAGCTTTCCTTAATATGCCTTTATTTGCAGCTTTTACAGCTCTCTGGACAGTTGTCTCACAGCACATCTTACCGTTTGTTCTGGTTTTTACTATTTATTTCTGCATACTTTTATATCGTTGCAGTTCTGTTATGTACAGTACGTCTTTTGTGCTCTTTAAATGCTACACTGGTTGCAGCCCATTTTCCAATTCTTTTAGTTTTACATCTTTTACTGCTGCTTCTGCACTTCTCGACAGTCTCTGTATTTTTATCTGTTTGCCAGTCTAGTAGTTGCGATGAAGGTCCCAGGTAGGACCAAAAATTTCAACAACAAATTTGTTTTTAAAGTATTGCTTTGCATTCTCTTTGTTTATCTGTTATAAAATGCTAGATCCAACTGTTAGGCAAAATTGGTATACCACCAACACAAACAGATGAAAAGAAAACAATAAAATGCGTAAGATTGTATTTCCCCTTAATATTCTGAGGTATAGATGCATGTTATTTCAGTGGCCCCTAAGTGGTTAGTGTTAAGGGATAGATGTGCTTCAGTTGTGCTTCAGTTTGCATGTACTTTGTGTGATAAATAGGACTTGCTAGAAAGTTTTGTATTCCCATATAAAACAGTCTGTAAAACGTTCAGGCGAAACAATTTTAGTGCCTAAAGGTTGGTTTCTCCCAACAGTCGTATGCCGAGCAACCATCCTTTAGGCGATAAAATCATTTCACTTGAACAAGAAAAGTGTATCCTTTCAAAACATCATGCTACCAGTATGCTCATTTCACCTTTTCCTTTTAACGATTTAACCAGTTTTATCATCTTATTACATTGAAATATATATATATGAATATATATATATATATATATATATATATATATATATACATATACATATACATATACATATACATATACATATACATATACATATACATATACATACACATATACATACACATACACATATACATATACATATACATATATATATATACATATATATACATATACATATACATATACATATACATATACATATACATATACATATATTAAACTTTATCCATTGGTTTGGGGAAAGTTAACTGTTTTGACCATACTCTTCTTCTGATTGTGATATCAAAAATGCTGCTTCCAAACTGTACTTTGCATATCAGAAAAAGTAGGAGCTAAATGCTTGCTTACACCTAAACAGTGCCCATCAATCGTAAAAATTATACAGATATTTTTTTCAGCCAGTGTACTTTCGGTGTCATCCACTGAAGGGAAATACATGACTAGAATTTTGGGGTGATTTGTTTCCTTTGCTAATTTAGCATGTTTATGCACATTGAACTTATGCAGTGTGCTTAGGAGATGATTCAAAATTGAAGAAAGCATGCCATGTGTATCACATCCTGTAAAGGACACTTAAATTTAATATGGAGTCTGGGATCGTTGTCTCATGTAGTCGCAGAGAACCTTGTCATGCTTGAAACCTGTTGTGACAGACAGAAAACTACAGCAACGGTGCAGCCAGCTGTTTATAATGTTGGGAGGAATACAAGGAATTATAAAAGTTAATACACTGTAGGACATTTGAAAGGTTTGTCTATGTCCCTTTAGCTCCTAGATTTTGGCATTTTCTAGGGTAAATATTTGGCTGTGCTTAGGCACAACTAATGATGATTTCTTTTTTACTTAATGATAGTTTTTATGGAAAACTTCCATCTAAAAGTTATGTGGGGCTGTAGCCCTCCAGCCATCCTGGCTCTGACATGACACATTCTGTCTGTCGATAGCAGTCTCACTTTAATACATGCGTAAGTCCTCTTGGCCTATTCTTGGCTGATTCATGAACTTTAAAGGACCATTTGTCCATTTGCTGTAAAAGCAGGGCATACATTTGGTCTCTTGCAAGGGAATAAGCCTTTTTGCAATCTTGGATGTGCACAGAATTGTGGGATACATCAAAGATAAAGAAACCACTCTCAGTACACATAGTATGCAAAATACATGTAATTTTGCGACAGATTTTACGAAAATTTTTAAGACCAAAAAGAAGGTGCATGTGCTCCGTTGGACACACAACCACAGCTGAAGAACCCTGTGTACTCAACCATTTGATCTACATACAACTGGGTGATTTTACTTCAGTATGTTCTGGAATAAACTCAGTTTCTTGACATGTGTTGTAGGCAGGGCAGTGTCATTGTTTATCTCTGGATTTTCAAGATATGTGGGCATGCAGACAAGATTGTAAAAATTCTTATTACTGTAAAAATAAAAACAACATAAGTGTAAAAACAATGTGTTTTCTTTTAAATGTGGACACACTGGGATTCTTGGGCCCTATCTCCCCTACCCCACCCCCTTGTCTTGCCTTCCTTTACCTCTTAGTGCATGGGACCTGCTTCAGATTCATACAGGCGAGATCACATGATCATATCAAATAATTTACATGCCATCATTGTATACATGTATGTAAGTTTGGAAACATATGCAGACAATCAAGAGTGAAGCTCTCCTTTTCAGGAGTTTTGGTAAAACTCATTTCTCAGGCAAATTTTTGGAAAACATTGGGCAATCTTCTTAGGCAATATGGGTGAGCCCTAGTCACTAGTAAGCCCCCTAGAAAAGATATCTGTATGCCTTTGCATAAATATCTCGATACAGCTTTGATCTTTTGCTATGCCTTCAGTATGCCAGCTATGATGATTTGTGACTAGCTCTGTCCTGAGGGATGGATTTGAAGTTGTCACCCCAGTTTGGTCCTCCTATGTTTCAGTATATTCTGCAGTTTGGGATGTTCTGTGGTAATTTGGGCTCATTTAATGACTGAAGGAGGGAAATTATTGTTGAAAGGGTGTTGTTTAAAGTACTTTACTGTATAGGCCTACTCTTTATATAAATGAAGGGATTTTTCTTCAGACTTTTGTAAGAATCATATTATGAAACCAAACAGATGCAGTACTGAAGATACATAGTATCAGGAAAATTATTTTGAGGCCATACACCACCGTGCATTGTATTAATGCTAGCCCTAAGTAAGTGATTCTCATTTTGTGATTGGTTTTTTTTTCTTTATAAGCCTTTGGAGGTGTTTGCGCCAACCATCAAATTTTAACCCTTCTCCCCTAGATACAGTAGGGATATCAGTTGTTCAATTTTGAATAGCCATTCATGATATCTGTGATACTAAAATGAAAGGTTTAATCAATTCAAAGCTTTGCAAGAGGTAAAATAATTTTGTGTGGAAGCTACCTCATATTAAATAGAATGTTTGATGGACACCTTGCTTATGATGGTTTCCTTCCCCCTCCCCCTTCTCCACAAAAAGCCATTGATCATTATTGCTAGCTTTTCAAGGTGCAAATTGGCATCAAGAGAAAAAATTATGTAGGTATTTATGCTCTAAATGCAGACACCTACATTGTTATTGTGTATTCATCATTATTTCAGTATATGCCCCTAAGACATAAATGATAGATGAATTAGAATAATTTACCACATCACATTTACTATACAAGCTAGCTTTACAGCTACTTAAAAAGATGAGTCATAGCATTTGTACAGCACATTGGGTGTTTCTATTGATTTATGGATGAAAAGATCAATAAATATCAAAATTGTTGTGCAAATTTTGGACACAGTAAGTTATTTCCTTAGAAGGTCAGTCTTTAGGACATGCCATGACAGAATTATTTGCTAACTCTCACTTGATGAAAGAAAACATTTTAATGGTCAGAATTTTCTGGATATTTTAAGCTGTGTATTAAAATCAGTTAATTATCCCTTCGGCAAATTCTTTAGAGTTGTTGTAGTAGGCACCCCAAAGTTTAAAAATGTCCCTAGATAAGGGGTAAAAATCCTGAAGAAATACTGCAGTTGAGTGGAAATCTCCCTTTGATTTCATTCTTTTATGCTAACACTGATTAAGTTGCAAGCAGTGAGTTCGCAGAACAGTAATGTATTGTCAAGTCACATGCTGTACTTGTAATGTACTTTGCCCCTATTTACCGCTTGTTTACATGTACCCTCACCTACTTGAAAAAAAGTACCTGGCAAAGTTGATTATGATGGAGGGAAAGTAAGTCCTTCAAGTACATACAGCTGACACACAACGTGCTTGTCTGAAAGACTTGGCAGGTGAAGGAGCTAGGACCATGTATTATGTGCTGTTTGTATGTTACAGAACAGTACCTGTGGTTGTGTATGCATTACACTGTAACATGCCTACACCCCTGTTGAAACATTTAGCTTGCAATTTAAGTGCTCTTTGCAACGTGTGTCTAAAGATGTAGATGAGAGGCCTTTTACAGTGCGTGTTTGTTATATATCACAGGATACTCAACTGGTTAGTGATAAGGGAACAAGTTGTGTTTACTGAGTGCAGTAATGGCAATGTTGATGAGTTACTAATACACCTCATCTCTGTGATCAAGCCCTTAATGGAGAAAAATGGATAGCATCAAAATTGATGTTAATTCTTACAGAAATTTTCAAAATTTTTGTGCATTTTACATATATTTTTTCACTGTCATTTGCAGTTGATCAAGTCAAATACATACCAGATAATGGCATGTTTATACAAGTCCAGACCTGCCAACCGTTCCGATTTAATCGGAACCGTTCCGATTTTTGAGTCCGTACACAGCAAAAAATCGGAACGTTCTGATTTCTAGCACCCACCCCAAAATAGTACAATATACAAGAAATATCCTTGCAACATAATTATTTAAAACGCATGTCACGCACCTCATTAAAGATTCGTGGATCGAACTTGTATGGCTTTACGTGTATATATGTAAACACTATGACCAAGACTTCAGCATTATGTATGCGACATCCGGCGTGCGCGCTAAAATGTCTCAGGACATGTGCACACTGACAGTACATGTCCGTAACGATCAAAGCACCACAGCTGCGCCAACGGACCGACCGCCAAGTCCGGCCGTGTGGCCACTGCAGTGGTTGGTACGTATATGGTATATACACAATACATAGTGCATGTTCTTTTGATAACCTGTGGGACTAATCGCAATGCTGTTGTTTGAGATTAAGATGGATGAAAAAGAATATTTGAAGATTGAACAAAGTACTTAAGACAGTGTTCAATTTTGAACGGAAGACCAGCAACGAAGTTTTTTGAGTATTAAACTTTGGACAGTAAGCTGCGAGCCTGCAGGCGTTTTTTCGGTACCGTAGTTCGCCGTATCATACTAACAGTAACGTAGCGAAAGTGCGGCATAGCCAAATAGCACATGTGTGCAGTCTAGCCTAGGCCTAGGCTAGGCCTGAACTTAACGGTTACGTTGAGGGCAAACTTTTGAACTACGAAAGTCGCGAAGATTATGAAATAGGTGGAAATTTTTTATATGATTTTTTTTTCTGAATACATTGCATAAACCCCGCCAAGAATCGTTCACATATGCCTAGGCCTAAATGAAGCTTGTGTTAGGCTAAGTGTGTAACATGACTAACATTACCATGCAGCCTAGCCTGCCCAGCCTAACAGTAACAAGTAACATGATCTGAAAGTTTCATTTTGTGCACTCATAATGCAAAAAGGGATGTAATCAGCACTGCCAGGAACTAGTTCAAAGTTCAGTTTGCTTGCATTATAGACTAACAAAACCTTAGCCTTATCACTGTGATGGGGTGTAGGCCCCCTATTGATTTTTGCATTTTTGTTTAGGCTACAATTCCAGCAGACATAGGCCTAGGTCTAAGTTACCAATCATCCAAATTTTTAAAATACAGCCTAAAAAATTTGTAATTTTGCCTGTTTAAAAATTTGGTACATATTCCTTAGATATGCCACCATTTTGAATCTAAGAGTATTTAAACTTCAAAATATTTCCAAAGGGGAGGGGGACACCCCCTCCCCTTAGACCTCACCCCCAGGCTGGCGGATTCTCCAGACTTGTGCTGCTGTGTTCCTATTTCCAGTTTTGAAATGTTGGCAGGTCTGCAAGTCCTAATACTTATTTTATAAAATTAGTACTGGAACAGTATTGTATATACAATGCTGTATGTAGTAGGGTCATGTAATACTATAGTAAAATCATGAAAATTTAATTTCTGGTGTTCATGGCTACTGTAGTTTTTCTTAGGGCCTGGAAGGTTTTCCTATAAAACATGAAAATGTCATCAAACTTAGCTGACAAAAGAACTCTCATTTGACAAGATATCCCTGTCCATTCTACGAGGTAGAAGGAAGGGATAGGACTGGCAGCCCCCTCCCCCATTGAGGCCCTCAATTTGCTATTTTCAGGAAAATGTACAGTATGCTTTTTTGGGCAAACACAGGGTATGCATTAAAATTTCAGGCAATACAAACAACAAGCCTTTTTTTGTTTGGTTAAATTTTATTTCTGTTTTTAATGTTGTATTCATTTTGCAGTACTACATTCTTACCACATCGTGATGTGACCCAAATGAGGAGAGTGTGTGAATGCATATGTGATACATGTAGTATGTGACATGGTGGGATTGGCCCAACACCTAATAGAACTACACAAAGAAATAATGTTCACAAGAGTAAAAGTAGCATAGTAGAATTATTTGCAGCTGTAGGGGATACTACAGAAAATTAGCCCATGGAAACGTGGGCAAGTCAACCAGACTACTACAGTTGATCATCCAAGCTGCAGTTTCACAAATGACTAAAAAATTGCAGTTACCTGTACACATGCACCCACTGGTGTAAGTGTGATATTTGACACATGTTGTACTGAAAACAACTTAATTCACAATGAAACTTGTAGCAGAGTGACTAATTATTGTCACAAATGAATTTTTTGGCAAATATAGCTCTTATTTTGCTCAATTTTATTCAGGAAACTGAGTATATGGAGCCAACTGCAAACGTACAGTAATTAAGACATTTTTTGATGACCATACCTACTACTTTATCAGTCACTTATGCAATTTTTGTGTTTTTGAAGTAAGTCCTTTATTTTTGGGCTGAGCTCTGATGAAATGAAAATAAAGACGTTGCCCTAATATGTGGAAAAATACCCACTTTTCTCTCCTCCCCCCTCCCAGTTTTACAGAAGGTGAAAGATTCCCTTTTCCTGATTCATTTTCCAGTTCAGGCATTACCTGTGCATGCATAATGTTGTAATTTAGAAGATCATGCAAAAAGTATTAGTTCTTATTAACACCACTTACCCCTCCCTATTTTATTTCCTGTCCATCCCTACAATAGATACTTTAATGCATAATTGCTGCTTACGACTATAAAAGCTTTGTACACTACTTTTATCACCATGTGGTGCTATTTAGATAACCTTTTCTAACATTACCATCTACCCCCAAGATTCACCCAAGTGCTAGAGCCTTTTTTACATCTTTTTGAAGCTGATCTGCCTAATTCTATATTATGTACATAGCACTCAACGGTACTGCATGCATCTTACACAGCACAAAAGGATGCACACTGAGCATAACATATTGACATACTGTACGATGCCGATATTAAAGTGAATCACCATCTGTAGTCTATTAGAACTGGTTGAAACACAGTTAAATCAATTTTGTATGCAACGTCTGTATGATGCAGTTGTATATACATGGTTTTGCCCATCTGTATCTCTGCTATTGGTTTGGTTTGATGTAATTAAAAAAGAAAAACATAGTTAACGCTGTGGATATGAAGAGGTGTCTTTTACAGTACTATGGAGATTTGGCTCAAGTATTGCTTTAGTCTTGTTATATAATTTGTAAATGGAATTTATGTGTGACTGCAGAGCAAGGTGAAAACTGAGACTGAATAATTAGGATTTTGCTTTATACAACCAAACAGTCGTCAAGTTTTGAGTATTTGATGCGAGGTAGGTAGATACATTTCATTTTTGATGTTTTTTCCTTTGAATGAAGTGTTATTTGAGATTTTCACAGTGTATACAGTATCCTAAAGTGGTAATATGAAAAAGAAGAAAAATGTATTGCCAAACAGAGATTGAATAATTAGGATTTTGTTTTATAAAATACATGTGCAACTAAACTGCTTTCTTTTTTTTTTTAACTTCTAAGTGAAGTCTGAAACTTCTATTTTATCGAATGGTTTTGGCAACTTTTGATGTGGCTTTGACCCAGGAATGTAACATTCGTTAAAATGCCTGCAAATGAGTAACGCCCCTTTAGTAGGGATGTATTCACACACTGGAGCCACTAAGGCAGTATTTCAGTGAGGGATTTTTGGAACAGCTTCATAAACAAATAGTTCTAGAATTGAAAGTTACATCACCCAGCAACCAACTCCTTAAAAATGTCCATACAACAAAATGCAAAAGTTTTCCTTAATATCATACAGTTTGTGTGCCTTTTGCATGTATGCAGGCCTGTTCAAGTTTGGTAGTTTAAACCTACTCATTCCATGTGCATCAAAACCTGGGCAGAAATGATCAGACTGTGATGTAAGTCAAAATTCTGGAGTTTTATCTTTAAAGATTTCTTGCATACTGGAGTTTGTATGCCATTTTTTTTTCTAAAAATTGAAAGAACACTGAGTTTGTTTGATGAGAGAGAAGATGTGTTGCTGACAGAAGTAGACATAATGATTCGGTGGCAGACAGACTGCAGTGGAGTCATATATTGTGTCTGGTGTTTCAGTTACACCTCTATGTTCTGACATCTCTGTGTTCAGACACACGTAGCCCTCCTACTCTCACCCTAACCTTACCCTAACCTAACCCTTATCCTACCACTTACCTTTATACATTTGCTGGTCGTGATCCTTTTACAGGCCAATGCTAGTTTGATACTTTCTTGTACCTTACACAAATTTAACCAACTATTAGAAAGATTATAGCCTTCCAAAGCTTTATAAACTTCCAAGTGCAAACGTGTAGTTTTGGAAGAGGTTTGCTGCATACTTCCATTGACAATTATCTGATGAAGATGATTCCAGAGTCATTGGGCAATAAGATAGTTAAACTCTGGAAAACAAGAATGACTATTTTGATCATTTTTCAAAATTGTCAAACATGAAAACTAAGTAGTTTTTCTGTCTGAATTGAACAATTCAGTAATAAAATATCATCACATGCACTTACACAGAGCCATTCATGAATTAGGATACTGGAGTACACTAATTCAGATTGGGTGACTGCATTGTCCCTTTAAATGGCTGAGAAGTAATAAGTGATTATGAACTTCATAGGATCCAAATGCTACACACATTGTCTCACATTTTGTGAATTTGCTTGATAATTTTTCTCACTATTTTCGGGACTGCTAATGATCAAGTGTCAGTTATCGCAATTTCTCTGTGGGAGTTGAGAGCAGTGAACTGAAAAAATGAATTACTTATGGGCCAGCAGTACGTTTCAGATACTAAGGAATGGTAAATTAAGTATTAGAAGCAAAAGTTTTCCACCTTGGATTTTATGTATAGCCTGTCTACAGTAGCTGTATGTAACACTGGCGATCTCTGAAGGTCATCCAACATTGCTTTGAGAAATTGTGATGTCCTCTTTGCCCGCTTGGGGGAAAGTAAACAATCGTAATTTCCTGTGTATAGTCAGACACCGAACATAATTGAAATGAGCACACCTGGATTTGCTAATGGCAGGATAGGTTTCTAGCAGAAGAAGTTCAGAATTTTTACAAGATTTTTGCCAGATCTTGCGGCGGCAGATGGTATTAAACAGGCTCAAGCTAAAATAGACTAAACAACAAGAATAAGAGACAAACAAACAAAACCCCCAAACAAGACAACAAACCCCAAAATACAAAAAAAAAACATGAAAAAGAGGTAATAAAATGAACCGCCCCCCCCCCCAAAAAAAAAAAAAAAAAAAAAAAATCAAGAATGGGAGGCATACACTTACAAAAATGCAGAAAACATGAATAAAAGACCAAAAGATAAAAAAAAAAACTGAAGAAATACAAGGCAAACATGAACAAGAAGCAAATAACCCCCCCCCCCCAAAAAAAAACAAAAAAACAAAAAAGAAGAGGCAAAGAGGCCCCTCCATGCAAACAGCAATGAAAGGCAGAGAATTCTCCCTCCCAAAAATGCAAAGAGCAAAGAGGCAAGACACCAAGAATGGGTGGCAAATAAAATAAAGTGTAAAAAACAGAGTAAGCAATCCAAACAAAAAAAAAAATGAGATTAAGAAGCACGCAGGCCAAAAGAAACAAAAAAACAAAACAAGAGTATGAGGCAAAGAAACCATACTATGAAATAAAAAAAAACAGGAATTAGATCCTACTGACCTGAAAAATACCAAAAATATTAAAAAAACAAGTATAAGTGGAAAATGAGCATAAAACAATAAACAAGAATCTGTTACAGTGTGATTTTCGTTCTGTATGTTTTCTGAAATGGTTTTTCACTTAGCACTTGTTCAGATTTGTTTGTGCCACTTTAATTCTCCTGCATATTAATTGCAGGTAATGATAAGTACAGTTTAATATCTGTCATGATCATCTTAAGATAAGATTTCCAGATTCACATAAAGGGATATAAGCAGCCACCCCAGTCTCCTTGTGGAACAACAGTTTGATTTTACAAATTTCTTCTCCCTTCTTTCAGAAGTACTGCATTTTTCGTTAAGTTTGAACAAAAATGCTGAATATGGAAGATAAACCATGCAAGGAGTTACAATATTTTGCATGAATTTAACAATTCAGTCGCAAAAATTTTGCAATGTGATTGGGAGAAAAAAAAATATTTATGAATTGGTATACCAAGGTATAGTTTACACTAATTCAAATATACAGTATGTGACTGATTTTTTCTTCTAATAGTGTGCCAGTCTTGTAAAGAGTACAGACTTATACTCATCTTTTGGTACATTTTCCTGTATTTGTCCTGGTAAGAATGAATTTGTACTGATACTTGCAGATTTTGAAGATTTGGTAGCTTTTGTGGACTGAAAGTATTATATCTATGAATTCTGATGATCAGATATACCACACCGGTATTTATACACACCGCAAATATAGTACACCGACTGCATGGTCGAGTGGTTAGAGCATCCGACTTGCAGCCGTAAGGTCTGGGGTTCGACTCTTGGCTGGGTCATACCGAAGACTTTAAAAATCGAACCTAGTGCCATTGTGCTTGGTGCTCAGCATAAGCAATGGAGTAGGGAGAGAAAGGCAGTGAGCCACAACTGGAAAAAGGCCGTGGCTGGTCCGACTTGAACCAATCGGTTCGAAAATGAGCTGTAAAACCTCATCTAGCTCTAACTCTCACCCTTACAGTACTGCAGCTAATATACTGCTTTTTATGGCTTAAAGTGGCTCCATTATGTCACACTATTGACCCAACCTGACAATGTCTGTCCTGTTGGCTTGGGTGACTCCTGTCTCTTTAGAGTCAGTGCCTGTGACTTCTGGTTGTTGCCCTTGAATGGAATCATGACTCCTGTAATGATGTCATAATTTCTGCAGGTACATATGAACCATCAATTATAGATGGATAATACTAGCCTACACCATGGGTTTGTTGAAGGCAAACGGTCAAGGCCAAGGTGCTGAATTGCAGAGAATTGTAGTGGTCAACATCAGGAAAAACTAGTAATCGTAGAAAAAGTTAGAATATTCAGATTCCCATCTTGTAGCAATATTTTATTGGAATATGAAATAGAACTCTTAAATCTTTTAGTACAAAAATGGATGTATGTATATGTTTGTGACAAAAATGTCTGGGAGTCAGGACTCCAAGAAAAGTGGAGTCCCTATTCAACTCTCAGCCACAAGCAATTCTACTAGAATCTGGTATTTACACACCCAAGCCTACAGTCTTGACAGTGAATGCTTCTAGCTGCCACTCATAATTGTGAATTGAATTGTCCCCTGAAAGGAAAGAACAGTAGCTTGAGGTATGTGCAGTAAATTAGCAAAAACTCTGTCACCAGTTATAATAAATATTAGGTTTAGCCCTAGTTTTTGCTTATTATTTGTTGGAAAAAGTGTGTAATGACTTCACTTGTTTGTAGGCTTTTTACATTGTACATTAACATATTAAACTGGTCTCTATTAATCTGCATATGTGCTTTGTCATTGGGGCAAAAGACCAAAACAGTCAGACGGAGTCAGCATTATTTGTTGAAACAGCTGTACATAGATGCTTTGTCCCAAGGTCAGATTATAATGACTCATGGACTGGTGATATGTATTGGAAGTAGTCCATCATATTCACTATCATCAAGTTTTCCAGATGAAAAAAAAATCAATTTGATCCCCGGCATAGAAGTGAAAAGACCAGTGTGATGCACAAGTTTGTAATACAGTGTAAATGAAAAATGCTTTTGTTAAAATTAGTGAGTTTTCTTGTAAAGAATACACATCATACACTTAACATTTGTACTGTGACATTGTAAAGACTCATTATGGTATACGCAAGCCTGTCGTGATGAAAATAAATTAGTCTGAAGGTTAAAAGTATTTTGTTAAAATAGCAAGATTGTGCATTAATACTTGCCTATCAACATGCATAAGGTCTCATTGCTCTAAAATGACACTAACGTCTGACTTAATACTGATGGGTAACCTTTGCAAACTACTGTCTTCTTATAAAAGCTTAATCTGCATAAAGATATACTGCACCCCCTCAGTTTTTGGGTGAATTCATTTCTCTCCATGACAATATTGAAAATGTTTCAATTTGTAAGACCACATTAAGTAAAAGTCAAGATTGTCAGGGGATTAGATTTTATAAGACATAATAAATGGGCAATGGAATTGTGAGATGTTGATTTCCTTGTTACAAATAATGTGTAACCTTTTTAGACAAATAAAGAACGTGAAGGTTATTACGTAGATTGAGTTCATTTTCTTTGTTAGTGCACTTATTCTGTCAAATAGCAAATTTTTTCACTAGAAAACACTTCTGATGTGTCGATTCTGTTGTCAGTTGTCATTAATCAGGATTTTTACTATGATAGTAAAAGTTAACATATATTATAGTGTAGATTATATTCTAATTGGGTTTCAAGATTTTGCTTTGAGTCCATCCTTAGAGCCAAGCGTATTACTGTAGCTCAAATGCTTGGTACTTCTCAAGGAGGCATTTCGAGTGGGATTCATATTTTAATGTATGTAGTTCCTAGTTGTTATTAAAGGAAGCTGCTCTGGTTTCAACTCGTACTCTACATGAGTGCAATTTCATCAACAGGATCTAAATTTGTCACTCAGGAAATTTACTTCCATGAATACTGTGTATTTGCCTTGTGTTGGGGTGGTTATAGACTGTATGCAAAATATCGAGAATATTTAAGTTTCATATTGCATTGCATTCATATGTATGTAGTTTATAGTTTGTACTAGTACTGTAAACATTTTCTATCAACTTTCAATTCAATGGACGTATTTGAATGTTGGTTTTATTCTGAGTATGCACACATGTAAAAATTACAACTGTGTATAAAGCACATATTTTCTGGAAGTGTCTTATTATCATACTGTACAGTATATCCTTTTGGAATGAGAGTGCAAAGTCAGCTTCCAGTTCCAGGCTGGTTTCATATTGTACACTGAAAAGAGGTTAAATTTGTTGAAATAAGTAAGGACTTGTGAAGATTGTTTATTTGGAATATTACAATAACTTTAACTTGGAGATAGTTGTATGCTTGTATTCTGTTGGAATTGGGGTCAGCTACAGTAGTTATTGTGTTTGTGTACTCAACATGTCATGTATTGTGATTTTTACCTTTTATGCCACATCCTTAGACTTCAGTAGCATAGATCCATATATGTTAGGCTACTGATGTTGTTCTGTGAGTAGGCTACAATACTTATATTACTGCTGACAATGGCACAAGTTGTTATGGACAAGCTGCGTGGGATACTTTTGTTCGTGTAACACAGTTGCAGCCACACTGTAGGCAGACTAGTAGCTGTGGTGATGTGGTGATAGCCTCCCAGGCCGCTTCAGTTTACTCCAAGTTGGGTCAGTGTAAAGCATCACAGATCTGTAACCTCCTCCAATGGGCTAAGTGACCTTTATACTTTCATTCCGATCTACAAGGCGTGGGCAGGCTACCCATCTCTTCTTCTCAACTTTCCTTAGCATTACAAGGGGAATAATATTCAATACTGTCAAGAATACGATGCACAAAGCTGGTATGGTGGAGGTGAAGTCTGTGTTCTGTTGCAGGTTTTAATGAAGCATCATAGCAAAAGTCTGGGTTTTGGGGTTTTGGTCTCAGTTTTCTTTACTCGATCATAAAGTCTCTTGGGTTGTACTATGGATCTCCAGCATAGGGCAAATCAGTACCTCAGTCCTTGAGATGCCCTTAGTGTAGGCCCTCTGGTAATAGTATAACATTCAGTTAACAGCTGTTGTGAAATATATTCTTGCATTGGTTGTGAGATCATTGCAGGAGTTGCAACTGTATTCAAAGTCATGACTATATTAAGGGATGCAGGTACCCGACTCCAAAAAGATAGGAGTTGCTCAACCCTAGAAAAGTGCTCCTTGCTGTTCGATCCCGCATCCTGCCAACCCCCAAACACAACAGTAGTGTGTATACATATTTTTCATACCTTCATCAGGCTGTTCCAGATTGTAAATTATTGTGCCTTTACTATTTGACCTGTCTGCTTTACAGATTCCAGACAAGAAAGAAAAGATGAGTACCAGCGACAATAACACAGAGCTTTGCACATACTTTGGTCGAAACACTACAACACTGCAGTACCTTCATTATGGTGGTATTCCTCAGAATATCTTGTTCAATGTCATATTTTGGTTGGTAAGTTTGCAGTGTTCATGCACATCAACATTAGTTTAAAAGTATATTCCACATTTTCTATTCTGATATACAGTACACTGTTTCTGGTATATTCACCAGTACATTTGTACTTAACATGAGAATGCATTGTAACCTAGTAGAGAAATGTTTTAAAATTCTTAGAAGGAAAAATGTAATCTGCTCTGCCACTCGTTAGAGGGGGTGTACAGTACCTGCTATTTACACTTGTAAGCCCTACTGATACAGTACCTGCAGTAAGTCCCTGGCAAGCTTTTAATTACACAGTGGTACCAGGTGGCCTCCGACAGAGGGCGTCCCATCTAGTCCTCTTCCTGCTTGCCTGTCAAATGGACATAAACAATGTTTGTTGCCTGGTTTCCCATTTTCTGCAGGAAGCAAGTAAATCTATTCCTTTTGCTACAGTTTACATGTCTAAATAGGAGGTAAGTATGGGGGTTTGTACAGTAGATTCCCAAACCAGGGAGTTGTGGGAAGTCTAGTACTGCCTGTGTGCAGTTTTACTTTAACATATCTAATTTTTGTTTTGAGATATGCAGATGTGTCCGATTCACTGCTTTGATTGGATAGAAAAGTGCATAATCAGGTTCAACTTTGTTATACACGAAAATTGCAGCAGCAAGCACACATACTGACATATTGCAACATTTCTGAGTCTGTGCATGTTGTATGTGTGTGCAGTGCAGTGCAAAAATTGCACCTACATGGTGCAATGAGAGACCATACTTCCAAGAAGCTGTTCATTCTTCTAGACCCTTCAGATGCCGTACATTAGAACTGTTTTGGAAAGTTCAGTGCTGGACCTTGTAATGCCATAGTAGTGCCAGAAGGACAGGGGTAGGGCAGAGGGGTTTGCTTAGGTTTGAAGGCAACATGCTGTATCAAGGAGCTACATGTAGTGTATGATGTTATAAATACAGGACAGTAAAAATAATAAGGGTTAGAATAATGTTGGTGGAGTGGAGATGGGGGTAGTTGTATGGGAAAGAGGTGCAGTATTGGGATAAAGTTATGTTTTGTGGCTGCTCACACAAGGGGACATGTGATGTTTAATTTTTAAACCCTCCTCTCATCTTTGAGAGGAGGACTTGAACCAATTGTTTGGAAACTGGGCCATTAAACCTCATCTAACCTAACCTAATCCTCTCATCTTTCACAGGTTATTGTTCTCCTATACTCGTTTTTTCGCAAAATAGCTGGGGACTATGGAAGAATTGCTCTTGTGTCTTATGGAGAACAACGGTAACTATTGTCCCATACTTTCTGTAATAGAAAAGGTTTAGTTTTATAAGATTTTTTCCATCCAGTTTGTGGCACAATTATGTGATCCATGTACTGTACTTTTGTGATTTACCCATTGCAACTGTGTTGATGAGCCCTTTGTGTCTTGATGGGAAGTAACCCCGGTCTGCATGCATGTGTCTTGCAGAAACCTATTTTAGACCTTGTTTACATTAGATAAGAGTGAAAATGGTAATTTTAGTACATTTTGAAAATGCTTTCAAACAAAATTTTGCACTTTGTATAATAAACACTACACTATCAGTTGAGTTAAACAGCTTCTATACCAAGTAGAGAGTAGAAAGTATTGCATATTGTGTGCGTACAATAAGTATTACACACACATGGAGGTTTTGTTTGAGAAACTTTGCAAATCACGTTGGTAAACATTGCCTCGTTTGATAGAGGCAGTTATCATTTAACTTGAGAAAATGGACGGGTATTAACATTGGTACATGTTAGATTATCAGCAAGAAAAATAAAAGCTTATTTTCTGTCTGTTTCATCCTTTCTGAGGAAATGACTTGTAACAAATACTTCCGGAAAATTTGATAAGATGTAAGTGCTCATACAAGTAAGGACACTTCCTCTGTCTTGAATGTATTCACTCAATGATATAAACCACCTTGTCTTTGTGGAATTATGAATTCACGTTTCAGACTTACAGAGTAAGCAGGGCTTAATTTTAACAGTCGTCCGGTTGCCTGTGACAATCAACATTTGTGATGGACAACCAAGAAATGGTGTGTTGGTTGTCCATTGGACAACGAAAGTTCATGCAACTAGTTAACAAACTGCTTGTAGGGTTACTGCAATTTTCTTTGTGGACTTTTAAATTTTCTTTTGGACAACCCAAAAAAGGCAGACAGGTTGTCCAATGGAAGACCATAAAATTTTCTTAAAATCGAGGCCTGAGTATTAGGTTTACCTCTTGATACTCTACGTTTCATGCAGTGAAGAGTGCTGATCACGTGTACACTCTATTTAAACCACTAGAATCAAACTCTGTTTGAATCATATTTTTGGCAGGTGGAATCTATAAATATGAAAGAAATTCGTTCGCACAAAAATGCTGACAGTGAAATTGTCAGAAGTATACCACCATACTTGCGATTGCAAAAAATATGCCCACGAGCTTCAGGGGGATGTTTTATTACTTCAGTCAGTATTGATCTGATCTTGAACTAGAAGACATATATCACCGCAAGACTGGTGGAGGGGATTTTATGGGCTAATTTCTGGTTGGCTCTGTGCATGATGGGCAAATTTGACAGACAGAAAGGGACGAAGAGTCAAAACTCCTTCAAGAAGAATAGTTTATTAGAAAGTGGTTTTACAGGAAAAGTAGTTTACATTTGAATGGAACCATTGGTTTTAATATAAACAGGTGACATTTTTTTTTTTTTGCACTGTGCTGAAATCTACAGGGAATAGTTGAATTTATATGAGAAGTATGCTATGAGATGTTCTGTTTTGCAGATAGCTGAGTGATATGTTATGCATTGTGGAAAAATGTGTTGTTTGGCTAGACTATATTAAGAGAAAAGAGTACTGGTCAAGGCCAATAGCCAGGAATGATGAAATAGGGGCATGCATTGCAGAGAAGGACATTGACCAGGATTCCTCAGTGCAGCCTAATCATTTTGGGAAGTCAGTTTACAGTGGTGGGGGAGGGGGATGGTGGTTGGTATTTTGAATTTAGACCATCTGCAAACTAGAGACTTAGAAGGTGTTAAGTTAGTTGGATGATGTTACTGAATCTTCAACTTTGAAGCAATATGCAGTAATACATCAAGCTTGATAATAATGGGCCTGTAAAACTGTTTTACTTCTTTGCAAGCACCATCCATTTCTGTATACTACAGATTTGATTGAAGTAGTACAGTGTACAGTGACTCACCGAACTACTGCAACAAAGTTCTGCGTGGGTGGTTAGAAAATCTTGAAAAATTTTACAGGGCAAAAATCTTTTACACAGAAGGTTTGATTAGGGTGCAAGTTGTAATTTTATAACCAGAGGAGTTTTTTTCAAATGTTGTGGAAATTAATGGCACAATGAAAAAGTTAGAGGGCTATTTTGATGTCCACATGGGAAATTTTTACTGCTTTTGTTGACAGTAACTTAGCTTAGGAGGGAATAAAGGCAATTTTGTAATAATTGGAAAATTTTTGCCTCCTCATTGTCTTTTTCAGGGGTGAATTTTGTTGTTGCAGGGAAGGATAGCATGTGGCCTGTGTGTACGTTGTATGCTGGGTTTGATATACTGTATGCTTAACTCAGTGTATGCAATTGCTTCCATGTTTCAAGGAACACATCTCATCAGACCAGCATTATTAAAGTGACAGAGAGTTGGTGTACCATGTATAGATTTTTACAAAATACTAACACTCTAAAATCACAGAATTCGTTTCATTGAAGCTGCTTTGTACAGTTTACTTTATTTTACATTTTACACTTAATTTCCATGAATTAATATCATATTGCAAGTATCAGCCATCAGTCATGCATATTCAACACATTCTGTACTTTTCTCTTTTTTTATCTCCCAAATGCGCTTTTTCATAAATTTTCCAAAAATTACAGAAACAGGTATACTTTTATTGTTATAAATAAATGTGTTTGATGTGGAAGTGTGCCTCTATACTCTGCTATACATTCTCATTTCAAAATTTTTAACACACTAATACCATACTGTAGTTTCAAACATTACTTTCTTTAACTTTCCTATTAATTTGCGGCTTATTGAATGATTTGTTTGCACCTATTAAAACATCTTCAAACTTTTATCATCAAGTGCTTCTTTTTCAGTATTTTTCTTCTTCTTTCTTATATCTGCCACATCTACATTTTACATACTGTAACTACTGTATTCATTTTGCACTGCATTATGCTTTCAAAGTATGATATCACTCTTGTTGAGGTCATGTGCATCCTCACTTTCCGATGGATGGTCTAGCTGTGTCACTCTCAGATGACACGTTTTGCTGTGCATCTTTTAATACAGAGCCAACAAAAGATGTATTACAATTGTTACATTGCATGATATTGCTAACAGTTGAACAAATAAATTGATAATCAATTTAATAAAAAATAGTATAAAAAAATCGCCAAATGTTTTGCAGCAAGTTAAATCAATGAAAGCTGTGATTAAAGCTGTTTTGGTTTCCAAAGAAACATGGTTTTGGTTTACAAAGAAATGTGTTGTAAATGAGGAGGTAGGCATCAGCTGAGGCTAGGCACATGTATGTTTTTTTGTAGACGTTCTTCAAGTGATGATATTATTTTCCCAGTTTTACTTGTACTGCCATGTTGGACATCAAAGGTATTGTGCCTGCAACACATACTGTGTGTACTGTGTACACAGATCAACTGTCAAAAACAAAAAACATGTTTATAAGGAAAACAAGCACAGGTCTGAACCCTACAGTATGAAAATCCCTGAAAAAAATTTGCTTTAGCCATTTTTTGAACCCGTGGGTTTTTGTTACATCACATAAGTTTAATAGGGATTGCAGCAGGGTTTATGGCTGTTTGTGTTTCTTGTTAAATATGTATGCTTTGACCAATGGTTTGTGTTTAGTGAATGCTGGTACCTGTTGCACGTGCAATAATTTTGACATCTGATATTTGCTGACTTTTCTTTTGTCACATGTATTTGAGATGTCAGTGAAGAACCGCTCTAGTTGAAAGTGTACAGTACATCAGCTCCATCAATGTTCCACAGACCTGACTGATGACATGATTGTGACGGCAAATGTGTGTGCTGCTTTGAATTCTTTGAGCCTATTTCTAATTTTTTTGCTATCACATTTCACGATCACATTTCAAGTTTGTGTTGTACTGTATCAGTCATTCCTAGCAGTGAGCTGCTACTGTTAGAGTAGCAGCTCTCTGTTGCTAGCCCGTAGCAGTGTCTTCATACAGTCCTTTCAGAAGTTTCAATCATGGCCAGGGTAGAATTGCAAAAATATTGTGTGACTGCCACTCTGGCATTTTGGATGTAAAATCATTAGCAAGCCTTTCTTTAATATGCCAAGACCACATGCCTACAAAGCTGAGAATAGTTGTCTGAATACTGCACATAAAATTGTAGACTTAAATATGTACAATAGTAGCAACTCAGGTAGAGTATTTGAGGCTTGTGTTAGAAACTTAAAAACAATTTGTTCAGTTCTTTTGTTGTTTCTAGTATTTTAAATCTAAATCATACACAAGCCTGATGATAAATGCCATGCACACTTGCAGAG
The DNA here is from genome assembly GCA_029531755.1 of Holothuria leucospilota. Classification (NCBI taxonomy): domain Eukaryota; kingdom Metazoa; phylum Echinodermata; class Holothuroidea; order Aspidochirotida; family Holothuriidae; genus Holothuria; species Holothuria leucospilota. The sequence continues at coordinate 23,838,214 of CM055963.1, read as the reverse complement.
ACTATTGGAGTAGCCTAGTTGCCCATAAAGCATGAGTCTTTTAGTGCCAAAGTGAGATACAGTATATCTCCCTGACATTACAATAATATACAAACACATGAGCAAAGCTTCTGTATGTGATGATTCTGAATTTAAAGCAGTCACTCACCATACTGATGATTGAAACTTTCCCAACTAGATCACATTCAACCCTCTTCCTATCTCATTACATGTCCACAGCTTCCCATGTATTAATAGTTCCATTGCCAAAGGTCACTTCTGAAGACATTACATTAGTACCCTTTTCAGTGTGTCATACTGTTCCCTGTTGTAATTTGAGAAACTGGATGACTAGGATACAAGAAAGGGGGTGGAGGGCTGCAAACCCTTTCCCACCCCACCCCCCACCTGAGTTTGAGTAAAATCTGTCTCTGGGCAGATTTTTGAAAAAAGCTGGGCATTTTCTCAGGTAATGAAGGCTTTTCTTTAGCAAGAACTCTGCCCCCTGCTCCCCTTGAAAAAGCATTCTGTACACCTATACCTGAGTGAGTTGCATATCTGTTAAGCTACCAGTGTACAATGTGCAGTTCATCTTACAGATCTGTGCAAGTCATTAAACCCTTTAGAGTGGTTTTATACTTTACATGTTTAGAGGTACAGCCTGAATTGCCCTGTTTTTGAGTCTCTCTTGAATTACAGGGCTATTACTGTAAATGTACTGTATGGTATGATGTGAGACTGCCTTTTCATAACAGATCAAGTTGAATGCGAAAACGACCTGGCCCCACAATGGAGGTATGAGTTTCCGATTTTAGCTACAAACTTTACTTATCCATGAAACTCGCACTAGAGTGCGTGGTAATCCTGTGTGGCTTGCTTGTGATATACAATATCGTACTAGTCCTATGGGGTGGCATTCTGAGAGGAACTTAAGGGAAGTAAGGAAGGTCATGAAAGTTCTGCCGATGCATCAAAACAAGGTTGGGGTGAATGGATTGGAATATTGAGCCTTTCAGTTTATAGTCAAAACAATGAGTGAAGTACAATAAAACCCTAAAAACTAATTTAACTATTGTTTAAAATTATATAAAGGAGTTATACAGGTATTGAGACTTGGCTCTTAGACTTGTTGAATCTAAAGATTTATACAAATTTTCTAAAAGGTAACACTAAAACTCCCCCCCCCCCCCCAAAAAAAAAAAACCAGGAGTAACTATGTGGTCAAGAAACAGATATGGCATTTCAGTACCCTAAAGTCTATGCTCCCCAACCATTATGTTAAATGTACCCCTTCCCTTCATTAAGCATTTTCAAAGGAGCTTTCATGATATTTAGTAGACCTGGATAAAAAAGGATAAAAAAGGAAAGTCTCGGAACTTGCCATATGGTTGCATTATGCTCATTGTTGGGATCAAAAGTCAGGTGCACTATCTGGTATCTTAGTTATGTTTCATGGTAGGCTAGTAGAGGGTGAGATGTGAGTATTTTCTTTTTAAAAGGGCACATTAACAGGAAAAATTAGTTTGGACAACTTGATTATTACTTGCAGCTTGACAAATTTCATTGTCTTTAAGGGGTTGGAGTACATGCCTTGCATAAAATTGGTTTCCAGAGAAAATTCTTCAGAGCAACCTTGAAATTTTTCTGGGTAGTAATTTGTTTGGCATGCTGTTTGCAGTGGTGCCAATGCCAAGGAGGTTAAAAAGTTGCAAATATAAAAGGGAATCTTGTTTTACGACTTGAGTTTTGCTCATCTTTGATATTATACCTCAACACAGCTGGCAAGCAGTGGTGCATATCAAGGCTCTCCTCCACCCTTCCAGCCATTGTAGGTGCCGCCAGGCAAGAGCAAGAATAGGAAATTTTGAGTACAAAAACAAACAAAAAAGGAATATGACAGAATTTGTGTTTAGATGGATCAACATACCATCATTTATCAATGTGGTTTTTTCTTTAATATTCAGCATTTTTGGGACAGCACCAGCTTTCATTATAACAGGGAAACTAGATCACATGATGATGATGTTCTGCATTCTAAGGGATTAATAATTAACACATATAGCCATTGTGTTTACAAATTATGCCATTAGTTGCCGGGTTGCTTGAAGATTTGCAGATGTTTTACAGCTCAAAAAATGGTCTTCTGTTCATTTTAAGTGCTTTGAAGATGTAGTCATCTCTAAAATAAACCTGTCAGACATCCCTGCATCCATTAGTCATCATTGTTAGGAAGCCTTTATTTATAGTAAATTTACCAGGTATCCTCCCTAATCTTTGACACAGTTATTTTATATACTGTAATATTAAGAGAGAAATTTGCTGTTGATTGGATCGTGACCTTTCAAAGTTCACGCTTACACATTTATCAAAAGTACTTTTATCATCAGGTTTACAAGATATGACATCATTTTCATCTGTCGGCTTGTACTGATGAAAAAATTGGCGGCAATCAGGGTGCCAGCTAAGTAATCGGCACACTGGGTTTGTTTGGATGTGCTGTATGAATTTAGAACAGATTCATATACAGTAGTGTGTTGGGTTATATTTGTAGAAATATTTGTTTTATGCACGTGGTGGACCTTGGATCTTTGGCATCAACTTATAGAGCTTATACTGGACTGATTATCATCTTGTGATAGACATTTAAAGGGAGAATGCAGTCACCCAAGATTAAAGTAGTATTCATTGGTATCCTAAATTTATTAATGACTCCTTTAAAGAGAAGAAGTAGTCACCTCATATTTACTTGCAAACATTAGCTAAATCTTACAAATACTCTCTTATTTCCTGCACAAATATCTTTCACAATTATTGAAACAAAAATATGTTACATCAAATGTAAAGTAAGTGATTCTTCTGCATGAATTGAACAATTTAGTAACAAAAACGTTGTCACATGCCTTACACAGAGCCATTTATGAATAAGGATACCAGGGTATGCTAATTCAAATTGCGGTGGCTGCAGTTTCCCTTTAAATCGTGTGACAATATTTTTGTTACTGAGTTATTTGATCCATGCAGAATAACTCCTTGGTTTACCTTGATCATGCCATGTTTATTAATGTTCTGAAACAGGATGAAAGATACTTGTAAGGGAAACATAGGCATAGGAAGCAGGGGCTCTTTAAGCCCCCCCCTCCCCCGTAAAAATATGGTGGGACAGAACTATGCCCCCTCATTTGTTTCCTCTGTAAGAAATGTCAAAATTTGAAGTAATTTACCGTAAAATTTGTCCAATATTTCGCATGAATTGCATCTAAGGACCCTCAAATACTCAAAAATTTTCCAAAGGGGAGGGGGACACTCCTCCCCTTAGACCCTCCCCCAGGATGAGGATCCAAAACAACATTCAGTCCGACCTCCTCAGTCTCGAACAGCTTCCTACACCCTTGAAGGGAAACGAGAGATTTTATTACTTATTTAATGTGTCACAGCAAGTTGGGGGCAACTGCTTATTCTCTTCAATTAAACTAGCCTTGTTGACTTAAATAGGTTCAAATGTTTGCAGAACAGAAGTTATTGTGTGATTGAAAAAACTCTCGTAAATGAAGTGTGTATTAACTCAAACAGGGAATTTTAAAGGGGAAATGCAGTCACCCCAATTTGAAGTAGTGTAGTAGACTGTCCTGTTTCATGATTGGCTCTTGAGAGTCATGTGACAATATTTTTTCTCTTAAAATGTGAAATTTACTACAAGTAACTGATTGGTTTACCTTGAATATGCAATATTGAAGTCCTAAAATATTATGAAAGATACTTTGAAGAGAAATAAGAAGAAAATTGTGAGATTTAGCTCTTGCTTCAAAATAAGTTTGGGGCGACTGCTCTTGCCCTTTAAGGACTTGAATCACTATAACAGACCTGCCAACCGTTCCGATTTAATCGGAACCGTTCCGATTTTTGAGTCCGTACATAGCAAAAAATCGGAACGTTCCGATTTCTAGCACCCACCCCAAAATAGTACAAGAAATATCCTTGCAACATAATTATTTAAAACGCATGTCACGCACCTCAATAATGATTCGTGGAAAGAACTTGTATGGGCTTTACGTGTACATGTATGTAAACACTATGACCAAGACTTCAGCATTATGTATGCGACATCCGGCGTGCGCGCTAAAATGTCTCAGGATATGTGCACACTGACAGTACATATCCGTAACGATCGTTGTAGTTAATGCTTTACAAAGCACCACAGCTGCGCCTACGGACCGACCGCGAAGTCCGTGTGGCACCTGCGGTGGTACGTACGTATACGGTATATACGCAATACATAGTGCATGTTTGTTTGATAACCAGTGGGACTAATCGCAATGCTGTTGTTTGAGATTAAGAAGGATGAAAAAGAATATTTGAAGATTGAACAAAGTACTTATGACAGTGTTCAATTTTGAACGAAAGACCAGCAACGAAGTTTTTGAGTATTAAACTTTGGGACAGTAGGTTGCGAGCCTGCAGGTGTTTTTAGGTACCGTAGTTCGCCGTATCATACTAACGGTAACGTAGCGAAAGTGCGGCATAGCCAAACAGCACATGTGTGCAGTCTAGCCTAGGCTTAGGCTAGGCCTGAACTTAACGGTTACGTTGAGGTCTAGGCCTAACTTTTAAACTACGAAAGTCGCGGAGATTATGAAATAGGTGGGAATTTTTTATATGATTTTTTTTTCTGAATACATTGCATAAACCCCGCCAAGAATCGTTCACATAGGCCAAGGCCTAAACGAAGTTTGTGTTAGGCTAAGTGTGTAACATGACTAACATTACCATGCAGCCTAGCCTGCCCAGCCTAACAGTAACAAGTAACATGATCTGAAAGTTTTATTTTGTGCACTTATAATGCAAAAAGGGATGTAGTCAACACTGCCGGGAACTAGATCAAAGTTCAATTTGCTTACATTATAGACTAACAAACCTTAGACTTATCACTGTGATGGGGTGTGTTGATTTTTGCATTTTTGTTCAGGCTACAATTCCAGCAGTCATAGGCCTAGGCCAACCAATCATCCAAATTTTTAAAATACAGCCTAAAAAATTTGTAATTTTGCCTGTTTAAAAATTTGATACATATTCCTTAAATATGCCACCGTTTTGAATCTAAGAGTATCTAAACTTCAAAAAATTTCCAAAGGGGAGGGGGACACCCCCTCCCCTCAGACCCCACCCCCAGGCCGGCGGATTCTCCAAAATTGCGCGGCTGTGTTCCTATTTCCAGTTTTCAAATGTTGGCAGGTCTGCTATAAACTTTAAATGGACATCAGTGATTGTGTTGAAGACTGAAAAATAAAAACACTGAATTCTATAAAATGACTTTAACCTAGATGTTTCACAGGTATTATCACAACTATGCATGGTTACAAACAGAATAGGAAAAGAGAACTTTAGGCATAGTAGTATCAGCAGGGATGCCAACCAGTATGATTTTATCATATTTAGTACGATAAGAACAGTAAAATACGACAGTACGATATTGCTGGCAAAAAATATGATTTCAAGTTTAAGTCATCTCCTGTCTCCTTCTCATTTTATAAATACTCTACAAAAACAGTGTGCTGAATTTGCACTGGAAAAGTCTGGTTTGCATTTGTTTGTATACCATATCGTAAGATACACCACACCACAAGATTACAGGGTGTGCATTTTCACATTTCTAGTTCTATTATACTGTATTATTATAGGGTAGAGTAGTGCAGGGTATGGTGGTACTGAAAGGGATGTGTGGCATTTTGTAGACATTGATTTGAAAAGTCTGACTTTTCACTGAAAAATCTGATTTTTCAAGAGAGTAAGTCTGATTTTTTTTATCACAAGGTTGGCATCTCTGTATCAGTACATTGTGTAGACCTGTACAGTACATAACATTGAGTGATTTAAGGTTTAACAAATGCCCTAAGTATGTAAGGAGTATAGGATTTACCAAAAATGCTAGTGCTAAAAACTTCAGTAAAGGGATAATTTTAAAGTTTTATTGTTCGGGAGATTTCCCCTTTCGGGAGAATCTACTGTAGTTTTCTTCTGGTCAAGGGAAAATTGGTCATGGGCACCGCCTTGTTCATGTTACCAGCTTCCTGCATGTATTCTTTGTGTACATTTTTGGTGGCAAATGGATTTTGGAACCTTCTTGCAAGGTTTATTGGTCTAATGTATAAAATGGAATTAAATATATTTTCGGTAGGTGTATTGTCATAGCTACCAAAGAGCCACATCATTTTTGGTGGTTTACTTCGTGGTTTTTGAGAAAAAAGCAAGTTTTTAGGTGGTCTCCAATCTTGCTAATTACCTTGTCTTTGTTAATAGGATAGAAAGCTTATATACTGTGTTGTATTAGTTTTCTTGCATTCGGGAGAATTTTGGTTTCATCCCAAATGGTAGAATTTGCAGACTAATCATACTGCAAGAAAATAGTGAGTGTTTTTTTATCTCGCTCACAGCTTATGAAATTCATTTGCATTTATCCAGGAATATTGTTTTAAACAGGAACTGAACTTTTTGAACAGAGAAATTCTTCACAAACTAGACATTTTAAAGTTATCTTGAAGTATTATGTAAGTATATTTTTCAGGTGTAAAAGAAAAAAGCGTGAAAGAGATTAAGCCTAAATTTCACATACAGTGTCATTTTTGTTTGTCATCCTAATACAGTAGTGTTTGCTTGCCAAACAAGGCAGGTTCCGTATAGTATTTCCTGTACAGGTATCTGTGTTGTCTGGCTTTACATGCGACACTTTGAATAATCTCCTCATGTTACCAGAGAGAATGAATCATTCTCTTCGAAGCCTAGGAAACATTTCATTCTTTCAAAAAAGGAATTTGATAACATCTGCCTGTAATCATTACATCATCGAATGGAACTGTCTTGCTGGACGTGTCCTAACAGTGTAGCTGAGACTTGTGAGGGGCACGTTCAATGCTTTTAGTATTATTAAAGATGATTATCTTGCAAATCATCGCAGAAAATGTCGCACAGTAATTAACACAAGCTTGGTTAATAATAAGATTTAGTTTTGCCAAGAGATGATGAGATACTGCCCTTGACATATTGCCAAGCCATGATTTGAACACATAAAGGGGAGAGAGCAGCCACCCCAAACTTCTTTTAAAATATATGCTGAATCTAAGAAATCTCTAATTTCGTTCACAAGTATCTTTCATTATGTTGTTGTGGGAAAACTGTATAAAAACATTGAATATTGTAAGGAAACCAAGGAGTTTTTCTGCATGAATTTAACAAATAAGTACAGTGTAACAAAAATATTGTCACATGATTGCTAGGAGCCATTACTGCATTAGGATGACAGGATACACTTCTAATTAGGGGGACTGCATTTTCTCTTTAATACTAACAGTATGAATGTGCAGTGCTTGCATCTGACATTGAAAATTGAATGTTCACATGTATTTGTACTTACAACATTTTATTTACACTGTCTCTCATGGATCAAAGATGATCATGAAATCTGTGTAATATTGAGTGCTATGTCATATTTCAATATTTGGCGTGAAAACAAATACTTTTGCGTGCACAGTCCTACCTGTAGTTTGTTTTCGTGTCAAGCAGATGTGTGATGCTGCTTTACAGTAAGAACTTTCAGTAGATATGAAACGTACCAACATACAAATATTAGTTTATAGTACACATAGTATAACTACCAAGATTGAGTCACACATCTCTCACATTTGATTTTTACCATTTTTGGAGTTTCTTTGAATCACTTTTGAAATGTATTTTGCAATATTGTTTTTCTTTATCTCTTTTTCAGCATCTAACTATACTTTGACTACATATTTCTTGTTCTTAATTTAACATTCTTTTATGTTAATGTTTTTCTCTTTCTGCCGTCATGCAATTACATACAGAGTGGCATGTATCTGAAATATAAAGAATACTTGTTTTTTCCTTTCAGTCTTTCAAACCAGGTGGTTGAAGTTCATGTTTAAACAATATTGTTTCCTACAGTGAAATTCCTTAAAAATAGATGGTTTCCATCATTAGTGCAATAATTTTACTCTCGTTGGATGTCATTGAACCAGTCTGCCTGTCAATTACGTTGTCAGTACTGTTTTGTATCTTTTAATTGTTCTGTTCGTCTTGTGTTTGTGTTTAATATATGACGCTAATACAAGGATGTTTGTCGTGTGTAATTCCATCTACCCAGCTGCAGTGAATATAGTATTGCTTACATGCTCTGTCTTGATAAAATTCTGGCTGCATGAGGGGGTACAGTAATCAAGTTTACGGTTATATCATAGGAGTTCCAGTGAGTTGATACAAACCACACTTGTATTGTGTGCAGGGAGTAGTTAATGTGGAGAAGTGATGCACTGTACACTTCTTGAAACCAGGTTTGCTTTGGAGAGTTACTGTATCTTGCTTTTGTTCCAGTCATTCATGAGTATGTTTATAAGCTGTTGTCATGGTGACAATGAGAAGACATTAACATCAACTTTTAATGGCCAGTTGTCACACAAAAATGGAATTTTTAACTTGCATCCTTATTTGTCACAATAAATCTAATGAATCTCAAATTTGAGTTACAAGAATTTTGTTGTAACAAAAGTTTGATAGCAAATGTAATTATTTATTTATTTAATTAATGATATTTGCAAATTAGCTAAAACACAAGCAAGATTACATTCAGATATAGGTAAGGTTCTGTCTCTAGATGTATAATTGTACTTAAGTGGCATCTGTTATTATTTACAAACAGTTCTGTAGTCACAGCACACCACCATGAGTAGCTGACTGAATAGCCTTGTGGTTAGGGCATTTAGCAATCAGCCTGGAGGGTGGCTGGGGTTTGTTCTCGCAATAAATCTGTTTAAAAAAGAATGAGTTTGTTGAAATGGGGAAAGTTTTTTTCATTGTAAAAAATGACTGGATATACAAAGTTACATAATTTATCTACCATTTGGAAATTACCATTGGGAAGGACATGTGGTCTTTTATGAAAAACCATCTCCTCACCCCTCCCACCCCTCTCATAAGCCAGTATGTGTTTATCCACAGTAAATACTATGTGGCTTACTTCACATTTTCTTCATAAACATTCCAAAATTTTACCCTTCCCATCAGCCAACCTGCTGATATATGTCACCCTGTTGTGAATTCTGCATTATTTGGCATTTATAACTGTGATTTGTAGATTTAGTTTCTCTGTTTCTAGTATTCTATGTTTCTTTAATTCTTTCAGGGATCTTCTTTCAGATCAGTCGATGAACGGTGAAGTTACTGCTCGCAGCTATAATGTGTATGGTATCCCCTCGTTATTTCTATGCTACCTTCTGCATGCATCATCACATGCTTCACCTCATTTAAATGCAGAATTGCATCACATTTTTACTCAGTGGTGCTCATTTTCATGCATTAATATACTTTTTCACCATTCATAATGATTGGATGCATTTTACTGTATACAATACACTAACATTGCTTTTTACCTTTCAATAATTTTGATTGCTTTCCTTAACAGCAGAAGAAGTTTCTATTTTATCTAAGAAGTATCATTTTTCCATTAACATCATAATATTTTGCATTTAGCTAAAAAGTGATGCCGCCGAAAATGTATCCTTACTTTTAACCTTGCAATTACAGGTAGCTTAGTATTGGATTCTTTTCCTGCAGCTTACGCTTATAGATATTTTGTGATGTGGAAGGTAGGGAAGATATATTATCAGTGATAAAAAAAAAATGAAGAAATCATAACATGCAAACTTCTCCCTTTTAAAACATCCTACCCAATGAAAGATCCCCTGCCGTCTCCCTTTCCAGATATGAAAAATGCAGTTTGTTTTGCCATATATTTTGCTCTCATGATTTAGTGTATTCATTGGCAGTACCAAGTCTTTGTGAGTTGGGGGGTAAGGAGGGAGGGGACTGGCAGAAGAAATTATTATTGAGGAAAATGAGAGCATGCTGACATGCGATTAACTGCAGCTGCAAATGTTAGTACCTGGGTGTGCACAAGCTAAATTGAAATTCTGACATTATGTAGACAACCTTCAGGTTTGTGTTCTCACATACTTTTATTAAATTGTAAAGATCGTCACTGTATGCTATGTATACCTACCATACACATGCAGTACACTAGTAGAAAAAGAGTACAATGACATCAGAAAAGACACATCCTACTCGGTGGACAGTACAGACAAGTACGGACGTGCAGATAACCTTTACAGCTGCAGGTAATTGCACTTGGGCATGCTATAGGTTACATTTTGTTATACCCCCTACAAAAGCCTTTTTTTCATCAACGAAACCAAATACTTATTGTTCATGTGCTATTTGTAAGTGGCAATTCTCTACAATTTGAACCCCCCTTGAACCCCCATTGGCCCTTTGCTAAATTATTTTGGGGAAGGTATCTAGAAAGTAAACCAGTATTTGCCTAGTACTACATCTACAGTACTATGCAGTATTTTTGTCATTAAACCCATTTAATATTAAAGACATGAGCGATATGACATTAATTCCAGACATTGATTCAGCGAGAGTTGTTGCTGCTTTTATACACCATCTTTTTATTGCTGCCTTTTAGTACCTTGCAATGCACCGTTTCATCACATACTACCTCTATACACATTAATACTTCCATTTGTACAAGTATAGTTCATATTTCGTAATTGCATGCAGGAGAAGAGAGGTGACATTCTCTTTGTATTGGATCATTCATCTTAATAAGTAAAGAGATGCTTCAGTGTGGGACCATCTAGGTAGCTGCAAAATTCTGGAGGGGGCAAGTGGAGGGGCAAATTGTTGATGGGGTCACTTTGCATGGATGCATCATGTAAATGTTTGTAATAGGAATCATAGGGGTGAAAAAACAAGGGAGGATTGTCCTGCAGTTTGCAGTTTTCCACCATATATGAGGCAGGGGGAGTCCAGTGGGCAGCAGCCTCCCCTCTCCCAGCAAAAATGGTTGATTTCAGGCAGAAACTCTCTACTGTACAGGTAAGTTGTTATTGTCAGCAAAGTCCATGTCATTGCTGGAAAAATTTCAGGGCAAGCACCTTGTACCCCCCTTGTGGAATATGTGCTCCTGGGCATATGCCTTTGCCCGTCATGCTTTGGCTATGGGGTCCAGATCATTGTAGGTACTCCTGTTTCAATTAGTGTGATTTCATATAACATCAAGTGCCATTGTAGGCTGTACTGTGACTGAACTTGTTATAAAAATGCATATCTTAATAGATTGATGATCATTCATATATCATATCAGTGCAGTTGCAGGTTGTACCATGAATGAGTCTGTCATGATTAATATCCCTACCTTGAATGATTTATGAATATGCATACCTATATTTTGAGGAGTATATCATATTTAAGTACCTTCTTGTTCCTAGAATAGAAACACTGTTAGCTGCTTGCTTTAAAACCATAATGCAATGGTGACGCTTTTGGGCAATAAAAATGCTCACTGGCCACACCCATGCAAATTCTGGCCAACCTCTTGTCTTTGTCAACATTGGATGTTTTCCCAATAAGTTTGAACATTAGTTTCCAAAATGAAAATGAAGTCTTCCAAATTATTCTCTTCCATCTGAAGTTAATTCTTAGTGCTAGTATTCACATAAGGATGTCCTATTTCAGGATAATTCACAACACTTCAAATCCTAGTCAAAAATTATTCAAAGGTGGATGATTTGTATTTCATTTTATAGTCAGCCAAACTTACAATTAAATACTTACTAAAAAGCAGACCAAAGGCCTAAGAATATAAATTTCCCCTTAATTTGGAAAATTCCATCGAATATATGTTGTAGGTGGGAAAGATTTTTCTCGGAATTTATTTCTTAGTATGGACAGTGCTTTATGCATGTGAATGGGAAAGATAAAAATCAGTCATGTTAAAACTATCTTAGACAGCTAGTGTATATATAGGATCAGCTGTATCCTTGACATCAATCAAAAATTTCTTTCTTTGTCATCAGCTTGTTTAAGCAACTGATCAGTCTCCTTTGATGCAATTATTAAATATTGGTGCAGAAATCTGCAAACAGGAAAAGAATGGGATTTCATGACATTTTTCACATATTCTGGTTCGTATCTGTGAAAATTAAATTTAACCGAAACTTGAACTGAAGCAACCAGCTAACAGCGCTGTAGGACAAACATTCACAGGCAATTAACTGTACGAGGCGTGGATACCAATACATTACAAGCAGGTTGACAGTCTCTACTATACTTCCTAGTAGTTTGTAAAGCTGCATTGAACTGGAATATTGTTTCAAAACTGCAGACTAGATATGGCACAGAGAAATGGTATCGTAAAATTCCATTAACCATGATCTCTTATTGATTGGAATTGAAACGCTTGTAGAGCGCAGTCCTTTTTACTGAAAAGTGAATGAAATTTGTATTGTGTTTTAGAAAACTGGGGGCATTCACTGTTTTCTGGTATATACAGTGTAGTGTTGTATAATTTTTATCAGAGTACTTTCTTTAGAAGATGGTTTGAGACATTTGAAGCTCTGGAGCTGAAAATTTAGGTGATATTACAGTTGCGAGAGATAGCAAGTACCTTCTGGGTTCGGGAATGCACTCCCCAGGAAATTTTGTAAAATTTGGCTTTCCACAATTTGTGATATTTCATGTTTTATATCACTCCCATTTAAAATTTGTATTCTCTAAATTAGCAAAATTTTTCAGAGATTCTTCAAAACCCTTAGAAGGGCTTTATTTATCGCATTTTGATGAATATGTATGTATCTCATGAATATGTAACATCCCATCATTCACACCCTCATTAACTATCCATCAGTCACTTTGATCATGTTCACAGTCAGTGGCATAGTCAGAAATAGGGACAGTTTGGGTAGGGGAGAGGTAAGAGGGAAGGGTATGAGTTTGATCACAGGCAAGTTTGTTAGTGAGAGTACTTTTCCTTACCTTGTTGACAAGGGAGGACCAGAAGTTGAAACTGAAAGGGTTCTTGCCTCATCACATTTCCCTGGCTGGTTATGTCACTGGTCATCTGCATGACATATTGCCAACATTTATTTTGCATCTTTCTAATCAGATTTAGTTTTATTCTTTGCAAACTTTGGAAAATGTTAACATTTGGCTTTTTGAATTATTTAAGAATTAATTTTGTAAAGGATTGGGTTGCCTTGGTCACAGAACACCAGCATGAATTTTTACAAACACATGAATTTTTAGGTTATGAAAGTAAACTTGAAAGGAAAGTTTTGTTCATTCATATGTAAAATGCACACAAAAATGTGGAAAATAATTTTGCCATTTTACGCACTTTTTTACTGGAATGAGATGCATCTTGTCCAAAATCTTTTCTGAAATTATGGCTAAATTTTACAGCTTAGTTGTCAGAAACTTTATGGAGAGGTTATGAAATATTTTGTGGAAGAATTGTGTCAATTGATATTCCACATACTTGTCAACAATTAGTGTTCTCATTTTTTGTCGGGTATGTATTTTCAATACCTCTTGTCTACTGCATAATACTCTCATTTTTTCAAAATTAGAACAAGCATCTCGAAGAGAGAATATTGTTGGGCCCCAAGCGGTAGCCTTGGGCATTTTTATTTGAGCTTTTTGCATCAGGAGTGAGATTGTAAGGAGAGTGTCATCACACTTTTGAAGGATGTTTGTATAATGAACTGTGGCATCTGGGAATTGGGAGGCACAAACCAAATTATGGATTGAAATACTGTGTGGTACATTATGAGGAAAAAAATTTTTGGCTTCATTGATGCCACCATACCAATACTGCACAGAGGTTAAATTTAGCCTTGTATGGTGTAGGGAAGACATACCAGAAAAATGAGATGTGTTTATGTTATGAATAGATGCTTCTCTGCTATGCTCCTTGACAACCCCCCCCCCCCCCAAAAAAAAAGAAGACAAGGTAAACCTGAAACACTGTGATCTATATTCCCCTCCTAATTACCTCCTTGTTACCCATGTAACCCTTGCCCACTGGCAGTTAGTACCTGGCAGAAGGAAGTTGATAGCACAGTGAGAAGAGGGGGCCCTCCCTCATCCTACTTCAACTGCCAAGTTGAAATGTTATCATTCAAGAGGGTCCCCCTTCCCTTAAGCATATGGAGCCACTTTCATTTGGGGGTGTTGATGTCTTTGCCTAAAGCTTTATGCATGTACAGTATGCCCGACAAAATGGTATGTTTTGCTCTAATATAGCAGTCTTCCTGAATAGGGGAAAGGGGGGAAGGCTGCATCCCCCAGCCCCCCCCCCCTCCCCCCCACCGTGTGCACATAAACCTGTTCCCACTGTGTTATCAACTTCTGCCAGGAGCTAAGTGGAGGTAGGTGAAGGTTACATATGTCCTTAGAAGCTAAATATCAGGGTTCATAGGTTTCCAAACCAGTAAGGTTTAGGGAATCTTCTCTTATTAAAAAGAGCCTTGTCATTTGGGAAGCCTTATAAAGCCTCATCATCACAATTATGGAATTGAGCCCCCCCACCCCCACCCCTAAAAAAATGGAAAATCATCTTCATGTCAAATAAAAGTGCATTTTTATTTTACATCTCTAATTTATTCATTTTGCATTCACTGATAACTATCAAACTTTGGTAAGTTGCTGCATCATATCCCATTTTCCTTTTGAGGTGATTGGACAGGATTCCTTGGTGGTGGAAGTGTTTCAAATTTAACAATTCTTCAATATTTGACTTAAGTTTTCTTTTCATTTTCATGGCTAATTTTGTGAATGATAACATGAATATAACTCTTTCTTTAATACTAAATGGAATGTCTCTTCTCATAGCACCCTGCCCTCTACAGTTTTTCTTTATTGAACGAGCATGGTCCACTTGATTTAGATCAAAGATTCATGAGACTAAAGATGTGAACCCTCAACCTAGTCTTAACCCTAACCATAATCATCTCTTAGCCTAACCTTAACCCTAACCATGATCTTACCCATAACCATCCTTATCATAACCCTAACCCTAATTCTATGTATGTCTAATCCCAACCCTAATCAAAGCAAGTGCGTGAGCAGATCTCTGGTCAAGTGAACCTTTAACGAATTTTCATTTTAGTGGGACATTCCTTGCTGAACACTTGGATAGAACCACAATTTTAAATAATAATAATATAATAATAAAAATTTAAATTTATAATGCACACATATCCATCCTGCAGGATGCTCAAGGCGCAAAGAAAGAAAAGTTACAGACAGTTACAGCAAATCAGGAAAAGCTTGTTTCATGAGATGAGTTTAAAGGTTTGCTCTTAAAGGAAATGTTCTCCAAGCTGTTGCAAGTGTATATTCACTGTCCAAATTTTGTTAGGGCATTTATAAATTGCACTTTATAACTATCAAAAGTTACAAAATTTTCAAAAAATCATAAAATGTTATGTTTAAATTAAACATCACACAAATTTTTGAAAACATTGCTTGAATGATGCAATAGGTAATATTGAGAATATTAGGAAGATTGGTCAGTGAAAATAATTTAGAAGTTGAGACACTGTCAGCAGTTAAAGACAGGAAAGTATATTTTTAGGTTAGGTATAGGTTAGTTGGTGACTGCTCTTTGATTGACATCAAAGTTTCCAACCAATTTGAAAGTCGAGATGACCACGGCCTTTTTTTCCAAGTTGTGGCAGAGCTGGCTTTTTTACATTTTATAGCCTTGTATGCTCACCAGGAAATGGCCTTAAGCAATAAAACAGGTTTATTCTTGCACAAGGAAGAGCCTCATACAGTTATGGGAGGAGCTAGAAGATGCATAGTTGGGAGAATTGGAACTGTCTGGGATCATGAAAATTCCCCTTTAAGTTAGGAGGAGAGAAAGCAAACGTCCCCTACCCCTTCTTTCAAAAAACATACAATCGAAAATTTTTGTCAGGGATTATGAGAAGTGCCAGTCTACAAAGGTGCTATCACAAGCTAAAACTTACACCTAGTGGACAGCAGTTGATGAAACACTTCGTTTCCACGCAGTTCACGTTTCCTGCTTTTATTCACTTAAAATGAAGAAAGAAATGTCAAGAGGTGTGGTTGACACACAAACTGTGGGTGGGTAGGTTAAATTTGATTTAAAAATAGTAAACGGCAAATGAAAGATGCATTTTCAGTTTTATGCAGAGCCGCTTCTAATGAAATGTCAAATAAATGTCCATTTGTCAGACATATTGCAAGTTATTAAGTAATTTGGCTGATGAATTAATTCATTTAGGACAACAGTAATCAGGTTTAACTGGCTTTTCAATCCCAAAATACAACTGTGTTTCAGGGTGGTGCTTTAGTTATTCTGCATCGCCTACTCCATTCGAGTAAAAATCAAAAGTGAAAATAAATTTTGTGTACTAGTGGGACCCAGATTGCTTGCATGAAATTGGTCTGTATTTTATACAAAATATACTAAAAATATTCTTTTTATTAAAGTGATGAAGTTGTGACATGGCATAAATAAACTGGTGAAAGTTGTGACCTGTCTAGTAACAACAAGAAAATATTGTACATGAATTGTACAGATACATGCTGCACAATAGCAATGGCTTGGCAAATGCCCCCTCAAAATTGTACATCAACTTGGAAGGTATCACAGTTTTCAAAATAATTTGATTTTACCTAGAAAATACATTTTGCAAGACTTTATTCTTAAAACCAATACTGATCTTGTCATTAAAAAATATAAATTTCATAATTTCATAATTTCTGCTTTTCTGTTTCTACTCTTAATCTTATCTGATACATTTTACTGGGGTGCAGCCTTACCTTATTCTTGAAATTTGCTTTTAAAAGAATGAATTTTTCTAGTTTGTTGACAAAATATAAAAGTAATATTTGGAAATATTTGTGATTCTGAGAAACATTTTACAATTTTAGTTCAACTTTCAGGATAACATCATTAGTCTATTTAGCTCCTCATTACCTCCTATTCATATACCATTATTGCCTGCAATAACAATCTGGCAAACCTGTAACACCACGGGATCCCCTTTCTACAGAGGGCGCCCTATATCCTGACTCTTCCTTCTCCATTTTGCCTTCTATTATTCCATGGACAATATGATTAAATCGGTTTCTGTGGTTTTATGTTTAACCTAGGATGAAACTAACTGTGATTTTGTTAAATTTTAATGTTAGTGTGAGCTTCAGATTACCTTAACAGAAAAGCTTATGTTTAACAGTCTAAAAGTGTTTAACAGTTAAAAGCTGCAGTAGTTATTTCCAAAAGTGCATGAAGCCTGTCTCTGTGGAACCCATTAATATGTCAATACTCGTTAGAAGTGTATAATTAACCTGCAATATACAGAAGGCTAGTGCAATTAATTATCTACGTGGTTCACATTAGATGTTTATCATGGGTATTTTCAACTTTGCTACTATCATCTGAAATGGGCAAAGTACCTACATACTGATTTCAAACTCACACTCGCTTCAATCTTTTTCTTCCCTCGTAACCACGGAAAAGTTTATGGATAAGCAACAGAGTGAATTTAAACAAAGAATTAGGTTTTCCTGTGTTGATAGTGTTAGTATATGGAGTGAAACATAACAGGCTTTCCAAAAGAGTTGAGAGGAACAGTGGTGGAAAATAATGTAAATAATAGCAGGGGACGTATCAAATCCATGAAAGAACAGAATGAATGGTCTCGTTATGACACTTCTTCATGTGTCATCATCTTCAAAGCTTTGTAAAATTGACACAGTCAGATGCTGACCTTGTGGGACAGCTCAGAAACAGGTAACCACTATAAAACCATGTATAATTTTGAAGGTATTGTTGATAAAATTTGGGACTTCTTCTGGAGAACAGTACTAAAAAGTCTATTGTTGGTTACCAAAAAATCTGTCTTTTTTTCCATTTTTTTTTATTGAAGAAAAAGCTGTGAAAATTGATGCATATGTAGAAACTGCATTTGCCTGTGATATATATATCGACTGTTAGAACTTAGAAGTTTTCAGAGGAAAAAATTGACATACTGCAGATGAGCTAAAGCATATGTAACAGATAACATGTGGGTTAACATTTGGAATTCAACACTAATTATTTCAGGAGAAAATCGTATTTAATGGAATTTGTTGCAGTTATTCAGTTAAAGGGCAACGTAATTCAATTCCTCAGCCTGGTCCTGTTGTCAGAAATTACCATCAATAAACTTTCTCTGAGAAATTGAATGGTGAATTAAAGGTGAATGAAACCCTAAGAAAATTGAATTGATAGTACTGATATGCTTGGTTTAATTCAAGTATAATAGCATATTATCAGGAGAAAACCCTGGAGGCGAGGAAACTTACTGCTGCAGGAGGTGAGGGATGGGATTAAATTTTAGAAATTGGGACAGGGAAGCCTAGAGGAAAATTTTATTGGAAGGGTTGCTTTCCTCATTGATAAAGATTTGGATTTACTAATTACAGCGTAGTAACCCAAATTTTTGTAAAACTAGCAAATGTCTAGTTTTACCCATTTTCGAAAGCTGAAATTTGATAAATTATCAAATTCACTGTATTTGGGCCATTTTAATGGATATGTTTGATGGTTACATGCAGTTATTGTTTACTTGAATATCACACTACTTTAGGCATGTAATGAAGTTATAAAATTTAATTCTCCTTTCTTTCAAAATTGAAGTGGCATTTACTTTCAAAAATGTAATTTTTGATGACCCATTCAGAATTTAACATTGTAATTACTTGGTGGATGTGACTTAAATAGTAAAGTTGTGTTAGGCTCCATGGAGACTTTTGGATATGGCTGATGTATCATTATGAAAGATAGGAGATGGAATTGCATAATGCTTAGACTCAGAGGAAGAAAAAGTCAGAGAACCTCAGAAAAATTGTCGGGAATGAAAAATTTGTACTCTCAATGTAGCTCTGGTTCCAAAAGTTAGAATAGGAATTCCAAGAATGATTTCACTGCAGTGTATTGGCTTCAGAGCTTGGAGACCTATATAAGTGGCATCAGACAAAAGCTATGCAAACCCATCGCATGAAGTGACAAACTCGTTTTAGTGAAAGAGAAGTTGATTGATGGGGATGAGGCCTTATTCCATAAACTGTAGTAAGCCTTCTGCTGGTCTCTGTTACATTCACTCACACCCTTGATTATTTTAGGAAGATAAGAAGAATTCATTTCCCCTTAAAATTTGGGAAATGGCTGATAATTTTTAGTCTTCTAGCAGATTTCTTAATATAGTATAGCTTTTAAAGAGAATTTGCTTCAGGATTTCTGTCTCGCCTGTGGATTATTTGTGGGGCATGCGGCTTCTTTCACAACCCTTTGTTTTGAATTTTCTTCAGTAAACATTTAGAAGGAAACACTTTCCTACTAAATCTGATTAAAATAAGGATGAAATTTATAAAAATAAAAAACAAAACACAAATAACAAAAATATACTATGCCATCTATATGCAATGATGAATTTACACAAGCTTGCTTTTTTGATTTTAAAATAATTGCTTAACGAGCCTTTTGTAAATTTGTAGCAAAATACGTGAATTTTTTTTATAATTTTGCTCTGCTTCTGGATTCTATACACGCCCTTTTTTCAAGTCTGCAATGTCACATGGTTAAGGAGCTGCTCACAAATCAGACCGCCGAGGGCCGCGGGCCGACAAAGCAGTCCACTACTACTCATTATGCAGCCTGCATATCGCTCACGCTTGAGTGCACACAGTCACGGAACCTCCGTGAAAGTTAATGAGCTCTGAGTTTCCAGCAGAGAGGTGCTGCTATTGTTTGTAAACAATAGCTGTACTTGGCTTCTGCTGGTTCGTGGTTTTGCATGTAACAAAGGTACATCGACCACTCAGGAAGAGATATAAATGGCTTAAAAAGCAGTGTGAAGTAAGAAGTTGGCAAGGCTTACCAGTTGCCACACTGTGCCATATACGGAATGTGTCAAATTATTTTCTGCTAGCTCTCCCGTTGCAAAAGATTCTCATCCACCCACACTGGTTCATCTCCTTCCTTTGTTAGCTTTACTACACCCTCAAGATTTTCGGAATATTAAAAAAATGGCAGTTACGGTACCTGAATGCAATGTTTTGCCCCATCTACAGTACAACTCAGAATGTAACGGCCGTTAGTTGTGTTAACCGTTAAAAATTTTCCGTTAGAAAAATATTCCTACGGATACGAGTCTAACGCTAGAAACGATCACGAAAGTTGCGTTACTATCGTTAACTGCGTTAGACTTAAACTCTGTAACGTTGATTTTACAGTACAGCCCAGAATAAAATGGGCGTTAGTAGCGTTAAGCATTAGAAATTTTGCGTTAGAAAATAAAGTTCCTACCGATACGAGTCTAACGCTAGCAACGATCACGATAGTTAAGTTACTAGCGTTAGAGGACTGCTCTACTGCTAGTAACGCTAGGATCGTTAATTGCAGTAAACTTCTACTCTTCCGAACACTGCTAGCGTTAACTGCGTTAGACCGACTTAAATTCTGTAACGTCGATGTTAGCTTTGGTCTGTACATTTGTGATATTTGCAATAACGATCAGGCCGAAGCTTACCCTTCTAAGATGTAATGGTTTACAGTCATCATTGGCATGCACGTGTCCAAAAGTGTAACAGGTGAACGAAAGTCTAATTCTGTTCTTTTTAATGAAGGCGAATTTCGGAAGTACAGTAAATATCAGTTATGTGTACTTCCGTTATTAATCAAAAGGTTTATGAAGTTTTCAAACGCCCAAAAATGTTTCGGAACTTGCCAATAAATTTCCGAAACATTTTCGAATATTCTAAATGATTTTTAACAAATGTCTGATAATTTCTTTTTAATGGCGGAGATTTTGGAAGTAAATGGCAGTTCTATGTTCTTCCGTTATTTATCAGAAGGTGCATGGAGTTTTTAAACGCGCAAAATATTTTCAAACTTGCCCAGAAATTTCCGAAACATTTCGAATATTCTAGATGATTTTTAACAAGTGTCCGATAATTTCTTTTTAATGGCGGAGATTTTTGGAAGTAAATAGCAGTTCTATGTTCTTCCGTTACTTATCAAAAGTTTCTAAATGCGCAAAAATATTTTCGGACATACACAAAAATTTCCGAAACGTTTCAAAATATTCTGGATGATTTTTACCAAATGTCCGATGTTTACTTTTTAATAACGGAAATTTGGGAAAGCAAATAGCAATTTTATGTTCTTCCGTTATTAATCAAAAGATTCATGAAGTTTTCAAACGCGCAATAATATTTTCGAACATGCAAAAAATTTCCGAAGGTAAGAAACCTTTTTCTGAGTGATTTCTAACAAATGTCCGATACTTTCTCTTTAATGGCGGAGATTGTTGGATGTAGATTGCCGTTTTATGTTCTTCCGTTATTTATCAAAAGATTCATTAAGTTTTTAAACGCGCAAAAATATTTTCGACTATGTCAAGAAATTTCCGAAACATTTTCAAATATTTTAGATGATTTTTAACAAATGTCCGATGAACTATTTTTTTTTAATGTTGATGATGGAGATATTCGGAAGTAAATTGCATTTTTTTTGGTCTTCCGTTATGTATCAAAAGATTCATTAAGGTTTTAGAAGGGCAAAAATATTTTTGAACATGCCAAGAAATTTCCGAAACATTTTCAAATATTTTAGATGATTTTTAAGAAATGTCTGATAAACTATTTGTTTTTTATTTTGATGACGGAGATTTCCGGAACTAAATAGCAGTCCTATATTCTTCCGTTATTTATCAAAAGGTTCATGGAGTTTTTAAACGCGCAAAGTATTTCGAACTTGCCCAGAAATTTCCGAAACATTTCGAATATTCTAGATGATTTTAACAAAGTGTCCGATAATTTCTTTTTAATGGCGGGGATTTTTGGAAGTAAATAGCAGTTCTATCATGTTCTTCCGTTACTTATATTAGGCTGATGTAATTTCCAAAGGGTAACGCAATTGATAAATTTTTCCTTTCTTGAAGTTGCGAAATTTTTTCAAACGTATAAAAAAGTTCCGTCACGGGAAGGATTAGCAAAGGCGCATGAATATTTCCAAACGTGCCGAAAAATATTTGCCACTGAAGGTACCAAAGCTTTTGGAACGTTTCAGATTTCTTCTTTTGAAACTTACGAATGGTATTCATAATTGCAAAGAGAAACTCGAAAGTAAATGGCGGCCCTCCCTTTTTCTTCCTTTGTATATAAAAAACTCAGGAAGTTTTAGGCAATTAAACTGATATAATTTTCAGGGGTCACGCAATTGATTTTTTTTTTTGAACATGCGAATATTTCTTCGAATGTTTGAAAAAAAATCGTTCCGTTACGTTTTGTTTGTTAGCCTAAGCCTTAGGGAGATAAAGGTGTTGCAGCTTAGTCACAGGTATTCGCACATGGGCGTCAACCCTGGGGGGGGGGACACGTTCCGCCCCCCCCACATATTTTGGAAATACACCCATTGACTTAATTTTACACAGTAAATTTTTGACAGAAGTGGCCATGCCCCCCCCCCCCACATTCGATTAAAGATTGACGCCCATGCATTTTACACAGGTGTTGCGATGCATATGAATCCCACTTTACCCCCCCCCCACCCCTAACCTTTGGAATCACAATGGCGGAATGGCCTTAGTTTAAATTCTAACCAACCGCACTATATACCCTATCCTCTACGACGCAATTGCTTAGATTTTTAATCTTACCTATTTTACAAAACTTTTGAAGTCCAAGTCCATAGGAAAAACGTTAATCCAATTATGCAATCAATTTTCGAGGCTTGGCTCCTGAATCTCCGACTCAGGGCCCTACAGCGGAATGCAATTACAGCGTACATACGGCCCCTACCATACCTTTGCCGGGATTCCTCCTAAATTCACTCGCGGTGTACTGTGCTAAGACGATCCGAATTATAACCTGGCCCTTGGGAAACCGTATCTACATTTTCATTTAGTACTGTAACACGCTTTGTATGCTATGGGCGCCACATGTTGCACGCTACTATTATAAGTGCGGGCCGCTGCAAATGCCAGGGGTCCGAAGAAATGCGGTTCCTTTACGTGAAAACATCCAATCGCAGCTATGGGTTTAATACTCATTCATAAACGGCCAGCTCCCGTTTTTGCGTAGCCTTTTTTGGAAGTCGTATGCCCATTTAGTCCTCGTACGTTTTTCGTGACGTCACACACATCGCTCCGTATTTTTTTGCAACCTTCGACAGCCAGCGCCATCTTGGTGTATACAAACGAGTCATATTTCTTTCGATGCCAACTCATACCAAAAACGTTTATTCGAGAATAGACTTATTCTACACCTATGGTTAAGATTAGGCATTAAATTTAGCCCGTAATGGTTGATTTTACTGATAATCTTCATATTTAATTTTAGTCCAAGGCAGATAGTACTTAACGCACGTAGAGCGGCACGTTACCCAGGATATGAAAGTTACTTCGTTAGGTTTGTGTACCACTATCAGGCCTATACGCGGAAGCGACAGTACGATCGTGAATCGTGCTGTAAGTTTTCAATAGGTGGGTGTAGCCTAGTAGGGGCAGGATTTAACACTTGATCATTAATGGTAAACCCTCACGGGGACTGGTAGCAGCCAATGGCAATTTTGCACACGTCAGTCTCTAAAAAAGGCGGGAGGGGGAGGGAGGAGTCCAATGACGTCACTCGGCAAGCCCGCAAAAATTGTTTAAACTAGTTAATTACCGATTATGTGTCGTGAAAATGTGCACTGCTCGCAATGCACAGAACGTTGCATGCAAACTAGTTGGGACCCCCTGCAGGTGCCTGTGAAAATCTCGAGCTGAAGTTTTCTCATGGAATTGAACATAATACCTGTAGTCCTACATTGGTATGCTAGCAACGAGCTAGCCAGAAATTGATGTGTGCTGCTTGGGGGCTATAAGATATAGGGCAGTACAATGATGGGCTGAAAAATAAGACAATGCAGTGAGTTATAGATTCATTTATGCAGGCCTCTGCTTGTCTGCTTCGTATTGCCGCTGAAAATTGTATACCGTAATTTGCAGTTCTCTGTGCAGAAGGGTATGGACACACCCATTCATGGCCGTAAAAACGACAGCGGCATTTCGTCTTTTTACATGCTCTGAGGATGAAAAAGCGCCGCTCACTTCACAAACTGGGAATTAATAGGATATATATTGCAAGAATGGCGGTTCGGGACGGCTGATTATTTTCATGCGCTCCAAGGTAAGGAAGTTTTCTGCAAACTTGAAATTAGGGGAACACGATTGCACATTTTGCGGGCAACTACTACAAACGGGCCTCACGAAAAGCCAACACGAAAACATCTAGGCTATGATCGCTGAGAATGGGTGGGGTGCACGGGAAATCCAGCCCCCTCCCAACCGGAGAGGCCAAACCTATTTCTTAGGAGTGAGTGAGTGAGATGAGGTTTTACGGCGCAGTTTCTAACCAATTGGTTTAAGTCGGGCCGGCCACGGCCTTTTTTCCAGTTGTGGCTCACTGGCTTGTTTTCCCTACTCCATTGCTTATCCTATTTCTTGGAAAGATTTGTACAAAAATCGAGACGTACCTGAGGTAATGCAGGCTTTTTCAAGCAGGGGCAGTTCCGCCCTCTCCCTCGAAAAATGGCACACACCTGCCCTTGTTGATAATTGTCATCTAATCTATATTTTGACTGGTACTTTCCACCCTTCCTATCAAAAATTTCACAGTGTCCGTAAAGGATCTTCGAAACGGTACAGTAGCAAAAATTAACATTTTTTCCGCCGTCAGCGAGAACCCCACAAGTAATATTGTAGGGGCAGCATGGTGACTCCATTTTCCGTGACTTGTCTTTCTGAAATAGTCAATATTCATGTCTAAATTTACTTCGCCCTTGCCTTCTTTAAATAGCTTTGAAAAGACGCACAGACACCTTTTTTTTTCATTCTTTTTTTTTTTTCTTCTTTTTCCGATTTCTTCTGAAAGGTGCCGAAACTAGTTCTAGCTCAGTTTTCGGCACAGTATTTTCCGGTTCATAGAGGCATATTTTACTTAATGATGTTATGCATGAAAAGATCGTAGAAAATAGGGAGCACGAAAATAATACAAAGCAGCACTGAAAACGTTGCAAAACTTCAGAACGCAAGTTGAATTAACAGAAGGTTTATGCACTTGGAAGGAGTTTAGTTGAGCCGAAACGCCTGATATTAACGGCGGGCGAGTATGATCGGTACTTTTCCAGATACTGTATTTAGGACTAAAAGTAACGGAGCAATCTTTGGTTAGTTAAGGTAAAAAAAAGAGCGACAAACATTGTTGTAGTCACAAAGAAAATAGATGTTAGTTTCAAATGGAAATGGAGGTAAAATTTTAGTAACAAATGTGAAGCTCAATAATGGTACAATTTCAGGCTTAACAAAACATGAACAGAATAAACATGCAACAGAATAAACAGCCAACAGGTGCAGGTGTTTACTTGAAAGACTTTACTGCTCAGTGATTTCATTTGAAAAGGCTTTTGTGTTCAGATTCAGCTCTGGTGGACAGTTCATTGTTAGGTCTTCTTTTGTGTTTAAGAAGCTTATCTTCTGCCTGTTAAGATGTGTGCATACAACTGTCCACTGACTCTGAGTGCACTGGGAGATGCGTGCACTGAAGCATAGCTCATTAACTGGTGGTTGCTATACTCATTACAAAGGTAGCAACGGCTGGACCTGAGGCCCTCGGCGGTCTGATTTGTGAGCAGCCCCTAATATTTCTCTCTTTCTCTCTCTCATGTGGGTGTTGGTCACACCGGTAAACTGTTCATTGTATCTTTGGGTATGAAACTGCAATTTACCTGAGTGGGAAGGGAGACTGAAAGTTTGTGGAAGGCTTTCTCATAGTTTATTAACTCCAAAGCTGCTTCTCGGTGCAGCATTTAACAACTGCCATACATGCAGCATTTACCAGATGGCAAATAAATAGTGGTCTCTTAGAGAGCTAGATAGTTTTATACATCCTTACATGCTCAGACCAAGGGTGAAAATGAATGAAAATGTGAACTCCTGGTTGTAGAAATCTATATTCTGGCTACTTTCAGCCAGCCAAGAACTAAAACTTGTATAAAAAATTTTGTGATTTACTGGTAAACCTCGTACCCTTATTTTTTCCCCCTGTATTTACACTGAAATTTCATTTCATGTTAGACATTTTCAACATTCCTATTTCCTACTTCCTACTTTTCTGAAGTTTGATATTTTTTAATTTAAACTCAGGTTTCTAGTATAATTCCAGCACTTGGTAAATGGAAGGATCGATAGCAAAAAAAAAAAAAAAGAAAACTGCCTTATTTAGCACCCATGATTCAGATACAAACCTTACAACTGGTGGCCAGGGGTACTTCACAAATTGGCTCACACTTACCCATTTCATGGAAATTCAAATTGAACCTTTGCAATTGTTTACTCATCCATTTTTATATAATAAAATTTTCTTTTTCCATTTCAATAACCTTTATTTTCAATAAATTTAATTGCATATACTTTTCCCAAAAAATCTTCATTACGATCTTCTAAGCCCATAAGGAAATTCACCCGAGACCCCTGTTTTTGGCCAAAAACAGGGGAGATTAAATATCTACCCGAGTTTGTAACATTAGCCTCATTGAATGCTCTACTGCACAAATTGGTTCTTAGATAACCACCAGTTGACTTCCAAAGAAGGTGGACTACAAACGTTCACAATAGCATATAATGCACCATAAATAGCTTGTGCAGTTGGTCAATATGTCTACAATGACACATGGCTGGGTGCAATTAGTTGTGTGCACGCAAGGGTAAATCCTACTACTGGCAGCACTTTTGTTAGTTTACTATCAAGAGTCAAATTATTACACCCTCAAAGAATCTCAGGACCAATCTTTAATGGGCTGCATTGGCCATCATGTTTTTCCTGCTTGCTTGGAGCTGGTATTATTTTTCACAAAATTTGCATTCTTATGCGTATTAATCCTTAATCATTGTGATATATTTTCAGATGGACCAGACTATTTTTTGGAGATCATAGTAAAAAATCTGAAGATGGAGGTGCCCAAGATGCTGATTCGTTTTTGGAGAAAGATGACAAAGTAAGATTCTGTTTGCACATGATAATGCATTTTTGGTTTCGATGATAAGAGAAACCAATGCATTCGTGATGGCGTATGTGTGTATGTATGTGTGTATGTGAGTGTGAACTTGTCTTCCTATCAGACTGAGGACCTGAACAATGGATTTCAGGTCCTCTGAAGGAAATTCAATAGATTTGTCAAGTCCTCGAAAGTTTGAACAATAGAGAGTCTATTGTCAAGGTTAGGGTTAATGAAGTAAACACAAAGGAAATAACAATGAGGTCCTCGGATTGTATGTAAAATCGACTTGCGTGTGGGTGTGTGTGTATGTGTGTGTGTATGTGTGTTTGTGACACTTTGCTCGTTAACACGATATCTCAAGAAGGGAAACTCTGACAGTTCTCAAACTTGGTACATAGATGCCCCATATTGAGAGGAAGAACCCTATTGTTTTTGGTGGGGGTCAAAGGTCATCTGGGGTCACCAGGGGTCAAACTCCGAAAACCTTGTTAACACGATATCTCGAGGTAGAAAGTTTGGATAAATTTCATGCTTAGTATGTGGATGCGTTATGGTAAGAGGAAGAACCCTATTGTTTTTGATGGAGGTCAAAGGTCATCTGGGGTCACCGGGGGTCGAATGCTGAAAACCTTGTTAACACGATATCTCAAGTTAGGAAGCTTGGGTAAATTTCATACTTAGTACATAGATGCATTATGGTAAGAGGAAGAACCCTATCGTTCGTGGTGGAGGTCAAAGGTCATCTGGGGTCACCGGGGGTCGAATGCTGAAAACCTTGTTAACACGATATCTCAAGTTAGGAAGCTTGGATAAATTTCATACTTAGTACGTAGATGCATTATGATAAGAGGAAGAACCCTATCGTTCGTGGTGGAGGTCAAAGGTCATCTGGGGTCACCGGACGTCAAACTCTGAAAACCTTGTTAACACGATATATCAAGTTAGGAAGCTTGGATAAATTTCATACTTAGTATGTAGATGTGCTATGGTAAGAGAAAGAACCCTATCATTTTTGGTGGAGGTCAAAGGTCATCTGGGGTCACCAGGGGTCGAATGCTGAAAACCTTAGCAACATGATATCTCAAGTTAGGAAGCTTGGATAAATTTCATACGTAGTATGTGGATGTGTTATGGTAAGAGGAAGAACCCTATCGTTTTTGGTGGAGGTCAAAGGTCAACTGGGGTCACCGGGGGTCGAATGCTGAAAACATTGTTAGCATGATATCTCAAGTTAGGAAGCTTGGATAAATTTCATACTTAGTATGTGGATGTGTTATGGTAAGAGGAAGAACTCTATCGTTTTTGGTGGAGGTCAAAGGTCATCTGGGGTCACCGGAAGTCAAACTCTGAAAATCTTGTTAACACGATATCTCAAGATAGGAAGCTTGGATAAATTTCATACTTAGTATGTAGATGTGTTATGGTAAGAGGAAGAACCCTATCGTTTTTTATGGAGATCAAAGGTCATCTGGGGTCACCGGGGGTCGAATGCTGAAAACCTTGTTAACACGATATATCAAGTTAGGAAGCTTGGATAAATTTCATACTTAGTATGTAGATGTGGTATCGTAAGAGGAAGAACCCTATCATTTTTGGTGGTGGTCAAATGTCATCGGGGGTCACCGGAGGTCAAACTCTGAAAACCATGTTGACACGATATCTCAAGATAGGAAGCTTGGATAGATTTCATAGGTAGTATGTGGATGTGTTATGGTGGGAAGATGAATGCTATCATGTTTGGTGGAGGTCAAAGGTCATGTAGGGTCACCAGGGGTCAAACACTGAAAATGTTTTTAACACGATATCTCAAGATAGGAAGCTTGAATAAATTTCATACTTAGTATGTACATGCATTATGGTAAGAAGAAGAATTCTATCGTTTTTGATGGATGTCAAAGGTCATCTGGGGTCAAAAAGTAAAATTTTAAGAATTCCCAAGATCGTCTCATGGGTTCACCAGAAGGCAAAAAGCAAATTTTCCCAAGAATTCCCAAGATCATCATCTTGAGTCATCAGATGTCAAAATGCAAAATTTCCCAGGAATTCCCAAGATCAAATATGAACCTAAAATTGTTTTTCCAACATGTTAAGATAGCAGCACTTGACCAGTGACTGAAAGATATGGGACATGGCATTATTTGGAATAGAACATATATCATCGAAACCTCAATGCATTTTTGCATTCTGGTTTGCAAATTAACTGCATTGAGTAAAATATCTGAGGTTGACAGTTTTCATGAAATACACCTACAGTAGATTAAAAGTCTTTCGTTGATCAGCAAGAATGGTTTGCATTAGTAAATAGCAAAGTTTATGTCCTGCTATGTCCAGACTGGAGAGTTTCATATTGCTTGGGCAAGTGTCTTCAGATTTATACATTTTGTGCAGCAATAACAACCAATTCCATGGAAATCAGGGTGGTTGAATATTTGTACCAAACATTACATACCAACCTAGTGACATTAAAATGCTGATGATGTATACAGTATGAAGTACTAGGGAATACTGTGAGTACCTACATGTGTGGATGTTGGATATTGACATTTTGGGTATGGGACCTGCTGTATAAACCCTGATTGGTTGTGGCCACTTTCTTAGCTTTCATGGTCAGATATGACTCCATGGCCATGATGTTCCAAGCTGGTCACCTGTGCAGGCTAGATTTGGCATGTGCATCAAACTTTAAAGACTGGTGCTCTGACAAAGTTTTTAGAGGGTGGAGGGAAGGGGGAGAGAAAAGTATTCCACAGCCCTTAACAAAAATGTTTGGGATGATTAGTGAATTTTCATTATCAAAATTTATGAACATAAAAAGGAGATATTAAAGTTACTACTGTTAGTGCAACATTTTACCTCAAGAGTTATGCTGGAAACATACTGCCTGGTTATTTCGTGGAATTTCCCACCATCCTGAAATAAACATTGGGACCTGTTTATGCAATGTGACTGCATTCTCTATTTTAAATCCTGAAAAAGTGCGTCAGAACTTTGCCTGCTGGGCAGCAAGCAAATCCTGCCTGCTTTAGATAACTTAGGCCATTCAACTCTCAATGAAATATCATCTTCCCATCTTGAAAGGGAATTTGTGGAGGTTTCTGTTAAGCCTTGACAGTTCACACTTTAAGTTCACACTTTTACAACAGTGTGACGTTCACAGGAGAGGAAGCTTGACTTTGGTTGTACATGTGTTGCCCCATTTTGCTGCTAGGAATTATTTTCACCGTTTTAAGGGTTCTGAAAAGAAGGGGTTCTTTGAAGAATGTTGTTTTAGTCAATATTAAATGAAAGAAGGTTTGTTTTTGTGGCTGTTGGTCATGTACTTCCTTCATGAAAGTTGTATTTGCTAGAAAACTCAGTATTTGTATAAATAAGTCCTTCTATGTACCTCTGGTAATTTGATAAGATGGGGATCACCTCCTTTTTCCAAAAGTAATCAGATTTCACATACATCTGTCAAGGTGGGATGTATTCCATCCACCCACACTTATACAGTCTAAGACATCTAATCCTGTTAAGATGCATGAGGTGTTTCAGTTACCTTTTAGTTAATATGTAAGCTTTATGTCTATTTTTTTCAATTAAGTGCACATGACCTGCATACTGTCTTAGAACTAACAGTTGTAGCAAGGGTGTAGGCAGGATCTCCATAGTGGGTTTCGAAAACATAACATCTCAGCCCCGTTCTAGGGGCCTGCATTGGACATACTGCTATGCATTCCAATACATTTACAAAGCCAATAAAACTGGATTGGGGGAAGGAGGGGAGGGGCTTGCATATAGGGATCCTGTAGAAATTTTTCATTGGTGACATTTGTTTCTATTTAGCATAATTGTGTTGACCTGGGAGGATGGTGTGGGGGAGCTGATGAATGGTACTAGATGCTTCTAATGGCATGTACTTTACCAAGAATATTCTTTTTGCCAAATATGGCTCCCAGATTTTCAGAAATGGTACTAGAGTGTTACACTGTTTACTTTGAGAAAAAAATACTTCTTAGAGATTTCGGCACTTACGTAAATGGTAAATTTGTAAGGTTTTTTTTTTCTTTTTTTTTTTGGGGGGGGGGGGATTTATTTTTTTCATCGTTATCTAAAATGTCATCTGTAATCCTCAGCAAAGCTCAGCGACCATTTTTTTTAGTCATTACCTTTAGTTTTGAGAATACTGAATTAGAGAATAAAAGAAAGGCAGAAGGTATGCATTCCTGGATACTGTGTTCTCAAAGGAGGAAGATTTACAGATTTGCCAACTCACACCATTTCATCGTGAGTCGTATAGTTTCTGGCATTGTCTCACGGTGAAAATGCTAGATTACGTGTTGGAAATCACTTTGAGGCAATGCTGGATAAGTTTCCTTATCTAGACCAACATCAGTGCTTTCCATTGCTGGCTAAGTTATTATTGAGTCCCAGAAGTATCCTTGTTAGACAAGTGACTAATTTTTTCAAACAATCGGCTTTGTAGATGGCATCTTAACTTTATTATGAGAGTGAACAAATAATGTAAAATCTTCCTAGGTTAGAAAACATTTTTCATAATAATGTATGGGACTTAGTGTTAAAGATCTCCAGGTTTGAGATGTGATTTCCAGGTTTTCTTGCGAGAACCTCAAGGTTTGCCATTTTTGAGGTTGGTATGCCTAGATCTATCACATGACTGTCACAGGTCAAAGGTCATTGGATTGAAAACATTAGTCAAGGGTACAATCTGCTTTTCATGTGATGGATTCAACAAAGGTATTAGCGTGCCACTAGTTTTTTGACGTCATGAAACCTATTTCATTGCTTGCTAAATAAGTACACAAACATGTTTTCTGACTCTGTGAATTTTAGATGCTAAACATTTCACAAAAGGCTTCATTCCCAAGCGTAAGCACGTCATAGTGGATGCGAAATACGGAATTTTGTAAGTGCGTCATAGTGGATGCGAAACATGGAATTTTCAAATTTCATTGAACACTTTGAGCAACAATAATAGACTCGGGCACTAATGTCACTGCATTTAACAGAGATTAGAGAAAATAGTTTCTCTCGTACCCTGAGAGATTCAGTTCAGCATTCTTTCATATCAAATTACCCATTCCTTGAAGCTTCTCTTCTTCAATAGCTGTCCCGTTTTTAACAAAAAATTGACCTTAATTCTCTTTCACTCTTTTAACTTGCCAATTGTCCGCTTAAATGTCAACAGCCTTAAGCCTCTGACATTTTGCCTAGTCTCTTGTGACATATCTGCTTAATGCAGCAGGGTAGGAGAGGGATTATCTACTGTGTAAAAGGAACTTATAAAAAACATTTCGTAAGAAGGCCAGAATCCATCCTTCAGCTCATGTTCAGTAGCGTTTACTTCCATAGCAATTCCTTGCTTCCATTAAGCATTGATCTTATGTTAATTTCTCTTAATTTTTTTCTCTTGTGTACTGAGTTGACAAATTGAGCAGTTGCTGCAGGCAAAAGCCGCTTCTTGTAGGGTTGTCTGTAGTTATTACAAATGCCAACACTGAGTCATTAAATGAAAGACAAAGGAAATTTCCAAACTGTTAGAATTGGGTCGTCTCATCTGCACATACTCTTCAAGTTACAGAAAAGCCATAGTAAATACATCGTCCAAGGGAAATTTTACAGTTTGAATAGATTCCATGTAGCATGTAGCTGTATTGTCACAGACATTTCAGACAACCCCGTAGCTTCATGTGAGGAATATATTCTAAAAGCTGGACTAGACGTGAGTACCTGGGGGTTCTTAGGGCATGCATGTTCCCCCCAAGTAATTTTGAGATGTTGGTCTTCTGATGAAAGTTGGCATTTTTCCCATTTTTAAAACATTTTGAGGCATATTTCCAGGTTTCAGTACACTATACACCATTAAATTTGCAGGAGTTTTGAAATTTTTGAGAATTTTGAAAATATTAAGGCACTGATGGAATTGCATGAAACTTTTGTAAATTTGTGGAAAGGTTTAGAGGAGTGAAATGTCTGTCACTCTCTGAAAATATTAAGGAGCTGATGGAATTGCATGAAAATTTTGTAAATTTCTGGAAAGGTTTAGAGGAGTGAAATGTCTGTCACTCTCCTACAGTCAGATAGGAACATGATACAGTCCCACTAGAATTTAATAGTGAAACAGTTTTTGAAAAGAGGGCTGGACAAAAAAGGTATGGCCCTTTAAAGCAGGGGTTATGTTGATTTTGGAAGAGTAATAACAAGTATTTCTGACAGTTTCAGATGTACATATTAGATGTTTCAGGAAAACCAATGAATTATTTTACATAAATGAAATAATTTAGTAACACAATTTTACTACATGATGGTACACAGCAACTCATAAATTTGAATATTGGGGTATACATAGTTAAAATTGCGGTGACTTCATGAGCTGTTTTATCCATAAAGGTAAAAGTGAAGTTAATGAAGACCCTGAATACAGTAGCTGCAGTCTAATTATTGTTGGACTGATTATCGGCATTCACCATCGGTATCGGCCGATATTCCCCATCTTCATCCTGTATCGGTATCGGTAAAATTTAGCTTAAATGCCAACATTACCTGATCGATATTTATTGTCCCATATGCCATAAAAATGAACATCATTTGAGTATTTTTGAATGCTAGTTCCAATATTTACCTCATCTGGATGAAATGGCACCTTATTGTGGTGCCTCGTAGCCTTTGCTTGGGTTGCAGAATGCTTATTTCCCAATACCAGTATCAGATCGGTATCGGCCGATATTAAGAACTAAAATATTGGTGTCAGTAATATCAGCTACTTGCAGTATCGGTACAGCTCTGATTCTAATATTTCCTTGCATGTGGAAATGTCACATTCTTTGAAACTCTGGGATGTAAGTAGCTTTAATTAAGTAGTTTTATATAAAACAGATGGTTGATTTATTCTGAGTATTTGTATTTAAACCATCAAGCACATATAACACAAATTAAAAAGACTCAGAAAAGCTCAAATTTCAAAGCTGCCTTCTAAAGATTTGCTTTCCTGAGATCACAAAGTATCCTTAAAGGCACAGTCTCATTTCCTGTTCATAGTTATAACTCCCAGAAAAATGTAAAGGTGAGATTGTGTCAGACTTCCACTCCTAGTCTTCACCCCACAAGGAAATTTGCTTTGTACCCCAGATATGCTCAAAGAAATGAGATAGTTTCCTTGTTTGTGTGCAATGGCCTGTGGTACATAATTATTGTTGATCCATGTGGACAGTGTAATTTTCAAGACCCTAGCTTCATTGAGAAGGGGACAGGGTGGAGAATAATTACCAGGGCATATGTTTCACTCCTGTTCAGAAGCCTGCATGGCAGACATCACTTTAATTCATTCGTGCAAACTAGTCTATTCTCTGTTTCTGCATTTCATGATGAAGCCCTAAAATTTGCACAGGAAGATTTTCAAAGCTGGAAGAATAGGGGAAGGTTAGGAAAAGAGGGGCAGATCGCCCCCCCCCCTCCCCGTGAAACAGCATAAATAGGGCAATTATCTTCCAAGTAGGCAGGACTTTGGTAGTGGTAGGTGAACTTGATCTTTCTTAAGGACAGTCTACCTTTAAATAATACTGCAACATCTTCTATAATCTTCTGTAATGTTCTTCATAAGGAGGCAGAGATGAGCATACCTGTTCTGTCATGACACTTTTTCGGAGTGGGGTCTTCATTTATGAGGTGCTTGAGGCAATTTTCTAAATGTCGGGTATCATGAATGTCTTCCATTACAGACAGGAAGCTTTTAGCCCAGAGTGGAGGTAATGTAAATAAACGGTGACAATTTACAGAGGAAAGGAAAGTGTAGGGTTGACAAGCATGAGTTGCCACATTTTGAAACCTTTCAAAAAAGCATACTTGTTCAAGTTGTTTAATTTATGAGAAGCGTTTCAGTAGAATTTTGTTGGTGATAATAATTTCTTTTTGGCTGAAATGAAGACCTGTATTTGTTCAGTGGAATTTGAATGACACTTAAGTTGTCATTATTGCAGGAATATTATTTTGCAGTCTTTAAATGTAAAGGTTAATGTTGGTCATGATTCCTGCTCGTGGCTGTTAGTAGCTCACAAGTCAAGCAATACTCTAGATTCAAACAAACTTTTTTGTACTGAAGTAAAGGCTATCAGAGGTAGCTCAAAAATTTCTTTGAAACATTTGTTGTACTGATCAAATTTCATATTTCTCCCCACAATGCTCTTTGTGATGTTTTAATGTATGAATCCTGCATATCACTGGTAAAATGAGCTGTCTTCCATAAATTTAACAATTATTGAACAAAAACTTCTGGAAATTGGGTAGATGTGGCATACCTGGGTTTGTAAAATTTGGGGAATGCCCACTAGACCAAAGGTCCATTAGGGCAAATTTTGGTCCACTAGAAAGAGTACCTCCAGTAGTGGATTGGCTTAGGGTTACAGTTATTTACGTTATCATATTAGCAAACTTTCTTATTACTGAACCTTTAGCAGACCTCTGACCTCGCAAACTTTCATTCTAATAGGACCTGCCTGTAACTTTGCTGTAGGACATTATATTGGATGTAAGATTAAAGTATGGATAAGCAAATTTAGTCCAGTTTAGCCCAGCGTACCTCAACCTAGTACTAATGTACAGTTTGTTCCCTGTAGTAGGCCTAGGCTATGAAATACTCTGTATTTGACTACTCATTACCGTGGCGGTTTAACCACGTTTCAGCACGAGCTACTGCAGTTTCTGTAACCACATGCCGTATGAGTTTGTATAAACCTATAAACCACATAGTATTTGACTATGTTACCATTGAACAACACTGCACTCGGTTTTATAGCATACAATGGTATGAAAGTCCTAGCAACATGATATAGCAGTTTTTTGGACTGTTGAAAAAACAAAACAGGATTGCTTGTGTGGATTGGTGTTTCTGGACATGTTTAGGACAGTAAATGCAACTATTCTTAAAGTAAAGGTTTCTTGAACATGTGAAGGATCCATACAGTTCAATGATTGAGGAGTATATGTGACTGAAAAATTGAGACCATTCAAACTTTTTGATAACTAGGCAGCCCAATTTTAAAGTGGCAGATATTGCTGACCTAGTATGGGAAGCAACACAGTCATCCCAAATACTAGTGCAGTATCTGCTCTTCAACAAGCTCTTGGAAGAAATGGGTTTTATGCGGTCATGTCCATAAAACATGAAAGTTTCCAGATTTTTAAACCTCAGTTCTGGGATTGAAAGGTCATTCAACTTGTCAAATGGCAAAAAAGTAATTAAAATAAAAATTAAAATTGAAAATTTATGTCAGATTCTTTTGGAGCTAACATGAAAAGAAAGCCTGAAGTGTTGCAAACCCAAATGGTATGCACACTCTTCATCATGTTGAACTGAAGTGGAAACCATTCTGTCTATTCCAGGTGGATGCCATTGATATTTCTTCTGCAGTTTTGCTTTACCATATGATATTCATACGAACTTGCATGGTCTTTGTAATGTGGTGTGGGTGGTAATGTCAATGTGTAGCAACGCTTCACTGTGAGGTGATCATTTCACACCTGGGTGATGTGGTCCCATTGAGTGAGAAATTTTCAAACCAAACTGATCAAATTTTGAAAAGAAAGGAATGAAGACTCTGACATTTGCTTATTGTCAATGCTCAGGCAGCTGACATCTTGTAACCAAGATAATCCCCTAGGATACATCTAAGCATGCGCTAAGTAATTCTTCAACTTTGGTCTTGACTGTGAGAGCAGACCTTACTTATGCATTTCTTTTGTTAACTTTCAGGGTTTCTGTGGCTGGGTGCCGTCTTTATTCCGCATCACGTACGTATTGTCATACTTTTACTTGTGATAACAACTAACCTTTTAAACTTGATTGATTTCACAGAGAACATACTTCAGACACCCGTCTGTCCCAAAGTCTCTCCCAGAAAACCTTAGAGCACGATTTTGATTCTATTAGAAGTTCCTGCCGCTCCAATTAACATCACAATATGGCAAGAACCAATCCAGCATTACACTATATTGCCGTGATGACTGGAGCTAAATTTAATTCAATTACAACACACCCACAATGCCTGCTATGTCATTTACCCCCAGTTTCTGGAATAGGTGCAAAGCATTTCTTGTGGAATTCATAATTCAGCAAGGTT
This sequence comes from Holothuria leucospilota, assembly GCA_029531755.1. Classification (NCBI taxonomy): domain Eukaryota; kingdom Metazoa; phylum Echinodermata; class Holothuroidea; order Aspidochirotida; family Holothuriidae; genus Holothuria; species Holothuria leucospilota. The sequence goes on along the minus strand of CM055963.1, from coordinate 23,801,155 downwards.
TTTTCTGCCCAGCAGTTGAAGAAAGCTGAGAGGTTTGCAAGTAGAATCCAACACAAGTATTCTACCTAGCAGACCTGCATCTTATAATTTACTGCCATATTGGTGTATAAATGTGTTAATGACTCCCTGCTGTGTTCATTATAGTTTACAAGGTAATGACGTGAAATGAAAGTCATAAATTTTAGCCGAATGCATGAAAACACTGCCATTCGATAGTCCATCATTGGAATGACGTCTTTGATATTCATAGTGATTGAACCACTGCTATAAATTGATTCTGAAACATCAGGTAAATCTACAGATCTCCTCTTATCTTAACAAGTATTTTCCATGATGCATCTGTACATAAATATTGAATATTAAAGATAAACCAAGTCCTTTGACTCTCTGCAGGAATGTAACAATTCAAGAATATTGTCATATGATTATAGCTATTTATGAAGTAGGATACTCAGGGTATACAGTAATAATTCAAATTGGGGGATGCGTAGGGTATAATAATTCATAATGCTTGCAATTTAAATACTAAGCTCACCCATAATGATTTGAGGAAGAGACCTATAGCTTTACATATCTGGAGTTTTCCCATACTGTATTCGTCCTTAGTTGCATATCAGCCGATAGATTTATGAAGTTTTTCTTGTATTTGTTTTTTGGTTCATTCCGAGTAGATTACATAATTACTATGTTTTTAGGGTTATATGGAATTATATCAGTTAATAACTACTTGAAGATGATCAGGTTTATTATAAGTAGATTACTGTGAATGACTATTTTGTTAGGCCTGTCATCAGGATTTTGGAAGGGAAATGGAGGGGGAGGGGGGATGTGGGTGTAGGGTTTAGGGGTCCACCTAGGGCTCTTATGGGATCCTTAGTGGCCAGAATTTTGGAGATTTATTGTTAATGTTCTAAATGAAGTTTGAATTCATGACTATTGTGTTTGAAGTAATAAAAATGCAAACTTTTATGCTATGAAGCAATATGGGATACAAAAGGATAAATTTGCCCAAAGCTTATGATTTGGCACAACCTGGAATATATTCGATCCTAACCATTATTAGGCTGATTCCTCAAGTATTCCCAATAAATTGTTGGTGTTCATGGTTCTTGGGAATAATTAAGCATTAAAAGTGTGCTGATCGAGCTCTTTTGAGGTTTATTGATTTGGTTATAATAATTCAATGAAACCCTTGGGTTTTGCATACCAAAAACATGACACTTTGCTTTTGCAGATTGCTAGACGGTGTGAATCATTTCTTTTAACATTACTCCTAGAGCCCTTGACATCTGGAAGGGGCAGGAAGGCAGGAAAACCCTAAACCCCCCATAATGTTCAAAGTAAAGCTTTACAAATGGCCTTTAAATTGCAAACACTTTTCCTTGCCCCCAGCCCTTGCTAGATTTTTGAGAGAAGATTTGTTGGCATTCAATATTTGTGCAAAATACCAAATTCATAGACATCACTGATCCCATGCAAAGGTATTATCACAATGCACTAAAACTAATGTACTATGATAAACAACAGTACTTATTCACTCCTTTACACTGTTGGTGTGATTGGTTGATTAAAGACAATATATTTAACATAGTATCTTGAAGAATGGTAGTGAGAGATACTCTTCATTTTACAATGAGAATAGGGAATTGATGTGAAAGCACCAAAAATTACAAAATGCTATTTAGCATAAGTTTTAAAATGTTAATACATTACCAATCAATATTGGAAAATACAAATTTAGTGTCATTCTAATAAAGGTCATTGTTTTCTAAGAAAGTGTTTCATTATTATTCGTTGTCGTCATCATCGTCGGTTTAATAAGAAAGCACACTATCAACCAATACCTTAAAATTTACAGAAGGAAAGTTAATTCTTTTCCAGATAGGGTTTCATAGAAATGGTCAATACCTTAAAATTTACAGATAGAAAGTTAATTTTTTTCCAGTTTGTGTAAGTTCTGGAGGTTTTGGCTGTTATCCCACCGCAAACGAATCTGTTTTTTCCTGTGCCCAGGTATGACAAATCAGATTGAAATGCTGGCAAGATAGATAGCCTATGTGACTTGAATAGATTCACTGGTACTCTTTCATATGAGAATGTGTCTACAAAGGGCCTCATATTTCCTGAGCCTGTACATTATATCTGACATGTCTCAAGCACTGCAGTCACAGTTACTCCAGGCTTTAAAATTTGAGGGAATCGTTATCTTCTCTGATCAGATGAGTTGATTCGAGGATTCTTTGAGGAAATTTACAGTAAATGTCATGAAGGCATTTACATTGCTTCATGCCAGAATAGATTTTTAAATCCAAAGTGGATTTCATGCAAGTTCATGAGATCGAGAGACAGAGAATCTTAAAAGAAGGCAAGTTCGTGAGGTGACTCCTGATCATGACAATTTTCAGATTATCACAGTTGCCTAGACATGTACAGGACATCCTACCCTTTGCCACCCCCTCCTCTTGAATCCATCCTTACCCTCTCTCCTCAGTGTTACGTGGAAATTCTTGTCCTGGAGCATACATTTTCCATAACGTTTTCAGATTTCAACTTTAGACAGTGTATAATTATAATGAATTTCGAGTAGTTTTCAGTAGGACAAACAACTTCCCAATATTTGTGCTGCTGCCAATTTGTTTTTGTTGGTGCTTTCCAGGTGGGGACATGGAATTTATATCTTGGGAATAAGATAGTGTAAACCAGTATTCAGAGACAGTGTTATGTTAAACAGTAAATGGATGTTCGTGCCCACTTCTGACCTGTAATACTACTGTACCAACTCTACAAATGAAAGTTGGTTTGAACTTTTACCTGGCTTGTAGCTGCTGTGAAGCATATGAATGGGATCACAGGCATTAGTATTGTTTTGTACAGTGTAACTACAGTCAGTTTACATGTAAATTACATACTTATTGGAAGAGATTAAGTGGAATTAGATTCACAGACGATACTAAAAGATAAGATTTGTGTACATTTAACTTACACAGCATATCTTGCTTAGTCTGTATTCATGAAGAGAAAAGTGCTTAATATTTTGTGTAACTTCAAGCAAGTTGTAAGTGTGAAAAGCCATAGTAATATATAGAGAAGCATGCTGTACCAAATAGTTGTGCATGGTATAGGATTGCGCATGTAACCACAGAAGATGGTGGGTGTCATTTTAACAATAATAGTCAATAAGATTGTTGAGATGTGATTGGTTCAGATGTGACAAAACAACATGCCAGTGGCACACACGATTTGCTCTTGTGCAATTATCGCAGTAACGCTGCATGTCTCTAGCAGCAGCATAACTTATTTTTCTGAATACCACTGAGAAAGTTTCTTACACAGTGCATGAGTGTTTTGATTTATGCAAGAACTTAATATGCAATTGCTAGTGAGTCCTGCCCCAGATCAATGCAGATGTCATGGGCTAATTTTGTGAAAAAAGGAATTATTTTGGGAGTTTGGGACTCAAATTAACTTAAACTGGAGAGATCAGTTACCTGGAAAATAAGTGCAATATTTTGACAATTTTTAGTTGCCTGGCAGTTTTTTGACAGCTGCATGGCTGTCAGAAAAGTTCACTGTAGGAAATTTTCAAAGTTTAAATGAATTGCCAAGTCAATGGTCTGAAGACACATTCAAGCCACTGGGGAGATTGCTTATGGACAATACAGATGAGTCTTGTTATTTTAGAAGGCTGAACGTCAGTCTCATAGATACTGTATTTAAGAGAAATTTGTTGTTGTTCAACTACTGTTGTACTTCTCTATACATGTATACTTTGTTTCACCAGAGATGAAGACATACGTGGAAAGTCTGGGGTGGATGCCATTCAGTACCTCCAGTTTCAGCGATATCTCATTGTTTTGGTAGCAGTGATAGCGTTCCTGTCTCTGGTCATCATTATGCCGATTAACTTATCAGGTTCCCAGGAGATTGGTCCAAACAACTTTGGTAAAACTACCATAACAAACTTGTCCACAGAGTGAGTGGTCATCATTATAACTTTACTGTGATTTGTGCGCTGAAAATGATTCAGGTTCAGATGTTAGGGCTGTCAGACAGGCTCCAATATGCCAGCTTTTCCCTTACCACATTTCTGGCAAAGCATGGTCAGCTGAGGGACAAAAGTCAATCCTTTTTGGTTTCGATGATAAGAGAAACCTATGCAGTCATGATGGCGTGTGTGTGTATGTATGTGTGTATGTGCGTGTGTGTGTATGTGTGTGTGTATGAACTTGTCTTCCTATCAGACCGAGGACCTGAACAATGGATTTGAGGTCCTCTGAAGGAAATTCAATAGATTTGTCAAGTCCCCGAAAGTTTGAACAATAGAGAGTCTATTGTCAAGGTTAGGGTTAAGGAAGTAAACACAAAGGAAATAACAATGAGGTCCTTGGATTGTATGTAAAATCGACTTGTGTGTGTGTGTGTATGTGTGTGTGTGTGTTTGTGACACTTTTCTTGTTTACACGATATCTCAAGATGGGAAACTCTGACAGTTCTCAAAGTTGATAGGTAGATGCCCCATATTGAGAGGAAGAACCCTATCGTTTTTGGTGGAGGTCAAAGGTCATTCGGGGTCACCAGGGGTCAAAACCTGAAAACCTTGTTTACATGATATCTCAAGTTAGGAAGCTTGGATAGATTTCATACTTGGTGTGTGGATGCATTATGGTAAGAGGAAGAACCCTATTGTTTTTGGTGGAGGTCAAAGGTCATTTGGGGTCACCAGAGGTCAAAACCTGAAAACCTTGTTTACATGATATCTCAAGTTAGGAAGCTTGGATAGATTTCATACTTGGTGTGTGGATGCATTATGGTAAGAGGAAGAACCCTATTGTTTTTGGTGGAGGTCAATGGTCATTTGGGGTCACCAGAGGTCAAAGCCTGAAAACCTTGTTTACACGATATCTCAAGGTAGGTAGCTTGGATAGATTTCATATTTGGTATGTGGATGCATTATGGTGAGAGGAAGAACCTTATTGTTTTTAGTAGAGGTCAAAGGTCATTTGGGGTCACCAGGGGTCAAACACTGAAAACCTTGTTTACACAATATCTCAAGGTAGGAAGCTTGGATAGATTTCATACTTGGTGTGTGGATGCATTATGGAAAGAGGAAGAACCCTATTGTTTTTGGTGGAGGTCAAAGGTCATTTGGGGTCACCAGGGGTCAAACACTGAAAACTTTGTTTACACGATATCTCAAGGTAGGAAGCTTGGATAGATTTCATACTTGGTGTGTGGATGCATTATGGTAAGAGACAGAACCCTATTGTTTTTGGTGGAGGTCAAAGGTCATTTGGGGTCACCAGGGGTCAAACACTGAAAACCTTGTTTACACAATATCTCAAGGTAGGAAGCTTGGATAGATTTCATACTTGGTGTGTGGATGCATTATGGTAAGAGAAAGAACCCTATCATTTTTGGTGGAGGTCAAAGGTCATTTGGGGTCACCAGGGGTCAAACACTGAAAACCTTGTTTACACGATATCTCAAGGTAGGAAGCTTGGGTAGATTTCATACCTGGTGTGCAGATGCATTATGGTGAGAGAAAGAACCCAATTGTTTTTGGTGGAGGTCAAAGGTCATTTAAGGTCACCAGTGGCCAAACTCTGAAAACTTTATTTAAACGATATCTCATGTTAGGAAGCTTGGATAGATTTCATATTTGGTATATATATGCATTATGGTAAGAGGAAGAATGCTATCATTTTTGGTGGAGGTCGAAGGTCATCTGGGGTCACCAGGGGTCAAAGTCTGAAAACCTTGTTTACATAATATTTCAAAGTAGGAAGCTTGGATAGGTTTCATACATGGCATGTGGATGCATAATCTTCAGAGGTACAAAGCATATCATTTTTGGTGGAGGTCAAAGGTCATCTGGGGTCACCAGGCGTCATAGTCTGAAAACCTCATTAAACACGACATCTTGAGGTAGGAAGTTTGGATAGATTTCATACGTTGTATGTGGATGACTTATGGTGAGAAGAAGTACCCTATTATTTATGGTGGAGGTCAAAGGTCATCTGGGGTTAAACTCTGAAATCCTTGTTTACAAGATAGCTCAAGTTAGGAAGCTTGGATACTTCACATGGTGTTGCATTTAATCCATCAGAAAACCCCTACAAGTTTTGTCAGAAATCAGAGGCCAGCTGAAATCACCAGAGGCAAAAAAAGCAAAAAAGCAAAAAATTCCCAAGAATTCCCAAGGTCAAATATGAACATGAAACTGTAATTTTCCAGCACTTGAACATCACATTGAACCAATGACTGACAGAAACAGGACATCTTGGCATTATTTGGGATTACACATTAAATGCTATATTCATCGAAACCACAATGCATTTTTGCATTCTGGTTTCCCAAATGTACAACTCTACATAAAGAGGAAGAAATGTTATTTTTTAGTACATGACGGTAAACCCACCAGATTGCACCATTTTCTTAGCAGTTTGAAAATGTTTTCCAGAGAAGGGGCATACTTCAAGATTCCTATGTAAGGTTGCCTACCTTCGGATTCAGGCCTTTAAAACAGTTATCGCAGAAAGAAATATATCTGAAATAGCTTTATGAATTACAATTTTATGGCAAATGTCTTGTGTGGAGTTAGTTTAAAGGATATTGTGGGGCTCTTAATGCAACAGTTTAATTCAAATTCGGAATCTTAAGATGCTTAGCTCTTTTCAAGTATCACCCAACAACCCCAGTAGAATGGTAATTACTAAAGTTTTTAAAGATATCTGTTACAATGCTTCCTATCAAAAAGGTCACTCAAAATGGATAAACTTTTTGACATAATACAAATGCTAAGCCTTGTGTATATATCTGAAGAAAACGTTTTTACCGATTTCACATGGAAAATGAAAGGGACTTTTTCCTGGGGATGTTAGAGGGACCACAGAACCATAAATGGACATCAGTAAACAACTTTTTTCATTTTTGGCAAAGCCTATATTCTATTGTGTTGTTCCTTATAACACCTTGGAGAATCTACTTTAATTGAAGCAGTGTCAGTGAGTTCTGTCACATCCTTTCTGGTGGGTAAATATGCCTACAGAAAACAAGGTGCAGAGTTTTTCCAGTGCCACTTAAACTCTCGTTGAGAACATTCCACAGATATGAAGGGGTTTAGTGTGAAGTAGCCCTTTCAATGTCATTTAAGCTACAGTGACTTATGGCATTAACTTTCTATCACGTTTTGGGGCATTGCTAGTATTCCCTTTACCCAGTTTCTGGTTTTTATCTTTTAATCTCACTTTAAGGACACACAAATGGAAAGTCCCCATTTCCACTGTGTCTACATCCTGTCTGTCTCCTTGGCAATACTTAGTACTGAGAAGCCATGTTACAACTTTACACTTCAAAGTGAATATCATTTCATTGTGTCAGAAATGAAACCCCCCAGTAAAAAGTTAATCAATCAGTAAAAGTTTCACTACAGTCATATTGTTTGAACTGTAACGTGTCAAGAGCTCTAGGGAAATATTTGTTATTGTTTAAAAATTTGTTTGTCTAATGCATCAAGGCCAGCCAAAAGAAATTTACATTTGAAAGACTTCAAATTTGATTTTATGAGATAGACCTTAACCCTTTTGCTACCACACACTGTACGCTGCCCTCACTTCTCTGCTCAGGCAAATTAGGAGTGTATACCCTTAGAAAGATTGGTTATTGTAATTCCTAAATAAATCTTTCAACATACCTTCTATAAAAAGTTTTGTACATAAAAGTTGTTCAGGAAAACATAATCTTTCATATGATATATCCCTGGCCTGTCTTAGGAGGTCCATGGCTTAAGACGGGAACTTGCAGTTGCATGTGTCCTCGACTTAGCCTAAAGGGACTTACTGTAGGCCTAAAGGTAACATCAGGCTCTTGTTTCACTGTTCAATTATTCAGACTTATCTCACAGTTCACTGGATTCACTTAAAAGTCATCACTTTCACTTTCCCACACCCTGTCACGGCTCGATTCATTTTCAGAATCAAACTCTAAGCTGGACATATCATTATTGGCTTCATGTGAGGCCATTATGATGCTAACTTCAACCTGGTTTCCGTCCCAAATCTCAAAGTGAACATACATCATGTGACATACCACATGATCTACATTGGTCTGTTCATTGTGTTTGTTTTTGTCGCCGATCGGCGACAATGGTAGCAAAAGGGTTAAACGTGTGTTTGGAAAATAGTGTAAGGTCTCATATGATGTACTGATGACTTATGACCATTCACCACATGAATGTCTTAAAAAAGAATTTGGGAATAGACCTTATACATATGATGTCACAGAACAGAAAGTCCCCCCTCCAAAGAAGGCAAGTGCCTATCATTGCAACTTACACCAGCAAATGCAGATAGCTGATTTGTATATTGGTCAGATACACGAGTAGTCTTCTATACGCATGTGCAAATTCTGTGTTGTGCGTGCCTTGGACTTCATTGTTTTGCCACCAAAATGACGTCACGTGACATCCATGCATAAGGTCTATACACAGGTGGGAGAAAAAGTTTGAATTTTCATGTCCTAAAGTCACAGAATGGTTCAGGTGTGTGAATTTGAATCTGTGCTAGCCTGCAGTTGATACACATTGTAAGCATCTCCATGGTAAATCTGCATACTCTGCCTAATCAGCTGCATGATACCCTTAGTGCTAATAGTCTCACATAACAAGTTCCAAGACTAAAGATAAAATACTTTATACAACTATTTAAATACATTTTTCAACCATTCCCAAGAACCAAACCTAAATTTTTGCCGTTTTTCTTTCAACAGTGATGGCAAACTCTGGGCTCATACAATTATCTGTATGATGTACTTTGTGATCATTATTCTCTTCATGAGACACTTTACGTTACATCTACCACATCATGAAGAAAATGATACGGTAAGATAGTGACAGATGTTTCGGCATCAAGATATTGGCAGTTCATTCAAAGACATCAGAGGTTCATCCAATGAGACTAAAACTTTTATTGAAATACAAGGAATTCGTGCAAATGGTATGATGACTTGAAATTAAAAACTATAAAAAGTATTTCCAAAGTTTCATCATAGCTGTTCAAAACTGACAAATAATATTTTTATTTCTAGTGTTAAAACCTAGAAATAAAAGGATTTTTTGTTTTAAAAATTACTTTAAGTAAACCAAGTAAAACCTAGTTTTAAAGAAATTGTATGTGTACTTATTTGTCATTAGTGTGTGTCCTGTTTCTGATGTACCATAAATGTTAGACCATAGGGAAAGGGATATAGAATCAAGCACATGGGACCAAGATTGGTCGAGTTACATTTTCAAATGATGTTGACAAACATAAAGTGTGCTATAAATAATGCCATTAGCTAGGAACTCTCATGCTGTGACACTTGTGATGTCATCTAAAATCTCTACACCCCAGTAGATGAAAGACTATGGTGAGGGGGTATATCACAGTCAGCTCAAGGGCAATTATTGACTGTGCCCACTGGACATCTCTCATAGGTCCTATTGTGTTATAAAAGCTTCCTTACAGCTAGATTAGACAGTTGTTCCCTGGTTGGACAAAGACCCAGTTCTAATTTGTCAATCAATGGTCATCTTGTTCCATATAATACATCTGTTTGTGGTTTGGAAAGTTCAGTGTTATAATCATAGAGTGGAAGTTAATTTCTTTTAAGCTTAACATTTTACATCATAGTCATTTCAGTAGTAAAGGGCCGGAGCTCATATGTTCATGTGCGTTAGCTAATTGTTGCTAGGCAACCAAGTGCTGAAGGACGATCAAGTCTCTTCATGTACTGCTATATTCCTAACCTACTGTATGCGTTCAAGAGGTATTTGTTCTATTGTAGGCACTGTTTCGTATGCAATGTTTTGTGTACTATACACATTTGTGCAGGTATTGCATGTCATTTGTTTGCCTTTCACAACAACCAGTGAGTGACTGAATTTCACCTGTTGAGCTTAGGTGCACAATCCCTTACCCTGACTTTTTTAGAGCACCCATCACATTCATAAGCACTCTTTTCTCTTCTTGCAGATTTCAAGGACACTAATGGTGTCAGGCATTCCAATAGAGAGGACAAGTTCTGATCTTATAAAGCAACATTTTCAGTGAGATTATAAACATATTTTTCATTGCAATTGGTACCACAGTTGTAACAGTAGCAGATATGTCACATTCCTGCATATACAGTGATAGAGAAGGGGGGGGGGAGATTTTGCAGGCTTCCCACAAATAACTTACTACCATAGGCATATCAGGCAGGGGGCACTGTGTCCCCCAAAAGTTTTGGACAACCCCAAAATTTCTGGCAGAATTCTTTTAGAAAGGCTCAGAGATTTTGGTAAAGCAAATTGTGCCTCCCCCCCCCCAACCAAATCCAAATGGTCCCATAGGCTTATGCGTACAACAATCATCATTCAGCACTGCAGGCTTACTCTGGACATTAGACAGACTGTATCAACTATGCTGATGTCAGACTGTTTCTAATTATGATCAGGGGAATGATTATATTATCCAGGCATTCCCAAAATGCAGTGGTAGGCCTATAAATAACCCCGTAGAAAACATTTTTGTGCAAATTGTAATGCTTTAAATATTCAGCATAGAACAGTGTTTACAAAGAGAAATGTAATTTCAGCTGGGAGTTTCAAGTATCCATAGGAGATTCAGGGCTTGTATATAGTTTCTGTATCATTGGAATAGCCCCTTGGGAAATTTACATTTTAAGTCTTCTTCAAGAAGTAACAGCAGCTTGTATTCAGAACTTTTCCATTCCAAATTGCATTCCACCATCATCATATACTTCTTCCAGCATGTAAGCTGAAACCACTCCATTTTTGTTGTTGGCTGTTTCAAGATTTTTTACTTTTTTGTTTTTTTTTTGAAGTTGGATAACTTTCAGGATGCAATTTTAGTTGAAAATGTTTCCCCAATATTGAAGCCTCTATAGTTACCATTAGTAATGTGCGTGAGATTATCACAAAGGAAAATATCACAAAAAGATAATTTGAAAAAGAAAGGGGGAAATGTTATTTTAGGAAATCATGTTATATATTTTTTCTGTGTGTCTTACTGAAATTATGAATAATTTTCCATTAGATTTATTGTACATTTATTTACGAATTGTGTCAGAAGACCAATCTGACAGACAGATACATAGTAATATATTAATGACAGTCGTGTGTTTTTCTTCTGTCCACAGAGAGGCTTACCCTGATGCATCAGTTACTGATATACAGTTTGCTTTCGATATAGCTAAGCTGAAGAGTCTAGACAGCGACAGGTGAGTGATTATACTATGGTTTGTAATTGCAGCATTGTGTTAAACATTCACTTACCAGGCATGATATGAGAAATGTACACTGAGGCAGTTAAAATAGATATACATCATTAGTGAAAGATTTTTATTTGGGAAAATGCAAGATGGATGGACAGTGCTTAAATAAGTTGAGATGTGTAATGGATGGTATATGCAGCAATTGATTATATGCAATAATCGATGGTATGCAGTAGTCAATGGTGTGCGGTAATTGATGGTATGCAGTCTACTAGAGCAGTGGGGGAGGGGGGGGGGGATGGATATGTTTGGTGTAATATGCCTTCCAAAATGTGCTGTTTCCATATTCAAGTGGATCAGAATCCCTGGTTGTGTTGTTTTCCTCTGTGCAAAACAATCCCACAAGGGACTCACAATCAAGTGGTGATTAATGAATGGGCTAGTATGCTCAATTACACATGCATTATATTGAATAGCACAAACTTCCTCACAGATTGTAAAATAGTTGCTTGATTGGTAGTATGACTAGCTTTCATCACAAAGCCTGCCTTCCCTGATATCTGTTTAGTATGGCAGTACTAGTTGCAGGGTCAGGATGAATTTGTGTGCCAGGTAAGCATGTACTTAGCATGTCAAAGACTTGTAAATAGTTCAGTAGGAGTCTGTGGAACCATACATGACAAGCACCAATTCGTATGTAGAGATTTGTTTGAACAGGTGGTCGTTATACAGTTTGTAGGTTTGATGTATGTTGTAAAAACCTGTGTCCCTGAAATTCCACATTTATAAAAATCTCTGCATAATTTTACAAAAAAAAATGGTTATTGCTACCTTTGAAGTAGTGTTATGTAAAAGCATACACAATTATGGAATTTGGCAGCAAAAAGTGCTAAAATCCAACATGTGGGCATCCCAGCTTTTGTGTAGGCCTAAGTTGCTTTCGTTGTATCTAAAGAAATGAAGGATTAAAAATAAAATTGCACTACATTTCCAACCTTCTCCCCATCTAACAAATTTCTCTTAATCATTTTCAAGTTGGACAGCTGCTGTATAGTAGACCTTTACTCAAAATAATAAAAGATGATGGTATGCAGCTGGATTGTTGAAATTTTATCATAACCATTATCAGTCATCACCCTTCACTATTCATTGTTTGGATAACGTATGCCATGATGGAATTTTTGCCATGCAGTGTTAAATTCCTTCTTTTACAATGCTGAATTATTACAGGAGAGATGCCCAGCTTAATAAGCAGCACTGTGAAAAAATCTTACAGAAGACTGGACAGCGCCCCACCCTCAGGCCAAACACATGCGGACAGATTGGTTGCTGTGACTGTTGTGGGGGAGCAAAGGTGAGTCAACATGACGGTAGGGGGAACATTTAATGTCTTACTGTTATTAGCTCAACAAGTTGAGCTATTATCATGGCAGTGCATGTCAGTCTTTCTGTCTGTCTTTCTGTCGTCTTTTTCTGTTTGTCTTTCTGTCTGTCTTTCTGTGTGTCTTTCTGTCTGTCTTTCTGTCAGTCTTTCTGTCTGTCTTTCTGTCTGTCTTTCTGTCTGTTAAAAAGGTCCTGTATGTAGGTTCTTTGATCATTCCTTGTCAAAGTTGGGAAGTTTACAACACGTATCAAGGGCTTGATAATTATGGTAACACAGGAAGTAGGTCAAAGGTCCTTTGGGGTTGTGAGAGGTCAAAGAGTGAAATCATGCAAAAAACTTCAACTCCCAGTGGATATGTCAGAATCTTTTCAAATTTGACAGGAGTGTTCAGCCAATGATAGGTCATCAAAGTTGTACTTTGAAGTAGGTCAGATATCATGTGGGGCCCAAAGAGAGGTCAAACAGTTTAATCATGCAAAAGCATTTAACCCCTCGGGGTTATGCCTGAATTTTCTTTAATTTGGCAAGTGTTCTATAGATGATGGGTCATCAGTGGTATACTTTTGAAGTAGGTCAAAGGTCCTTTGGGGTCATACAGAGGTCAAACTGTGATATCAGGCAAAAGCCTTCAAGTCCTAGAGGTTATTGGCAAATTTTGTCAGATGAGGCTAGACTATTGAGTAGATGATGGGTCATGACAGTTGTACTTTAGAAGTAGGCCAGAGGTCATTTGGGATCAAAGAGGTCAAACAGTGAAATCACTCAAAAACCTACTCCTAGGTGTTGTAAACAAATCTTATCAAAGTTGATGAGAGTGTTTAGTAGATAACGGGTCATCAAAGTTGTACTTTTGAAGCAGGTCAAAGGTCATTTGGGGTCAAAGATAGGTCAAAGATTGAAATCACTCAAAAGCCTTCAACTCCTAGGGGTTATATGCAAATCTTATCAAAGTTGGCTAGCGTATTAAGTAGATGGTGGGTCATCAAAGATGTATTTTTGAAGTATGTCAAAGGTCATTTGGGGTCATAGAGAAGTCAAACAGTGAAATCGTGCAAACTTTTTCAACTCAATTGTTTATATCCAAATCTCATCAAAGTTGGCCAGACTGGTCAGATGATGAGTCATCATAAGTGCACTCTTGAAGAAGGCCGAAGGTCATTTTGGGTCATAAAATGAGTGAACAATGGAATCATGCAGTAGCCTCCAAGTCTAGGGGTTGTGTCTGAATCTTATCAAAGTTGGCAAGAGTATCCAGTAGATGATGGGTCATCAAAGTTGAACCTTTGAATGTCAAAGGTCATGTGGGGTCAAAGAGAGGTCAAACAGTAGAACCAAGCAAAAACCTTTAAATACTAGGGGATGTGTCAGAATCTTATCAAAGTTGGGTGGAGTGTAGAGTCGATGATGGGTCATCACAAGTGTACTTTTTGTTGATGTAAAATGCCATTTGGGGTCACAAATGGCCAGTCAGATGGTGAAATCCATGCCAATGCTTTCCCATATTGTGTGAGTTTTGATTTTGTGTGATATATATTGCCATAAGAATCATTTTTTGATGGGCCTGACAAGCTGGGGTATAAATAGCACTTCATTGTATCAGCAGAATTACCTTCAGTGTTGTGCCCACAAACATTAAAAAAGTTTTGGCAGGCTGGGCAACTCTGATATGTTACTGTTGTGACCATTTACATCTATAGCACTGAAGGTGCAGTATGACTGTTCATGGATTTCCTTGGCTTGGATCCCTAATGAAACTTCATAACAGTAACTGTAAGTGGAGGAAATCATAGTTTAGCTACAGCATCATTGATGCTCTTATTTTGCACAATATTTAGATTTGTGCTGAAAGGTTGAGGGCAGGGAGGGGGAGGGATAGCCAGTTTTGCCAGGTTTGTAGGGGAGAAGTGTCTGTCTGGGTTAGTGGGGGTGGGGGATTGCATGGATCCACTAACAGTTGCATTAAGTTGGTCCATTATTTAAACCATGTATTTCAAAAAAATTGGTGGGTAGTGCCCCAGAAATCCTTTGTTGCTGGGGGTGGGGCATGATGATGGAAGATGCTGCAGTTGGGGCGTGATGGTGGCAGGGACAGGTTGACCTGTATTTGCTGCATATGTTGTTTGAGGAATGGAGATGAATTTAACAAAAAAGTAAAATAAGTGATGCATAACCAGAATGACATATGCAAAGGAGTGGGAAAAAGGTGTTCTTCAGTCTGAATTTAATACCCAAGATTAGAGAGAATGGTTAGAGAGCAACCAAACAGATTCGTTGTTAACTTCTTGCATGATTGAATTGTGTTTAAATCATTAAAACAGCATAGAGAAATACATAACAGGATCACCAGAAATTACAAAAGAAGAGTACAACAGTCAATTTTTACACTATTTCCGAACTTGTTACACCTTATATACACAAAGCACACCAGTGGAAGAAGATAACTTACAAACAGTGAATTTTCTGTGTAAGTGTGCACAGCGGTTTTGGTAATAGCATCCTGTTTTGTCAGTGTTGTTTGCGAAGGTCTGAGAATGTTACTCTGTCACAAAATGTTTAGTTCAAGTCCTGATGCAGGCTTGTTTTGGCATGAGTTGTGTTGAATGATCATTCCTGACTAAATGCAGCTCTCTTCAGGTGTCACATGACCACATTAAGTAAAACTGTAGTACTGGAGTGTGTTAACTATTCAGAAGGAACACAATAGGACAGAGTTTGTCTGTTCACTATGGACTAACAAAAGTCATTTTCCATAAGCTGGTGACCTTGTTGAGATTTTGAGGGTCAGTACTTAACAGATGTTGGCTGTTTTGCAAATTGTTTTACCCAATTGAATTTCTGCTTTTAAAGAGCTGAAATGGGGATGCATGCTAATGAAGGTCATCTGAGGTCATCTGAGGTCATCAGAGGTCAAATTCCTAAAACTGTGCAAACATATCTCAAGAAGTGTAATGTGAATAGATCTCATTCTTTGGAACGTGGGTATCCTACATTATGTAGGGCTAATCTTATATTTACATAAAAGTCAGTATTTATATAATCCTTCCCTTACAGGTTGATGCCATTGCATACTATTCTGAGAAAGAGACAGCTTTAATGGGTCAAGTGATGGATGAAAAACACAGAGCCCTGCACAGCAACTTAGGAATTGCTTTTGTTACTTTACAGACAGACAGCATGTCAGCTAGGTATAGAGATAAAACTTTGATAATTAACATTGGTGTCACCCATATTTGTATTTAATTTTCATCAGACCTAGGAAGGAAATAGTGACAATTTCCTTCAATCTTGTAGCCTACAAATTTCATTTTATGTAATTAATTATAAATTGATATGGTATTCCAGTTTGCTAGGTGCTTATGATTAATTTTGGTTATTTCTGGGAAGCATCATATGGTAGGGAAAGGACTTTGGTAAGCTGATTTGATTTCATCAGGGTGATGGCAGTGTGCCTTTAAAATAGATCTGACATTGTGCATGCTGCTTGTGAGCCACATGTTTTGAAATGACAACATGGACTGGGTGAATAGCCATTGGAGCACGTAAGGGCAGTATCCCTCCCCCTCCCCACATGGAATCTCTTTTTTATGTCTCCACAAAACATTTTTGTAGCTATTTTCACAACCAGTTGCCTTCATGATGGATATACAAGTGATGTAACTTAAATGCTAGCTTTAGAACCCAAGCCTCTAAACTAGTGTCTCCATTGCTGTGTACTCCTTTCCAGTTTAGGGGAAAGTATTCACCAAATTCCTGTCTGCCCCTCTGTAATGCTATACACAGACTGAATAGGCTGAAAACAGTGAAATGCCCTCATTTTAGTATTTTAAGGACATTGAGCTTTTTTAAAGTCTGAAGTCATCTCTTAAAGGCTCTCTCCAGACAGTAGATATTCTCCCTATTAAGTTTCCTTCTAGCCCCTCTTTCCAATTTAAGCAAAAAACACCTGTCTACTACAGCTTCCAGACAGAGTTAAATTATCTTGCACTGAGTTTAAATTTCTCCTGGCCATATGACTGACTGCACAAGTCATTATTGATCAACCTGAGTGAGGCTACTGTTTGAATTGTTGTCAATCAATGTGCAGTCACCAGTTGTATTTATAAATATGATCATAGTCCTAAATATGTTTGGGCAATACTATAGCCCCTTTAATGTGGAAGATGGGTGATGGTTCAAATACAGCCCCATCTCGTTTGTGTTGACATGTGTAAATCAATGCAAGATACCAGATCAAAATAGATTTTAGGGCACTATCAATCTGCAGTTTCAACAAATATATCATGGAGGTTGAAATATGTGAGGCTGAAATGGGACAACTATTGGTCAAACCCCCATCTTCATAGCTTTTAGTGTTGTAAAAATATCAAAAGTTGGAGGTGAAGATTATTCCAAACTTTGCATTGTCATTCTTTTTTAATTCCTACATGACTTTATTTTCACTGAGAAGTAAAATGTCCAGATTTGTGAGAAGTGAGCTGATGCAATCAGTACAAGAAGACTATGATCTAATTCTTTCAAAAGTTGCAGTGACCTTAATAAAAGCAAAGTTGTGAAATTTGAGAAGTACAAGAGTGACATCACAAATTATTTTGCAGTATGCCCTTTTAAATTAAGAGAATTAGTTTCAACATTGTGAATCTCCACTCAAAAATATTTTTTGAAGGTGGGAGTTGGACCATTATGATTCTGATTCTTTGGTAGCCTTTGCAACATGTAGTTTCAAAATGGTAGACTTTGGCTTCCGTTTAAGTTATAAAATCATAACACTTGTCAAATGATTTCTTTGAATAACTCTTAGAGATTAATGATGCTCTTGTCTGCAGAATTAAAAACGACTATGCAACCTTTAAAACTGGCCCACCAACAGTGTCCAGTGTCAGCAAACAGATCCATTCCACTGTCTGGGAGGTGGAATATGCCCCCACTCCAGATGACCTCATATGGTAAGTAATTCCCCATAAATGTGTCACCATCTATAGAAATGGGATAAAGTCAAACACAGTGGCAAAATCATATAAGGTGGGAAAATGAAACTCTTCCTTGGCTTTCTCATCTTCCAGGCAGATGACAATGTTCGGCATGTGCTTAGATTGTGGTAGAAAATTGTGTAAAGTTTGTCTGCTCATCATTTTCTGTTGCTGTGTGAAAAAGTTACCTTGCTCCTTTTCAACCCAGATTCTTTGGAATCTAGTTTTGCTGATTGGTCTGGAAAACTGAACAACCATACTTGAGCTCTACTTAAAATCTTGTTCCTACTGTGCCACTGCATGTGTCGGCAGTGCATAAATGCTGTAGGAAGTAGCAAGGTTTCCCTCTCTGAGTTTATTTGTTATCTGTGTTTCTCCAAAATAACTATCTTGGTATTGGAAAGTCCTGAAAATGTCTTGCATTTCCACATCTGAAATCAGTTTCTTTTAATATTGTGGAAAGGCGATATGTGGCTTCCTTTACCTTACCCCACTGGAACATTTTTAGAGGCAAGAAAAATAGTTGTACCACATTTACAGTGTGTTGCTGAAAGCTTTCTTGATAAAGAATAAGTGTTATTAGTGTTGGACCCAGTATTGTTATTCAGTATCGATACTGGCTGATATCCCCTATTTTTGTCCTTTATCGGTATTGGCATACTTTACTGTAACTGCAGATACTATGCAACCAATATTTCTTTCTCGTCTTAAAATTCATTGAATTATTGCATTATTTTAGTATGTCTGGCTGTAAGACCCAACTTTTTACCTGATGACAGTGACACAACATGTAACATTAGTGTGCAATAGCTTATGGTACAGAGTTAAGCACATTCATTTCTTAATTATAGGTACCAAATGGTTCTTGGCCGATATTGAAAGTAAAATAATCGTTATTGGTACTATCGGCTACTTGTAAAATAAGGTACAACACTATATTAGACATCAATTCATGGCAAAAGATGATCATGACTAACTCATATTTTCACAGAATTCAGTAGGTACGTAAATGGCTTCCATTCAGCTGGAATTTTTATTTTCTTCCTTCAGGGAGAATTTATCTGCAAGCACAACTGTCTGGTGGATTCGTGCATTAGTAGTAAACATTGGTGAGCTGAAATTTTTAATTTGCTGTTTATCGTAAACAAAGGAATGGGTTGTTTTTATTTTTTACTGTTTGGAACACTCATTAAAGGCGGGGGACAGAATGATTAATCTGAGGGGCATGGTGGTGGGGGGACAATTGCATGTCAACTGCATAATGTTTTCATTTGGGTGGTCTATTAGGAGAGACCTTATGGTTGCCCACCCATGCCTTCACCCTCTTAGAGTCACCACTGGTCATATGAAAGAATACGGTATTTCGGAATCACCTACAGCGCAGGCGTAGTGACCTTTGAAAAAAGGTCAAGTGAGGGGTTTTCATTGTTTCAGCAGTGTTTTATCTTTCTACCTTCATGGAAATCTCCTTTTCATAAAAAGAACCTTAGTGCATTCCAGAAGCTTTAAAAATGGTTTCAAAGGTTAAAAGAAATTTCAGAAATAAAAAGTCTTTCTAAAAACCTGCAAAAATTGAAATATTTTCTAAAATGAATCGAAATTAGTGTCTATTTCAGGACATTTTCTTTAAATACGTGGAATTGTAAGCAGACATATGTGGAATGTCTTCTGCATAGCTACCGAAGCGTATACGTACTCTTTCTCGCACGTACCTCTTGTGCACGGCATGTACGTACGTATATCTGTTATAAGGGTACTAGTATACGGCAGTTATTAACTATGCAGCCCACATGCACACATATGCAGACTGACTAGCCGGTGTGGGTCGGGTGACGCTAGAGAACTTCATCAAGTATAGCCTACAAGGTTAGTGAAGGGAAATCGTAGATTATTTTCTTTACCATTTTTTTCGAGTGATCATTATCACACGCATTTCTTCTATTCTAAACTGGTAGGCCTAACGGTAGCGTTTCGAGTTCGGGCATTTTCAGTGTGGCAAACACTAACGTTAACGTTGGACTAACTTAACGTTAGAGGGAAGCTAGTTTAAGTCCCCGTTTTCTCGACTCGCCATTATCAAATTAAATGTGTAGATACATCATCATCTTTCATAAATCTCAATAGCCTAGATTTTGTGAGCCTAACTCATGACAACCTTCCCTAAACTGCGTCGATAACGTGATCAATCTGAGTACTGCTGTGAGGCTTATGAGTCGATAGCAGCTAGCTACCTGTCTCTGCACAATAACGCTTTGTACGTGCACAATCATACAATTATGTGTACAGTATATATACACTATGCATATCTCGTACCTACATGCACGTACATGTAATTTTTGAATGTTTACATCCCGCCATCAGCCCAGTGTCTGCGTAGCGGCTCTCACTGGCTGTGTATATGCTCTAGCTACACAGTGACGGTGGCAAAAAGTTCGTCCGTTCCCTGCAGGTTCCCCTCATTTGACCTTTGACCTTCGCTACTTGCGTTCATTCCGAAATACCGTATTCTAATATGTTGTAGCAAGCAATTGCTATTTTGATGGGGACTTTCATATTTCTTCAGTAAGTGTGCAACAAGAAAGAAAACTTCAGTTCTGATGATCTTTACATTTGGTTGGGTCAAAGTGTCGCTGAGAAGTAGGAGATTAAGTGAAAGGAAGTTGGAGTTCCTAAAGGGGCTCTTGAGTTGATATCGATTATTTTGTGACAAGTTTGAGGGAAATCATTGCATAACAATGCTTCTAATTAGCCTCATTACTCATGTATCACTTCCTATAGTTACCGAAAATGTGAGAAGGTGTAGTTTTATGGCCTTAAGAGGTTGTATTTCATGATGATTGTCCAAGCCCTCGATAGACCAGCCTCTCTTGAATATACAACGTGTATATACAACTGAAGCCTTGATCACAACAGCTGTTGGTTACAGGAGTTGCAAGCCTGTCAATCAAGTTGTTATAAGCTTCACTCATTGTTGCATTTGATCAGGGGTTGCATATGATTACTACCTAATGGTAAAAAGTGTCTGGTTATGAATTTGTAATAAATGATTTTTAACTATTAATTACCCTATCATTGCCATTTTAGTTGTTTGTCATGTGCAGAATCTCTAAGTCTGACCATTTACCATCAAGATGTGAGCAAAACTCAACAGGTGTGACAAAAAACCATGAATTTTGTGAACCAAGTCAATAAGCGCCTTTTAAAGGTCTGCAGACTTGTTTATATCATACCTGTCTTTATGATATAAAAATCATTGAGAAGTAAAAATATTGACATTATTGCCGTCAAAATCCATCAAATATTGACAATCTTATAAATTAGTCAGGAATAAACTTAAGCCACCTATGCAAAGGTGGAAGATTTACTGATTATACTTCTTATGTTATCCCTGGTTTGTCTAATCTTCTTTCCAAGGGCAGTTGAAATGTTGAAAGGCCGTGATGGGTTTATTTGAAAATAGCTGTTGTCTACTTGAAAAGCATCCTCATCACACACCAACCTACAAAGTAGCTTGCAGATGACAAGGAGATAAATTATGCAGGGCTAAAAAAGAAATATTTATACTGTGCAACACTGTACATCTTAATTTTTGAGTAGCTAATCAGCTATCTCAGAAATGGTCACACTTTGAAGAGAGTCGTTTGTCTGTTTGTGGCTTTATACTTTTAGTCAGTGCTAAGTCTGTCTGCCACATTGAATTTGTCAACAACTTCTGCTGAAGCCTGTTAGTTGTGATGTCACAAATGAAAATCGGAATGAAACAAATTGAAAGCTTTGCTCTGGCTACTGCAATGTATGTGCACTGCTCTGCATTATGAGACATCAGATATCAGCAGTGCATACGACTGGATGTGTTTTATTCCATTTTGAGTTGTGGATAGGGGTTGGGGTACATGTCTTAACAATTTTCCACCTTGCCTTGCCTAGCTGACTTCATTCACTCTCCCACATTTTACAATCAATTTTGAATTTTGAGTGACATCACTGTTACCAACATCAGTACTGATATTAAGGAAACCAGTGTACAGAAAGTTTAAAAGTAGGGAAGCAGGTTAATGTTAGGTTTCCTTTACACTTTACAGCTTTAGTGATTCTGCTGTTCTTCCTGACTACACCATCTGTGGTATTAACAAGTCTAGACTCTGTCAACCTCAATGAAGCGATCAATAATTCAAAAGTAAGTCACTCATTTTGCCTTTTTGTTATTTTCTTACCCTTGAGTTGTTTTGTGATTAAGTATCACTCATCTTTCCCTGTCAAGTGGCACAGTTTTTCTCTTGTTTGGAGTAAAATTTTTCATTTTATTTTAATTCCTGCAGTCTTCCTTCAGCCCGGCATTTTTCATTGTCAATATTTTGTACAAATTCTAGTCAAGAGTGGGCACACCTTCATTGCTGATTATCTCTTTTTCAAAGGAAAGAGATTTTTTCTGTGTGTACAGTACTTTGTCTTCCTTTTTGTGGGGTTGGGGTGGGGAAGGGTTATTTTCAATTATTTTATTAATAAAATTTCTTCCCACTGTTTGCCATTTATTAGCTCAACAAGTTGAGCTATTGTCATGGCAATGCGTCTGTCTGTCTGTCTGTCTGTCTGTCCGTCTGTCTGTCAACATTGGAAAAAAGAGCTGCTGTCTGCAGGTGCTTTGACCGTTCCTTGTCAAAGTTGGTGTGGCTATAACACATATCAAGGGCTTGATAATTATGGTAACAGGAAGTAGGTCAAAGGTCATTTGGGGTCGTGAGAGGTCAAAGAGTGAAATCACGCAAAAGCCTTCAACTCCTTGTGGTTATGTTGGAATCTTTTCAAATTTGACAGGAGTGTTTAGTAAATGATGGGTCATCAAAGTTGTGTTTTTGAAGTAGGTCAAAGGTCATTTGAGGTCACCAGAGGTCAAATATTGATTTTTTGGGTAAACAGGATTAACTCTAAAAGTGAACAGTGGCTGATCTTGAAACCTACAATAAAAGTTGTTCTGATTGAGTTTTCACTCGCTTTGTGATGGCGTGGAAAATTCATGGCCATTTTCTTATGAAAAATGAAGATATAATTATAAACCTACTTTCTACGGTTACTCCCATTGACCATCATGGTGCATTGTTTGTCAGCATATTGTGCTTCCATGTAGATGAGTGATGCTCAAGCTTTAGAGATTACAGTGTTTTGCACAGGCATCCGTATAAAACTTTGGTGGTTACGTGTCAGCCTGTGTAATACATGTAATACGCACGCACGAAATCTTCCGCAATATGCAACCTATCCGTGTATGTACCACTGATGTATACTAACTGGATTGGATTGGCTTCGACACATTGATTGGATAGTCAGTGATGAAGTCGCCGAGCGGCCATCTTACGAGAGATCAAAACGCAGTGCAAATATAATTATGGTGGAACACCTTGGGAGTTGAACACCCAAGTGTCCGTGCTTTTGCGTAGACACCTAGAAATTAGTTATCCATGAAAAATAATCGCAATACAAATTAAAAAATTACCCTTGACAACAAATGCGCTTTGATTCCCGCATAAATTATAAAAAAGTATAATGAAATAAAAAAAACATAGCACCCAATAAACTGCACATTCGCCGGTTTGATAGTCACAATATGGCGGACGCTGACTTCACAATGACACGGACATCGCCAATCCAGTTAGTATAACTTAGAGATCAGATCGGTCCTACTAATGCTCAGACTCGACCATAGAAATAAAAGTAAGGGAGAATGACTTCAGCCGATCTGGACTGAAGCCATTGATTTGGCCAGTCTGTACGGCAACGGAGCACCTGCGCGTAATACAAATATCACGTCATTGCTTTTGCCCCAAGTATTGGCAAATAAACTACAAGTTTTCAAGTTAGGAGTATAAAACAAAATACTTAAGGCACCATGACTTATTTCTGTTGTGAAAATTACTCCAAATCTTTCGAAAAATGCATAAAATAAACTATAACTTCTGCAGCAGAATGCACACTGTACGTACGGAGAGACATCAATCAACAGGTCTCTTGCCGTACAACGAAAGCGCCCTGACACTTTCCGTAGCTTCACTGGTTAAACATGCATGGATGCATTGTGTTAGCGTTCTCCCTTTTATTTTTATGGACTCGACTCAAAATTTGATTATTACGAGTCGCCCTTGAACAGAGCGAAGGTAATCAGATATTTTTAATTTTAGTCCTAACGTTAGGCCTAATTTGCAATATGATAAGAGCGAAACAGGCGTAGCGCTTTCGTTCACGTTAAACGGGATATTATGAAATTGTTTTCTGTATTATCAATATCAACATCCGTGCAATTTTTAGAATATTTCATGTCAAAGTAAATACCGCGAAAAGTACTTCGAGCTTTAGCTAGGCCCTAGGCTAGGCTCGGCCTAGTCCGCAGTCTGCTGACCTAGGCCTAACTGTTAGGCCCTAGTACTTGGGTCGCTTCCAGTCTGGAAAACATTTATGTTACGCCGTAGATCTTCGGCATGGCACTCAAGCAGTCATGCCAAATTTCTGGCGTATTTTGTCAGCCTGGTTTCTATTTGTCGCACCTAGCCTACAGCAGATAGTGGCGTAATTTTTATCCTGCCTTTCCTTTGGTGTTAATCTTCGGCGGCGAAAAAACAAACTTTCCAATATGGGGTCGCTTGGGGCTTTGAATACTACGTAGGCCTAGTTCAGGGACAGGGGAACAAAGTGTATGTGAGAACTACGCCTAGGTACCCTAGGCTAGGCTCGGCCTGGGTAGGGCGGCTATATAAGTTACTGCTACTAGCCTATTTTCAGTTTCTTCAAAGGAAAAAAAACACAAATTACAAATTAGGCCTAAGCTAGCCTAGGGTACCAAGACCTAGTTCTCATCTACACTTTGCTCCCTGAACTAGTACGGGAATCCCCATACTAACAGTTAGGTCAGCAGACTGCGGACTAGGCCTAAGCCTACCGCTGCAATCATAGTTTCATTTGTTGTATTACGCTATAGCCTACGCGGTGGTAAGTACTTTTCTTCATGTGGTGGTATTACTGTTCTGAAAACCAAAAGAATTCACCATTTTCCCTAATACCCACTGTAGGCCTAGCCTACAACAAATCAATTAGAATTAAGCTTCTCGTTATTGAATTTAAAAAGAGATTTTACGTAGGCTATACACATTCATTGGCAGGGATGTTTTGGTAGCTAAAATTAAAGTGGCGATGTTTTGCTAAAGGGACATTTCGACTGGATACCCTTCACCCTGCACACTTTAGACAATGTCTCAATTACACAAGCAAGTTCTGTTGTTATGGCCAAAGTAAATTACCAAATTGGTGAAAAACTCCCAAATCATGAATCCTGCAAGTGCAAACACCCTCATACAACAATCTGAAATGTACTCGCAGCTTTCAGTTGGAAGGGTTTTGTACGGGGTAATTTTCTCCAGAGAAGCATGGCACTTTTGGCATTACCTAAACATACAGTATCCAATGTATAGGCCTAATGTTAGGCTATGTGCACCATGAACCTAAGCTACACATGTGTCTCTACAGCCCAGCTACTTCTAGGCCTAGAACTGCAGGGCTTATTTGAACCTTCTGATAATTTTTGGTGGGAAATTGATGTGTTGTACTTGTTCTGTGATGTATTGTGTTTATTATGTGTGGAATGTCTTATTTATATCGATAAGATTAGGCTACATATTTACTTGTGTAAACTTCTTACATCATTCTAAAACATTTTAGGCTGAGCTACAGTACATAACCCATACATGTTACTGTTACGAGAGAGCGTTAAAAAATACAGACTCACCAAATGAGCATTTGCTTGGACAAATTTTAATGAAACCTGGGCACAGTGATACAAGGATAAAGGGTTATCAGTGGTGGTCAAGGATGGACTCAAAGGTCAGATTTATGGGTCAGTTTGGGGTCATTTATAACAAATGTTACTTTGTGTCTTAAAGATTCAGTGACAGTATTGGGTGTTTGTCATTGTAACTTGGCTTTTGTGTATTTGTTTTATTACTGGTGTTGAGAATTTTAAGGTCAGTGGTCATTTTCATGCATGGTGTACTACCTGTGAGGTCATGACCATGTACGTTTATACTTTTGAAGTGGGGCAAGGGTCATTTAGGGTCAAAGAGAGGTCAAACAAAAGGCCAACTGAGCATAATTATGCAAAAGCCTTGAACTCCTAGGGGTTGTGTTGAAATTTTGTCAGATTTGGCAAGAGCATTCAGTAGATGATGGGTCATCAACTGGGTGTTTTTGAAGTAGGTCAAGGTCATTTGGGGGTCATGCAAAGGTCAAAACAGTGAAATCTTGCAAAAACCTTTTAAGTGTTAGGGGTTATCTGCAAATTTTATCAAATGTGGCTGGAATGTTCAGTGGATGATGGCATGTGCCAGTTGTACTTTTGAAGTATGTCAAAGGTCATTTGGGCTCTTAGAGAGGTTAAAGGTGGAATCACACAAGTCTTCATCTCCTAGGGGTTATATCCAAATCTCATCAAAATTGGCCAGTGTTCAGTAAATGATGGGTCTTCAATGATGTATTTTGAAGTAGGTCAAAGGTCATTTGGGAGGTCTTAGAGAAGTTAAAGTTGAAATCACACAAGTCTTCATCTCCTAGGGGTTATATCCAAATCTTATCAAAAGTTGGCCAGTGTTCAGTAGATAATGGGTCATCAAAGATGTATTTTTGAAATACATCAAAGATCATTTGGGGTCAGAGAGGTGAAAGCTGGAATCACAGAAGTCTTCATCTCCTAGGGGTTATATCCAAATGTTACCAAAGTTGGCCAGTGTTCAGTAGATGATCGGTCATTGAAGATGCATTTTAAAGTAGGTCAAAGGTCATTTGGGGTCATAGAGAGGTCAAACATTGGAATCACTAAAAAGCTTTTTCAACTCCCATTGGTTATATGAAAATCTTATCAAAGTTGGCCAGAATGTTCAGTAGATGATGGGTCATCATAGTTGCTCTTTTGCAGAAGGTTTAAGGTCATTTGGGGTATTAAATGGTTGAACAATGGAATCATGCAACAGCCTTCAACTTTACAGGTTTGTGTCTGAATCTTGTCAAAGTTGCCAGACAATCCAGTAGATGGTGGGTCATTAAAGTTATACTTTTGAAGGTCAAAGGTTGTTTGGGGTCAAACAGTAGAATCAATCAAAAGCCTTTAAATACTAGGGGTTGCATTGGAATCTTATCAAAGTTGGTCCATGTTCCATGGATGATGGTTCATCATAGGTGTACTTTGTGTTGATGTTAAATGCCATTGATGCCAATGCTTTTCCATATGAGTTTTGGTTTTGTATTATATATTGACAAAAGAATAATTTTAGATGGGCCTGACAAATTTGGGTATAAATACTTCATTTTCATCGGCACAATTACATACTGTATTGTGCCCACAAGCACTAAAAAATGTCCCAAGCTGGGCAACTCTAAAATGCCATTGCTGTGACCATTTACTGTACATGGACAGCACTGAAGGTACTACATCATGACTGTCCATGCATGACGCCTTGGTTTGAATCACTAATGAAGCTACATAAAAGAAATTGTTTGAGTGAAATTGTAGTTGAGCTACAGCATCATTGATGCTCTTGTTTTAGATCTAGCTCAGAATGTGCCATTTTATTTTCAAGTTTGGCATCATGTCAAAACCACAGGTTGTATCTGTCTCAGCAGAGCTGCAGGGGTTGTAGCATTGCTTTATTTCATGAAGAATCGCAATTGGAGGATTAATTGTATCCTGCCGTAATGTTTGTTCCATTATTGCAATCATAATGGCCTGACTACAGTTTGTCTCAAAGTCATCTTTGCCATTTGAGTGGAGAATATCGTATAGAGGATGTTAACAGTATAGTTTTACCATCAGTTGTTTTAAATTTGCACAGTATGTTGTTTCCCTGTCTTAAGATATTTGTTTATGTTTTTTGAATGTTGACATGTTTTCATTAGTACTATGTTTTGGCTTAATTTAAAAAGCTTCACAGCCCCCATGGATCCTCATTTCAAAAGTTAAACATTTGAATGGAAGCAAAGAACTTGAAAAAAATGGGTGTAAAAAAAAGCTGTTTGGAATGATCATCAAGAAAGCTTAGAAGGTATTCTTGTTGATGCTTCAAAAGTAAAATTAAGTTTTGCTCTCATGGAGTTTTAAAGCTGTAAATTTTATATTGATACAGAAGGCTTTTACAAATATTGCAAATTCCTCTGTTGGTTGGACATTTTGACCATCCTTTGGACATTTGGGACTGTCTCTATACTGTCGTTTGGGACCATCCTTTGGACATTGAGTACTGTCCCTGTACCGTCATTTGGAGCATCCTTTGATCATTTAGGACTGTCATGTGGACCTTAAGCAAAGACCACCTGAGTCCCCTATTTTGGCCCAAAACGTGACTGATTAATTATGTACCCAAGTTTGTAACATTAGAGCCACTGAGCAGTCTACTGCTCAGATTAGTTCTTCAATGACTACTGATGCTCTCCTGAATGTAAACAGAGACATGGTACAACATTAATACCATGTATAAAGAATGCACTGTATGTAGCTATACAGTAGGCAAGTACAGTATTTTAGTGTCTTTAAAATCATAGGTTGACTGTGGCAATAAATTGAGTGTACCCAGGGATGAATCCTACTGGCCCATCTTTGGGTAGTTTATACTATCAAGTGACAAATTATTGCTTCAGCGAATTTCTGGACGAATTTTATACTCCGTTAGGCCAGCCTGACCACTGTGTACGTAATTTTTTCTTTCTCCCCAGTCTCCTTTCATCTCCCAATTCTTGCCCACCCTTCTCTTGTGGACCTTTGCTGCCCTGCTACCAATGTTGGTGATCTATTCAAGCTATTATGTAGAGCTTCATTGGACTCGGACCAAACTGAATCACACCATCATGAGAAAAACTTTTGCATTTCTCATCCTTATGGTTCTAATTCTTCCATCTTTTGGACTTGCAAGGTATTATGTAATTTGCTTTCTTTTGACCTTCACTACAAGTAATAGTGCACATGCCAGATAGAAAATGATGTTTGTTTTTTGTTTGAAGATAAGAATTATGAATATTTCTCATACTTGGTATATTGATGCATCATATTGAGGGGATGACCGCTATTGTTTTCAGTGGATTTATAAAAGCTACTTTTGGTGAATGATTCAAAGTCATGTGTCATGAAGTCATTTAACACTGGATGCATTCTATTGTCTGGTTACATTGTTGATGGATGTTTCCAAAGTGACCTTTGGAAAGTGCAGCTTGCATATTCAGGTTGTGAGGGTTTGTGAGGGAATGTATTTATATGGTTTTTTGTTTTTTTTTGGGTTTTTTTTTTTGTTTTTTTTTTGGTTTCATGAATACCATCGCAGTGACATGTGTTGTGCTTTCACATAATAATGCTGTTTTGTCCTCCATCTTTAAAACAGTGCGCAAGCATTCCTGGAGTATACTATTAGTGGGAAACAAGATATCAGGGTTCGATGGGGGTAAGTTACTCATCAAATGTCAAGACAAGTATTTCCTTCCATTGGGGTATTTGACATAACTTTTACTTCATTAAATTCTTGTAAGGTATCTACCAAAATTATATCAATTAGAGAAATATCTGATATACTTTCTAGTATTCCCCCAGAATTTTGATAACTCCCTCCCAAAGTTTTTGTTTTAAATCTTTCTTTCAATAACAGAACCTTATATGTGTAAATACCTCCCTCCTCCCCCAGCAGAAATTATACCACCTCTGGACAAACACTCTGCCCCTGTTAAACTGAAATGACAAAATGTTAACTTTTGAACATGGAGGGATTCTGATTTAAAGTACAGAAGGTCTGCCTTTTTTTCTTCCATTTTCAAGTCTCAAAGTGGTTTGAAGTTTTTCTTCTTTTGTCAAAAATAATCATTTGAAAAGTTTTCTCTTACAGTGTTGAGAATTCTTGGTTATTTTTGTAACCTCTTTCCTGTTGTTTGGGATCTTTTTACTGTAAATCAATACTCCAACTAATTTTCTTTCAGGTGTATATTCCTACCAGAGAATGGTGCTTTCTTTGTGAATTATGTAATCACCTCCGCCTTTCTTGGAACGAGCTTGGAATTGATTCGTTTCCCAGAGCTGTTCATGTATGCATTGAGAATGCTATGGACAAGATCAGCTGCAGAGAAGGTTACAGCACAGAGTGTGAGTCTTTATGGAAAGTGCTAGCGGAATTGATGTAATAGTCTTCCACTGGGGGGAGGGGGGCAAGGTGGATAAGGGATGGGCAATGAAGTGCAGAATAGGAAGGAAGTAAAGCTTTGTATAAAGTGTATCATTTGTACCAGTTTTAATTTTGAATGCACTTGAGGTGCAAATGCAAGCCCACCACAGTATCCTTGAGAATTCAAGTAGCCATAGTCCACAGTGGCCTAAGTTTGATTAATTTTGACAATACACTCTTATTTCAAAGAATTAGTTCAATCATTGTTGCCTCCTCATTCCTGGCTAGTTTTACAATTGAGTTGAAGATACTATCAAGTTTTATGTCCTTTGATCATCCCTGCTTGAGCTAAGATTACTGCTCACAAAACAAGCCCTGATTTTTCTAACATTACATTCACTAACACCTTGATGATATCAGTAAAGAGAATGATTCCAAATGCTGAGTGACCTCAGAAGTTATTCCGCATAAGAGAATGCAAAATACACAAATTTGCTATTCTAGAATGATAGGGTTACTCTTTGTTCTCCCCCCCCCCCCCCCTTCCACTGCTTGCAAACACAGAGATATCAAAACAGGCTTGTTCTCATTAAGAACCATTGTGGCCATGATATTTTAACCAAAACAAAGTATCCCTGTGCACCTCCATACATACGTTTTTCCTCTCTGCCAACAGAAATTGGTGTATGAATTCCAGTATGGAGTACAGTATGCGTGGGTGCTTACCACTTTAAGCATTGTGTTAGCCTATAGTATAACATGCCCACTTGTTACACCTTTTGGTAAGTATCAGACTTGTTTAGAGGTCTATGTGTTTAAAGGGACAACTTGCTCATATCAAATGGTCCAAGTTCCCCCAGGCAAGTTTATGTTTAGCCCCTCCTCCAGTCATATCAACTGTTGCCGGACATTCCACAAAGCACTTGCATTGACCAAGGCCAGTACTTGAGAGAACCTTGTGTTAAAGGTCCAGTTCCCCATCCCAAATATTTCCAGCCTCCCATCCCAGTGTGCAGTGAGGCCCTCCTTCAACAACTGTTATTGCCTATTCCACAAAGCCTTTCCATTGCCCTAGGCAGATTCTCTACTGCTGAAGACATTACAGTAACCCTTTCCAAACCGTCTATGTGACACTGTCATGAAATATGAGAATCTGGATGCATTGCCACTCTCTGCAGGTGCAGCCACTCGGCTGTACAACCTACACTTCACATGGCATTAATCAGAGTGGCTTCACGCAATTGAAAAGACAACTGGAATTTGCTCTCTTGTAATGTCGGTCAAACTTTGGATTAACCAGTCACAAATTTTAGGGGTGATACCAATTGGGTGTATTGTGGGATGATCAGGGTCTCCCATTAATATGAATATTGCTGTATGCTTGTCAAGTCAATTTTAAGCCTTTATTGTAAATGTGTCAGTTTTCCAAACAATGACAATAGGAATTTTTTTCATTCTAAAGGTCTACTGTACATCATATTCAAGCATCTGGTGGACCGCTATAACATCTTCTTTGCATACGGAGCGTCCCGTATACACAGTGGAATCCATCAGAGTGCAGTCAACTATGTGGTTATCTCAGGCATATTGCTACAGCTGTTTGTCTTATTCTTCAGTATCATCAGAATAGGTAAGAACAGAGAACAAGGCAGAGCAAAGGTCCATGGGATGGGGGTGGGGTGGGGAGGGAGGAGGAGGGGACGATCGTCCATGAGGATAAAGCCCAATGTGACAGCACTAGATGTGGTTAGTACAGCTCCCAGACTCATCTGGGAAAAGTTGGAAGAAAGAAGCCCTCATAGGTTGTTTGTTGGATTTGGAGGGCATTACAGGTATAATCATTTCTGTTATTTTGAGACCTGCAATTACCATGACAACATGTTGTTATATCAGTGTGGTTGTACAATGACTATAGAGCTTTTTCACACGATGTGAGCATGTTTCAGTTTGGTGTGCTGGCCATCATAGTTCATACACAAAAGGTGTGTTATGGATAAGCGTGCACAATAGGACCCTGGATATAGTTATTGTGACACAATGAGCATCAGGCCATCAAAATATCCAGTAAACTGAGAGACTCGCAATGCAGTGACGTCAGTGAAAATCCTGTATAATGTCATCATGGTAACTGAGATGCTATTGTGTATCTCATGATCTTAAGTGCAAAATTGGTGGTTCATGTAATTGTGTTATCAGATGAAGCATATTATAGCTAAGCTTTTTCATTGTTAAGAGAAGTATGTGTGTACTGTGTAGGAAGTTGCATTTCAGAAATTATGTGTTGTCTTAACAGCTTTTTGTCCTTTTATAAACAATTCTCAACACTGCATAATTGTATTCCATTAAAAAGTATTAATTTTTTAAATTTTACCAGCTGAATGGCCTAGTTGCAACGCCCTTCTCTTTCTGAGGGGAGATTGGTGATCAATCTCAGGTCAGGTCATATCCGTGAGGGTGAAAATGAAACCAATCACCTTCTCCCTTTGTGCGCACATGATAGAGAATGAAACAGGAATGGTAGTATGTTGGCCAACTCTGCAATGATGAGTGCCTCAACAGCAGCCCAGTTGGGTGATCCTAGGGGCTAAAGAGCATTAAGTGTGGAAACGTGGCATAACTTTGAAAAGGGCTTGGAGGTCTATGGCTTCATTGTGTAAAGTGCCACGTAGAAACTGAAATGTGATTATTTTTAAATTTTCTTTTTCAGGTTCTATTGATCCCCGGACCATTCTACTGAGTGTTTTTCTGGTACTCTGTATTGGCCTGTACATTGCTAAAGTCTGCTTCAACATCTGGATGGGTTATATCCCGCCTTCTTACGATGAGTTCACAAATGAAGATGATGACTATCCGCCACCAAGTACTCAAAACAAGGTGAGATGACTTTTCAGTTAACAATCTTTTATGCATTGCATGCTGGGTAAGAAAATGTGGTTATGCATATTCATGATATAAGGAATATGCCAGGAACTCAGGATTAGTTGCAGATGTTGACTGTTTGTAAAAAATTGATTTATTCATTTTTAGCTCACATATGCTTCTGTGTGTTAGGTTAAAGAATTGTGCAGTGGCACCAACTTTTTTGAGTTTTGGATGCTTTGTCTTTTATTCTTTCTATTCAAAAGTAGGTTAGCATACTTTGGGGGAGTAAAATGATATGAACAATACAAGAATTCATTAAAAGGTGTCCCAATCATGGGGAATTCTGCCCATTAGCCTCCAAAAGAAAATGGATTTTCAAATGAGGGTCACTGCTTATGGGTTGAAGGTGTGTTAGCTGGTACATGTGCAAAGCAGGACAAAATTTACAATGGTATTTATGGGTGGAGGGGTCAACATGTTGAACAAGCATGGAGAAGTGATGAAAAGAGACTGGTGGAATATCTTAAAAACAAGTTGTAGGAAGCATTTTAACATGTGCATGTGTTAATATTGTTCCTTTTAGACAATGGGATCATTCTGCCTGGCATAGTTGCAAAGTCCTCTCATTGTTTTTCCCTCAACCTTCATGGTAACTCTTACTTTGTAACATTGAATGACTTGGAAGTGATGTGAGATGTATTTTTCAGATCCTTAAATAGGTTCTTCAGGCGCTTGAGAAATGAAACATTTTTAATCTGCTTTGTCTCATACATAGTACTTTTTATACTTAAAATATTTCTTGAGAGCATTAGATTTTGTATTAAAGCATTTTAATCTTTTCCAATGGCAATACAATCTTTCTGAAAAGTGTCTCTTTTATCCTTTTAACTGTCTAGGATTTCATCCCTAAAGTACTTAAAGAATCCGAGAATGGAACCACTTCAGGCAGGACGAGACCAAACCTCCCAGTCACAGCCTCACCTCAAGGCTACGGCAGTGTTAATAATTCTCACCAGAATCATATTTCTTATCGTTCCCCACCAAGCCCAGATGATTCAAGCGAAGAAGAATGAAGGTTTTCAAACCCGACCTTACAGTCAAAAGAACTTGTTTGTTGCAGTCCCAATTGAATTTGCCAGTTTGTGGAAGGGGAACGGAGATTCACAAACAACTGAAGGAATTTGATGAATGCCCTTCGGGGAATGTTATCTGTAGATTGTTCCTTATTGAATAATTTGTGCACCTGTCGTATCTACCAGAATAATGCGCTGCTTTCTGAAACAATAAAGCTTTCTGATGAATTAAATATCCTTTAGGTTGTCTTCCTGTGATTATGCAGCTTGTTTTTGGCCACAAAGAGGTGTTTATTTGGCAGATTGAGTAAAAGTTATTAATTATTAAAAGAGTTTGGGGAACAGTGCAAGCTAGCTCAAATGGAATTGGCACCAAAATGAAAGCCAAAAGTTTGGAGAATTATAAGCTGCAAATGAGGTGAATTATATTTTAATATAATCATTAAGCAAAAAAGGCCTCTATGAAACCTGGTCACTACTGGAGGGACTTAATCTGGCCAACCATGCACCACTGCACACTCAAACAGTATCAGGCCAACCATGCTCCACTGCACACTCAAACAGTTAATATGGCCAACCCTGCACCACTGGACACTCAAACAGTCATTGAACACAGGAGAATGGAGGTTTTTATTGACCCAGCTCTCCAGAATAAACAAACAATGGCATTGCTTGTGATTACAGGAAGTCGGGTTAGGCTTGCGGTAACTGCACTTTTCTGGCAAAAAGTGCGGAGTCGGGCCAAGTCTTCATAGAGGAGGGTTTTTGCGTAATGTGTAATATATACTATATATCTAGAGAAGTCTAAGTTCGGCATTATCTTGAGGAAACTTTGAAAGGAGAGGGAATATGAAACAGAATGTAAAAGTGCATGATGAGAATAGCCTGGTATTACTTTTGTTGATTCCTGTTCTCGTATTCCTAGTCAAATACAAAAGAGGTAATCTATCTAAAGTATCAGATTGGGTTGTCTATTTAGGAATAACCAACTAGTTCCACTGCATATGTCGCGAGTGCTAAAGTAACAATAGACCCAGGATACTGACCAGCATTGTTTGTCAGTAAAACATGTCATCAATGGTAGATTGTTTTAGCTTTAGAGGTTGCCCATTGGCATATTGTGACAAAATCTTGGTTTTATTCTTATTCCCAGAGTGAAAGTTGCTGACCATCTATTTTAAAATGATAACAGTGCTTATTGTCACAATTGTATTTATGTCACAGTTTTTTATTGTTATTTTGTTTTTGTGTAACCATCTGCCAGATGTTTCCTCTGGAAGTACAAAATTATTCCACAGTTGAGTATGACAAGAATGTTCTAGTCCCCTTGTTGAAATAAGTTGGCTGCTTTTCGTCATTGCCCATATCGTTTGAAATTTAAGAGCTAATGTATTCTATGTAAATTAGATGATGTCATTAAAGGAAAACAGTGTCATCAATTGTATAAAAGATTATCCTTACAGAAATTATAATATAAAAATTGAAAAAGAATTATCAAAAAATATATATGAAGTGTGTATATTAAAGTACTATATGTTTAAAATAGTGGGTTGTGTGCTTATACAGTAAAGTTGTTAATGTTTTCTTCATTTTGAGGCTGATATGGTAAAGAAAGAGTTTTGATTTGGTATGAGGATTTGTTTAAGCCAGTCAGCAGTCTTGTTATATGAAATGTACTTTATATGTGCAATTATTACAAACTAATGTAGAATCTTCAGCTTTGTAAACATTCCATGGTAATTTTCAGGAAAATGAGTGAATCAGTTCATTTTATTTCTGTTGCTTACCTGAATCCTATTGACCTGGCCAACTTTGTAATCATGGGATAGATTTACAGAAAAATGCTTACACTCAAATTGTTGCTTAATGCAGACTTCACGATATCTCACAGTTGTTGCTCATCAAAGGAGAAGTGCATAAACATCATGTGTAACTTAACACGCTTGTGGGAAGTACAAAACAGCATAGTAACATTCACTGAGGCACATTATACCACAGATGTGTACTGGGTAAGTCTAGCAGTTTGTCATGCATATAAGCCCAGTAGATACCTACTGTACTAGTCATAAAGTGAATGGTGCCATTGGCCCTAAAGTGAATGGCCCATTGGCCCAGTCCATTTATTCCAATTATGTTGCATATCCTTACCAGCAGTAGTGAATGGTGGCTTTGTAAATGCCATTTGTGAAAGTGTGTACACAGTACATAGATATTTTGACTATTAAGTGTGATATGAATCTGGTACCAGGTGTTTGAATACTCACAATTAAAAACCATTGTCTCCAAAGTGTGAGATTGTTGTTTTTGAATGATATGAAAGAGGGCAATGTGGATTTCTCCCAATCAAACATTATGAGCTTACCCTCCCTAAAAATGGTCAACTGTTACTTTCTTAGTTGTTTCTTGTTTACCTAGGGGTGTACTGTTCAGTTGAAGCTTAGATCCCCAACACAGTATTGACACAAACTG
Source organism: Holothuria leucospilota (assembly GCA_029531755.1). Lineage (NCBI taxonomy): Eukaryota > Metazoa > Echinodermata > Holothuroidea > Aspidochirotida > Holothuriidae > Holothuria > Holothuria leucospilota. The sequence goes on along the minus strand of CM055963.1, from coordinate 23,764,977 downwards.
TACCACAGACATGTATTTAAGCTCCTTGCATTTGCAATGGCTTCAGTTGATGGGATTGAAGAATGGTATTCCCACTGAGGCAATATAATGGTGGGTTGTGAAAACAACCATTCTTTTAGTGCAGTGGATACAGCATGAATGCTTCACTTTAATCTGTGAGGTTTGCATATCCTTATTATTTCCTGCCCATCTTTGTCATGAGTGTCAGGATTCTGTATCTGTAATCATAATCCCAGCCGACTATACAATCTTGAATTATGTACATTTGGCTTTTCGAGGAAATGATTTTCACTTGTAATCCTCTATTATATCTGACACAGAGTTTATCCGTTTAAGTGCCAAAAATGTACTATTTTTACCAGTTGTGTACGGAATCAGTGTTCCTTTTGCTTGGAAAATCATAGAATTTGATAAAACTTAGTAGCAGTCATGGAAAAGTCATGGAATATTGACAACACTGTGCAACTTCTTTTAAATGCATGTACATTGCCTATCCTATTCTTAATTTGTATGCCCAAGAAAATGCAAAACGAAGGAATTTTTCATTATCGTGTCTTGCAAGGATTATTGAAAAGTTATGACATTTTATTGTCATTATGATGCAGGAACCCTGAAGGGATTGAGGCAGGAAATGGGATTTTTGTCATAACAACAGCAGTTTTTTGCAGTTATCAAACTTGGCTTTTGTGCCAAATGGAAATATGGACATCGCTTTTGTTTTCAGTTTAGTAGACATTGTGAGTTTTATTCTAATTGCCTCTAAGATAGCAAAATTTACAAATGCAATTTTTTTTACTCTGTTATGCATACATCAATTCACCTATTGTTGTTTTACAGTTGTTTGCCACCTAATAACTATGTCGTTAATTCTTGTTTTGATATTTTTAGAATGAATTTTGTACCTCCTTTTAGATATTTTTTTGTTTGGAAAGTTGTGACACTCTTTTTTTCTCACTTTTTTCCCCTAATTGGTTTGTAATAACTATCTGCCAGAGTTCCTAAGTCAGTGGGGGACATCATTGCCAGAGGGCACCCTTCGCCCAAGCTCTAGATTGGACCACAGAAAATTCAAGAAGTCAAACAGTTATGAGAAAGTAAACTATGTAATTTAAATCTGGCTACCGCTTATGTTACAAAGTAAAATCTCAAGAGAAAGTGGCCCTAGGCCTAAACAGCCTTAGAAACCCTGGTCTAGAGATGCTGGACACTCATTTCATCTGATTGAGTTAAAAAAATTCTTTTCTTTAAGTCATGGCTTAAGTTGTCAATAACTGCTTCATTTTGACTTAACAAGATAAAGTACAAATCTCAAAAGCCCTTTCGGTTTGGACCTGGGCTCTTATTTCATAAAAGTTAGGGATATTCCTATCTTGGACTTAGGAAGAATTCATTCCTATCTTCTCGCCGAAGTTGTTCCTAGGCTAAGGAATGATCTTTGGTATATTAAGAAATGTTCTTAATTGGTTTGGCAGGAAATTCACAGATAAAACCAATGTCACTTTTGATTTATCCCTAAATATCTGAAGAAAGGAATGATTTTGGACAAATCGTTCCTAAGCGGTTTAGGAACTTTCATTTCGAGAATATTCCTAACTTTTATGAAATAGAGCCGAGATGTACTTTTCCTGAAGAAACATTTTGTGCATTAAAACAATTTGAATCTACCAGAGGAGTAGCTCAGTTCCCACATACTGGTTGTAATCATGGCCTTTCTAAAAACATCTTGTATTGTATTTGACATCGATGAAAGATGGCTCGGTTTTGTGTGTTACTTCCACTACTCTAGTTAACGAGCTTGCCTTATATGGAAATGCTTTATTGTTACATTTATTGATTGAGGGAGACATGGCTTACATGAAGAGATGCAGATGTTTCATGACAATTGATTTTCTTTAAAAATGCTTTAAAGGGCACATGCAGTCATCCCCATTTGAATTATTATACTCTGGTATTCTGTCCATGTATGGCTTTAATTTATTTAAATGTGTGACTATACTTTTGTTACTGAATTGTTAAGTTCATGCAAGATACTAAACGCCTTATTCTTAAGACACCATGAAAGATACCTATAAGTTAAATGACAATAGATTTGATGCATGCAGCTGAAGTTTCAGGATAACATGGGACAACCGCATGTTCCCTTTAAATGTTACATTTACTCGTTGATGCGGACAGAACTTGGGGAAAATGGGTTAGAACCTTTCATAGCAATTGATTTTCCATCAAAACAGGGAAGAGAATATATATCATACATTGGCTGCTACATATCATACATTGGCTGCTTGTGGTAAACCAGTGAATTTCTATGATTTATTATTAACCATCTCATGGTTTTAACGTGGTCTTGTCAGCAGGCTTTTGTCTTAACCGTCATATCCACATAAACCTGATTATTGTGAAACGTTTTCTCTGTTGTTTTAAGCGTATATTGGTTGATGTCTGTTGGTATTTATTGGTTGATGTTTATGAAAATAAAATGCATGGTTGGGAAATTAGGCAAGTACAATACAACTGAGCAGGATGTGACCTAGTGCAATTATATACCTGTTCATTTCAAGGCCAGTTTCAGTTGTCAGTACACATCTCAGTTGCTGCAGGGAGGAATTAATACCTGTATTTTGAAGTACTTAAACTCCCATTTGCATAATTGATAAATAATTTGTGGCAATTTAAGACAGAAATATTGTTAAATGTTAATTTTGGTCATAGTTTAAACTGCTTTACAATAAAAGTCATGTGAGCTGTCTCCCACTGCAGGCATAGTGCATTTTGTGCCCTAGGAAATATGGGGCAAAAGTGAGCCAAGCTAGGGGCCATCAGTGCCCCTCTTATGTCCCACTTTGGCAGATGACTGACACAGTTGAGTAAGTGATTGTCATCCATACTGACCAGTGGCATTGACTGTCCAGCTATATATTTTTAGATTTGAAGTGTACAACCAATGGAGTGTTATAATTTGTGATGCTTGTTGTACTAACTTGCCTCTAAGCTCTGCATATTCTGTATTAAAATGTACACACAGTCAGTAGACACATACTGTTTGTGCTCAAGTGATGGGATTACTGCATCCCAACAGACCATGAAACCAAGAAGATGCTGAGCAGAATAAAGTAGCTAGACCAAGCATGGTGGTAAACTGTTAGGAAGGTGTGTCTAGCAGTGTCTAGAGCCAACTATGTAGGCATATATAGCTGTGCAGGAAATGTGCCCCATGAGCCTAGGGCAGAAAGTAGACTATTAAAAATGGAGACCACACTCCCAAATTGGCTGAGTCACAACCCTGAAGGAACTCAAGACTTACCGGTAGCCAAGAAGGCCAGTATTTAGGTGACCATGCAATTGTGTAATTAGGAGATGCTTTGAATAGCTTCAACAAACTTCAAGTTGACAGTACCTTCCCTGAGGGAAATCAACTGTGTTATGAGTTGTCACCAAACAGATACATAAGATTGGTCAACATGACAAACAGTATGTTGTGAAAGTTGTAGAGGCATTTTATTTAATATCTGGCATATACACCAAAGTTCATTTTGAAGGCCAAATGCAGTCACTTTAATTTGAATTAATTTACCCCAAATCCTACCTCCCATAAGGCTCATTTAATCATGAGCACGGATTTTTTTTTTTTTTTACGGAATTGTTTCAGTGTAGACTAAACCCTGGTTGTAGCTTTAATACGCAATTTATTTGTGTTTTGTAACTTCATGGAGATACTTTCAGGGAGGAATAAGAGAATATTTGACTGATTAAGTTCATATTCAAAGTAAGGTTGTAGCAACAGCTTATTCCCTTTAAATTACTATGTCCTGAAAGTTCTTGAGGTCATTTCCTAATGTTCTAAATTCACATTAAATACTCATTTGTATTTAGCATGTTTTAATGAGTACTTAGGACTTGTGATGCATTTGAATTCAAATCTGCTTGTGTATGTTGTTGAATAATGGTGTTATTTTGTATTTCTGATGTCTTTTCATTTCCATCTTGTCGCAAATTTGTACTAATTGAATGTAATTATTACATACAAATCAAACTTTACTAAAAAGTGTTTGTATCCCATGCTGCTGTGTGTTTCAGAAATGTAATTATTGTCGTACCCATAAGGATTATTAGCATCTTAAACTCTCACTAATGACTGCTTCAGAGGCACATTTAGTTGCTTCAAACTGAGGTCAGGCACCGTCAGCAGCTGATTCTGAACTAAGTTTGTTGGGGGGGAGGGGGTGTATGGCAACAAAAATTTAAGGAAGACTGGTTTGAAGAAATTTGGCATAAAGTTACAAAAATTAGATTAAAGAAGTAACTCTGCTATGATTTTTTTTTTTTGGGGGGGGGGGGGGAGGGACACACAGATATTCCATTGCCTTTGGATCTGCTGCTACTGTAAACAGTACATATTGAAGAAATTCAATCGTTTGTCAAATAATTAATTTATGGAAAGAAGCTGTAGAGATGGAAAAAAGACAAATGATTTGGTTGGCCTCTAAAAATGGTATTCAAAAAAAAAAGGGGGGGGGTAGGACCGAGGATGACTGCATATTCCTTTGAAAATTGTTGTTTTCCTTAATCATCTTTTAAGTCTGTATCTGTGACTTTGTTTGTAGATTTGTTTCCTTTTTGGCTCAGTTTTGTTACTTGTTCACCCAGTGTCAAGAAAGCCAGGAGCTTTGATGTGCATTATGACCATTTGTCCTGAAAAGTATATAGTGCCTATGTCTTAAGAAGTTCCTATCAATATTAATTTCATTATTAAACTGCCAGACGTATTGTGAATGGATGGAAATAGAACATATGACGTAGTCTACCAAGCAAAATTTTGTGTGAGATTTTCTTCATTCCTGGTATCGTTCACTTGGGTTGCGTGGCCTCCATGCATGTAGTTGTCGAGTGAGAGTCCCTATAGACATACAAACAGCCATCAGCAAACATAAGAACCTTGGTTACAGATTCTTCAATATAAACTTTTCAAATTTCTTCAATAAAAATCTCAAATTTTTCAATCGTATTGTAAAAAGAAGCCAAAAATTTTCGCGCCGAAAATTTTACCTTCGACATCCTTTCGGCAACCCGTCCCCTTTGTGGCTTCGAGTTGTTGCTTGGCCTCCTGTATAACTAACATCATTCCGACAGTGTATATCTAACTGTCGGAATGATGTTGAACAGTTGCCCAATAGTTTTCCTTTTCGTCGGGGACCTTGGCCCCCTGTCGGGCAAATTCTGGCGCCACCCTGCCCTCTTCGAGGAAATTTTATATTTTCGTCGGGTGTGAGAAGGGTAGACGGTGCCACTATCTGACGTTACACTCAGTCGGCCCGAAATCATCGTTCGTGATTTCATGCGAAAGACTTAGGCATTTTAAATTGTCAGATTATAAATTATAATCTTTGGTTTTCATAACCAAGTTAGATTGGTTTCTTCTGTCTGTTGCTCATATAAATGGCGCAGCTTGTCTGTAGCGAGCCGTCTTTCGTTGCATGGGTTTAAATATTCGTAATTATTACTTCAAACAGTAGGAAAATATCGTCCGAATCTAGTTCTTTGTTTTCCTCAGAAGTGGTAACATTGTTGGAGGTTTCGAAACCGTGACCAGCAGGGCCGTCTTAACGCATGGGCCCACTGGGCCCAGGCCCAGGGCCCCGCGATGTCAGGGGCCCCGCAAATTGACCTCTGCGCAAAAAATCATATCTCCCCTTGCGTAAAAGATTTTTGTGTGGAAATACTTTTATATACTCTTGAACAAGATTCATAACGGATTCTGAGTGTTCCAATTTCCATGCTTGATGCGCGGCATGGGGGGGGGGGGGGGGTAAATGCAGGCATGTATATGCTTGAGCGATGGTCAAGGATGTCAATTTTTCACGCAACTTTTTTCGAACACACTTGATTGAGGGGCCCGGCTCCAATGCCGGGCCCAGGGCCCGGTGATCTCTTAAGACGGCCCTGGTGACCAGGCCTCGTTTCGAGGCCAATTTTTGAGGCCTTGGCCTCGGTCTCGGAGGGTGATGCCTCGGCCTCATACCTCTGACCTTGGATTTTTAAGCCGAGGCCTCGACCAGGCCAGCCAGTTAAATGATGTGTAGTAGTTGCCTAAAGAATAGTTTTCCTGTTCCTCACCTAATCTTTCGTGGTATTGAATGGATGTACAGCAGGGGTGGCACCAGAGGAGGACAGGGTTCTTATTACAAAGAGGACAGGGCGGCCACAGTCCACTGACGCCTGTCGGTGCAGGTCACCACCAGGTTGGGAGGTTGGGGAGGTCTAGTATCACGTTGGGGAAGACAACTGAAGAACTCATTGAGGAGCCTAGTTTTGATATCATTGACAGGCGCGGATCCAGACATTTCGAAAGGGGGGGGGGCTGAAAGTCCCCTTGAATATTCTCCTAGATTAACATTATGCTAATTTTTGCGTATTTGTCATTGCTGATGTGGCGAAAAGGGGGGGGGGCTGAGGCCGGGAAAGCTCTCCCTTGGATCCGCGCCTGATTGAAATATGGCCAGCTTATCATAACTGGATGGCAAATCTTCTATCATCATAGCCTACTGGCAGACTTTTCTTCTGACTATCCAAAACTTAGCCAGGGCTTCCAAAATAGTCATCGGGAACCCCATCAGGGGCCTTAGGCGGGCCCCTGGACCCAACGACGCACGAACTTCGCGAACCCATGACGCCTTTGATGCCGCCGGCCGTTCTTTTTGATCATATTTCAAATAAAGCATGGCGCTTTATGATTTTAATGACAAATTTTCTCTCATATGCTGGCAATACCACTCATATAGCCTTAGAAGTAGGCTAAATGCTTGTGTTTTGTAATGCCAGTTCCTCCATTCTAGTGGGTCGGAGTTCCATTTTTTCTTCCTTACTGGCTACCTGACACATCGTAGAGGAGGAGCTAGTAGTAAGCAATATGTGCGTTGGGCACCATTTCGTGCAATTTCGTTTAGTTGGGTGTGCAATGCCCAAATTTCTTACCAGTGGTAAGTGTCCTGAGGTCGGCTTTAGTCCCGTTAAAATCCTGGATTCGTCCCAACGCAGGTATTTCTTTTAAAAGTTTCTTTTACAACGCATTGAAAACATGATGACGCTTAAAACTCGTGCGTATTTCGTGCATTTCAGAAGAGTGAGCCTGAGAATCTTCCAGGCGCGGATCCAGAAATTTTGAGGGGGGGGGCCCAAGATGGAAAACCTCATGTGCACCGAAGGTGCACCACGAGCGCGAAGCGCGAGTCCCTACGCGTGGGGTCCAGGGGCCCGCGTTAGGGCCCCTGGCGGGGTCCAGGGGCGGAGCCCCGGTGGGGGTCCAGGGGGCGAAGCCCCCGAAAGCTCTCGCAATATTGCATTTTAAGAGCACAGAAATCGGCTCCAGTTCTTATGTCAGTGAGATTTTATACCTTTTCATGTTGCATGGAATTTGATGTATATGGCTCAGTATAAGTTACTGTATGTACCTGCAGAAGTTACGGAGAATCTAAGTTATCTTAAAACTTACACGCCAACATTATGAGCCCGTGTAGGTAACTTGAAATGATTTTTGCCATAATGAGTGTTTTATTTTCGTTATACGTTATTCGGGAATAGGACGTCAGATGAAACAATTGCGCGCGAAGCGGCCGAAAATTTGAATTTACATTTAAAAACCATTGCTATGACTAACGGTGTCAATTCCCTTTATGTGTGTCTATCAATTAGAAGGTGGGTTCGATACTAAGTTTTCAGTTCTCATAAGAAGAGGAGGGTGAAAAATGAATATCAGTTGTTTTACATCCTTACAATGCTGACTCTGAAATCACGTTTATGCACACGAATATTTGGCTTATGGTAGAACCCCACCGATGAGTAATGCGAATACGTTTGGGACCTTATTGATAGTAAAAGGAGCAATTCAAGGCTAACAGTGCGCAGATCAAGCAAAAAATCAAGAAATATTGAGAAGACTGTGCAAAAATCGTGAAAGATTTCAAATGATTTTTGGTAAAAAGTGATAAAAATAAATCCATCACTCAATAAAAACATACCTCTCTCTCCGTGAGCGTAAACAATTGCGCGCGAAGCGCGCCGAAAATTTTCGGTATAGAGCCTCCCGGGAGCTCTGCATTAATTGTACACTGAAAAGGGGGACCAACAGGACTCTCACAACCTTACATCCATATGGGAGGAGAGATGATATATCACCTTCTTTATGGACTTCTGAAGGGTATACCCTTCAGAAATCTATGACCGATGGTGCCGGCGGGAGTTGATGATTGGGGGAACCGCAGATAACTGCTAAACCGTGCCTTTTTAGGCAGTGGGATTTTGTATACGCTATAGACAAGAGTGGGAGAGCCTTTTCTTATTAGTACATGAGAGTGCAATCCCAGGAAGGAGTTTACCCTCCCCTGTGAGAAATTTTTGCTAATTTTAGGGGATCTATATGCAAAATGGTGGTATCTTTGGGTCATTCTAAAGTGATTGTATGTTTAGAAAATGTCCACAATTTAGTGAATTCTAACTTTTGTTCGGGTGAAAAAGGGGAGTAAGAGACGGTTAACATATTGTCTTCAAACCTCCTTAAGTCCCAGGAAAAATCATGGGCGTGGATCCATCTCAAAAGGGTGTGTGTGGGGGGGGGGGGGCTTTCACATTTGTGAATCGCCGTCCTGGTGGCGTGGAAGAAGCAGTTGGTGGTAGCCAGAATTTGCGTCACGGGAAGGCAGTAAGTTTTGTGATATTCGGCATGAGGGAAGGGTCTAAGGGAAATTTTTCTAGAACTGAATGCCCTCAGATGCGATTTGATGCAACAAAAGTGTACGATTTTTAGGTTTTTTTCTTCTAAAAATTTCGTTTTCCTAGGCATAATTGCAGTCTGTTCCATCATTTTTGAAAAAGTGAGGGGGACTTTTTGACGATGTTCCCCCTTCCAAAAAAGTGAGGGGGACGGGTCCCCCGTCCTCCATGATCCACGCCCATGGGAAAATTGTACACGCAATTATACCTGCGTGGAGTCCACAGAAACATTCTTGGACTATAATAAAATGTTTCCTTTACATTTTAAAAAGATATCCAAGGTTGACAGAGAACAGTATAGAGCCTCCCGGGAGCTCTGAATTAGTTACAGTATACAAAAGAGGGAGCAACGGGATTCTCACTACCCGACATCCATATGGGAGGAGATATGATATATCACCTTCTTTTTAGGTATAGCAAGAGGGATGGTGGACAGGCAAAATTCGTTTCAAAAAAGATTTTCGTTATTATTGAACGTCGCGGTTAAATGTTTTGAAAATAAGCAACGGCAATTACGTACTTACAATCTTTCAAATTATGTGCTAGACTAGATTAGTCAAAGATCCCATAATGATGAGAGCCCTACAGAGAAGGAGATGTACTTTTTACAAAAATGTTGCATTTGAATAATTTCTTGCGTCATAGCCTTGTCAATGGTATATAAAATCGGGTGTAAACCCTGTCGTATGCGCGCGAAGCGCGCCGAAATTTTGAATAAAATATTAGTCCATGACAAAACCTGCATTTCAGAACCTGCATCCGACAATGTCACTTTCCCACCAACCTATGCTATTCAGAAACGAATCTTCTGACTGTAAGTTCTTGAAAAGCACTTTTGCTCCTTTATTCCCCAGTGAGTAGTTACCGAAAGCTATTGATAATAAAGACAACTTTGACACAAGGCTTGACGCTAGCGGAGCGTGCGAAAATTTGGAATTTGTCAAAAATTTCCAAGACTTATGATAGTTTGAGAACAGTTTGTGAAAGAAAATGGTTAGAACAAATAAACCAGCATTCAAAAATACATCTCACCCTACACCCTCCGCAGAAATCTGTAGCTTAAACGACTTTTGGGACCATTTTAAAAATTTTCAAGAATCGATAGGGGAGGGGGACACACGTCACCCATTGCCCACTGTGCCGACGCCACTGTCTGTAGCTTAAAAGCCTTTTGAGTTCATTTGAAAACTTTTCAGACAGTTTTGAAATCGAATAGGGTATGCACGCCGCTACTTTGCCTGCAACAGCTGATGCCACTGTGCACAATAGCACGTCACCTGACAGCTTGTCTTCTGTATTCATTCTGTAAGATCTGTATGGCGAAAAGTTTGCCTCTCAATCCCTCTAGATTACAAAAAATTTCACTCTTTGACACAAAATTGTTGCTAAATTTCAGTGCAGCTAGCCGAGCCCATACTACATATGTCACGATGTTTACTTATTTAGATCTTAAGTCAAGGATCATTACTCAGCTATTCACCTGTTTTCGAACATTGTAGCGCTCCTTTCGTCGCCAACCACTTTGAAAGATATATAAAGAGATAATTCAGCGATAGCTCCACCCAACCCCTACATAAATATATACTTTGAATACGTTCTTAGACACTTTTATTCATTTCTTTTTGCTCTTAATTTTTCTTTCTCCTTTTCTTCTTTTTTCTTCTTCTTTTTTTCTCCTTTCGTTTTTGTTTTTTTCGTGGCAAGGGGGGGGGGGGCGGGCCCCCCAGGCCCCCCTGGATCCGCGCCTGGAATCTTCTGTAAGTGCGAAATTCGATGAAACTGCAAGTGCAAGTAGATTACATTATACCCGGGCCGTCGGAACCTGAGCGACGGGAGGGGGGAAATTGAAGGTTTTAAGTATGTCTTGTAACGTCCACAATTACCGAAGAAAATGACAAAACTTGGGAAATAAATCGTTGAGCCACCAGTCATAAGCACATTCAATGGCGTAGCTAGGAGGAAGAATACAAGGGACGACCCCCCCCCCCCTTGCTAAAGCCTCCAACAGTCCAAAGTCTCTGTCGGAAGTTTTTACCACCCAACTTTCTTACAACGCATGATCGTCGATAGTTATGGAACACAGAATCGTCCTTTCGTACACGATTCAGAACCTAACTGTAGGCTATATGCAATCCAAATAAAAAAATATTCTACGCGCTTCGCGTGCTCCCAATAAAAACAGTTGACTCATACCGCTTTCTGTACGCCAATGGTTCCCACCACAAAGGAGGTGGACCCTCGGTCGTGCGCTGGCAAGGAGTGCGCGTATGGCTCCAGCAACACCTTCGCAATTGCAATAAAGGTTTTTTGTTAGCATCTAATTTTCAATCATCATCAGCCAAAATATTTGATTCGCATTTCAAATTACAAAATGGAGGATGAGGAAATTTCTCGAGAAATGGTCTAGAATGGCCACAAAAGTCATTGAAAAATGATCTGGTAGGACCTCTGCTCCCCTAGCTGCCTAGACTCCCGCTTCTGGCTTCAAGTTGGCGCCTTGGCCGCTCACTCTGTAACGCTTTGTATGCCACACCTTAGGCCAATGCAGCCTCAGTTGAAAATCGTTTGTCAATAGTTTTATGTTTCTACGAACCCCCAGGGCTCCAGTGTATGTATGTATGACCTACTCACAATAAAAACATTCCATTTACTTAGTATACCTGACCCTCAAACAGTAAAGAGAAACGTGTTTTGAAGGTTACCCTAAAATATTGAAACATCGAGCACCATTTTGCATGTAAGCCCTACGTTTTTGTTTTTCTTCAAAATTTCCAAAGAGGGAGGGGTCCTCTCCATTTAATCCCCTCCCCTAAGACAGCATCGATGGTAAACGCTTGCAAAGCAAAATCGAACGGCCCTGTCACAACTTAAGTAGTAGCAAAATTATTAGGCTATTTGAAGGTAGTAATCTTCCTGAGAATTTTGATCTTTGCCCCGGCATAAAAAAAATGGTCAGCTATGTCACTGTAACCATCCGATGGCGGTGCACGGTATTGAATGGTCAAATGTTTTAAGTTACCATAAACTTACCACGTATGACTATCTTCATAAATCGATGAAAGAGAAGGAAAATTTGAACCTATGTATCGCTCGGCAGAGTACGCACTCCTATAGCTCTTCATTCCCTGTACTTTTGAAGGCATTGAAGCATACCGCCATAAAAACATATAATACTAAACATTAAGAAACATTGAACAAGTGAGTAGTAAAATAATTTCAAGATAGTATCATAAATTTTGAAATGTTTTAATTCCCTAATGAATAAAGTTGCTTATATGCTATCTCTGAGAGCTTTGGCATGAAAATTCCATATGCAGTGCATGCATAGGCGTAGGAGGCGGGGGGCTGGGGGGCTGCAGCCCCCCCAGTCAAAAATTTTTGTGAAAATTCGGGCAAAATGCTGAGAATTTTTCGGGCGCCTACTGAGAGAAAAATAATGCAGTGATGTAGCTAAAGGGTATTAATAGTTTAAAAACTTCCTTGGTAATTAATATAGAGTTCTGACTTGAATTGCACCAGCACATATATTCCGTATTATGTTTTTTAATGGTTGAACTTATATTATAATTATCAATGGTGTATTGAGGGGCTATTGGGCTTTACCCCACCCTCACTGATGCTAATATTTTCCTACCTAAAATACGTAAATTTTTTAACACAAATTTTACTTCAAAGGTAGCATACGTGGTACCAGATTGTATGTAAGGACACCTAATTGTCCAAAAATTTTCAAAGGGAAGGGGGTAAAACCGATTTTTTTCTAGTATCTCAAATACGTAAATTTTTTAACACAAATTTTACTTCAAAGGTAGCATATGTGGCACCACATTGCATTTAAGGGCACCTAATTTTTCAAAATTTTCTAAGAGAAGAAGGTAATGCCGATTTTTTTTTTAGTACCTGAAATACGTAAATGTTTTAACACAAATTTTATTTCAAAGGTAGGATATGTGTCACCAGATTGCATATAAGGACACCTTATTTTTCAAAAATTTTCTAAGAGAAGAAGGTAATGCCGATTTTTTTTTTAGTACCTGAAATACGCAAATGTTTTAACACAAAGTTTATTTCAAAGGTAGGATATGTGTCACCAGATTGCATCTAAGGACACCTTATTTTTCAAAAATTTTCTAAGAGAAGAAGGTAATGCCGATTTTTTTTAGTACCTGAAATACGCAAATGTTTTAACACAAAGTTTATTTCAAAGGTAGGATATGTGTCACCAGATTGCATCTAAGGACACCTTATTTTTCAAAAATTTTCAAAGGGGAGGGGGAAACCCCTCCCCTTAGACCCCTCCCCCAGGCCGGCTATCACCGACTTCGGGAAAAGTTAAAACCAGTAAAGAAGGTAGTAACACAGCAAATTATTGTAAGTAATTGGCATCGGGGGGAGGGATAACCGATGCATGCTTATATGATATATACATTACCATGTCGAAAACATGCCTAGAGCGCGCGGAAATTGGGGGTTATATTTTTCGGGCAAGTCGGTCCAGCCCCCCCAAATCAACTTGGGCTCCTACGCCTATGAGTGCATGTATTAAGTTTTGCCTAGAAAGAAAATACACTTTAAGGTAATGGCACCGTCCTTGCAGGCTCAGGCTAAATTTTTACAACTTGTCTGAAGCAACAAAATATTTCAGTATTTCAGAAGGGTTGGGGGTATCTGCATCCAGTGGCGCAGCCATGGGAGACAGGAGGGCACTGCCCTCAAATTATTTTGTTGACGCATTCTTATGCCTTAATAATTTCAAGCGATGTTTCAAGCGATGTATAAAAGAAAAAAAAACGGGAAGAGCTTTCTTTGACAGACTAAAATACGAGTTACATTATATACAAACTTTGATAAATATGACCAGCTTGGCAATTAATTGGTCCAGTTGATAGTAACGAACTTCACTGAAACAATAACAAGAAATGATGGCTCCCTGGTCTAATTGTCAATAGAGAACCTTTATAGGGAGAGTAGCGAAAACTTAATTTGCACGCCATTTTATTTTCATTGGCTAAGTGTCTAGTATACACTGCACAATGACCCCCGAGTCCCATGTAGGCCTAAGCCCTGTGGGTTTAATTTTTATCGTTTCTGGTGAAAATGGACGGGAGAGGGGGTAGAGTATCGCATGACAAATCTGTTGGGTCCCAGTCACAGTGAAATGGATCAGGGGAGGGGAGAAATGGCCCTAGGGACCATATCATTAGTTCCAATTTTTATGCATGGCACTTATGAGTAATTACCTTTTCCTTTTACACCAAAATTCACAAAATGTTTTCAACATTTGTTGTGAAATCACGGTGGAGAACCATATGATTAGAAATTATGCGATGAAGTTCCTTTGGGGGCACTGGGTGGGCATCGAATGACAAAAAGCCTCTGCACACGAAGGGCCCAAAGACTAAATAGGCCACATCATATCGAAAGTTTTTGACACCAAAGGGACATGTATCAAATCCAGAGATGAGGAAAAAAGATTTCCTCTGTTTACACAATATGGCCCTGGGGTTTCTTGGCCAAATTATAAGGCCCTAGCTATAGGGAAACCTAGTACATAAACCGAAAATACCTTACTTTGAATCATCACTGGGTCTATTCACTTCAGGTGGATAATAGCTAGGCATGAATACTTTACTTTAGGTATAAGGTTCAGAATATATTGCAGCTTGATAGTCGATTAAGGGTTCGGGCCCAGTGCCCTAATTTGGGCTAAAGAGCACTGAACAACACAAATGCATAAAAGTCAGGTATTTTCCATTTGAATTGCACAGCTCAGGTAACATTCCACTATGGGATCCTTAGAGGCCCATATGGGCCAGCATATGGGGTCCATATGATTTTGCACCCAATATTCATAAGGGGCCCGTATGGGCCAACCCATACGACCCATATGACCCATATGTGATAGTACTGGGGCCCATGTGGGCAACTGCCCCAAATGGGCCCCAGAACTATCCCATATGGGCCCCTTATGAATCTTGGGTGCAAAATGTAATGGGCCCCATATGGGGCCCATATATATAGGCTCGTTATCAGGGAGAGTGCAAGTTAAAGAACCCCCGTACCTAATTTGGGGCCCTTAGTATTACATGTGAGGTATTTCCAAATAAAGCACATAAAGAAGGACATGAAACTGTTGTTCACATTCACCTTAGAATCTCACCAAGAATCATAGCATTATTCTAAAGTCATAGTGTTTCCAATATAGGGCCGTGGGCCCACTAACAGCAACCTTTCTTCTTTTGATATTGGTGGGAAATCGGTACATTAACCCTTTCTCGGACAGATTGTTGCACGCAAATCACATCAGCCCCTCATTTTCTGGGCGAATAAAATACACTGACTGTGTATTGACGAAACTTTTAGGAAACAAAATGGCTCCTGTTGTCACGTGACCTGTAATTTTTGGAACGTCAATGTTGCTACTCTACTGTAATTGTCAAAGCATAGCTTAACCACATGCATGCAGTATCAACATATACGTTACCATAGTCGTGTACAATGTTCATGGTACATGCTGCTGCACGCTACACCAGGTTTCAGTACAGTAAGTGCTTAGAGTTTTTTTTTTTTTTTGATTGTCCGCCCTTGAGAAAAGCTTTGCCACCCCTCTCCCCTCCCAGCAAATTCTGGCTGCGCCACTGTTTGCACACCCCTCCCCCAATGTCACTAGGTAGCCCCTGCAGTAAGTTTAATCATTAAGTTAACATTGTGTGTGCAATTGAGCAGCCCTCAGTCCTCAAGCACGGCCACTCGACATCAATCAAGTTGCCCCATGTATCTCACTACGGCCGAAGTGGTGTCTAGTTGGCGTTCCATAGGACTAACATCGGGTTGCTAAGTCTTCCAGCAGCAGACGACATTCTTGCAAGCGGATGACGGCGCTGACGTGACACGTTGCTTCGTAACATCGTTTTAGCAGAGTTGTTCTCCTTTGTGAAGCTTTCTACCCAGTTGATGTTACCGAGTGTGGTTAGAGGACAAAGAGAATGCACAAAGGAAGCAACGAAAAACTAGTTGTTAGCAATGGTATAATTTTGCCAAATAAAAACCCAGAAGAGGTAACGTATTCACTTGTTGTCCACAGGCGTTCTTAGCATTATCTATAATCTACGGACCACAGGTGTTCGAAAGTACATATACTACACACTACAACGTCGTGGAATTTTTCACAAACTTTTAGCACTATTTACTACTTCATTTTTACCTATATACTACACACTATATATATATAATAAGACAAGGTAGGTCATTTCTCACGACGAAGCACCAACCTTGGCCAATATTTACACTCTTACTCTTACTGCAAACCTCAAAAGACTTGATCGATCACACCATCTGTTCCAGCAGAATATCCAACACCTCTTCGGATGCAACTTTGTGCATAAGATAAATTCTAAACAGTAAAAAAGGTGAGAAAATGAAACTAAGAATTAACCATGACCATGGCCTTAGGCCCGGTTGAACTTAACTGCCAGCCAGTTCTTCCACACTCTAAATCCATTTTTCCTGAAATGAATTTTAAAATTACTTGGAATTGGCTTGGTATTTTCTCTCTGATACTTAAAAAGGAATAAAAGACGCTTCCAAATTGCTGATCCAGGATTTCATCCTGTCAAGTTATGCATAATTTCAAAACGCCATACGGCATTTCCAGATTTCCTGAGAGTGGAAGCACTGCTGCACGCGACTCTGATGATAGCAGCCTGCGCAGCTATCCGTGCTATCTTTTTCACAGAAACACGTAATACAAGGTGAAGCGAAGCAAAAGAACCAAAATTCGCCATGCAGATTCGGCATTTTTTTCACGATCTGCTATTAACACATGTAACGTGCGCTGTGATTGGCCAAGAGTAAATGAACTAACAGTCTTCGTTTTCCGTGTTAACATGTGACAATTTGTACGTACAGAAGTGGTCAAACGAAAAGTGTTTAAGATACCCTTGCACAATCAAGGTCAATTCTGCAGATCCCTATGGTTTCATTTGCTTATTCATTTCAACGTTGAAATCATGTCTTTTTCGGTTTGAAAACTTCGCCCTGTTTGTTCATTACTGTTGGCCAATCACAGCGCACGTACGTTACATGTGCTGATAGCAGATCGTGAAAAAAATGTCGAATCTGCATGGCGAACTTTGGTTCTTTTGCTTCGCTTCACCTTGTATTACGTGTTTCAGTGAAAAAGATAGCACGGATAGCTGCGCAGGCTGCTATCATCAGAGTCGCGTGCAGCAGTGCTTCCACTCTTTCCGAAATTACCCGAAATTTGGGATATCTGGATGCTCTTTTGGAAGGGATTATTTCAGGAAATCTGGAAATGCCGTATGGCGTTTTGAAATTACGCATGGCTTGACAGGATGAAATCCTGGATCAGCAATTTAGAAGCGTCTTTCATTCCTTTTTAAATATCAGAGAGAAAATACCAAGCCAATTTCAAGTAATTTTAAAATTCATTTCAGGAAAAATGGATTTAGAGTGTGGAAGAACTGGCTGGCAGTTAAGTTCAACCGGGCCTAAGGCCATGGTCATGGTTAATTCTTAGTTTCATTTTCTCACCTTTTTTACTGTTTAGAATTTATCTTATGCACAAAGTTGCATCCGAAGAGGTGTTGGATATTCTGCTGGAACAGATGGTGTGATCGATCAAGTCTTTTGAGGTTTGCAGTAAGAGTAAGAGTGTAAAAATTGGCCAAAGTTGGTGCTTCGTCGTGAGAAATGACCTACCTTGTCTTATTATATATATATAGTGTGTAGTATATGTACTTTCGAACGCCTGTGTCTACGGACATACACCATGGAAGTCCGAGGTATATGTATTACACGTACGTAAAGTGTATAGTATAGGCCAAGTACATATATGCTGAGGACGGCAATGTTACGTCCATCACCTATTGCCAACTTGGACTGGCTTGGCCTGGATTATTTTCCCCCGGCTGAAGTAAGCAAAATATTTTGCAAGCAACATATTTTCCTGAACATAACCGTGGCGTGCAGTTTAAGTCTGTGCATGGCTGGTTGCAGAAAAGGTAGTGTTTGCACGGGTAACCCGTGAACCCGGGTACCCGCCTGATGGTTCTGATACCCGGTTCCAAATTTATTACTACCTGGTTCTGAAAAAAAATTTGCATGCGAAAAAATCATCCAGTATTTTTCATTTTCAAAGAAGATTGAACCATTTATTTACTTTTTTGTTGCAAAAAGGACCATGAAAAAAGATTTAAATCACAGCTATAAATTATTTCAGAGTTTGTCTAAAGAGTCTTTGTCATGCAGCGGAATTATTTCTCCCAACATTACTTTAATTGCGATCACAGTCCGTGATTTCTACAAAACTGATCTAGGTTAGGCATAAGTTGGAATTCCATGGTTGCATGCACTGCCTACATACAGTACGTAATGAATAATGCTCGGTATAAACTGTAAACTGAGCTTACATAGGGCCAAAATTGCAAAACGTATGTCGATGTATGTGAAAAGCATCACAAGGTTATCATTAATACGTAGTAGCTTGTTCATAAGATTCTGATCAGCCATTTGCTTGTAAATAACGAAATAGGCTAGAGTCAACCCTCGATCATGTGTGATACAAAAACTAGAATAGCAACTTTCCAAAATTTTGAATCAGTTAATGTAGCGTTCAAAATTTTGAAATTTTTGAAAATATCTGCTCAAATTAATCTTATATCCTCTCCCGTCCTTGCGAGTGTGTCACATTAGTCACCTTGGCATATAGGGCTACATTGTTCAAAAAAGGTTGACGGCCTAACAAGAGTCACAATAGCCTAAAATAGACCTAGGCTATACCTCGCACTTCGTTAATATGTCGAGTCTACCAAAAAGAAGAAAACGTATCTCTATTTACGGTTAAATGTGCCACTAAATCCAAATCAACCCTTCACCATGTGTGAAGAACTAAGATAAAACTATTGACACTGTAATTATTCATGAAAAGATGCAGACAGAACCATGCATATGCTATTACATTTAGTGGGCACCAAAATGGCGCTTGCGAAAAGCAAGTTTCTGATAGATTGAAGGGTGCTCGTATTTCGGTTATCTAGCTAGCTAGCTACGTATACCGTACGTATATATGGGTGAGCATTCCGCATTCTTGCTGTTAACATGTGCACTGGTAGAATATACAAAGCTTGTCAGTGAAAGTTCCACAACATGTGGCACACTGTGGCACACGAGGACATGCGAACATTATTTGTTTACATAATTACGTCATTTGTTTACATGATATATGGACGTGAAAGAGAATAACCTGGCTGCGTCGAGGCCTCTGATTGGTTAAAATTTTCCTGTCATAAATGTCTAAAGAGCTTCGAGTTAAGCTTGCTATCAGCATCAGAAAACGTCTCAAAATTCAGTCTGAGAAATTTATGGGACCATGTAAAGTACTCATTCTTCTTAATTGGTTATTTTTATATGGTTACTTTCATTGGTAATTTTCGATTTGAAACGAAACCACACGATTTTGTTGTGAAAATTTTGGTCTCCCTTAAATGGTCGCTACCTCTTCGGTTACAGGGGTGCATTTCAGGCATGTGTTATGAAGTCTCTGTGCCTATCAAAATCAGCTGCTATTTTAAAGGTCAGAAGCAATCGCCCCAAACTTATGTTGAAACAATAGCTAAATGTCACAAATTTCTTCTTATTTCACTTCCAAGTATCTTTCATGATATTTTAGAACATAAATATTGCATATTCAAGGTAAATCAAGCAGTTGCTCCTTGTAAATTTTACAATTGAGTGAGAAAAATACTGTCACATGATTCTCAATCTGCCATTCAGGAAATAGGATAGTCTACTATACAATTCTTTATTGGGGTGACTGCATTCTCCCTTTAATTTACTCTAATATCGGGTACCCGGGTACCCGACGGGTACAGCTATCGGGTACCCAGTTCCTGTTTTTTGTACCCGTGCAAACACTAGGAAAAGGATTACAGCTCAATGTTTCATCAACACATGTAGCCTAACCCTAAATACGTAGGCCAACGTACATGCAGTAATACTCGCACATTAACCTAGGCCAACTGTTATCCTAGCACTGACTTTCATGTAGACTTGTTGCAAGGAACATAGATTCATCAGAACAAATATGAATTGAGGCCACAGAACAAGTCATGGAAAAATTGTCTATCTTCCTCATTGGATGCTTATTCAAACTGATTCAGTTTGAGTCTGACTGACCACAAGTTAGCAAACACAGGCTGTGTAAACGTAGCTCTTGAGCTCACTCCCAACACTTACCACGTTTCCTTCCAACAGGAAACTAATGGAGGTTAATAAGCCCCTTGCTGTCATAAGAAGCATTAACTTGTGAAAACAAGCTTTCGATATCATGAGAACGACATTCGTCAAAGGTCCGGAAACTCAAGTGCAAGTTGTAGGCCTATTTTAAATGCTTGTTTTGTGTTAATGCTATCGTTAACAATTGTATGTATGTGAATGACATGAAAGACTTCGAATAGGTCTAAACAGTACTTGAATAAAAGCATTTCAATTTCCTTCTGTCCTGCAAGATATACGGTCTTTTTTTCTGCACAGCAATTTTTGTTCTGTTACAACTCCCTGATAGAATCTCCCTATAAACTTTTGTTGCACAGCCGAATATAAACCTGACCAGGGAGTTGCTATTCCCTGAATGACATGACTGAAGAAAAGCAGCCAGCTTCATTGCTAAATGTTCTCACAGAGCATCATAATCTCATCTAATACTGTACTTACAACCTTGTTTTCATCAATGTCAGAATGGGTGTTACCAGCGCCAGCTCACATGTGTGTGACCAGTGCTAAGCTGTTACATCCCCAGGTTTGGTGGGGGGAAATTGTTATCTTATATCAACTTATGAAGTCAACAGTGAAAAAATGTAAAACCTTATAATATAAAACAGGTCAGGAGTTACTTTAGATCTATGATCACAGTTGCTGAGGCAGCCATCAGACATGAGAGGATTGTTTTGTAAAACTAAGTGCAAGGCTCCTCTAATCAGCTGATGTTTGAGTTAAAAAGTATGTGCATGTGTATGTGGGGGGGGGGGAGATCAATATTTACTGAGTGAAAATGTGAAAGGTGAATGGGAGCATCGCTTACTAAATGGAGGACATCCTCCTGGTGATAATGCTTCCAGGGGCGAAATAGTGGCAATGTTTTGTTTAATATGGAAGGCAAAAATTCTTCTACAGGGAGCACCGCCCCCTGCCCCCACATCCGGATGTTCCCTGCTGAAATCAAGCAGTTCTTAGAATGATTTTTGACATTGTTCAAACGCTATTTAAAATGTTTTAGCATACCTGCTCCGTACTGTGTAGTGGCCCTAAGATGGTCTCAGCAGTACGGAGCACCGTGTTCCTTCTTAGCGAGAGTGAACAGAAAACTGTCCTCTCTTCAGAGTTACCTTTGCTCCCTCAGTACCTTTGACAACAGCCAAAACCATCTTACTGTACCACTAGTACACTCTAGCAGTCGTCAGGGCACCTCACGACGCATGATTTTATGGGCAACAAGGACCAATTTGGAGAATAAAAAGATGGTCTCAGTAGTATGGAGCACTGTTTTCCTTCTTAGCGAGAGTGAACAGAAAACTGTCCTCTCTTCAGAGTTACCTTTGCTCCCTCAGTGCCTTTGACAACAGCCAAAACCATCTTACTGTACCACTAGTACACTCTAGCAGTCGTCAGGGCACCTCACGACGCATGATTTTATGGGCAACAAGGACCAATTTGGAGAATGAAAATTGAAAAGTGAGGTCAGTATTCAAGTGTTCTGGTGCCCAGTACATTTAACTTTGACAAGGGGTCTCAGATATGCTTTAGACGGCCCTCCTTTCACAGGGGTAGGGGCCCACCAATGAATTACTGCTACTTTGAGAGCTCACCTTCTTCAAAAATTTAATTTACCCCTCCTGACTTCTTATCTTTGAAGAACCGTTAGTTATTCATTCGTAGGCCCTATAGGAGTATGGTTTGTGTTGCCAGTTGCAAGTTTAAACCTGCTTGTGTGTTACCTTTGTACCCACTAGGCCACATTTTTGCATTTTCTGTGGTCTCTTGGGACCCTTCCAGCAGGATCTAGGTGAAATGTGTTTGTCAAAGTTAATTGGAGAGGGCACTAATCTTGGGAGATACTTCATGTAAGAATACCTCAAACTGAGGTGAATAGACAACTGAAGGGAGATGAATAGGCTCAATAGCCTGAAGTGAATAGGATAATCTTGCCTCAATTGAAGCTAACAGGATTAAAATGTTTCATAAAAGAGTGTACATAATATGGAAAGGGTGGGTTGGATTAAGAGAGGTAAAATTTTGAAAAGGACCCTGTCTGTCTATTTTAGTCGGTCGAAGAGGGGTGGGGGCACTCACTCTTACTATAATGGCAGCTCCACCACTGATATTGACCCACCGCCTGTTTCTGCAGCAGGTGTAAGGATTTTTGAACATCAAAACAAACTTGAGTTTGAATAGCCAAATAGCTATAACTGTGGCAATCACCTCCCAGGCCGCTTGGGTTTAGGCTGTTTTGGTCCAGTTGCTGAAAGAGAAACTAACCTAGGAAAAGGACCCTGTCTGTCTATTTTAGTCGGTCGAAGAGGGGTGGGGGCACTCACTCTTACTATAAAGGCAGCTCCACCACTGATACTGACCCACCGCCTGTTTCTGCAGCAGGTGTAAGGATTTTTGAACGTCAAAACAAACTTGAGTTTGAATAGCCAAATAGCTATAACTGTGGCAATCACCTCCCAGGCTGCTTGGGTTTAAGCTGTTTTGGTCCAGTTGCTGAAAGAGAAACTAACCTAGGTCTGTGGGTCTGTCACTGCCCTTTTCTGAAGCCCTTTCAAACAGCCAGTCCACCCTGGCATCAGAATAACTGTGTTAAGCATGCCTCTAGTAGCCATCATAATTTCCAAATGCATTTCTGGGCACATTAATTGTTTTAAATAGCCGGAGATGATACAGGGGTTCCAGAGATTGATCATTAAGTCTTGCCATTATCCATAATTTTCACACGTTGCTGACTACTTAAAACTTTAAAAACATTTTACACAGAGCCTACTGAAACTATACTTTCTATGTGTACAAATAACATAACATTTTTTCCTTTAAAAAGAAAAACCCAGGAACAAAAGCACCATTCTCAAAGCTGTCATGCCATTAGTGTTGTCAAGTGTTCAAATCCTTGTTCAATATGTATGCTGCAATGAGAATGTCTCACTGTTACCAGTTACAGAAACAGTTAGACCTGCTCAAGAGGCCTAGTGACTTTGTTGCCAGATACAAACATTGTGATTGCTTCTTGTGCAATTTATTGACTTCTCTGAGAACACTGAACACAAAGACTCTACATTTTTAGTGGGTCATAGTTAAGACTGTGTGCAGGAAGCTTTTAATTACCAGCCATAGACAGGCCTTTTAGGACTCTAATGCTGGGCTAGGGTTATAAGATAGAATATTGAGGACTATAGCCAGATTGTCCAGGGTGGGGCCTGGAGGAGGGGGATGGGGACCATGGAGTAATTGTCATGTGTGGGAATTGTGCAGGGAAAAATTTTCCTGGGGGTGGGGAAATTGTCTGATAGTTTCAGTGGCAATTTTTTCATGAAATTTTCACATAAAGTATCTCTTCTCGTGCTCTCAGATTTCAACACTTTCTTACCAACTTGGTTTTTTGTGTTTTCCTCTTTGTAAGGTCCCTCCAGATGGAGATGGTAAGACCAGCTTTTTCTACAATGACAGCGATTTCGTAAAGCATTATACATTGAATGATGGCAGCGAGAGCAAGGTTAGTAAGTTTTATTTGCAGGCCTGCAGGACAGAATTAGTCTGATACCTAAATTTGTTTTATGCTGGTTTGGTTTATTGTTGTGTTGTGTATTCTATGAAAATGTGTACAACAGTATTTCCTCTTTCCTTGCTGTGGACATTCGCATCTTGACAAATTTACCTTTCATTCAAAGATATGTAAGTCTTTGCTTTAATGTGCCTTCACATGAATCCCATAAAAGGTTAAAATTGAAGTTTGTTTCATAAATTCACTTATCAAAAGTGTATTTCCATGTTCACACCAACTTGTCAAGAAAAACATGGGTCATGCAAAGTTTTGTACATTATGCATGTTGGCTGACAAGCACATATATAAATCACAATTATTCATTTCTTTGTAGTTTGATAGGGCATTTCAACATTCATGGGATGCAGCCAAACAGAAAGGGCTGTTTCGATATAATCTAGACCAGATGAAGACCAGGATCCTGCCAGGCCAGTTTGGGTTTGTGGCTCAGGTAAGATTAGATGGAAGCCAATCAATTATATGCAGCAGGGGCCGAAATAAAAGACCTGAGGCTTCATTACATTAGCTTGGGACAGTGCATGTACAGTGGAGATGAGACCAGTTGGCTCCTTAAACACAAGCCAGTTCAGGGTTGTTACTGTGCATGCTTATTCTCTTCAGGTCATAGGTCATATGGAAATAGAAATAGTAAGTCATGTTCTATATGTAGGTTTGTATATTGGGCACTATGCATTACTGTAGAAATATATTAGGTGAACGTGCATGTTGTTAGAGGCTTTGCTCCAAGAACTCCCTTATATTGCTAATTAAATTTACATCGTAAGTAAAAGTTGAAATACACTGCAGATTTGCAAATACCCATAAAATGCCCAAGTTGAAAGCAAACCACCCTGTAATGCCATAAATGATGAAAGATCTGGTTAGTTGATTTATCAGGAAACCTGCCATCAGTTCCAATAGTGGCACTAGCTAGTACTTCATTCCATAATTATATGGGTCTCCAAAGTCTATGTACTTACACGAAATGATGCTAGGGAAGCATACATGCCAAAAGATCTATTCTAAATTTCTAATGTCCATTTGCTAAACTGTTAGGAATTGAATTTTCTTTTTCTTCACAGTTAAACAAGGGTCGAGCTACCCTCAGAAGGAAACCTCAAGAAATGATGAGCGTCTCCCAACCTTTTGATCCTTACAAGTTTAATTTTACAAAAGTAAAACCTGGAGAGGTGTGTAGCTTTCTATTAATTTTATGAAGTATATTCTGCAATTAATAGGCTAAACTGTGCCTAAAGTTGGCTTAAGTCTTCTGCTAAATGGAAAAATTTAACTGTTGTTGTAGGAGGTGTGAATTTAAGGCTTCAAAGACCAGTGGATTACACTCACCAAACACAAGTGTGACCATACAGAGTATTGGTTTTTGTTTTTTATTTGTATTTGGGTATAATGGGTCAATCAGACCATGAGTTAAAGCTATTTTTGTCAACAGACTGACCAAAAAGACCAAATAAAAAGTTGGATCAAAAGACCAAGTGACCTGTAGATTAATCAAAGAGTAGAATAGCACAATGTTGTTACTACTTTCTGTAATAGTGTAAAAACCCTAAATTTTAGTGCCATAAATCTTTTAGCTGAAGTTAATTACATTTGCAAGTACCTGCAGGAGCCGTTCAGTACTGTGTGGGTATTAACTTCCATTGGCTGAATGAAATATTTACATGTAGCTTTTAACCAGCTTTCAGTCAAGTCCAACAGCTACTATTAATTAGATAAGTTAAAACACCTTCACAGTAACATTAGACTTTCAACTGAGTCCTATTTATCCTACTTTCAGCTAGTTTCCTAAACTTCTTCCTACCACTCCTACTTTTGTCTTATAATTCCTACTTTATCCTTTTTTCTTCTTTATCCTACTTTTTTTACAGAAAAAGCAATGCATAAAATGCCATTTTAAAATTATTGCAAAAATGTCTTAAAGAGTTATGATGATGCTGTTTACCATTGCAGAGTATCCTTGAATGAAAGCTTGCAAATGTGCTACTTGTGTCCTTCTTTTTATCTTTAAAATACCATTTTCATTGTGATATTGAGAATTTTTATCCTACTTTTATCCTACTTTTTCACTTGGGTCCACTTGAAAGCCTGAGTAATATCAGTAACATTGTGTAAATGGTCATCCTTCTTTGATTGAAATAAAAAGAGGGCAGAGTCAAACTGTGCCTTCAAAATTGTGTACTGCACTCTGATTGGTTGATGACATGCAGATCAGTGAGATGTAGTTGACTGTTGTACAACATAGTGACCTTACAGAGTGGCAACACATTCAGGGTCTCAAATTACGAGCTGGTATACAATAGAACCTGTGTTCTCAAGTGGCATCCCGTAGGTCATTTGCGGCCCATGACGTACACTAAACTTGCATATCGATGATTCAAGGAGACCAAAATTATATTAAAAACAAGGCATTTAATAAAGTCCTGGCTACTACAATAAATTCAAGGTAAACACTTAAGTACATGTGGTCTGGGGCCTGAAACGTGAGAACCCCTGTAATAGATGATTGGAAAGGGTTAGCAGTCTGGCAAGATGTATAATGTGCAGAAGATGCTAATACAGTTGTAGAAAATGGAGGAGTAAACAGTTGGAGAGTTTGAACCACTCAGGACAAACAAATTACCTTGTTATGTTGTAGATTTTCTTTCATTCTAGGTTTTGATGGAACTTTGTCACGAAACAGATGGGAAACTCCAGAAAGACAAGAAACACATGATTATAATAAATGTGAGCCCTCTGGAATACTGTAGTGTCCTGCTTGTTCCAAACATTGATGACTGTCTCCCTCAGGTACTTACTAAAGAAGCTGTACAGGTTGGCATTGAAATGACTCTGCTGAGTGCAAAGAGGTAACTCTATATGATTATTTTTACCATTAAAAGCCAGGTTTCCATGCAACAAAGAAAATGGGGGGGGGGGGGGAAGTCTGGAATTTTTGTAATGGTCTTGATAGTCATTGAATTTGGTTGTATAATATGAAAAAATTGCTGCATGGTCTCTGAAACTGAAAACATTATTGCTATTACTGCCACATGTGTCTACAGTGCATAGCAGCAAGAGCAATTTATCTTTCCTTTCCAACATTATTTTTTAATTCTTCAAAATGGAACTTCAAGATGGAATGACAAACTCTGGCTTGAGAAAAGTCTTAAATTGCAGTATGTACTCCTAAACAGGTGTGCATGTTGTGAAGTGGAATATGGTAGTAAATTACAGTATTAAAATAATTGCATGTATTATAAGTACTGTCGCATAAAAATAAAATTGTATTGTTCATTTTTTATAAGTATTATCAGTAGCATTTTGGCACAAAACCATGTTTCAAATCTTCATCAATTTAAATATAGGAGAAGCTGTTATCAAAGAGGTAATCCTACACAAATTCCCTTAAAGTGACCAGGTTGGGGGGGGGGGGGCAAGATGTGTTTGTTGTTTATGCTGATCCCCCTCTTGTCCATTTTCCTTGATGTCTAAATTATGGTGAAGATGTAATAGACAGTTTTCATTCACCTTTTTTATCATCTATGGTCCATTTTCATCACTGGATTAAAAAAAAGTTACAACAATGTACTGCTATTCTTCCAGGTGTCTTTAATAGTTAGTAGATACTGCTCTTGACTTTGTTTCCTGTAGCTCTCTAGAAAGGAATTCCATCAAAGTGACTACAGAATTTGTAATTCATTCTTCCAATGCAATTTGTATATAACTATTTGAATTCATTTCCCTGATTGTTACTCATAGAAAGCTAAACATCTGTGAACAGTTCTGTTTCCACTAAATTGCATCTCCTAAATTTTCACAGGAGCCTACTGGTAGGCTGGAACAGTCTATGTGCTTCAGCATCAGTCAATCATCTTCACTTTCATGCTTATCACCTTGACTATCCTCTCAGAATTCAAACAGAGGTTTGCAAAATGTTTTCTTCAGATTCATAATCCAAAGATTTTCTTTGAGTCTTCAGGGCAGTAATTTTTACAATGCTTAGTGACCACACAAGCAGGAGAAACCAGTACTTATAGGGCTTTTGAATTTCAGCTTTAGGTCGGATGGCCTCCGGTGCAATGAATGAGCTCCAAACTGGAAAAGTTCATCACTGTTGATGGGATAATTAGAAATCACTCTTGGATGAGAAACAGGTCTACCTTAATTGACCTAGCCAGGGATTTAACTCAGAAATCAAAATTTGTAAACCCCTCTTGCATGCCTCTGTGTTTATCCAATTGGTGATAGCACTGGAGAGTATTATAAGAAATGCCTTAAATGTTAAACAAATGTTATAGTTCCCATATGCCTTTTCCCCCATTTCTTCTTATACAGTTTAGAGTAACGAAAACTACATGAAGTGCCAACCTTAGCAGTAGTCTGTATCTCTGTTATGGAAAAATTTGGGTAAAAAACATTGCCATTTCAACAGGCTTACTGTTTTTAACTGATAAGGGATTTTTTAAGGCATCATATTTTACTCTCATTTCTACCTTTCTTATAGCCAACCAGTCAGCTGTCAGGGCCTTGCCATGAGATTCTTTCATGGCCTGTACCCGGGTTTGTCTTTCAACTAAATGGAAATGATGTCAAAGACCTTGCCAGGTATTGGTATTCCCAAACTCTGTGTAAATGTGTGTTCGTGTGTGTGTTGGTAGTGGCAATAGGTCTGTTCCACATTATGTGTGTTACATTTCAAAGGCATTATATGTTTATCACAAAACAAGTTCATGGAAGTATATTAACATTTGTATATTTCACATGGAAATGTTTGCTCTGTAGGTACATTGGAGTCAGGGTAGGGTATAATGTTGCATTACGTGCATTACAGCAGACAAAGTAAAAAAAAAAGAAAAATTTTTTGTTTTTGTCAAAAGTTCTCTGGATTGAATTTAATTGAAATTTAATAAAAGAAAAAGGAATTTTGCAAACAAAATATTTCACAAATCAATCATGTGACATTCTCAAGAGAAATGTTTCCACCAACCTCAAAAGTTTCACAAAGGCAGATCATTTTTCCATAATCTGTAATTTTAAGGGTTGATACTATTTTGTTTTGCAAAATATTTTCATAGCTTTTATGAACAAAATGCAATATTTTAAGTTCAACAGCATTGATATTTTATATGTTTAATTACATTTCATTAATTTTAATATACAATTTAACAAACATAAGATTAGGTATATAATGTTCCATGTGTTACATTTGATTGTAAGATTATTAGAACATGAAAGAATTCATTCATGATTTCTAGGTATTATAGTATTTAGGTTGATGAAGTAACTTTAGGTAGGATATTAAATTTGATTCCTTACTTTTGTTTCGTGTACCCCAGTGCTCGCCATGACTCTACATTCAATTGTCAATTGAGCTTCTTACTTTCAAAAAATGGAATTCATGGATTTTTCAGGAAATGTGATTAATCGACTTACATTGCGACAAGGCTTACATTAACTGAATAAAGCAATCATTTAAAACCTAAACTCAGTCAGGTTTTTAAGAGTTGACTAATTATGAGTTTTGCATTATTTGGGTACTTTAAAGGCTCTCTAACCTCACCCCAGACAGTAACAATTCTTCCTACTAATTTAACTTCTAGCCCTTCCTCCAATTTAAACCAAGCCTCCTGTCTAGTGCACCTCTAAGACAGCCAAAGTAGAGCCTGCACTGAGATTAAATTGCTTGAGGCAGTATTGTCAAACACAGTGTGTGTGAGCTAATTGGGGGGGGGGGGAAAGGGGGATTTTCACCCCCACCATAAACACTTGCTGTTGCTTTCTAGGTCATTTCAAGCATTCATGGTACACTATTTGAAATGTGAGTGAGTCAATAAAAATTTGAGTTGGAAACATTTCACATCAAATAATGGGAATGAATTCTCTAGATCAGAAATTTGATTACACACATTCACCTGTTACTTCACAGCAATCTCTATGCAGTTGCAAAGTATTTCCACCAGAAGGAAGTGGCACACAATGTTTGTCTCACAAGAGGAACTGTTCTTGGCAGCAAGGAACATTCTAGTGAAGCAACATTGAGAGGAATCATCTGGCCAAGAAGTTCAGTCTTTGGTAAGAAAGTTTGCTTAGTTGTAACAAATTTCAGTCACTGACATCATTTCCTACCTGCAATCATTACTTATGGGCAGGCAAAACCAGTTGTAAGGTCCAAACTAGCTTACTGAACTTACTCTTTGTTTGAGAGACTTAAAATGCTTTTGTCAATAACTTTAGTCATAGATTATTGTAAGACTTTTGGAAGTTATAGTAAATATTATGAACATAGCATTGGTACCAACATTGTAATTGTACCACTGAAATAACTTAATTCTTCAAATTCCAACTAGTATTTAGTGCTTATAAGTTCTCTCAATATAACTGAGCTTGTGATTGCTAGGTCAAAGATTGACCCTCCTTGATTACAGAGAAACACTGGTCATATGGTTACAATGTTGCCTTAGGTTTATCTCAAACCTTGGTATAGATGAACAAGTACAAATCCAAGCCCATGAATATGTTGACTTTGAGAATTGCCATTGGAAACAATAAAAAATTGGTTGAAGACCTGAAGGTAAAAGTACACTAGCAGTAATGAATACTGTATAAATAAGGATGTGTAGGTTCTTATCACATACGTACAACTGTAACACTGAGAATATGCCTAATAACCTTAACAATAAACAATAACTTCATGCTGTCACAGCAGTGCAAGAACCTACTACACTGTGGCAAACTTCCTTGTGAAATGAGCCTATGAACTGACTTGAACTACAAGAATAAATTTTTTTGATGATTCTATATCTACATTACATCCTAGATATGCTACTATTTAAAAACAAATTCCAAAAAATCACCTTTTTACTGCTCATTTGTTGTGTGTTTGACCTCTGTTCACTGTTCAAATTATGTTTGAACTGTGACGAGGCTTACTCAAAAATTTTTTCCACAATCAAACAGTGGAATGCCTGATATACTGGTAAAGTCACACATTATCTGAAATGTGATGGTTATTTTTTGAAATTTTCAAGAACGCTTCTATCATGCATTTTTTGTCCATCTCTTATACTGTACATAAAGAAGTAAAACAGTCTGAGATCCATTTAACGTGTTAAAAGAAGGCATTATCCTTGTCACTTAACTCACCCTTAATCTCAGTAGAGTGGATATGCTGAATCTAACTGAGTGTTTTACTTTCTTATTATCATGTAAATTACATGACTACTTGCATAATTGCTTGAAATTATCTGCTACATACCCAATAGCTATACATAATGGACTGCCAAGATTGGTAAATGTTGTACACTACGGAGGGACGGGTCACTTTAGCTGATGGTGATTGTACACATGCATTGCACTGGGCCAGTGTTGTTCATTGCCGAATTTATTTGTCCTGCTGTTTCATGTATCGGCAAAGCAATCCCAACAATGGAAGCTGTGGGCTTCGATTAACGATATAAATCTGACCATTTTGATGTACTCATTTTTTGAATGGGGTACTGGAATTTTGTAAACTTAATGTTATTTTTGTAACTGTGTCTGAGCAAACGTCAAAGTAATAAGTAAAAAAAAAAACAAAAACCTATTATTCCTACATGTTCAAGTTCACCTTAAGTACAATTTATGACAACTTAAGCCTCTATATCTAGTCAGCTGCACATAGGAAGGAAATTTTACTATAATGCACGAATTAAGTTCCTTGTAAGCACATTAATACAAAATCTGGGCATTGACCAATGCTAAGGGAATAAGGGATCACTCCCTGCAAGAAATCTCATGGCCCACCCCACTTTAGGTTCATATGTAGCCCAAAGAGTCTGGTGGACCACCAGTAGCTTCAGGCAGACCATGGTTTGTGCAAAAATTACCCACAGATTGTGTAACACTGGTCTGGACTATTCGTTTAATGAAGGTGATGACATCGTTGTCACATACCATCAAGAGCATTCTGTCGCAAAACTGATGAAACCCTGGCATTCATGAAACATGGAAACTGCTTGCTGTAGTTTGATTTGAAAATTTGTGACCATTTTTGATTAGTTGTTTGTTCTCTTTCATTGGTCATGCCTTCATTACAGTAAAGAACACTTACTGTAGTCTTTGTCTAATGTGTCACTTGCAGGAGTCAAAGATGTGGATGCATTCAATGTGGCCTTTTCTGAATTGGCTGGACATCTGCCATTGATGGGTAAGTTAATACAGTAAAACTGTGTCTCTTTGACCAATCTGGGGACAGGATATTTCCCACAAGCAAAAAATTATTCGAAGAGACAGAGAAGTGTGTCAATATGTTAAAAGTTGTTACAACTATCATGGATGTTTGAATTGATTACACAGGAAGCTTGCAATATATTTTAAGATCTGTGTAAGATACTGTTTTAACAAAATCAAGAATGCTAAAAGATAAACTCAGTTGCATCATTCTTGTCTGAAATTGTCATCATGTATGTAGGGTTTAATACATTCTTTTAATATCAGGAAAGAGTGCATTCCCCACTTGTGATGGTTCCCAGTTTAGTTTTATAATACAAACTGAAGATCTAAACTCTACCCCTGTATATAAATCTGAAAAAATTTTGGTGTCATTTTAACTATGATAATGATTTATTGCTATGAATAATATCTATGTTGATGTGTTTGTGAGGGATAGTGATGTAAAAAAGTTTCAAATTTGTTTCAAGAATTTAAGTTTGTATTAAAGAATATAAATAGCAGTCTATAAATGTATAAAATATACTTCATCAGAATTGGCTACACATATTTTTTTAATTTGACATTTTTAGATGAACAGCTTTTCTCTGACCTCACAGACCAGTCAGCAGTGGAAGCCCTACAAGGTGCACGACTCCCACATGAAACATTCCAGTCTTTAAGAACGGGCATTCAGAAATTATTTGTACAAGACTAGCTATTATCATTGTGCCACAACTGTAAAATCATGAAGAGTAAAGTTTAAACCTTCCATATGCTGTAAGGTTGGGACTAAGGAACACCTCTACCCCTTTCAGCCCTCAACCAGAAATAGAACAGCTAATAATTAATAATGATTTGTATTACTTTTAACTTAAAATGATTAATGCTGTCTTTCCCCTTTCAATTTTCTAAATGATTTGAATAAACTCTTATATCCAGCCTAGAAAAGCTTGAGCAAGCCTTTTTTTAAGTGGGTGATATCTAAGGCCTTTCAGTGCTTGGATTTTGGTATTTGAGAAATGGTAATGGAAAAAGCTTCAATTTTGTGTGTAAAATGATATCTTTCATTGTGGTATTCGTTTCGTTATCATCTTTTGCATCTTCTATTTAGTCAACCTTTCAATTTCTCAAGCATCTTATTTTGGCCTAGACCCCAAAGTTGCAGTTTCCCTACACCCCTGCTCCCTACCCCCCTCACCAAGCATTCTGTGTGCATAACCATATCTGTGTGAATTCCATAATGCCTTGTCCTCCTTGTCATGTTCTCTGGTAGTATAATCTCAGACAAGAAAAGATCACAGACTCAGAATGGACACTTCCATTTCTCATTTGTTCTTAATTTGTGATAACTTATGTGTAAAAAGTAGGTAATTTATTACAGAGAGTATTAAACTATGCTGTTACCTTCCAACCATTGTGCAAGTAGACCAGCTCAAGAAAATGCACAAGGTAGTCTTACCACTGTTTTCACCTCACCTCACCTAATTGTGTCTTTAATAGAAGGCTATCACATGCCCCAACCAGTAATATATACCTTTCACTTCATTCACCTAGAAACTTCTGATGAATAACATTAAGACTTAATTGCTTATGGTTAAGTCTGTATGAGCTCTAGGGTCCAATATTTGTGCTGTGTAAGCTAGATTCAGTATATGGTTATTGAGATGAGATAGGTGCCCTTCAGCAGCTTTGTGAAGTAACTGTACTCCGTGTAATGAAACCAGGCAGCTGTCAAAACATTGAAGGTATTATAACAGTGAAATGTTTTCTACGTAGATACAACAATACTTTGATATTAATATTATTAATATCATGGTTAGCAAATTATGTGTACAGTATGTGAGTATGTGAAAAGTAATTTGTAGAGTGTGTGAAGAAAGAGGCTTGGAAACCATTATCAGATAGTTTTAGAATAAGCCACTGAGTCTATAAAACAGGAGGCTCTGTAACAATGTAGAAGTGACAACAAAAACAAAATTTTTCATTGACTGTCAGCTTGCAGTTGTGTGTTGAGTAACATCTTACAAGATGATGGAATTCATACTGCAGGATATTCATTCATTAAAGTTTACTATTGGTTGTAAACTGATAATTCTCTGGGTGTTTTCTGCAGAACTTTTGAATCTCCACATTTTTTTCAACAAATTTTCTTGCTTATTTTTTGCATATTGATCTGGCTGCTTACATTTCTTGTTTATTTTCCTTATAACAACTATTTGAGAATTCCACAGAATTCTGTTAATGGTAGACAGAGTCGTCCCAGTAATATTTACTTTGGTTTCAGCCATCTTGACTCTAATAATTAGAATTAAGGAAGACAGGAAGAGAATTTAAAATATTTTTGAAGAATGTAAGATGAAGCTACAACTCTTTTTGTGTTCCTTCTTTCTAATCATTAGAGTCAATTTCGATCTTGTTCTTGTGTTCCTCATTTCTAATTATTAGAGTCAAGATGGCTTAAACCAAAGTAAATATTTCTTTATAAAGCTTTGTATTTTTCATTTTCTACCTTTGCAGCTGTGCCTCTAATCACATCTGTGGGATTTTTGTACAGTAATGAAGAGTATTACTATTTTCATAAATATATTAAACTTACTCACGCTAGATACATCAGAGTATCATTATCAGTACTAAATAAATATTTCTTATTAATTTTCTGTTCATTCATTCCACTTGTTAGTATCTCCCATTGTATCTTTATTTGACAGATGGCTCTTCTTAACAGGTTTTTCATGTTATATTTATGTGTTTAGAGTTTAACAATAAATATGTTTATTTTGTACTTCATGAGACACATATTTTAAATGAAATATTTATTATCATATATTTTGTATTTTATTCATATTTCCATTGCAACAAAATTTTGATATATTATTTATGAGGAGTTCTTTTGCATTCATTGCAATAAAAATCTCCAAAATTCCTTTAATTCTCTTTGTGAAGTTTTTACTCATATGTGACTGATTACTAAAATGAGTTGACCTTCCCCAGTTCAATTTCTTTGAATATCATGTGCAATATATTGAACACATTCCTACCATCAGTCAGGATGCAGAATAATCCACTAAGTTACTTTGTTTTCTTCAACAGTGAATCATGAAACATGCGTTTGTATATTACCCAGCTTTCTCGTGACTTGCATGGTTGCTTTATGTCCCATTACAGCAATAAACATTGAAGGCCAGAGACTGTAGCGGTATTTTGTAGGCCATTTGCAGCTCTTGAGAGTGCACTTATATAGTCCCTGGAAGAACAAAAAGCCTGAATAATATAAAACTTAAAAATTATCGTCATTAACATTATTAGCTCATACCAGCATGCTGGTGTGAGCTATTGTAATCATGCAGCGTCACTCTATCTATCTATCTATCTATCTATCTATCTATCTATCTATCTATCTATCTATCTATCTATCTATCTATCTATCTATCTATCTATCTATCTATCTATCTATCTATCTATCTATCTATCCTTCTATCTGTCCACACTTGTTCAAAATGCTTCTCCTCCCGCATGCTTTCATCGATTTGTTTGAAACTTGGACACAATGTTCCTTGGGTGGTGGGCCATTTGGGGTGTTCAGGAATTTTTGGTCCTAGGTCCCATGTGGGCCCTATGGCCCTTTTTATGAAATTCTGCAAAATGCTTCTCCTCCTACAGATTCTCTTGTACAATGTTGGTGGTTCGTCATAATGTTACTCTGTTAGTGGTCCCTTCAGGGTGTTCAGGAATTTTGGGTCCAAGGCCCAAGATGGGCTGTAGGGTCCCTTTTGTGAAATATTGCAAAATGGTCAACCCCTCCTCCAGTTAATGTTAAATAGAGTTGACAGTTTGTGATAATGATGCTTGCTTAGTGATCTGTGTATGGCATCCTTGAATTTTGGTTGAAGGTCCCATGTGGGCCCCAATGGCTCATTTTGTGAAATTTTACAAAATGCTTTTTCTCCTACAAATTGTGTTGTACAATGTTGATGATTTGTCATAATGAAGCTCTGTTAATGGTTCTTACAAATTACTTCTCTAATTTGGGATAAAGAATACTTTTGATACCTTTCTAACCAATGATGTGCCACCCCTCTATTTTACCAGTCTCACAAAATCACTTTACTACCTATATATTTCTCTCTACTGCACTCTCTTTAAAACTGTCTGTGTACAAGAGGTCAGTCCTGTGCGGTTGTTTAGGTTAGTTTAAAGGGACCTGCTGGACAGTATGAACAATTCCTGTATTGTAGGTCTGTTGGCATCATAATTCATCATCGTGCATGAGTGGTAATTGACAATGCCTCTTCCTTCCAAAGTTACCTGTTCCTTGATAACTATTCTAAGTTCCATCTGAGTTAGTACTTCATGGTTCCATGTGGCAGCCAGAGAGCTAATACTAGATTGTTTACAAACTGTTAACTTATCAATAATGTGTGTAAAAACCAGAAGCTACTGGACTTTTAGATGTTGTAATCTAGCAGTTGAAAGCAAGGATTGCACTGCTAAGGTCAGACAGTAATCAATTATAGTGTGTTCTCACGTACCCTGCGCTCGGGGTAACACCGTGTTACCCTGAGCGCGAGTAACGTGAGAACGCGGGTTTACTCGGGGTCGGTGTTAAAATTTCGATCCACCTCCGAACGGAGGGTTCTGCGGTTTTAAACACCGTGTTTGTGTAATTAATCATGCATCACTGGTGGTCTACGGAGCTATGTGACCTCTAATTCCGTTTCAGGAAATGTGCATTGGGATAAGAGGCTGTAGTAGAGTGGCAGCTCCCTGGTAGTAGTAAGTCTACGGCAACGTTACGCAATAGTACAGTGCACAATGCGAGGTTCGTAAAGTTAATAGTTAATTGTAAATGCCGTTGTACTCCTCGAATACAATATTTGAAGCTGTATTTCTTACTTCACCAAAAATGGCTCCCATTGTTCGGAACTCGGCGTTCGTGGCCAATCTCCAGAGTGTTATATAGCTCCTCTCCTCAACACATACGGCCCTCCTCATGACGGTGTCCTGTTTTTCTATAGTAGGTCTCAATCGGTCACACATGAATGTAAACGTCTCCCGATCCACCCGAAAGTTCTCCTTCCTAAGAGATTCTGCAGATCTACTCCACATTTAAAGCCTAAGCCCATTTTTAAAAGTTCTCCAAAATGCTTCTTATTTCCCCACCAGTTCCAGCTGCTCAGCTAGTGCCAACACTCTTTGTTCATCAGAATCAATTCAATTAAGTCTTATGACAATTTCACTATCATGCCACCCCACCCCCACCACAAATAATAAACACCATACGACAACAATCATCAAAAGTATGAGCTTCTGCACCATTGGTGCTCTAGTTGTAAAGTGTTAACTTGTGTTAAAGTGGCTTTTGGCTTAAAGTATTTATAAACTGAGAAACTCCTGGTATGCACAGTTCCTGGACAACTACTAAAACAATTCACACCAAAAAATTCCTCCCAGACATCTCCCCAGGACACTTTCATGCAAATGATTTCCACCCAAGACAATTCCAAAGATTGTGGTGGGGAAGTTGTCTGGCATGATTGGGAACTGTTCAGGTGTGAATTTTTCTGGGAGTTGTTGTCCAGTCATTGGCAAAGGTAGCAGCAGCCCTCCCCTACCTCATTTTGAAAATGCTGAATCTTTCAAAACTCCTCATGTTAGCCAACAGCGTTCAATTCAATTCACTTTATTCCAATCAATGCACATAAAAATTTGAATAACATATATGGTATGACATAAGAAATATATAAGAGCATTGATTGAGGAGTTCCCAAAGAAAGTTTAAAAACAAAACTTGTGGGGAAGGGAACCCGCACTATAAAAATAAAATAGAAATGATAACATACCACAGGCAAAATTTACATGAAACAGAACAAACTCAAATTACACAAGATACAATACAACTCCAAACACCTGATCCCCTACTCTGCTAAACAAAACAACCCCCACCACACCCACAGGGGGGTCCAAAACTGAGATAACTGTACATATATTTAGAAATTAGTTCCCTTTTGAAGTGATTCTTAAAGAGGGTATAAGAGGATGTCCCTTTCAAATTTTCATTAAAGCGGCACATTGAGTTGGTTCATGAAATTCACCAAATTTTGCCAAACCAGTTAAGTATTCTTCAAATACTAATGACAAATGGTCAAACTTAAACAATCTCCACATCTTGCATACAAATAAATGTTTCATAAGTGAGTAATAAACAATTCAATTCGGTTTTCAAAAATTCGTGACCAGACACTTTTTCAAATTATGCACACAACCGTTACGAGCCAGGATACCCAAAAATTCAAAATCTTAACTTTATGCGTAACTATTGGAAGTGAAACTTGACTAATTATGCTAATAATAATCATTGACATGTGGTAGTACCCTTCAACACCCTCGTTAAGTTATCGATATCAACTCAATATGCCCCTTTAAGTGAATTCCAAATTTTGGGGCCTGAAAAGCAGATACAATAGTGGGAAGAGGTCAAGTGCTTGAGAGGTAGATTGAAATGGTCATTTCGTCTGGTGCTATAGCTATGAATACAGTTACGGACTGTGAAAAGATTATCAAAACAGGAAGGAGCCTATTGTTGTATTGATAAACAAAACAAGCTATTTGGAGTTTGTTGATGTCAGAGACTTTCAAGGTATTCAGAGAAGAAAAGATTGGGTTGCTTCTGGTGTTACTATTTGAATGGGCAATAAAGCGAATGGCTCATTTTTGAAGCGACACAAGTTTCTGTAGGCGGGATGAGTAATTATTTCCCCAGACAATGTTACAATAAGTAAAATACGGTAAAATGATAGCGTTATAGATCGAAAGCAGTATGTTACAAGGGAGGTAGTGTCTTAGTTTGTTCAATATACCTACTCCTCGGGATATCTTACTTGAAATGTAATCAACATGAGGTTCCCAACTTAAATGCTTATCTATAAGAATGCCTAAAAACTTAGCATGCGATGAAAATGGAATGAAATCGTTCTTAATTACAATACCTTGACACTCTGGGGGCACAACTTTACCACGGGAAGAAAACATCACCGAACAGGTTTTTGTTACATTAAGGAAAAGTTTATTAACTTGGAACCACAGACAAATATTCTTTTAACTCTTGCACAACCGTAGAAATAATATTAGCAGAATCGTCATCAGAATAAAAGAGATTTGTGTCA
Organism: Holothuria leucospilota; assembly: GCA_029531755.1. Taxonomy (NCBI): domain Eukaryota; kingdom Metazoa; phylum Echinodermata; class Holothuroidea; order Aspidochirotida; family Holothuriidae; genus Holothuria; species Holothuria leucospilota. Next base: position 23,726,031 of record CM055963.1, on the reverse strand, counting down.
TCAGCAGAAGTAATCATTGTAAGTATCTGGCTAGAACGATGAAGATCATTAACATACATTAAAAACAGAAGAGGAACAAGAATGGAACCCTGGGGAACCCCACACAGAACTTTTTACGCACTGAATAGTGATTATTGTTACTGACAAATTGATAGCGATTATAGAGATAATTACGTAGCCATGTATGAGCAACCCCCTTAATACCGTAATTGTTTAGTTTACTTAATAGAATTTCGTGGTCCAAACTGTCGAAAGCCTTAGATAGATCTAAGAAAGTACCACTGACGTAATGCCCCTTTTCAAATGCATCAGTAAGTGAGTGAGAAAAGTAAACTAGAGCTTGAGAAGCTGATTTTCCAGGCAGAAAACCAAATTGACCATCGAAAACAGCATTGTTTTTATTAAAAAATTCTAGCATTCTAGTAAATATGATCTTTTGAAGTATTTTTGAGAAACATGGTAATACAGAGATAGGTCTATGAAATAACAAGAGGGTCACCTGACTTAAAAACGGGAATAACACGAGTAACTTTCATTCAGGGTGGCACGATTCCTTGAGACATAGACAAATTAATTTAAAAATATGGCAAAGAGGCTTAGTTACTAAATGAGGAATACATTTAACTACATTTGGAGAAATATCATCATAACCAGGTGCCGAAGATTTTAGGGTTGAAATAATATTAATAATTTCTTCCTCGGAAGAGGGGTCTAGAAAAATTGAGAGTAAGGAGGCAGGAGGAAGATAACAACGGTAAGCATTAGCATCATTAGATTATGTTAAATGATGTTTCATGATGGTTTAGAATGTAAGTATTGCATATTACAAGGTAAATCATGGAGTTATTTTGCATAAATTAAAAAAAAAATCATTTGCAAAAAGTTAAACATATAGAATGAACCATAAAACACCACTATAGGAATATACCATTCGAATTGGGGTGTCAGCATTTGCCCCTGAAACTAACAGGGAATCATCCATCTTTAACCATAAGCATGAGCTGTATGGACTCATGTTGCACGCCTTTGATTCAGGCATGTATTTTACATAAGATTCTCGGTGCCTTCCCTCCCTCTGCCTTCCCTGTTGAGACGTCGATCCCTCTTACTAGCTCAATCCATCTCTCACCCCCTACGAATATGCGATTCACGTAGCATTTATTAGGCCCTATTGCAAGGCTTATGAACTGCTTTATCACTCACATACACCCTGTACGTCTGCATGACCAGTCTGAAGCTAGCACAGGATTCGCCTGGGATTCAGCACAGGATTCGCCTAGGATTCAGACATCAGCACAGGATTCGCCTAGGATTCAGACATCAGCACACGATTTGAAACCAGCACAGGATTCGCCTAGGATATATAGATAAAATACATAGTATATGGTGTATACTATACAACGTATGGGGCGCCTGTGTGCTGAACCCTGTGCTGATATCTAAATCCTAGGCGAATCCTGTGCTAGTTTCAAATCCTGTGCTGGTCTCTGAATTCTAGGCGAATCCTGCCCTGAATGCTAGGTGAATCCTGTGCTGGCTTAAAAATCTTGTGCTGAATCCTGTGCTGATGTCTGAATCCTGGGCAAATCCTAGGCCAATCCTGTGCTGAATCCTAGGCGAATCCTAGCTGTGCTGAATCCTGTGCTAGCTTCAGACTGGTAGTGCACCGCCACATCAGTGGCGTAGCCAGAGGGGGGGCCTGGGGGGCCTAGGCCCCCCCCCCCCATCGCAAAATCCGAAAAAAATCGGATATGAAAAGTAAATGTCATAGGAACATTTGTATCACAATCAAAGACTAGTGTAGACGACATCAGTCTTGTTTTGGACCGAATGGAACAGTTTGGGCAAAAGTGGGTGGGATGAGGATTGGGGACTGGAATATATCCGAATTCCGGTAGCCTAATTCACGTAACAGAGGCGCGCGAGGTGATGTTGAAAAACACCCACTGCCTAGTTCAGAATAAGGTTCAATGTTCCATCGCAGGCAGAATCCCTATTAGTGGCGCTCTCTTGAATCTATTTTGTTGCGGATTGCTGCAAAACCAGCAGCAAAATTTGTGACTACCCCATGTGACCCCATTCTAGCCTGTAGACGGAGTGTTTATTTCATCCCTCGGAGGTCAGTAAGACGTGTGAGTTCTACGATCTTTCTATACCACATTATGGTTTGTCATTTAAGTAAGTATGACTATGACTGGATTTCTTTTACGATAGTCTTGAATACTATAATGTCAATCTCATTCTTTTCCACTTAGGTTGATGAAGGTCCTGACTCCTGAAAAAACCAGAGACTCCCTTTTAAGTACATAGGCCTACGTTATTTTGACCCTTTGACTCTCCCAGAGTCCTGACCCCGTGTGGGGCTACTTGGCAACAAATCATTTTAACTAGTTCCCTAGGATGACGACTATCTTGCAAGAAGTAAGAGCTCACTCTCCTGAAAGAACATTTCTCAGAATGAAAATTCCTGGCCCATGATAAATTTACAATGGTTCGATGTGGTGGCGCTCCGCTTAGATAGTCATCTCCCCCTTAATACATTTTTTGCCCAGTCTCCAGCACAGGTTGTTGCCTACTTGCCTTTGTGGCAGTCTACATGATTCCACAATCGTTTATCCCCAAACTGTCAGAAACCATTCGTGTGCTCTAGAATTCTTGTCTGCTGGGACCAGTACTGCTGGGGTCTGCTTGTCGGTGAACGGTAGTCATAGAGAACGCCCCTCTAGGCTCTCCACCGAGGAGTTGGAAAACTTTTTTTCTGATAAAATATTCCTTCTCATACGAAATTCCAGAAAAAGAAATGTTTTTTCTGATAAAATATTTCTTATCATACGAAATTCCAGAAAAAGAAATGTCAATTTAGGGATAGTTTCAGCGCCGATCAAACGACCCGGAGATGCTATCTCCAGCCATTTGGGGGGCCTTTTGGGGCCAAAAATTTTCTTGTACGCTCCGCGCCAACTCATGGAGGCGCTCCGCTTAGATAGTAAAACACCAGGCCCCCCCTTGTCAAAAATCCTGGCTACGCCACTGCACCACATGAATATTACCTCGCGAAGCGAACGAAGTTTTTCGTTCAGCCCATCGTTGCGAAAAACCATCACTGATTATGCATGTAGATCAGTGAAAACCATCTGAGGGGCGGCAGCCACAGAGGCGCTACGCAGGCTTCATGAATATTATTTCTGTCACCAGTCTGAAGCTAACACATGAAATCAGCACGGGATTCGCCCAGGCAGGATTCACGACCGGATTCGCCTAGCATTCAAACCAGGGAGTTGCAAAAGACTCCTGTTCAAACGACGTAATACAGGTTTCAACAGTCAACCGCCCAACATTCAAGCATCAGCATAGGATTCACCACTGAAAATCGCCTAACATCAGCAAACTTAAAGTACCTCATGTTATCCATTGACGATGGCCAGGATCAAAATACCTCATTAACAAAACTTTGCCACCAGGGTACAGAGATAGCATGGATAATACAGCAGGGATGTTAGGTAAGAGGGAAAGCAACAGTATCATATTTTCTTACGAAACTGTTTTAAGGAAGTATTTGGTTGTTATCATCAAGAATATCTTTAAAATAATATTTTGATCATATCAAACTGTTTCGATAGAATATTGTCTTATTCTTATATTACTCAGTATACGGTATTGTTCCAAAGTTGGTGTCTATAGTCATCCAAGGGTTCTTTAAAATTTAAACTGTTTCCAAGCAGTACATACGATCGTTAACAAATACGTTATTGGTTCTTATATCTCTTTGACATAGAAATTACACTGGAATAAATAGACTTTTCCCTTACCATTCAAATACAAGTCATAAAACTCAGTCTTTTCACGATCCTTTCGAGTCACTACAATATCTCTTCCCACACGAGCATGTTAAGCTTTTAAGAAAAGTTGGAACATTAATGACATTGTGCGCTCCTTTAACCTTGTCCCCGTTTGCCAGGCTGACTACATAATTTTCCATCATCTTGATAAATTTCTTGGGTGGGTTTGGGAGGATTTGTAAAAGATACACCATATAACTGCCGGCGATAAAACATAAGACTTATCAAGAGTTACTTTCCAAATAGAAGTAAAGTCATACTGTGAATAGTAAATTAAGGATACTTTGGAGATGTGAAAGCTTCAGAGAGTAATTGATGCGGAAAACATTATCCTTCCTACGATCAAAAGTGATTCCCGGAGTAGTGAGACCTGCCGTTCACTTGGCATCGCTTAGAAAGCGGGGCTTATGATGAATCAAAGGATTATAGTGGAAAAATATTGGACTTATCAAAGTTAACTTGAAGGCTGGACGACACCGGCAGACCTGAAGAAAATCAACAACTCCCTTCAGAGAAGAGTGAGACCAGCAAGGAAAATACACATATAGAAAAATTTTGATCTCCTAGTTCAAAATTGATAAACCAGGCTTTAACTATAGGTGGAGAGTTAATGCGTAACACAAGATGTTCGGCGCAAATTATAAAAAGGTAAGGACTAACGTGGCAGAACTGCCTCAGTCCTCTAGAAACTTTAAAAAAGCAAGAAGAGTAACCATTATTACAAACACACGATGTTACACTAGCTTACGGAGTGGAAATCCATTAATGAAAATCCTTGTTAAAATTGATGGAATGTAAACACTTATGAATAAATCCCCATTTCTACCATGTCGAAGGCTTTCTCAGAATCAACTAAAAGGCGAAAACCCAGTTTGTCATTTTCTTTACAACAAGCGATTGTATCTAAAATATAGGCTACTGGACATTTTTACCAATAAACCTACTCTTAATAAATTCAGTTTGATTGTCATTAATAATAGTGGAAATGCCGTTCTTGATTCTAGTGGCGAGTACTTTTGAACACATTTTATAATCCACATTTAACAATGGAATATTGTGGGTCTTTACTTCTTTACAAGAGTATGATCTTTATTAGGCTTAGGAATTATGGGGATGACTCCCTCGCTTTGCTACTCTGGCAATTTTACATTTACATGTGCAGCGTCAAGAGAATTGGTTACTATATCACCTACCACTGGGCGCCAAAAATGCTTATAAAATTCAACTGAGAACAACTGCCTTGAATCTTACACAAGCAAGCCTGCACTCCTCCAAAGTAAGCTGACAGTCGCAGGCAGCAGGATTTTCATCACTGAGCTTCTTACTATTATTTATGTTGTGACAAAATGGGGAGGGTCAGAGTCGTCCCTAGAGGGGGCGTGGGAAGTGGGGGTGTGGCGCCCCCATACATTGACAGATCCAGTAGGCAAAATCGTGCACCAGTCGGAAAAATGAAGGGAAGGGGAGAGGGAAAAGAGGGAAGGAGAGGGAAAGAGGAAGAAAGGAAAGGAAAGAGAAAAGAAAAGAAAGAGGTAAGAGGACGGAGAGAGGGAAAAAGAGAAAAAAAAAACAGCAAAAACGAAGGAAAAAAGCCGGCCCGGGATTGTGTGTAAGGGGGTTTCGGGAGGAGCAATTGGAATGCATGATGTAAAACGTAGACAACTCATGTCGTAATATTTGAAAAATCCCGTCAAAAACGCATGAAACGTAAGCATATTCGTTCTGCGGAACTGCACTACAACTTATAGGCTTCTCAGCAAGCCAAATGTTCATGGCAGTGTGATATCTTGTCAGGCTGAGACGACAAATCTTACATCAGTCGGCAAAATGAAGGAAAGATGGGGAAGGAGGGAGGAAAAGCAAAGAAAACAAGGAAAGCAAAACGAACAAAGTGGTAGCCAAGCATGGTTTGACGATGGAATTTGAGGCACCCTTTCTACCATACTGGCTGGCGTCTAAAATCTTCGGACACCCCATTTGAGCTCTGGTCAAGTCATTGAATGCACGAAAGGTCTGCACGAGTCAACTGGATTGTAAGAGGTAGCAACTCGAGTCATTACTTGCTGTACAAAGTCCGCGGCCTTCCCGTGCGTGCTGGTAGATGTTGAGTCGCAATTTGTGTTTTAGAGTGCAACTTTATGAAATGTACGTTTGGAATTAGGGCTGGCGCTTTGTGAGGAACAGGGACAGTGGTGCCGGCTTGAGGGCATGGGGAGTATGGCCCAAGCGATTTTCGACTTTGTTAAATAAACGCAAAGGCGATTAAGCTGTACATTTCTGTAGCGGGTAGGATGAAGTGTTTTTCCGACTGACTGACTGACTGAATGATGAATCTATCTTAATAATTTTCTATCGCAAATCCTTTCAAATCTATCAAAGTTTCCTACGCTCCGGGCGATCTAACTTTTTCATGCCATTTCGAACGCATTTGTTCAAAGGTACTTTAACGGGTTTTGTAACAACTCCTATGCAAAATTTCAATGGCACTTTTCGCGCGCAATTGCCACAGTTATACACTTCATGCCAGAAACCGTAAGTAGGACGATAGTGCACGGACGGGATGGTTCGGGCGAGAACTATTTTCTGTGAACTTTAAAGGCAATAGGCAATCGCCCCAAAATTTTCTTTGAAAAATCAGCAAACTCTTGCAAATCTCCTCTTATTGCATTACAAGCACCTCTGATGACGTTTTGAACATAACTATTACAAACAATGGGTAAAACAAGGAGAAATTCTCCTTGAATTCCACAATTCACTAACAAAAATACTGTCACATGATCAAAATAGACCATTCATGAACTAGAGTGACAGGATACACTCACTCTGTTTGGGGTGACTGCCTACTGCCTTTAAGCCCAACCTCAGGTTATTCAAGACGCGATGGTAATCTTGTATTATGACAAAATTTGTAGCACGGTGTTTATTATTTAAAGTATATTACCCAATGGCGTAGGCATCGGGTGGTGGTGGGGGGATAGGTCGAAAGGCACACAGTCAAAATGTAGTGGGCAAGAGTATGCTTCAGTCAACCTCAACTCAAGAACAAAATCCCTCATATTTTCCTCTTTAAAAATGTCTTAAATTTGCCGCCTATTTTCCTTCAGATTTGCCCAGAAATTGCACCAAATTGCATCCAAGGGCCCTCAAATATTCAAAACTTTTCCAATCCTCTCCTAAAGTGTCATTTGGAGGTCAATTAAAATCATCACACGAACTTCCCCAGTTTAATTACCCCGGAACTTCCAGGAGGCCCTGTGCCGTTCTCACGGTACCGCCATTATCGGAGGTGTGCCATGCCACAGCCAAAATACCACAAGGTAGTGACAATTTCTTAAAATTATATCAGTTCAAAGCTTTGGAATAAAACAGACCAGTTTTGGGAGGAGTTTCAACCCCTCCACTTAGACACCATACCACTTTCCTTACACCCATCCGCAAAAATAAAAGCAATATATTTTAACATATGAACAGTTCAAAACTTTGCCAAAGGTATCATCATTTTGCATGTAAGCCCCCTTAAACGATCAAAGCTTATCAAAGGGGAGGGGAGAAGCCTCTCCCCCTCGAACCCCCTCAGACCCCCAGGACGGCTCCTCGTAGGTTACAGAGGAAGAGTCCATTCCCGAGTGCAAAGCATCGTAGCTACGAATATGCATACTTAATACCGACTTTCTGAAATCAACTGGAATGGAATTATGACATCATCTCCTGTGGTGCTACCCAATTATGAAATCCTAGTGGCACCGTTGGACAGATGGCTATGTCGAATTCCTGTAAAGAAAGCCTAGTTTCCGATTTTGTCGAGTAAACTTAGGGAATGCGATAAAGTATGTCATACCCAACGGACGTCTTTAACTTTTTTAATCGGATTAAGTGGATTCTTCTATAAGACCTTACAAAATTTTGGTGGGCTACGCGCCCTTTTGTGATTCGCAGTTCAATTTCTTTTATAGTACAATTCCATATGACTAAGCAGTGCAGAGCTCCTATACCCTAGATCAGGTGATCTTAATTATTTTCGTTGGCTGGCTAAATTTTTCATCATGAAAATTTCGCTGGCCACAAACAGGCAAGTAAGTTTGTCCGAGAGGGGGAAGTCCCATTTTCAAATGACTAAATGACGCAACGGGAAGGCGAAGCCTCCCACCAAACAGAGTGGTGTCTAGAAGCTCCACTTCGAAGGGCCCCTAGCAGGGTCCAGGGCAACGCTCCTGTGGAACCCCAGAAGCTCAAATATATGAGCGAAACATTGTACGACTGAAACAGATACGTACATTTCTGTCAATTTAATTTGAGACACAATGAACATATGATCAAAAGTATCACAGTTTGAACATTATTTACTGCGATATCGAAAATCCTATGTTATGCAGAGCAGATAATAAACTCATGCCAGATTCGGTGGTGAACATTCACATCGAAATGATTGTCTGGGTGGGCATGAGGGAGTTAATCATGACACTGTGAGCGTCACCATCGGTTAATACGTAGCATGCTAAGAATTTAGGTGCTAAAATAGCTTCCAGATCGTTGGAAATGGCTTTTTCCAAGTCTTGTAAGATGTAAATATTCATTCATTTCGAGATCACATGATTAGAAAAAGAGACACTTCAAGGAAGGCAAATAGGAGGCAACGTTTTAGGCCTATATTTTCTTCTACCAAGAGGTATACTTCCCTCAGAATTCGTAAGCCCGTACAACTTGGTCTAAGTGGCTTTCCCTTTACTTAACCATCACTGATCTGGCCATCCCATGTCGGAAAAACCGCCCATCGTTTTGTTTATGCAGTGGGTGTGTGGATAAGTTAGTAGAATTATTTTTACTTCTAGACTGAACTTAAATGGAAAAGCGTGCGGAGCGAGTGAACATTTGGTAGTTTGGGACGATTTTGGGAGAAATAAAAAGAACAAACACATAGAAATACATGCGGGCCACCCTAACACTACAGTTCTCCCCTCTACTTTGATTTTCCAATTTGACTATTCGTCAACTTCTTTTTATCCGAAAGTACAGAAATTGTTCGAAAACAGTACAACTTCACCGATTCAAGCACACTGTAGGCCTCCTTTTTGCTAATTATTGTGAATTTTACTAAGATGGGTGGGTACAGGGCCGTCTTAACGCATGGGCCCACTGGGCCCAGGCCCAGGGCCCCGCGATGTCAGGGGCCCCGCAAATTGACCTCTGCGCAAAAAATCATATCTCCCCTTGCGTAAAAGATTTTTGTGTGGAAATACTTTTCAAAAGTCCAGAGTTGGGATGGAGAGCAACTGGAAGATCTTCTATAATGTATTTCAGCTTTAGATATATCACATATGTTATTCACATAAAAGTTCCAATTGCGCGACATAACTGCAGGCATGTCTATGCTTGAGCGATGGTCAAGGATGTCAATTTTTCACGCAACTTTTTTCGAACACACTTGATTGAGGGGCCCCGCTCCAATGCCGGGCCCAGGGCCCGGTGATCTCTTAAGACGGCCCTGGGTGGGTACCCCTTGCCACGCTACTGGTTTAGAACAATCACTGCACAGAAGCTGTCCTTTATGAAGTAATAGTGAAGTAACTGCTAATGACAGGCCTAGGTGTGCGCGAAGCCCGCCGAAAAATAACGTTTTCAACACATTTTAGTTATGTTTTACTTCATTTAAAGTAATATGATTTTCTGTCCGCATCAAAATACCTCGGAAAGAAACCTCAGATTTTGTTTTGGACCTTAATTTGTTCGCGGGCCGGATAAGATCGCCTCGCGGGCCAAATGTGGCCCCCTGGCCGCCATTTAATTACCCAGGGTTTACACAGTTTAGAACGGGAACATAATCCCCAACCGTATATATACCGGTAGTTGTTCGCAGAGTACGATAAGCTTCGACAGCAGTTTTGACCATCATCAGGCAGAAGGTACGATCGTCAGGCAGGAGGCACAAAGTATGCTATGACCAATATGGACCACTTGACCGACCGTGATAGCCGATGTATTTTTCTCTGAATGTGAACCGAGAGTGTTTTAGATGCCAAATTTTGCCATGCCCTCACCTGAGAGAGATTAATAAATATAGTGACAAGTTTTCTGACGTAAAACCCAAGTCCATATAACGGTGGTGAGGCTGACGGAAGTCGACATTGGTCCTGCATGTACAACATGAGTAGCTTTCCAATGAAAATTCCTGAAACCACTTTAGTGTCAATATGATTTCATCCAGTTGCTTTCAAAGTGGTTTGCGAACAGTTGTGGCGTATACGGTTGCATTTCCCCTGTATATTGCCCCCTCTCCTACTGTCCTCAGTTAAATCTGGTACTTCATAATATGGGCAAACCGTTCGTGAAAAAAGGCTTGCTATGTAACGTACTAGACTCTGTACCTTGAACTGCCCTTGAAAATGCAATACTTTTTTCGGCGCGCTTTGCGCTCATCTATCACCGCTACTTCCTATTGTTAGGCCCACTTCTTGTAGGACAACGTGAGTGATAACACTGTTTCAAAGCCAGATACAACCCCTTCAATTATCAGTTCTCCACAATCACTATTCTCTGCATCAACAACTCGACCGCCTTTTAGTCGAGTAACAATATCATAAAAAAGTGTCCTAGTCGTAATTTCAGTGGTCTATTCATTGTCCATTAAACGCTTTGAAAATAGTTAAATGCTTCATTTTCATATACATAATTTTGAACATTTTTCAAAATTTCCGAGGCTTCGTCCCTAAGCCCCCGTCTTGGCTTTGCCTCTGGGCTCATCCTGGGGCCTAAGGATGGCCCCTGGACCCCGCACACTCTTGCTTCGCGCTACCCGCGTCATTTTTTCTGTCGGTATTTTCTTCCCTTTTGTCGACCAAACTTGTCACCCCCCCCCCTTTAGAATGCTCTGGAGACGCCTCTGTTTACACTCTGCTGCGCCATTTGGGGAAATTTTTAAAAGTGGAGCAAGTTCAAAGGGGATTTGGCATCCTTTAAAACCAGGGAGCTGCCAGCAACTCCCTGCCCAAACCTAACAGCTCATTTAGGGGAATAGCTCTAATACTGCACTTTAATTGATATTTATTCATGTATTTATTTTTATTGTATAAGTAATATATAATTAATATGTTTTGAATTAATATTTTTCAGGTTTCGCCTGAACAAACTTTATTGCACACCAATAACACCGGCATTCCTGACGTCCAACGAACGTTAATTTCGTACAATACTAGTACAACTTTGATTGGCCATCTTAAGTGGGAAGCATTGTACGGTCGTTACAAAAACGCTCAGGATGTTGTCTAGCAGTTAAGATCATCCTTTCGCTTGTAAGAACGTTCACCGATCATCCTCTCAAAGATTGTGAATCATCCCCAGGTGAATCTTCATCTTGATGACTTCACTCAGAATTTCAAGTGTACTGTGCAGAACAAGCAAAATGTTAATGACAATAACAAGTCCCCGAGTTTAAGAACATAGCCTTAACGGAAATAGTAATTTTGTTTTGCTAGCTTAATGTGAGATAAGTTTGTAAATAGTTATAAATAGTTCATGGTTGTGTTTTTGCCGGTCCGGTTTTGGGTCTTTCTGTTTGACAGTGTCCGTTTCTATGCACTTAAAAAGCACCGCTTTAACGGAAATAGATCGAAATATTTTTCTGTCCCATGCCTTTAAAACTTCTTTCATTATACAAATACAACAGAGTTACAACTGAAAGATTCGAATAGTGACAACAGATTATCCTACACCTGCAGCTCGCAGCCACCAAAGAATCACTATATTTAAGAAGCCCTACATTTTAGTGTCACATATGTGATCTAAGCGACCGACGCTGTTAGTCCATCCCATTCAAGGGCCCTTTCAGACTTAAGTTCGTGTCCCTTCAATCTGAGCACTATGGGCTACTTCCGACTTGAAAGCGAGAAAAGATTTAACACGGGATCCGCTCTTTATGCCAACTATTTTAGCCTATATACAAAGAGGTAGAATTCAAAGAAGGTCTTCAATTAATAATAACATGTCAGTGAAATGAAATGAAGGATGTGACGATTTAATGGTTTTCCCAAATCTTACGTAAAGGCTTTCAGTTAAGTGACGTCTTCACTTGGGCATAAATAATGGTAGGAATGAGTTTCTCCGGATCGCATTTTAAGTCTAGGAGGTAATTTATTCCTTAGGATAGAGGGGACAATCTACTCAACTGGAGTTATAACAATGTAGATCATCCCTCATGAGAAGGTCATCGGGGTGGTAGTAGGGGGATGGGGGAATGGCGCACCAGGGGTGGCGCCAGGATTAGCCCGACAGGGGTCAAGCTCCCCGACGGGGCCAGGAACTCCATGACCCTACAAACGTGATGAGTTGCCAAAAGGACGACAAACGTAAAATTGTCGGTGCGCCAAGCGCGCCGAAAAATTTCGACTTTTTTTGCAAAATTTGAAAATTTGGGGTGTTATTGAAGAAAATTTGAAAAAATGGCTTTTTTCCAAGGAAAAGTGGAAAATTTGGGGTCTTCATTGAAGAATCTTCACTTCCTATGAGCAAAATCAAGCGGAGCGACTGAAGGTCATTGGGATAACATATTATATCGTATACGGATTAAGCATATCAATTTGTTCAAAACACTTTCCTGTCAATACACTTTTCTGTCTGAACTGAGGATTGGGTGACTGAGACGTCATGGCTATGTATAATTCATACACACGCTCATCCCGTACACTTGATTGGTCGTGTGGGCGTGACCAAATGTTCTGTTTACCAGAAACACTGCACACTCGCTCGTTGTAATACAAAGCGTGCTAGGTGTAGAAGCCCGTGGCGCGTAACGGCCGCATTGTTCACATATCGCTTGCATGGCGTGTGTTCATTGGTGCAAGACTTATGCATATTTATATTTGTGTCTGTTTTTATGTAATTTGGCCTGGTCCCTATGTAGAAGTGTTGAAAATTTGAAAACAAAGGTTACCATTGGAAAGTTTACATGATAACCAATCCAGTAATGCATGAACATCGGCGATCCAAGCTTGTTTGTACAAACAGCAAGTAGGTCAAAAGTTCATAGCTATTGCTTGCCATGCAAAAAGATGCCTTCGAAATCTGTCCAGGTCCCTATGTAAAAGTTAAATAATATCGATATATTTTTATGTCATTCAGAAGCTGAGACATAGTAGAACCAGAGAAATCCTAAGCTTTAGCTGGAAGGCGCGTCCCACAGTAACAAAATGCAGCGCACTGGAGGGTCACGTGCCGCGGGAATGTAATTGTATGGTTCAAGTATTAGTCTTATACACCCACAGAGTTGCTTGCGTAACCGACTATGTATATTCTCCTGAATGAGTAACGCGTTGTTTTCAAGTGAGCGTTCATGGAAACTAACCCACGCTCAGCGGGGAGACCGCGTACTGCCAGGGCGACCACAAAGTCAACTTTCAAGTTAAACTAGCGACGAATTGTCTCGCGATGCTTGTATTATGATACTTCGAGAGTTATTTTTTGGCCGTTTCAAGTCATAATGCACCCTGGATTCGGTCCTGAACGGTAATAAGAAAACTTTTGTTAAGCAAATCAAAGGCTGTCGTTAAATTGGTGTAGTTGTGTATAGGCCTTTATCAAAAAGTAGGCATTAGCCTATGCAGATTTTTTCCAGGGGTGTTGGTGCATGTATAAACTCAGTCATAAGAAAATGTCAAACAAATTACTTAAAGTCGTTAGCGTTATAACTTAACATGGCCAATTGTTTCGGCTTCAGAATGTTAACAAAGCCATGGGGTTGAGCACTTGCATAATTAGAGGAAATGGTCACTCAGTCAGACATTTGCCTTATCAAAGCTAATATAAAAACCGGCAAAGAATGTTTTTCACTTTACCAGGGAAAATACCTATCAAGGCGGGGGCACTCGAGAAACTTTCTCAAACAGAAACATACCTTCTTGTAAATTCAGAAACCTTTCCACACCTACTAACCAGTTACTTTAGTTTATTTTGGAAAAATAATTTTCCATCCAGTTTCATAGGGGCGCCCCAAGCTCCCCCTCCGTAGCTATACGCCACTCCTTTGAATAGGCAAACAGCTTTCAACTTTATTGCAAGATGCAGAACATGCCCTCAAGTCGTAACACAATATTGTAAAGCTGAGTCCTGATTTTATCATGTGTCCCCATGATAGACCGTTGCAAAAGTTCTTTATAGGCCTATTTAAGTTTGTCCAAATGAAGGAAATTTTCGCCCAGTCATAGACCATTTTGTGCACGAGAGTGGACCCGGCCTACCTCATGCGGATGTACCGTAAGCGACCTCGTTAGTAGGTCATAGTGATTAATAAACATCCCCCTTTGACCTTCATCCTCACCATTTTATGTACAGTAACAAAAACAAATTTTGCTGTATCGTCTCTGCAGTTTTGAGAACAAACTGTTTGGGCCGCGTACTTCTCCATATGCTTCAGGTAAGTAAAGTCGGAAGTTGGCAGAGAGAACGCTTTTGTAAAATCCCAAACTACTTGACTCTAGTTCTGCCGTCAGGCTTGACCAGCATTCATTTGCAATAGCATCCACAACGTTCCCACGTACGCCAAGGAAAAACAACGCTCCGTACGCATACGCAGAATCTGGGTGAATAAAAATATTACAGCTCCCATACAGCTACATTCCCGCGGCACGTGACCCTCCAGCAGCGCACGGTTTAACGCGCGTCTTTGCATTGACACGCTCCTTCCAGCTAAAGCTTAGGATTTCTCCGAGTAGAACATGGAACTGAATGAACATCACTGTAATTTTGCTATGCAACAGAGCACGAGCGATCGAAAGTTCGTATCAGTACTGTTTTCCACAGAGCGCATTTTCGTTGCGCGGGAGACGCTAACACAAGCTGTATGTAACAAAGTAACAAACAAATTGATATGGCTCCCCGATGAAAGTGGAAAATTTCCCCGACTGGGGGCCAGCATTCCCCGACGGGGGGCATGCTATTTCCCCCGCTGGCACCACCCCTGGGGTGCACACGGGGGGGGGGAACTGCACACATCAGGCCTGTAGTCAGACAGGTACAGGTGCGAATCATGATTAAGGGGAGGGGCACTATATACAAAATTCATATTTTTTACTTTTCTAGAGGGAAAACATTTCCCCTGAATGCCCTTATCTATGGGTTTGGCATACATGTGGGGTGACCTAACATTCAACACACCAGATTGCCAAATGAATAAGGTAAGTCTTGTGCCTAGAATTGGAAAGAAAGTGGCGAAGAAGTTGGTAGTCTTCCAAAATAGTACTAAACCCAGAGCTCGGGACTTAAGAAACACTTAATCAGGTCTCAGGTAGGAACTCTGCAACAGTGGACCACGACACCTCAGACAAAAAATAGCTAAATAGGGGTTGTCTTTCATGCGCAATCATGTGTGGATCTCCTTTCAATGGGAACCTTCTCTTTCTTTTCTTCATTCCATCAAAGACCTCAAACAACAACTGATGAAGAAACAGTTCGTTGCCTAGCAACCAAGACTGGCGAAGCTTTTTAACTCACTGAATTGCAACAGGGAGCTGTCTACAGATACGACAGCAACGTTCGGCTTTGTATATAAAGTACACAGTGCTAGAATGCTAGTACAAGTTGGAAGCCTAGATAGCTTGTACAAGAGTGCCGACAAAATGTTGCCCTGGAGGGTTTTTCATATCACACCACCCCATTAACTCAAGTGACACAGATGGATTGAAAATATCTTTGTATTGGCGTATGGTCCAAGGACCTTCCACAGTAACCTTGGTGGGTTTGATAGAGGGACAATGGCTAGGTGGGGAACAGAGTAAAAAGTCGTAGTAATTTGTAGGCTCTATCCCTTTATCACCATGAGCCACAGGAGGTGCTTGAATCCCAGTCCCCCCCCCCCCACCTTGCACTGGCACCTTGGCTACCAGTCTGAGCATGTATCTTTTTGTCAATAGAGCAAAAGCCAATGCCTAACGTTATATTGGTGATGACTAGTACAGAACTTCTACAACTTTTAAGAAAAGTCTTCATTACAGGCTATCTAAGATCTGAAACCACTCCCAAACGCGGACTAACAACCCCGAAGGTACACGACCCTTAATGAAAATCCCCAGAAAGCTTTAACGATGTTCTGAATTTGCATGAACTAGCTGCATTGAAAGGAAATGTGGCTATTGTAGCACCAACAATAGGGTCCCAAAGGATTGTTACTCGTACTGAGACAACTGAATGGAAACTTATACAAAAAGTTGCCCCTGACGTTAGACCTTTATGTTTGTAAACAATGGTACGCCAACAAAGTAAAAAACAAGCAGAAAAGCACACTGATTGGCTAGCACTTGATGAAAAGGATATGACGTTTTGGTTTTACTCTTCCATCAACTAAATTAAGTGCTGAAAATGTAGAAAATTATGTAAAACATCATTTATTTGGTTGCATTTGCCAGAATCGCCACAAAGATAATTGTCACAAAGTTGATTTACAAGTAAAGATGATAGTCACAGACACCCCAATCCCTTCATAATGCATGGGATTTTGATTAAAATAGTCAGTAATAACATTAATATGGTCCTATGAGTGACCCTATATAATCAATTCCAATTCTTATCTCTAGTAGTGGGTAGATAGCATATGCCGTCACGAGGCCTCTGTGTATGGTGTGACACTTCATGGTTTAGGGGCCGTGTCATTTCCTCCCTCCCTGTCTGCTTGCTAAAGACCAGGGTCGTTCACGATGACGACAGGGATCGTTCATCTATTTACAGGGGACGTCCTTTTGAGATGTGGGCAGAAGCGAACTAAATAGCCTGCGCTCATTGGCTTACTCAGGCACTTGACTCAGTGGGGTATGTTTGATGACCAGCGTCTATGAAAGCGTGACCCTTGTCTTTTGGCTACTTTTCGCATTAATTAAGCAGATTGGTGGCGCTCTCGTTTTAATGGATATTACTTACGGTGATGAAAGGTAGTTGAACCCTAAAAGAAAGTAGCTCCCCCTTTGGTCTTACCCTTCCCTTGTGCAACCAGGGAGTTGCTTGCCAGCAACAGAGGAATCATACCGCCAGAACGAGGGCGCCTTTAGTTTATAACTAATCCTGGGCGAATCCTGTGCTGAATCCTATGCTAGCTTCAGACTGGTTGATTGCGCAACATTTGATCACCTGCGCTGCGCGCGTGGAAAATGTAAATAGTGCAAGCAGCGTTAATTATACCGTTGCATTACAAGTACCACGTAGCCAACATTATCCATGGACAAATTTTGGCCCTGATTAGTGCAGTCTAGACTGAAATTTTAAACGCACGATTGCGAGGCTAATTTCGTGTCAAAGATGATGTCAGACGTTGAGAAACGTGATGGTTCTTCTGGGAGTGCAAGCAATGGTTTACCCTTAGTTAAGGTACAGTAACACAATTTTACTAGCCTGGACTAACTTATAAGTAATATTAGGCCTACTATCATTGGCCTTGTATTAATAGCCCAGGCCGAGGCAAAGTTAGGTTTACGTTAGCTGTACAGTGTTAGCATAGACCTCGTAATGTCAGCCTACATTTGCTTGCTTACTTACAGTCAAATGCCTAGTCTGAGGTAGTCCGCAGTCTGCTGACCTAGTATTTGGGAAGCTTTGGGGCTTCCCATACTAGGTCAGCAATATACCCATTGTCAAAATTGGGCTACCGCACCTTCAAAAATTTTGAATGGTCTCGAACTTTCTCAAATTCACGTATACTCCTACATAATTGACCTCTATGGGTCCTTTATATGTTTAAGACCCTTCATTCTAAGATTATTTGCACTTAGTGTCCAAAAAGAGACAAAAAATTTTGATTTACACAAACGATCCTGTTTTGTTTTTTAAACATTCTATGAAACTGCTAAATCGTGTTACTAGGACGTTCACACTATTGTATGCTAAATAGCACGCACTGATGTTTAATTGTGACATAGTCCATAGCTATAGTTACGTTCATACACGCGCATACGCGTATATAGCAACAATCACTGCAGCAACGCACGCAGACGATATTACTCTCACAGTAATATGCGGTCAAAAGTTTGTGTTGCAATAGCCTAGGCCTAGTTCAGGGAACAAAGTGTACGTGAGAACTAGGCGTAGGTACCCTAGGCTAAGTCTGAGGTAGTTTTGTCTACATATATTGTGCCTTGTAGGCACCTCAGTAAGGTGAGAAGCACATTCAGCCACTTGGGACTGAGGGTGGGAAATTTGGAGGGTGGTCCAAGATCAAACAGGAAAAACCCAGTACTGAATCAAGCAAGTTCGAGGCAACTTTTAATCCATGGTTGCTGAGATTTAGCATGTATCCTACCTGTTTGCTTCAAAAATACTTGATCAGTCAATTTCTGATTTTTGCACTGTGACATATGAGATATCCCCAAACTTATAATTTCCTTGGTTTGTGTTCATGACCTTTTGGGAGCGTAGTGTACAGACAGAATTTACTGTACACGGCAACTGCTGTAATCCTTTTAGCTGGGCTTGGCTGGAATTTTGGTTTGTGTTCTGTTTTAGGTTTGGACTACAAGGCATCTTATGGGGCTTTAACCCTCCTCTGCACTTTAACTTGTTACTGTATGTTATGTTAGCAAGTAAACATTAGCTCATCTTTCTGGCAGGCATGAACCTCATATTGACTCTAGAGAACATGTATTGTTGGAGGTCACTCATGCATGACGCACTAAAAAGCTGTGCTTTGCCTGAATTGAAGAGCCTCCTCAACCAGTGGGAAAAGTTGTGAAGAGGAAACCATTAAGCAAACAAATCAATGAGGTGGCCTAGTCCTAGTTCCCCAGTTGTGCCAGCCAGATAGGGTTAGAGAGAGTAATGGAAAATACCTGTCCTGAGTAAATTAAAGGGAGACTTTCAGGCTTTTCTGTGGTGAACCACGTAGCTTTGACAAAGAAAAAGTTGAAAGAGAGTCTTCCATGAAGTAAAATATGTGTGCAGTCACTCAGTGATATGAAATAGAATATTCTAAAACTGGTAGAAGATGCATAGATACTCTAGAAATTTTAAGGAATTAGTAAATTATTGATATAAATCAAAGGGAATTTTAAACACAAATTAGACAGAGGCTTGTGCCAAGTTATTGAGTAGACAAGCAAAGAGCAAGTGAATGATGATGCTGTTCATCCAAAAACAAGGAGTAAGAATTCTTGGATGAGCAAGTATCACTCATTAACATGCACAAAGAGTTTTGTTGAACTTGGCCCAAGAATTTTACTGGAAAGAAGCCCTGACTGGCTTTTCTTAGTGGAAAAGGCCACTACAGTAGCCTCCTCCTAAGATCACAATCCAGAAAAATTGAAAATCAGTTGATTGTTAAAAAAATGCCTGTGGAAGGGTTGGGCTGGCATGATCATTGCTGACATCAAAAATTCCGAGAATTTTACTGGAAAGAAGCCCTGACTGGCTTTTTTTAGTGGAAGAGGCCACTACAGTAGCCTCCTCCTAAGATCACAATCCAGAAAAATTGAAAATCAGGTGATTGTTAAAAAATGCCTGTGGAAGGGTTGGGCTGGCGTGATCATTGCTGACATCAAAACTCAGATTCAGTATAGGCAGCTTTTAATTGATCACCTGATGCTGAGTCATGTTGTCCATTGACCTCAAGTTTGAAAAGCTTATCATTCTGCTCACTACTGTACCTTAAAGGGACCATGGTAAGGAGGCTGTAAAGGTTTGCCAAGGGCATCACATTGAAGACAACTTGAGCACGTGTATCTAAATTTGCATTGACATGCATGGGTGTGGTTAGTTGGTATATGAGGTGAAGTGGGAATTAGGTCATGTAGCAAACTTCAGATGATATGTGTTATTACTTGGATCTAAAAGATTTAAGTCGTTGGGCTTATCAAAGAATTGTCCTGGGAGGAGTAGGGTATATATGTACAGTAGTTCCAAATTCCATTTTCGCTGCAGAATGGCCTGTGGCACCTTTAACAGCTGCACGATTTCCTTTTAAAACAAGAGGGAGGCGTTTAACCCAAGCAGTGGAGTTCATATACTGTAAGCAGTGAAGGATGCTTTGAGTCATTGATGAAAATGTTTGACAATTCATAAGCTGATGGGTGATAAGCAGTGGTGTCCATGTACTCCCAAAATATTAGTTTTAAAAAGGTAAATAATGAAGATTTAAACTGACTGCCATGATCCATCCTAATGACTTTAGGCAGACTATGCAAAGCCACTCAAGCTTGTGACAGGCTGGGGAAATATAGACATGCGAGAATGGGTGTGGCGACTGAACTTTGAATTTCTGACATGGGACACAAGCTTAGCCCATGAATACATGTCCTTGTAAAGAGACGGCCAAAAGTATGGTTGCAAATAATTTCAGCATCACCCCTAGGCTATGCCAGGATATTTGTGAATGGAAATGTACAGTAAGCAGAAGAAAAGAGCACAGCCAAATACCAGTACATACTGTAAGGTTGTTGAGAACCAGAAGATACATCTCAAACAATAGCGTCCGAACTATTCTGGAGTGAGAAATCCTAAAATTTAAGTATGCCCTGTGTACATTGGATTGTTTGTACTTCTTCATCTTTATGTTGCACTTCTGCAAGCTCTCATAAATCAGTGGAAGAGGGTTGCTGGATTGGGCTGATCATGATACATGAAAGAGTATCACCTTTGGAGTTTTCAATACCTTGTAGATGAAAGAAATCTATTGGCAACAGAGCCACAAAGTCTATGTGCCGGATTTTGGGAGGGGAGTATTTATCCGAAGCAGCCAGATTGGTGTACATGAGAGGCTTGTGGTCAGTGTACAGGTATATCACCCAGCACCGCCTGGCACTGCCCGGCACTGCCCGGCACCTCCTATACTGAAAGAGCTTGACAGTTAATTACTATTTTCTTTTGGAAGGAATCATTGAATGGACATGCTGATCTAAGTGAACAAATTATGTTTGATAGTTTAAATATTAAAATGAATTGTGAAACTGCAAACTTAGTCATAATGAATGATGTCACAGTGCACATTTTGAACCATATTGATAAACGAAAATAAAATTATACCATTTAAACCATGCAAGTCTATATACTGTAATACCATTGAATTCAAATAATTTAGACTCTTGGCCAAGTTTTTTTTTTTTTTTTATATAATGTTTTCTTTTCCCTCTGGAAAGTTGCTAAAACTTGTGTGAAATAAATTTTTTGTGGACATAAAGATATGTCAGCTCATTAATGCTTATCATTATAATTCAACAGAAAGAAGAAAGAGAAATGTATTGGACCTCACATTTATCGAATAAAGTACTGTTGAGTGACAACCCATTGAAGTGGAGTTGGTCATCAGGGACTCTGATTTAGAGTTGAGTAATTGAGCAATACAGTTCTCAACAATACAGAGTCAAAAAAGAAGCACTTGCATTTCCTCAAAAACAAATTGTAAATACCAGTGTATTTGAAGTCATTGTTGGTGATACAGTACACTTTGACTGAAATGTATAGTAGTGAAGCCTCCATCACACAAAGTAGTGTACTCAGCAGAACATGGCCTTGGACAATAAAAATAGGTGAAGGTATGGGCTTTTGTCTGAGAGGAGCCAAAGACTTATTTTTTAAATGAGAGGAGGGGCTAAAAGTAAACCTGGAAGAATTTTAATTGCCTGAGAAAAGGATCTTGGCCCAGTACAGTATGTACTCTGGTATTAATGTAGCTAAGTGTGTTGTACAATGCACAAACTACTATGTACTACATAGTTATCATTTAAAATGCTGCTGTTTGAAACATAACAGTTTCCAAGATAGTGAGGAATAAAACTGACAGCTGTTCAATGTTTTCAGATCCTTTACAATTGGAAATCTTGATCTCCTTGGTGTGTACAGTACTTCAGCTTCAGGTAGCCAAACATGGAGGGGCTTTCACATTTTCACAGGTGTGCATAGTTTGTGTTTAGTTGAGTTCTTTCTTTAAACTAAGAAATTGCCCCATTGATGAAGTTATTTAACTTCAAATTATGCTACAATTGAAGCCATTCATTTCCATGGACAAGACATATTTGGTTTAATAGATGAAAGAGAAACCTATGCAGTTGTGACGGTGTGTACATGTGGGTACTGTACACATATGAGTGTGTGTTTGTAATGCTAACACCGTAGCTCATTAACACGATATCTCCAAAAGGGAAACTCCAACAGTTCTCATAGTTGGTATGTGGATGCCCCATACTGAGAGGAGAATCCTGTTGGTTTTGGTGGAGTCTAAGGACATCTCAGGTCACTGGAGGTCAAACTCCGAAAATAGTTAGCATATCTTAAGGTATTGTACGCAGCAGGTATGGATACTCTTCATACTTACAGAGTAGAGTAGTAGAGTTGTACCATGTGCAGTAGCTGCATCCTATCAATGACTGCATTGCATTTGGTTGAGTTCAAAGGTCATCTGGGTTCACCAGAGGTCAAATTCTGAAACCTTATTATCAGGACTTCTCCAAATATTAAATATGGATAATTCATACTTTAGCATGTAGATAAAGGGCCCAGCTATTACTTTTGGTGGAGTCAAGGGTCATCTGGGGTCATCAGAGGCCAACCTTTGAACACCTTGTCAAAATGATATCTGTAGCAATTTCTCATACATGGTGTGGAATGTGTCACAATGGTCAAGATTAGCACCTCCTTGAAGTGTTCTGATTAGTTTGTGCACAGCTACATGTTCAATCAGTGAAATGTGATTCAACTCTTCCTGTTGTGTCAGTCACACTGTGATGAAAGAATCATCTTTTCCAAAACTACAGTAGAACTGTTTCTTATACATATTCTACAGTCCCATGTAAATGTTTCACTGAACAATTAACAATTTTCACACAGCTGAGAAAACCACACTGTAGGTTTCTCTTGGATGATAAACCCACCTTACTTTGACCCTGTCGAGGATTGCACCTCTAATCTCCTGGTTGCTATTTTCCTTGCTTCAAAGGCCACTGTCTTTGTCCACTCCTCCACAGTACTGGTCTGAAGCAGAAAGAATACATCAGTTATGCTTCAATAACTGCATATAGAAAATAATTTAAGACAGAAGTGTCTTATTAGACATTTGTCACAAGATAGGAGGGGCACAGAAGTTTTTGAAGGTTAATGGCAATCAGTTTGTCCAATTTTTAAGTCTCGTAATTAGTACATACATGCTTGTATTCACACTTGGACACAGCTGCCTGAAGTTGTGTTTGTATAAAACTGGAATTGTACACCTCTTCATGCAAAACACATCTACTCATACTTGTTCACAACCAGATAACTTCACTCATACTCATAACACTGTACTTGCACTAAAAGTCTGATAAAGTAAAGAGTGGCTTCGTGAGTGGGATAGTTTTGTAGAGTCTGGTTTGTAATTTCATCTCTGAATATGAAGTTAACTCACCTTTGTCTTTTGTCTTCTTAGGTCAAGGAAGAATGCATATTTTTATTCAGTGAGGAAGATTATGTCCTGCAATCCGACTGGGAAGATACCAAGAATAGTAGGGTATGTTAATAGTTTCATGCTATTTACTGATGACAGTATAATGTGAGGCCATGGTAATGATGCAGTGACCCTAGTCAGATACATTTTGTAAATTTTGGAAATGATTTGACTGGAAAACAGTTCTGTGACTCACTTGAATGGCCCTAGGAAGCTGGATATGTTGGGAAAAAACTTTGGCATCTTCCTAAGTTGTATTTTTTTTAATTTTGTTTTGTTTACAATTGAGATTGGAAAACAAATAACTGTTAAACCATATTTGCCATAAGTACCCTGTTTGTGTGAGGGACTGGGATCAAGGCTAGAAATCCATGCTTTTTATGTTTGCAAAGGCCCTACTTGTAGTATAGTTTCTGTGTGATAATATGCATGTGAATTATCAATTCTTAAGGTTTGACTTTATCCTGTAGCCTGCCCCTAGGTTCCACCAAAATTGCTCTTAATGGAAATTGTGAGCTATTGATCTTCATGTACATATTTTATGTAATTTAAACTTAACAAAGTTCTTGTCACAGTGGTCTATTTCAACCTCAAAACTTTCAAGATGTCACTCATTAGAGAGAAATATTTTCCTTCAGTTTACTCCTCACAGTTTATCAATTAATTTGCATATATTGTTAAGATTTTGACACATTTTGCATGGAGAAGGCATTCACGGGACCTTGTCACTTATTGTAATAATGTTCTTATATAGCGCTAAATCCAACTGCTTTTGAAGCATAGTTCAAAGAGCTTTAATACACAAAAAAGCTTACTTTAGTATTGCATAAACAGGTAAGTTTTAAGTCTTCTTAAATATTGAAATTTTGTTACTTTTTTTAATACTAAGTGGTGGATTATTCCATGGTGAAGGTGCAGAATATGAAAAGCTTCTGAGCTCCACAAAATTTCCTCAAAAATTATATTGCTGGTTTGGACAGTACATCCTAGCCTCATCTGTTGTCTGCATAGGCATTTTGTGTGTTATTTTCAGACCTTTGGTTAAAGTTATGAGCAAAGAACGGTATTTTTAAAATGCTTTGTCATCTCTTGGAACAAGTTTCAATGACTTAGAAAATTACAAGAGCCAGAATCATTTTGAGAATGATATACCCTTTAGCAATACAAGCATCTGAAAAATTAATCAGCTCTCACACAATAGGGAAGCATTTCTAGTAGATAAAAACCAACAACATAGGATAACATCCTATACACCAACTTAATAACAACCATGGAAGACTTTGTCAGCATAGGGGCATTTTTAATTACTTCATTCTCTCAAATGAGTGTATCTTCTGAGCTGATTAGCACTTTTTGTTGACAGTCATGCCATCGAAACTGACAAGGGCAAATATCTCAACAAATTATATATCCGGCATGTTTTCAAAGTTTCCATGTGACAGTGAAACCTAATGTGTCATGCAGGCTCAGTGTTGATAAATGAAATTAATTTATCAAGGACCAATCTGTCAATTTTATTCCATAACTCAGCATACCATACTAGTAAACTCATTCATTTTATTCCCCTTTTTCTATCAGTTTGATAAAAAACTACAGTCTTCCTGGGATGAAGCTAGAGAGGGCGGACATTTCCGCTACGATTTGAAGGATCTAACCACCAGAATCTTGCCAGGAGAGTTCGGGTTTGTGGCTCAGGTGAAAAGGGCAGTTTGTTTACTTGTTGCAATATTTTAATCAAGTTAAGTTAAATTATTATAAGACATCTTCTTTCAGATATGTTCACTTAAAAGTACAGACAGATGAATTCTAAGCACACGTTTGAAATAAGCTGCATCTTATCATCAAGGTGATAGTTTGCTTTTTCTAAAATCCTGCATGATGTCATATCCTCTGTGGCTGGGGTAGTCTTAGATTTTTAAACGTACCACATGATGATCTTAATTGTAACTAATATACCACTGATTATGAAAACTTAGCTTCTGATGTTGAACCAGTGTTAAGGCATCCCTGACTGGTTCAGGGACAGCACCTGGAAGATCCAGGGCTTCTAGGCTCTGAAAGTGGTATAGGAGGGCTTGCTTGGCATACAGTTCCATAAAACGTATTATGATCCATTTTTAAGGCAGTACGGGTAACTTGATTTTGGAAAATGCACAGTGTTGTTACTGGCAAATACATTTAGAGCATGGATAGTTTTCAGAAGTTGGTTTTCATCACCAAATCCTTACATGTTGTTTTGTAAGGTATCACATTTGTGTCTTGAGACATGCTGATTATGCCTGATATCATGTCTCCAGGTTAGGTCAGGGTTAGAGACATGAGGAAAGGTTATGTTTAGAAGTCTTAAGACTTAGTATCATGCATGATATCATGTTATGGATTGGGTGTTTTCATATACCACATGAATCTGTGCCACACATCTCAAGTGGCACGTGCACTGTCGTGGGGAAATTTGGTGTAAAAAGCATTAAAAACCCCTAAAATAGCCTCAATTCCTATCAAAATCTATCAAATACTGACCATTCCACTCCCATTTGAGAGTACCTGTTTGTACTTTCTATATCATAATGTAATTTATTGAGTAACCCTCTTCCCTTTTGGAGAATGCCATCGAAGGGATTAAGAAAATTTTTACTGGATTTTTAATTTGACTATAAGCAGGGAGTTGTTATGGATGGAGTACAGACACTTCTCCCTCCTTTGATACTATATGGTTCGCAGACAATAATCTCCTGTTTGTCTCGTTCTATCAAATTCTTTACCACTTGAAAGGGATTACAGGATGTGATGACAATGGTTGTTGTTGTCTGCTACTCCTCAAACAGTTTTGGGATGATTTTACCCATTGCCATGATATTGCCAGTCATCAAGGAAAACAAAAATTATTTCATCTCTTTATGTCACTTTCCAAAAGGGTTCAGTAAAATTTTAAATAACTTACTGAACATGGATCCATGGTTCTTAAGTTTAGGAACAATGTGAAACTTTTTTCACTTTTGTGGACAAAATGTAGACTTGCCAGCTTCACCGAAAAGGGATGCTACTTTATATGTGTAAAAATTAGAAATTGGATCCCTTAAAAGTGCAGTTACAGTCGTTTATATTAGAAAGATGACAAAGATTTAACATCTGTGGGAGGAGCAGATCACTTCAAAGCATTGTCTTGATAAAATCTTGTTTGAGGGTTACCTTAGTATCAAAGGATCAAATTCTGATAGGGAAGGTTTGTTTAAACAAATCTTATTATTTAGAAGAGGAACTAAAGGACCTGTTAATGAAAATCTCACCTTACAAAAAGGATTAAATTATTCTCAAGTGCGTATTGTCTGATGCAGGGAATAATTTATCCGGTATCGCATCAGAATTTGCTATACAAGCTGGCAAAACTGCTACACAATTGCAAAAATGTGTACAGTAGCACTTTTTTGTGTGCATAACTAGAGGGTTTTCAGTGATTTACACTAAATAAGTAAAAATCCTTGAAACTGCTATCTAAAATCAAAACACTAAATTATTCCCTGTGGTGGATGAGGTGCTTGAACTAATCAGTATAAACTCCCTACTGTAGGTGTCTGAGTTTAAGTAGGATATTGCACTTTGAGTTTAATAGTACCACAGTGCATACAGTGTTGCACACCATGAGTCGGAACACACCCCTTCTCATTAAACTTCAGTGGTGTACTGCATGCTGGGAAAAGGCCCTGAATAGCTACTTTGAAAATTTAGGCCCTGCCATAGCAAGCATAAGGTGGGTGCCTTGCATTAAGTCAAGTTCAATTGAGTATTGTGTGACTGCATTCTTCCATGAAGTTGAACACAATAGCTGCTGTGGTTGTCAAGATTTACTTTTCTCTGCTTTATAGGTGACTCAACTTTTTCATTTGAGATAAGGGCACTGGCCTCATGAAACACTCGTGTTTGTAATAAATTGTGATAAAGAAAAAAGGAAAAGAAGATGGGAAATTGTAGTCAGGTAGAGGAAGTAAAAGTCTTCCCTCCATTTCCTGTAAACTGTTAAAAATTGCTAAACTGAAAGAACCAACCAAAGAGTAGTAGAGAGTGCAGGTACTGTACATTATCAGATGTGACACCTGTGAAGTTTTATTATCAGTCTCTACTGTACACCTTTTGCCACTCCTAACAACGTAAACATCTGAAATGGAATGGTAACCGTTTTGTAACAATATGGTGTTTGTATAGTTTCCTGTGCTAGCTGAGGGAGTAATTCTTCCTTTCTCAAGGATTCATTTCAAATAATTAAGACACCTGTACAAATACTGAATTAGGTCATAGGATTCTGGTACTGGTATGTGAGGCAGGCTTTGCTAGTTTGGTGTTAAAATGTCCAAACTCCTGAATTTTAAAATTGGTTTGGCTTTCGGTATTTTCAAGAGAAGCCTACTAAGCATCACTGTGATTTTTGACATGTCTTTGTTTTAGGTGGAGGGGAAGGGGAGGGTGGGTGGGGGAGTGTTGGAAGGAGGTATGTTCTGTTTGACTACCCATTTCCTATACAAATTAACAGTATTCCTTACAACTTTTTCCAAGATACCACTTTCAAATGCACAGTTTATGCTTAATCAATCTTACTAACAATATAAGTCTGTGTAAGCAAGATTGATTGTGATAAATGCACAGTTGTTTCAAAAGGCAGTCTTTAATTTTCACCCAGTTGCTGCCCTTATGTAGGGTCAGTGTCAAGGAATGTGCCTCACAAAAATTGATTTGTACCCATAATATGTACAGTAGATGCCAAATTTGGCTGGTTATCAACCAGAATCTTTGGTTACCCTGGTGTGAGAAATGAGGTATTAGTCCTAAGACTGTATTTTAAGTTGCTTCACTACAAGGAAGATTCAATTGAACAAAGGACTCTAACTGCTTGCAGCAGATTCTATTTCTTCTGCCACAAGCATTTTTGTGAAAATATAGAGATTCAAATTTCAATTTTCAAATTGTTTTGCTTTAGTTTAATAAAATTTCCAATTGGTAGATTATTAGACAAGATTTCTGGTTTTTGTGATATTAACTTGCAGTACTTGTACTGTAGTGTGTAGAATCCACACTGTATCAGTGGGTGTGCCCTGTTTAATGGGCTTTTCAATAAAATCAGCTGTCAGCAACCAACTCCTTTATATTTTCAACCGCTTTCATTTAGCTGAACACTAAGAGGGCCACTCACAGAAGAAAACCTCAAGAAATGATAAGTGTTGCTCAGCCCTTCAACCCTAAGAACTTTAACTTTACCAAGGTGAAACCTGGGGAGGTAAGTTTACAAAACTTTTAATTAGACTCATCCCTCCATCTGTGGAAGTGGACCCTCAGCTTATCGGATTTGGATGAAGAACACACTGTAGATCCATATTTATAGTACTCAACAAAAGCTAGTAAATTTTTAATGTAATTACAGATGCTGGCCTTTAAAGCAACTATTAACATCATAATGTTTACTCCAGTGGCTCCTAGAATCAAGTTTCCCAGAATAAGGAGATTGTACTGTAGAAGTTGTATTCTGAACAGTAATAGGATATTTGCCCCTAAAACTGGTCTCATCACATCATGGAGGGGTCTCAATAAGCTGTGATAGATTGGTAGTCAAGGGGCACCTTTAGATTATGGAATCTAGAGGCTGAATGAGAAAACTTGATACCAGATATACTAGCCACATCTATATTTCACGGGTTCAGAGTCTCAACACATTACATCCCAAAGTGAGCCCATGTGCAGGACTTTGTTTGTTCATGTAGTTTGCAGCAAACTGTCGTTTAATTTTACATAAACTAGCTTCTTGGTGGTTTGAGTTTAAATTTCATGAATTTGATATTTTATGTAAAGTTCTCTGTACTTTATAAAAGAGACTACTTTATAATTCGAAACTAAGTTTAAGAAGCGTGGAGCATCTAAGCTTCTGGAATTTTGACCTTTGCTATATGTGGTATTAATTTAAGTATCAATGAAACAATACTCTTCCATCATAAGAGTTCAATTGCAGCTGCAGGTTTCAAAGCATTTTTAATGGGCCTAGTTGTTAGTTTAATACCTGATTGTGTTTTTATTGAACTACCCCTTCTGCAGTGCTTGTATGTGGTTTACTTATACTCAACATTCATGCTGACAATTTAGCCATTACTATTGATGCATCTTGTGAGCACTCAAATTCCTGGTGTGTACCTGTCTAGCCAGGTTTTCTGACTTAGTTAATTAGAGCATGAGTCATCCTCTCACACCTCCTATCCTCTCTGCGCTGAAAAGGTTGTGCAGTGGTGCATATCTTCTCTCAAACACTAGCTTTGTGGTATACCTTGTAAGCCAAGTAGTTCTACTGTTTGATTAGAAAGTTTTGGTCAATGGTGCCTTGGAAGCTTGTTTGCTCAAGGGATTAAAGTACAGATAACAACTCTGGGGACATGTGGAGAGAGCTGCAGAGGTGCAAAATATGGCCAATGGGTCCTCTCGTGACATGTTAATGCTGTAACTATGATATTACTTACTAATTTAATTCTCTCAAAACATTCTGTCACCTCCCCTTGTAGTTGATATTAATTCCACTTCACAGATATTAATGGAAATTGCAAGAAAGCAAAAAGATGGAGAGGTTCCAAGAGACAGCAGAAATGTAATTGTGATTAATGTCAGCCCACTGGAATACTGTAGTATCCTGCTTGTTCCAAGCATTAACAGTCATCTACCTCAAGCTTTAACATTGGACGCCCTTCAGATAGCAATTGAAATGATCCTTTTAAGTGCTAAAAGGTAAGAATGCAGTCTTCTCACCCATGAACAAGCTTGAAAATGAAGTCAGAGAGGGATCTTTCCCCTTGCCCCTATCATCCTCCATTCAAAATATGTTAGAAGAGATTTTTCAGATTGAGAATAATTCCTTTTTCATACTTTTTATTTCCTTAAACATAAATAATGGCTTTAGGCTAGATTAAAAGAGTGAAAATATTCCACATATTGAAAATGTTGTTGGTGGAATCAAACTTATCGAAGTTATTAAAAAATTGGATTGTCCTGCAGATTCACTGTGTTATTGGTAATTTGCATATTGGCAGTCACTGTTGACGTGATGTACTGCGTGTATTAGTGTTGGTTATTTTGTATGAAACCTTATTTGCCTTTGTCATTCTGGCTGAAAGAATGAAAGAAAAGCAGTTTTAACATTTTTTCTTGTTTTAAGTGAATAACATCCATTGCTCTAAGTAGGAGCATCTGTGACCTCTGTGAGTGGTGAGATGTTAAAAATGCAAAAGAAGTTTTATGTTGAGATGCTTTTAGTGTGCATGTCATGGGATAATTCATTACATAGTAAGCTATGGTTGATATACTGCTAAAGATTTAGTTGGGCATCATGCATTTAATCAATTGACTGGTGTAAAGAAAACACACAGAAATTGACAGGATTTTGTGCATTTGCATACAGTGATAATTGAAGCCTAATTTAAGTAAATTCACCATGATCAGGTTTTGATTTTCACGCTCCTTTTTTCCAGGAGTTTTCGTATCGGATGGAATGGTTTATGTGCCCTAGCATCTGTCAATCATTTACACTTTCATGCATACTACCTGGAATATCAGCTCAGAATTGAAACGGAGGTAAGGAGATGGAATGCAAGTGTACAGATCTTTCCTGCATTTAAAGGGTAATTCTCATTACCCCTGTGGGCTGGGGGTTGTAGAATATGCCCATGGTATTTCCCGCCTGTTGTAAGAGGTGACTAAAGGGGAGGACTTGAACCGTATTTGAGCTGTATTTGAAACCAAACTTGAAATTGAACCATATTTGAAACCATATTTAAACTTTACATTTTTATCTAGTTGACACTATATAACACATTCGTGCTGGTGTGTTCATAAATCTCATCTAACTCATTACCCCAACACAGGGGTGGCACCAGGTGGAGGGCAGGGGGACCACCCCCCAGGGAAATTTTGCTATCTCGTCAGGGAGCCTTGGTGGGTACAATAACGCATGTAATCCCCTAGCAAACAGTTACTCCAATGGTTTACATGACATTGTCCTCAATGAAGGCAGATTCTTCAATACAACCACAAGTTTTCAATTTTCTTTGATAAAACTCCTAAGTTTAATTAATTTCCTCAAAAAATCCCATATTATACAAAGTTTCTACAGTAAAAAAAATCTTAATTTTTCAGCATGCCAAAAAATTTTGCTTCTGCAATCCCTCTGACAATCTGACAACCCATCATTTCTGTCGAGAATTTGGTTTGCCGACCCCCCCCCCCACCCATCAAGGAGCGTGGCCCCCTTTGGGGCAAATGCTGGCACAACCCGTTCCATCATGCTCACTACTAAACTTGAACTAAAATGTGTTATAATATAGTTGTGAATTTGGTATAAAGTTTTGAGTTTCATATGTGGAATGGGGGATAAATTTCAATTTAATAGCAAAGAATAAATGTTTCCATGTATTTTATACCATCAATTTAGAAGTATTTCTCAAAGGTGTGCCACAATCACCAGTGCTCTCAAGCCCCATGGCAGTAAGCAACCACACTGATTTTGAGGTACTCAAGTCAAAACTCACACAATGCATATAATACTTAGCAATTAGATTTCAGATCGGAACTCTTGTGATGGATTGCCTTAGTTTCAAGTTATTATTCAATGCTAGAGGGTATATATCCTACACAGTTTGCATGAATTGGTCTTTGGTCAAAATTTTATGGTAAATTGCTACAAGGTGTATAATGTACTGGGGTGGTGCCACGATTTACCTGACAGGGGGGTCAGCAGCCCCAAAGCCCTGACAAAGACAACAGGTTGCTGGAGGGATGCAGAACATAAAATTATCAGTGCTGAGCTTTTTTGGCATGTTTTTACAAAACTTTGGAAATTTGGGGTTTTTATTGAAGAAACAGTGAAAAAGTTGGGTTTTTATTGAGGAAAATTGTAAATCTGTGGGTTTTTATTGAAGAATCTGCCCTTCTTAATAGCAAGATCAAGCAGATCGTCGGACAACTGACTGTCATCATGATTACATATTTTAGTGTATGCATTAAGGCTCTCTGACAAAATTGAAACTGGCCTCCCTGCCCTCTGCTGGCACTACTTTGATAATGTACTCAGCATTTTGAAGTTGTAATCTTTACTGTCTACATGAAAATTTTTCATTGTCCTTGCAGTGTTCTCCACTAGCTGTTTTGTCCGGGGGGCTCCACCCGTACAAAATCTGCTTCACTGCAGTACTTTAGCACCCGGACAAAACTTTGCCGCCCACACAGAAAATTGACCCGCCCGGTCAACAAGTTGTCTGTCCATTCAATTACAAACAACATAACTTAGTCATTTGACTGCCTTTTATATTTGATTTCAAATACTCATGACAAGCAATGTATAATAAAACATCGGAGATGCAAACCCAACCCACTTGCACCTAAGCTCTTATATCATTCAATATGCACTTACTGCATTTTTTTCATATGTTTCCACAGTAGGAATTCATTACTATCAAACTCATACACTAAGTGAAACCATTCAATTGAACTGTCCCCTAGGTTTCCCGATTATCACCCGAAATTTCCATTAAAGTGAACTACTTCATTATTGAATAAATCCAAGTGGAAACTGGAGCTTCAGATCTGCAAGTAAAGTCAAAGATATTTAGAAAATGCAATTTGCGAAAAAAAAAAATGACCACAAAATGCCCAGATTTGAAAACATAGGGAAGGCTAAGAACAAGGCCGTAGATTGCACCTTTTGTGATCTAAGCCCTCCCAAATTTTCCCAAAGGGGAGAGGGACACCCCTCCACCCCCTCCCCTTAGACCCCTCCCCCAGGACGGCAATCACAAGAGCCCCTGGACAGAAAACAGACCAGTGGAGAACCCTGTCCTTGATAACCAACCAAGCAGCTCCCATGGCCCTGTCATATCATACTTTCATGGCTTGTTCATGGGTTTGTCTTTCAGTGAGAAACATCTCTATGACCTTTATTCTTATAATTTTAGACTTAACCTACATTTAAATCTCAACTGACTGCATAAAATTTCTCACGTATTTTTGCTCAGCCAACCAAGCAGCTTTCAGGACCCTGCCATGAGATTCCATCCTGGCCAGTTCCTGGGTTTGTCTTTCAACTAGAAGATGGAGATGTTCTTAATTTAGCTAGGTACTGCAGATTTTGATTTTTTTTCAAGGTATCTTACCCTTGCAAGCTGTATTATGTATTATATAAACATCTTTTCCCAGACTTGAAGGTGAGTTTAATCCTCGGAAAAGAAGAATGAATGTGATATTTATGAGCACAAGTATGAGGGCATCTATAGTGTCTGATGCTCAAATTCTGTCATTATGATTGTAAGTATAAAACCGTACTTTATATGTATGAGAGCAGGCAAATGTACCAAAATGTGAGTTTCAGTATATACTTACTATGAGTTTAGCATCAACACCACTTTCAAAATCCATTAGTTCAGTGCAAACCCATAAAATAACAAACTTTTTCAAAATTCATAAGTGTCAGTACAAACCCATACTTACAAGTATGTGTATAGGCCAATGTGCCTAAGTGTGAGTATAGTATGTCCTCACTACAAGTCTGGTATCAACACTAATGTTTAGCTGTCAATATTCATAAGTGTCAGTACAAACCCATACTTACAAGTATGTGTATAGGCCAATGTGCCTAAGTGTGAGTATAGTATGTCCTCACTACAAGTCTGGTATCAACACTAACACATACTTAGCTGTCAATATTTGTAAGTGTCAGTACAACCCCATACTTACAAGTATGTGTATAGGACATTGTATCTATGTGTGAGCATAGTATGTCCTCACTTTAAGTCTAGTATCAACACTAATGCTTAGCTTTCAATATTCATAAGTGTCAGTACAAACCCATACTTACAAGTATGAGTGCAGGCAACTGTACCAAAATGTAAGTATGAGTAAGTGCTAATACTACAAGTCTTGCCTGTGGTAGTGAGACACCTGCATACTGCCTGAATGACTTCTGACTTGAAAAAGAGGAACTTAACTCATCAGGTCAAGTTAAATGTCCAGTTCATGTCAATGTAGTTGTACTTTCATCATACAGATCTTTTGACACAGTTTCTCAAAAAAGGTAAAATTGTTTAACTTTTTAAGAGTGAAAGTATAACAGTACTGTAACTTTCCTTTTCCAAAGACTGCAATTCTCTTTAAAGGGGTTTACCAAGGACTGAATTCAGTGACTTCAAAAAATGCAGAAAATTTTTCTGCTTTAGGAAGGGAAAATCACAAAACAATAGCATGTAGCATTTGAAAGATACTTATTTTCAGAGGAATGTATTTTTTCTTATAGAGGTACAATTCATTATGAGAAATCTGTGATGTCATTGTGGCACATTTATTTCAAAATAGCATTGTATTTCTTTATATTGACGTCACTGTAGGGAATGTTTAACAACTAAGTGTTGCTAAACCCTAAATATGGTGTAGTTTCATGCTAGATCTTCATCTAGCGATATTCAAACATTCCAATAGTATCAAATTTCAGGAGAAACAAGACCATTCAGTTGGAAAGAAAAACAAAAATGGAATCAGAGGCAATGTGCCCACTTTACATTTATACATTCTGTGACCTTGATGACAACTGGAGATATTTTTAGACAGAAATAACAAATCTTTACAATTAGATATCTGGAGTTAGGAATACAGTATTGCTATAGGGTTTGGATTTTTTTCGCATGAGACCCTTGTGAAATGTGACTAGAATATGCCTTTAATGTGAACAATAAACATATCATTGAACTCTGTGACAATCGTCAGTCAATTTTTTTTCAAATTTTATTTTATTATAGGAATGTTTATAAAGTTACCAGATACTTTCATATCAATGAAATTGCCCACAATATATTTATGACAAGAGGGTCCGTCCTTGGAGAGCAGAAAGACTCCATCCAAACAACACTGAGGATTTTCATATGGCCAAGGAATCCAGTTTACGGTGAGGACTCTGCAGTTCAACTGCTCAGTGAGTTATAAGAGGAGTACTTTTCTCAATATTATTAACATGTTTCATCGTGTCTACAATGTGCTCATCATACATTTGTGACATACCATGTTAGCAAAGATTCATGTGCCTAATGCTACAAGCCTACAGAAATGCAGTGCAACGCTGCATTGTATGGATTTTGCATGTGCGCTGCATTTCTGTGGGCTTGTAGCATTATGACGAGTTTTTGCGTATGCATCTGCGTCTCTTTATGAAATCCACTTTGTATGTACTTGTTTTTATTCTAACTGGTATCATTTTAGTTTCATATTAGTCGCCTTTGTAAAAGGGTTCAATACCCGAAACGTTGGCAATTACAATTTGAAACCATAGCATGAGTATTACTTGTCTACTTTTTCTTGTTACATCACTTGTCATTTGCTCATAGTACCATCTGTAATAACTATAGCTTTGCTTTGCATATGCTGTTGTATAGTGCATATACAGTCATTGACATTTCTGGTAATGCTTGTTAGTATGAGTATATGCAAATATGTATCCGCCCATATTCCAGCTCTAATATTGGTATTTTGAAATTACTGAATTCCATTATAGCGGTATTGCAGGATTTCCATTCCATTGGGATGGATATGTTCACATACTGGTGATTTGAATATATCAGCATTCCCCCAGACACTGGAAAAATGTTTATTTACCAGGAAGCAAAGTAATATTCGTACCAAGTTTTATGTTTTCACGTATAAAAAAATCCAAACTTTCCTCCATTTGCCAAACTTTCCCTCTAAAAATAAAACTTGTACAGCATTACCTTCAGAAATTCCAGTTTTTCTTCACCCATGCCATGGTCCAGCCATTTAGTAGACTTGTGGTGCCCTTAGAGTCTGGTCTATGTCAGTTTCATTTAATTAACTATGCACACTGGTTGACAAGAAAGTATTATTTGTCTTTTAATTTCTTTCTCCTTTTTGATTCCTTGACGTAGTCAGAGGAATCTATGCGATGGTGATGCCGTGTGTGTGTGTGTATGTGTGTATGTGACGTTTTGCTTGTAAACACTCTATCTCAAGTAGGGTAACCTGTAGGGATCTCATACTTAGCATGTTGATACCCCTTATTGAGTAGATGATCCCTATTGTTTTTGGTGAAAGCTAAAGGTCATTTGGGGTCACCAGAGGTCATATGGTAAACACCTTGGAAATTACTTGTAAACACTCTATCTCAAGATGTGTAACATCAAGGAATCTCATACTTGGCATGTGCATGGCCCATATTAGGAAGATGATCCCTATCGTTTTTGGTAGAGGTCAAAGGTCATTTGGGGTCACCAGAGGTGAAAAGGGTCAAAATCTTCCAAGCACAATATCTTTGAATGTAGAACTTGGTTTAACTTGAAACTTGCTGTGTGACTTGCTTTTATGTATTACATACTTGTCCTAAAATTTCATGAAGAGTAGAAGTAATTTGAGGTCAAAATTGGCATTTTCTTTCAAAGTCTTCTTTCTACGGTAGCTCTGATGGACCATTCATATCAATGATGTCGTAACGATCTACGTATACTTACTGCACGCTCTGTAAAACTTAACCATACCCCATGGGCATCCGTATCCAGAAGATCATAATAAGCTGTGATCTGTGGTATTAGGCTCTCCCATTGGATAGTTGTCATGACGTAGTGACTCTCTCATGACGATAGGCCGAACTATCCAATGGGAGGACCGGATTTCGAAGGAGGGAAATTCCCTTAATGTATGTGACGTCACCATCGCAACGACTAAATGTGATGTCTGGAAATGTTTCTGTTTTTTAAGACATTTTTGGTCCGAATGAATCATCAAACGATACAAGTGATTGGAGCATTCATGTGTATTGAAAACCGTCAAGGTTCGCATAAATAAGGTGAATAAAATCGTGATTCAGTTAGGCGAAGTTGATACCGAAAGGCCGTGAAGTGCGCTACCTTTCCACTATTATATAGCCTATATAGGGTATTTACTGTATAACGCTAGGACTGCCTGTGCTTGCATGTAGGCTAATGGTTAGGCCTAGCCTACAATTAGAAATACCTACGAGTGTAGCCCTAGCCTAGTCTGGAAAGTTCGCATCTGCTACATCGAATTTTTACGCCAGTCACCTTTTTTCCTCAACTTTTACGCCACGCCAAATTGTTGTACTGTCTTTTAAGTACAGTGTGTAGGCTTATGTAAAAGACAAGAAAATCACGCCATCCAATTGGTGTATAAGGTCTTTACTGCGCGCCGAAAATCTTCAGCGTAACATAGGCCTACATGTTTTCCGACGGGGTCTAGCCTAGGCCCATACTGGAAAGTTCAACAGTTTTCATGCAGATCTGTGGCAAATGAAGTTGTATGCCATACTGGCTTTGGTGCACAATGGCGATGTCATTGTGGCATAACAACAATAATGTTAGCCTAGGCCTAGCCTGCATCCTAAGCCAAATACACAGTATGCCTAGGCCTAAGCCTAAGCCTATGTCTGCAGTAACAAACAGTAATGCACTGTAGTGTTAGGATTGTTCTCTCTGAGACAGGGGTGTTAGTAAGTTGGTGTGGCATAGTCCCTGTAAGGTTTCATGGTACCGCTGAAATTTGGTAGCCTACTGTCAGTACCACCACAAACGGTACCGGTATAGGCCTACCACAATACTGGTACCATAAGAGAAAAAAGTCCAAATTTTAACACAAGAAAATACCTGCAAAAATGTTTGATTCGTCAGCTCTAAGCTTATAAAGTGATAAGGAGTCAACCAGGGTTGTAGCTACGCTGGCCCACGCCAGGTCAGTGAACCACAACAAATATATGCTGCTAATAGAAGCGGGTAGGCTACAACCCTAACGTTATGAACACACTTCATGCAGCAAATTTTTCATGACTGTTTTGCCGCAAATCACATAGACAGTAGGCCACATTCGATCTATCGACCCGTATGTAGGTAGTCAGGTACAGTCCATTGATTTGCGAACAAAATCGAACAGGTATTTATGTAGTAATATAGTGCACGCATGCATTACTTACCGCTCTATATAATACTATAACACTTAAAAACAAACACGTGTGAGCCTACACCCTGTGTTATGCAATACATGGTAGGATGGTGTGAAATAGCCAAGTAGTTGCATGACAGTACTGTAGGCTTCAAAGTATTTCCTTTTATAGTTCCTTCTGTGAGAGACTTTGGTTACGATTACGACCAGGAGGGCTAGGGATGTGGCAGCAATATTTTTACTCTTGATATTTAAGAGAAGTGAAGACTTGACTCGCAATAAGAACAAAATGATGTGAGCATTGTTAGATAGCATTATTTGTCACTGCCATTCTCCCGACTGTTGGCTTCGGCCCGACTATGTACTATTGAAAATGGAATATTGGTACATGGATGTCAGTTAATGGTTCCTTGGACCCTTGTTGGCAACATTCATGGAGTGGCTCCACCATATGTTACCCTGGACTTGGCCTGAACTGTGTCCACTGTGGTGCTATGGTAGAAGGGATTAGAGCACCAACTCTTCCCTTAAGGGTGCCATGATATTGCTAATGGGGTTTGTGGCAAATTGTACTCACCTGATTACATTTCGTTCAGTTGCACTTCCAGCGAGCAGTCACTTCGTGCTGTGTTTCCAGTACGTTAGTAAATTTATATCTGCACACTGTATACTATGCATAATAGTGTGTAGGCCTATACTTACGAAACCATTATGCCATAAGCTCATTTTGACAAAGCTGTATGTTGACATATATAATTTTTCATAAATATTTTGGTAATCCTTTATGGGTTAATAATATAATTTTCTATAATAGTTTTAAACTTAGATGAGTCACAAATACAGCACAAAGGTGTTTTTGCAACTTTATTCTCCTTCAAGTTAAAACAAACATCACAAGCATGGGTGGAAAAAGCTGGGAGGCTCCTTCCTGGGAAATTTTTGCATTTAGAGTGAAATGTTAGCAACTGAAGGGAAATTTTCCTTTTTATACATCAGAATATGGAAAGAACTGAGGGAAATTTTACTCCCTTCCCGGCAGTGTTTCCTCTAAGAAATTATCCATTGGGTCAATATACCCAATATGAGAACATTTGACTCACTAGGAATTTCAGTGCCATTCACCTACACTGCATCAACTTTAGGAACAAATGAAACCCTATTTTTTATTTTTTGCCATGAACATCAGTGTGTCAAATCTAGTCATTGCATCAAAATCGCGTCATAGCAGCTTAGCAGAAACACTGCTTCCCGGGAAATAAACATTTTTTCCAGCACTGATCACAAGGGTACTCATTAGCAACGTAGGATAACATTAAAATTAACATTTCTGAGGTGAAATTTGTGATTGGTACAGTATGGTGAAAATGATTATCAAATGAACGTTTCATGTTTATATTTTAATATAAAAACTCAAGGCAGTTATCCAATGGATATGGTATTTATATTTCAGTAATATTTCATTCAATTGTATTTTTTAAAAAATTATTTTGTCAGTACCGTCGGGTATGGTTCTCAGTGATACTTTGGTACCTTATGATGGGTGGTAACGTATCGGTACCAGTACTTACAAAAATACCGATATACCGTGAAATATAAGTCCCGTTGCATGATAAATTTGTGGCTTACAGCATACAAACTTTTCAGCATGGGTATAGGGGGTAGGCCTACTATGTGAATTTGAGAAAGATCAAGACCAGACAAAGTTTTTGATTCCCTGACGTAGTCAGAGGAATCTATGCGATGGTGATGCCATGTGTGCTGTATGTATGTGTGTGTGTATGTCACACTTAGAGCTATCTTAAGAAGGGTAACCTCAAAACATGAGTTTAGGGAGAGAACGTCATCGGCAAATGCTAAAATATGTTTAAATAGTGCTCACACTTATCATATCCTTGCAATTAGTGCTTCGAAGATTGCTTTTTGATTCCTTGCCGAAGGCAGGCAAGGAATCTATGCGATGGTGATGTCGTGTGTATGTGTGTGGGTGTGCGTGTGTGTGTGTGTATGTGACACTTTAGCTTGTAAACACGATATCTCAAGAAGGGTAACTGTGACTGAGCTCATACTTGGTGTGTGGGTTGGTCATATTGAGTAGATGATCCCTGTTGTTTTTGGTGGAGGTCAAAGGTCATTTGGGGTCAGAAGAGGCCAAAACGTCAAAACCTTGTAAACACGATATCTCAAGAAGGGTAACTGTGACTGAGCTCATACTTGGCATGTAGATTGCCCATATTGAGTAAATGATACCTATTGTTTTTGGTGGAGGTCAAAGGTCATATGGGGTCACCAGAGGTCAAATGGTAAAAACCTTGGGAATTGTTTGTAATTGTTTGTAAACACGATATCTCCAGACAGATAAGTGTGAGGGAGCTCATACTTACCATGTGGATCGCCCTTATTGAGTAGATGATCCCTATTGTTTTTGGTGGAGGTCAAAGGTCATTTTGGGTCACCAGAGGTCAAATGGTAAAATCTTGGGAATTAGTTGTAAACATGATATCTCAAGAACAACAAACGTGAGGGATGTCATACTTACCAGGTGGATTGTCCATATTAAGTAGATTAAGCCTGTCATTTTTGGTAGAGGTGAAAGGTCATTTGAGGTCACCAGAGGTCAAATAGTAAGACCTTGGGAATTAGTTGTAAACACAATATCTCCAGACAGATAAATGTGAGGGATCTCATACTTACCATGTGGATAGCTCATATTGAGTAGATGATCCCTATTGTTTTTGGTGGAGGTCAAAGGTCATTTGGGGTCACCAGAGGTCAAATGGTAAAATCTTGGGAATTATTTGTAAATGTGATATCTCAAGAACAATAAATGTGAGGGATGTCATACTTACCAGGTGGATTGTCCATATTAAGTAGATGAAGCCTGTCATTTTTGGTAGAGGTCAAAGGTCATTTGAGGTCACCAGAGGTCAAATGGTAAGACCTTGGGAATTAGTTGTAAACATGATATCTCCAGATAGATAAATGTGAGGGATCTCATACTTACAAAGTAGATAGCCCATATTGAGTAGATGATCCCTATTGTTTTTGCTAGAGGTCAAAGGTCATGTAAGGTCACCAGAGGTCAAATGGTAAAATCTTGGGAATTAATTGTAAACATGATATCTCAAGACAGATGAATGTGAGGGATGTCATACTTACCCCCTGGATTGCCCATATTGATTAAATAATCCCTATCATTTTTGGTAGAGGTCAAAGGTCATTTGGGACCACCAGAGGCCAGATGGTAAAACCTTGGGAATTAGTTGTAAACACGATATCTCAAGAACGATAAATGTGAGGAATCTCATACTTACCTCATGGATTGTCCATTCAGAATAAATTATCCCTTTTGTTTTGGTAGAGGTCAAAGGTCATATGAGGTCACCAGAGGTCAAATGGTAAAACCTTGGGAATTAGTTGTAAACTTGATATCTCAAGAACGATAAATGTGAGGGATCTCATACTTACCAGGTGGATTGTCCATATTGAAGAGATGAAGCCTATTGTTTTTTGTGGAGGTCAAAGGTCATTTGGGGTCACCAGAGGTCAAATGGTAAAATCTTGGGAATTAATTGTAAACATGATATCTCAAGGACGATAAATGCGAGGGATCCCATACTTACCATATGAATTGCCCATATTGAGTAGATGATCTCTATCATTTTTTGTGGAGGTCAAAGGTCATTTGGTTTCACCAATGGTCAAAAGTTCAAAACCTTGTAAACACCATATCTCAAGATGGGTATCTTTGAAGGATCTTATATGTAGCATGGGGATTACCCATATTGAGTAGATGATCTGTATTGTTTTTATTGGAGGTCAAAGGTCATTTGGGGTCACCAGAGGTCAAAAGATCAAATCCTTGTAAACATGATATCTCAAGAAGGGTAACTCTGAGGGATTTCATACTTGGGTTGTTTATTGCCCATATTGAGTAGATGATCTGTATTGTTTTTGGTGGAGGTTAAAGGTCATTCGGGGTCACCAGAGGACAAAAGGTCAAAACATTGAAAACATGATATCTCAAGAAGGATACCTGAGGGATCTCACACTTGACATGTGGATTGTTCGTATTGTGTAGCTGATCCTACAATTTTTCGTGCAAGTCAAAGGTCATTTGAGGTCAAAAAAGGTCAAAATCTACTGAACATGATATTTCAAGGAGGGCAACTATGAGGGATCTCATACTTGGCCTGTGGATTGTTCATATTTAGCATGTAGGTCATTTTGGGTCACAAGATTTCAAAATGTTTTTACTGTATAACATGATATCTCAAGTGGGAGTAACTGTGAGGTATCTCATGCTTGTCATGTGGGTGATTCATGTTTGTTACAATATATCCATATGGCAAGGAATCACTAAGCCTTTTGGCTTTCTGGTTAAATTTCATTGTCAAGGAATCACTAAGCCTTTTGGCTTTCTGGTTTCTTTCTCCTTTCAGGTGTGAAGAATGTCGATGCTTTCAATGTCGCATTTTGTGAAATTGCTGGACACATTCCTGTCAAAGGTAACTTATACTTCAGACTTGTCTGTTCACTGTTTATATTATCATTTTGATTAACTCGTACCCTTTTGTCTAAATTGTTTGGTACTTACAATTTTAAATTGTTTTTCATCTTTTAATCCGTAACACCTTTATGTCCAGATGTCTCTATATTCGGACACATGCAACTCTAACACTCTCACACTAAGCTAACCCTTATCCTAACACCAACCTTAATGTAGATCTGTCAGAACAAAGAGATGTTGGAACAGAGAGCATTCCCCATTTAATCATGATTGACCTGAAGAGTTGTGGTTGAGTCTTTGTTACAAAGCCCAACTGCAGTATTTCCCATTGCTGCAGAGTCTATCAGAACTTGGCTTTATGATAATCCCAAAAATATTTGTGTACATTTAAATTCTGAAATCACGATATGTCATTCTCCTTCCGTTAACACTACCAAATATGATTTAACTCATGTCATCTACAGATATCATTTGTAATTGCTTAATCATCCAATAGTACCAATTAGGCAAACAAATTAGGCATATAACTTAAAACCTGATCAGTAATAGCAAACTTGATAGTTGAGACTCCAGTGTGAAGGCCAAATAATAGGACAATAAATCTGGAACTTTGTATTTTGTTTACTTTTAAAGTGCAGTCCCAAAAGCTTTTGAAATCAATCCATTCATGAATGAGAATGGACCTTTGTATGAAATTTGCTTTG
The DNA here is from genome assembly GCA_029531755.1 of Holothuria leucospilota. Taxonomy (NCBI): domain Eukaryota; kingdom Metazoa; phylum Echinodermata; class Holothuroidea; order Aspidochirotida; family Holothuriidae; genus Holothuria; species Holothuria leucospilota. The sequence continues at coordinate 23,682,645 of CM055963.1, read as the reverse complement.
TTAAATGCTGAGAAACGTAAACGTCGTTTCATAGTACAGTAGCTCTTAAACATGTGCTTATCCATCTGTGGCAATGAGGTTTAGATTTTTTGAGGGTAGATGGTTATGCCATGGTTTGATTAGATATTTTCAGTTGACAAGCATAGTACTTGCTGGTATTTTATGAATAGTTCAGAAAAAATCTTTATCTTTCTATCATTTTCAGATGCTGATTCATTCCCTTTGCTAACAGACCAGTCATCAATAGAGGTCATGGAAAAGGTTAAGTTGCCCAGAGAAAAGTTTGAATCTATACAAAAAGATGTTGCAGCTTTGTTTTAAGGATCCTCATCTACCTGTCAGTGACAGAATGACAAAACTGGAATATTTATGAGCATTATGTAACTTTCATTCAGGAAGGGTAATAGCTCCGGCTATGAAAGAAATGTTTTCTATGCAGTAACACCAATTGGTAAATACATCATGAGAAATCTAATGGTTAGTATGATAAAGGTATTTTTGTAACAGAATCTGGAGTACTTTAACTAAATGCAATTTGGAAGAAGAAAAAAAAAGTAATAGTACTAAAGTAAACAATGGAAGAAAATTAGAGAGGGTTGAAGTTGAGGACCAAAGAGTTTGAAGGACCAAGGGAAATTTTGGATTATTCTAGGGGGCTACTGAGACCCGAATTGTATTATTTGCATAAATTTTAGAGAACTGGAAACTGTTGGGTTCCTCACCTTTATGAATCACTTCATGTAGTGTAACAGTACTGAATGTAATCAGTAACTCAGTGATATTATGGGGCAAATGATGCCCAATAGTAACCACTGGAGTTTTTCAAAGTTTGGCAGTTCAGTAAAAGGGGATTTTCAAAACTGCCAGCTCAATGAAAATTTCTTAGAGAACTGGAAATTAGAGGGATTCTCACCTGGATGCATCATTTTATATATTTATTGTAGGGAATATAACTGACTTGTCAGTGTTGTGGGTTAGTTCGTTAGATGAGGTTTTATGGCTCAGTTTCTAACCAATTGGTGTAAGTCGGGCCGACCACAGCCTTTTTTCTGTTTGTGGCTCACTGGCTTGTTTTCCCTACTCCATTGCTTATTCTGAGCACCAAGCACAATGGCAATAGGTTCCATTTTTAAAGTCTATGTTTTGACCTGGCCAGGAGTCGAACCCCAGACCATTCGGCTGCAATATTGTGGGATAGATGATGCAAGGAATGAACAATAAAATTATTCTGGGATAGCAGTTGCTGTTGTGAGCTTTACAGTTTGGGTTGAGTAAAAGGGGATTTTTAAATCTAATGCAATTTCTTAGACAACTGGAAATGTAAGAGGATTTGTCACCTTTTTGTATTATTTTATGTGTTAACATTAGTGAATATAATTGATGACTTGATGATATTAGGGGTAAGTGATGCAGAACTGGCTTGTGCTAACAGGCAATGAAACATTGGTGATAAGAGTTGCCCCTGGAGTTTCACATTATTTGGTTTAAAAGAGGATTTTTAAATTTTTATTTTAATTTAAAGAGCATTTTGAAAGTTTTCAGTTTATAAAAATTGAAAATAATTTTCAAATGTCTTTTCCTGGGTGGGTTGTGCCAAAAAGGGCCCCAGTGCCATCAATCTTGAAATTATACTGCCTGGGATATTGTGCCCTAGGGCCTTGTGCAACTGCAAATGGTATTAGTATTCAATACTAATTGGACACGAGAAGGGAAACATTGGACGTGAAGATGGAAACAATGCTTTTTTAAACCGTTTTAATTAGTGCCGAATGGTGAATGGTGAAAACACAGTTGCTTAACAGTCTGGGAGTTGTTTGTTAACACTGTATTGGTTCAATGGACTTGTGCTATATTAATTTTATACAGTAATTTTATATATTAATTTATTAACTTTGCACAAACATTCATATTTATGAAAATTTTTTCACTCATAAATAAAACAGATAAAAGACTTGTATGTACTGTAGTATCTCTATATTTACAACAGCCTTTAAATATATACATTGTTTACAAAGTTAAGTGTAGTTTATATGTCAAAAACATAATTATACATAAAGAGGGATAGTTGGACCCCTGGAAGGTTACTTTGATTATTACAAGACAAAAAATGGAAAAAATCCAGAAATATTTATGGGAATTAAACAGTAGTGACCTCTGCTTATTCAAATGGCCCTAAATAATATCTATGAACAAGCAGACACCTTTGGCAAAAAAGTGGCCCTTGGTCCTTGGATTCTTATTTCCAACACTTGCACTACATTCAAGAAACCTTACTTTTTCTGGTTTGATCCTTAAGTACAATGTGGCATGTAAAGTTATCATGGGCAGTAGTCTGTCTCTCAAAGTGGGGGGAGGGGTATAGTCCTAGCACTATCTAAGCAGAGCACCACCATCAATTGGCACAGAGTGCACAAAGAATATTTTGGCCAAAAATGACCCCAAGATCACTGGAGATGGCCCTTCCTAGGCTTTGCAAAGCAATACTATGACAACTGTCAGTAGTATTTCCTAAAAGAAGTTTTTGTAATAACTAACTTTTCTACATGATTTCTGAATCTGCCAGGTTGATTTCATGGGGGGGGGGGGGGGGGAGGGGGGGGGATATAATGTATAGTATCCACCATCCAATTCCATGGGGGGATATATCCCCAGGATTGCCACCTATGAAAGTTATCCCAGAGTCACCTCCCAGAGTGTTACTTTAACTGAACCAATCAAAACTATTGTTTCTCCAAGTATCCACCAACCTGCTTTAGAGTACAATAGTAGCATATAACAGTCACATCAGGAGCTCCAATATATACCTTTAACAATGCATTAATTACAACATTTCTGCACAAAGAAAGGAGGAAGGAGAGGGGGAGTGGGGCAGGGGGACCCTGAACTGATTTATCATACCCAGGTATGGAAACTGAACCTGGGTAAGATAGTATTTGTGCTAACAAATCTTTCAGCTCACTGTGATGAATAAAAATAGCAATACTCATACAAACATTTTATAATGATAAAGTAAGACTTGGCAACCAACTGGATAATAGTCATGAAAAGAAGGTCTATTTGAAATATTCCCATGCTATAGGAGTCAAGAAGGGATGCCAACATAGCCCAGTTTTTCAGTGGAACCACCAGATTGTTTTGAAACATTTTCTATGCACCCCCAAAAAGCATTTGTCTACCATTTAAATGTATTTTGTAATGATTGCATCATTACTCTAAACAGCACCCTCTATTCCATGCAGTGAATTAGGAACTGCAGTTTGTAACTCAAAATGGCTTTAATTCTCTGCAGTGGCTCTGTGCGCACAAGGGCAAACATTTGTGAATGGCTTGTACAGTACTACATTTGGAACTTACTAAAGTCAAGTGGTAATCAAATGGAGAGAGTGGGTTGAGTTGGCTTGGTGGTTTAGTGAACTGCCTTGCATCCTAGAGGTCCTTGTATCAAATCCCTATGGAACCACGTGGAAATTTCTTGGGGACTAAAATTTACTTGTTCAGCATAGGTGTTCACAGTGATCCTGAGGGGGTTGAAATTAATGAATTTTAATTGGGTATCTGATTGTCCATTTAAGGAAGTTGCCAAATCAGGAAGTTGTGAGCTTTGCTCTGTTCAGCTGTCGAGCAGTAGGCCTAAAAGAAAGTGGCTAAAGACTGGGGATACACTCACATGGTCCATCGGATGGGGAAGTTAAATGGTGGTCCTGGAAGCAGGATTTGGAGCGATTAGTACACGCCTGCCTTGTTATCCTCTGAGCACTAGTCGAAAAGAGAAGGCGAATCTTGCCAGTGGTTATCCACGCTCACTCTGTGATAGGGTCCTCTATGAGCCAACTGGCTTCCTTACCCTCAAACATTAAACTTACTTAAATATTGTATCACTGCTGAATTGTGTCAATAGCGCTGCCCTAATGGTCAGCCCATCCTGTTGTCTGTATGCTTCTTGATCAATTTTCCTCTAACGCTGGATAAGCTACTATCTTGAATATCCAGATGTAACTGCTGCTCTCTTAAAGTCTGTGATAAATTCTTCCATGAAAATCCTAGAAATGATAACAACATATTGTTTGAAATATTTGAAGAATGTTATCCATGGTCACCAGCACACATATACCATACATCAATCATAAAATCATAGGAGTCCCATCTCATTATTTGAGCTTTTACTCTCAACACTGGGCCAGGATTTAGCTAAACTTTACTAAAGAGTACAGATGAACCATGGAAATTTAAGGCTGAACTATACTGATTGTTTCAATATAAAATCTCCAAAGTATTTAGAGGTTTAAGTTCAAACTGAAACCAGAGACTACAACCACGAAAATAATTAAAACTGACACTTCAATCGTTCCATCTTGGCTGAGTATCACCCAAAAATTTATAATGCCAGCAAGACTGAAGTTCCTCTTCCTACCTTCTCCCCTCCCCCTCTTCCCCAAATTGTTCCCCCTTCCCCTCCAAAAAAAAAGAAGAGGCAAGAAGCAGGCTTAGTAAATTGGTTTCATGTTAAATTATATGATTCCTGAATACTTGTCAGTACTTAAACATTGTAACTAGAGATTACATGTTCAACTTTTGTACAAAACTGTGTAACACTGTAGTTAAAGCCTAGCAAAAACAATGGTTTGAATTACATAAAGTTGTAAGGAATAACACTGCAGACAACAGGCTGGCAGTCATTTATAATTTACATTAACAAACAGCATGTTAACTGCTTGGCAGGCTTTACTGAATGTCAAGTTGTATAAGAGCAACACAGCACATCGACTGCTCGGCAGGCCATGCTGAATGATTTGACCGGTTACTTACTTGGCCCTAGCTGCCATTTCGTTACCACTCCATCTAGGACTGTAGGGGTAATCCTTCACAGTCTGGGTGAAAGGTCTACCAGAGGAGGTGGTATGATAGACAGACTGGAAGGCAAACTCTGGCTGTTCCTTAGGAAAGTAAGTGGGGATGTAGACTAAAGGAGGAAGAAAAGAGACAACAGTAATCAACAAGATAGAGAAAATGTTAAGTCATGACACAGAATGGAAGAAATGAAATCATTAAAGCTACTAGGAAGATTCTGAGTGCCACATCTATTTACCTGTTATTAACAAGGAGACTTGAGTCTACTACAGCATGTTATATTCTGAGAGCCCACACTCCTTTCTTTTGACAGTAACTATTTCCTGTTAGGAAGTCTTATGAACAGTATCTCGAAATATGCTCAGAAATTTTAACCATGGTACAATAAAGAGGTGTTTCCATCTTCCTTTTTCTTGAAAGGGGGGAGGGGGGGTGAAGATGAGTAGGCAGGGAGAGGTGAGATAATCATTGTAACTAGCAGCCTATAACATGCTGATGTAAGCACCTGTTTGAATCAAGGATCTCATTTACAGACTGATACATTAGTTATCAATGAAGGAAGCAAAAAGTTTAAAATAATTCAAGAAGTATATACTTTCTGAACCCTTGATGTGATTTTTAAAATTGGAAAGGGGTGTCTACTAAGTAGAGGGCAAGGTTTCTCCTAATTTTTCATAAGACTAGCAGCTCCAGAGGTTTTTCTCTGAAGTTCCTCACAAGGACTCCATCATTCCCTTCCCCTTCCCCAAAGTTTGGAAGCTGTCACTGTAAAAGTCAGGGTGTAGTCCCCCACCCATGTAACATTTCTTCAGGGAAAGCTGGAACTACTCTTTTACAAGAGATGCAGATTGTTCATTTGCAATAAAAAGAAAACACTTTGAGTTTACATTTAGTGAACAACTGAACAATCATGCCAGTGTTCACATTAGACAGCGGGATCGCAGGAGTGCAGTAGGATCGCTCTACTCCCGCACTCTTCTCAGCATTCAAGTTTGAAAATTGTGAACAGGAATTTCCAAACTTTGCACATCTTTTGGGCAAGCCTGTTGGTTAAAATAGACTTTTTATGCTGCAACTTATCAAGATTCCCCCACCCCTGGAACCAACATCCCCCAATATGTTGGAAGGGGAAGTCCCCCTCCCCCACAATTTGAGACCTGGTACCAACACTGGGAAAAATTTCACACAAAAAATTTTAAAAGGCAGAAGTAGCCTCCCCCAGCCTTGCATTAAATTGTAGCAAAGTCTCCAGCAAAGTCTCCTCTTATTTCCTTCACAAGTACCTCTCATGAAGGTCCAGGTCATTAATGTTGCATATTCAGGTAAAACAAGGGGTACTTTAGCCTTGCATAAATTTAACAATTCAGTACAAAAAAATTAGTCGGCCATGTTTAAATAATATCATACATGAACTGGCCGAAGAGGTATACTAATTTAAAATTTCGGTTAATCAGTTCAGCATTTCATGGAATAGTTTACATTGAATCATAGAGTGATTACGTTTATTGTCAAAACATCAGCAGAACATAACACAGGAATACTGTGACTTACTGTGTAATATGAAGTGAAAATCTTGATTCTCAAAGAGGAATGATATAGTATCAAAGCTCTCCGCATCATATTCCAGTACTGACCTGGCAAAAGAACAAAAAGACCAAACTGCCCCAAAAAAAGTACACAGTAATTATTTTGAGCAATCACGGATGCACACTGTATTAACAATATGGTGACAGTCTGCAGCATCACAACCAAAGCTTAAGCCAAACTTTTCAAATGAGTGCACGTTACTTAGGTACTGCACACCACTCCCTCTATAAAAGAAAGACTGTAAACACAACAGGGGTGACACCAGAATTTGCCAGATAGGGGAACCAGCAACCCGAGGGAACAGGTTGCTGAAAGCATGCCAAATGCAGCACATTAGGGGGCACAAGAATGGAAATTATTAGAAATTTGGGATGTATGGTATACAAAATTTGAAAAATTTGGGTTTTCAATAAGGAAACTGGAAAATTTGTGGTTTTTATTTAAGAATCTGCCTACTTTAGAGCAATATCAAGTAAATAGTTGGGATGACTGGCTGTCTTTTTTAACTACATATTTTGTCATATTCAATAGGGATCCTAAACATCATTAGAAAATTTCCTGGACTGGGGCTCCCTGACCCTCCCCTCCCCCATCCCCCACCTGATGCCACGCCTGAAACACAAGTGCCCACTTGAGAAAACAATGTAGATAAACAAATGTAACTAAAACATTTGCACCGAAGTTCAAGAAAATCATTGAACAACCTTTGTTAGACTGATTGCAGATTATGCTACTGAGTGGTTTTCATTCCCTGAGTGGCACATAAAATCTTTTTGATTGAACAACCTATAATCTGCAACAAATATATCATTATTTCCTTGATCAAGTATGCTGAAAATTGTTCACCTTTCATATGCCACACTGTGATGTTTTGCAAGTTTTATAATTGATAATTGGGAAAACTGATTTTCTACCTGTCAATCTGTGGTATTCAGCAATAATCCTCCACTCTTCCCAGACTCTGGAAATGTGGCCAAAGATTGGGAAAGACACTTTCTTAAATCAGAGGAAGATTTTAACAAGTGGTCCAGGAGCAGGATTAGGAAGGATCTGCCCCTGCCCACTTACCCTTTGTCAACAAGAGTAAAATCTTGAACTGACTAAAGTAACTAAACTAATAATCTTTAGCTCCAATTGCAACAGCAAACTGGCTTTTGAAGTCTCCTGTTGACTGTGAAAAATTTCCAAACCAGGAAACCATGTACAAAACATTTCTTTTGTGATAAATTTGAACGTGATGCAAACCTTCCATAATGGCTAAGAAATGCAGCGATGTATTCTTTCCTCTTTTTAAATCCTTTTGCAACCAATTCAATCTGCAGAAGAAAAAAATATCAGACGAGAATAAAAATTTTTACAACATACCACCTTCTCTTTAGAATTATTTCACTTAAATAACTAGACATAAAGCAATGCATGTTTGAACGCAAAATTCAGTTATCACTGTCTGCCTCATATATAGTCTAGGACAGGGTTAGGCACCTAAATGGCCCAAAGGACTGAACTATTTGCTAAGTTTGTTATAATAATAGTTATGATGTCATGGAACATATGAGATACTGCATAATAAAATTCACTGTCTGAAAAACTTAACAGAATTCTGTTTCTCCACATTTTAGCTTACAGACCAGAAAGCCAAAAGGCTTTGTGATTCCTTGCCGAAAGGGGGGTGCTTTGCTACACTGAGGTTCATCCATCAAATTTATACTTCTCTACTACATCATTTTTTATGATGTGGTCACAATTTGACCCCTTCTCATGTCAGCTCATGTCATATGACCTTTGAACAAAAGCTTGAATAACGAAAAAATGAAAAAAAAAATATTAGAAGGGATTTGTCTGTGCTTCCTCCCTTGTAATGACATGTTTACAAAGTTTCATTTTTGTGTTCTCTGATGACCTCAAATGGCTTGTGACCTCCATGAAAAACAACAGAGTTTTTCCTCGCACCATAACACATGAACATACTTAGTATGAAATCTATCCAAGATTCCTACCTTGAGCTATCGTATAACGTTTTCAGACTTTGAACCCTGGTGACCCCAGATAACCTTTGACCTCCACTAAAACAATAGGGTTCTTCCTCCCACCATAACACATCCACATACTAAGTGAGAGATCTACCAAAGCTTCCTACATTGAGATATCGTGTAAACAAGGTTTTCAGACTTTGACCCCTGGTGACCCCTGATGACCTTTGACCTCCACCCAAAACAATAGGCTTCTTCCTCTTGCTATAACACATCCACATACTTAGTATGAAATCTATCCAAGCTTCGTATCTTGAGATACCGTGTAAACAAGGTTTTCAGACTTTGACCCCTGGTGACCCCAGATGACCTTTGACCTCCACAAAAAACAGTAAGTACCTTCCACTCACCATAACAAATCCACATACTACGTATGAAATCTATCCAAGCTTTCTACCTTGAAATATCATGTAAACAAGGTTTCAGACTTCGACCCCCGGTGACCCCAGATGACATTTGACCTCCACCCAAAACAAAAGGCTTCTTCCTCTTGCCATAACACATCCACAAACTAAGTATGAAATGTATCCAAGCTTCCTAACTTGAGATATCGTGTAAACAAGGTTTTCAGACTTTGACCCCTGGTGACCCCAAATGACCTTTGACCTCCACCAAAAACAATAGGCTTCTTCTTTTTATAACACATCCACATACTTAGTATGAAATCTATCCAAGCTTCCTACCTTGAAATATCGTGTAAACAAGGTTTTCAGACTTTGACCCCTGGTGACCCCAGATGGCCTTTGACCTCCACCAAAAATGACAGGGTTCTTCCTCTCACCACAATGCATCTACATACCAAGCATGAAATCTATTCAAGCTTTCTACCTTGAGATATCGTGTAAACAAGGTTTTCAGATTTTGAGCCCAGTGACCCCAGATGACCTCTGACCTCCACCAAAAACAATAGGGTTCTTCCTCTCACCACAACGCATCTACATACCAAGCATGAAATCTATCCAAGCTTTCTAACTTGAGATATCGTGTAAACAAGGTTTTCAGGTTTTGACCCCTGGTGACCCCAGATGACCTTTGACCTCCACCAAAAACAATAGGGTTCTTCCTCTCACCACAACGCATCTACATACCAGGCATGAAATCTATCCAAGCTTTCTAACTTGAGATATCGTGTAAACAAGGTTTTCAGATTTTGACCCCCGGTGACCCCAGATGACCTTTGACCTCCACCAAAAACAATAGGGTTCTTCCTCTCACCACAACGCATCTACATACCAAAAACAATAGGGTTCTTCCTCTCACCACAACGCATCTACATACCAAGCATGAAATCTATCCAAGCTTTCTAACTTGAGATATCGTGTAAACAAGGTTTTCAGATTTTGACCCCCGGTGACCCCAGATGACCTTCGACCTCCACCAAAAACATCAGGGTTCTTCCTCTCACCACAACGCATTTACATACCAAGCATGAAATCTATCCAAGCTTTCTAACTTGAGATATCGTGTAAACAAGGTTTTCAGATTTTGACCACCAGTGACCCCAGATGACCTTTGACCTCCACCAAAAACAATAGGGTTCTTCCTCTCAATATGAGCCATCTATGTACCAAGTTTGAGAACTGTCCAACTTTCCCTTCTTGAGATATCATGTAAACAAGCAAAGCCATCACATACACACACACACACACACACGACATCACCATCGCATAGATTCCTTGCCTGCCTTCGGTAAGGAATCAAAAAGGGGATTTATTAACTCCTTCTACTCCACAAATCATAAAAATTATCACGAGAAGCTTAAAAGAACAATCCAATGAAAAGTAATCTTAGTATAAAATAACAATGATACATTAACATACCATGTTTTCTAGAAGCTCACACACTTGTGGCACATAAGTGAATAGAAACCCGTCACTGGGATAGACTGGTATCCTTAGACTGCTTGCACCACCTAGTGCACTATAGAGCAAAAAAAAAGGGGGGGGAAGAAACACAATAAATGACACTTAAAATATCAAAGTGAGTAATTTATTTAATCATGTCATTAAAAGCATCTTGCCATGAGGAGTAATACACACATTTTTTTTTTTTGGTTTTTTTTTTGCCTTCCAAAACCAAAGAATAAGCAGTGACATTCCACCAGAAATGAATGAATGCAGCAGCATTTTTAAGTCAGACTTTCACTTGCAGATGTGGTTCCCCCTTCCCACTGCACCTCACTTGCAGCCCACATATGGTAGACACATACCTGTAATGCAAACTTTGTGTTCAAAGTCCTACCATTAACGACCCTTCAGATGCCAAATTTTGACCGCAGCCCCAGCAATAGTGTGCCCAAAGTCAGGTTTGTTCCTGTCTTGCAACCTTCGACAGGAGCAGCTCCCCCCCCCATAAGAAAGCCTGGATCCACTATTACTGGTTTGGTCAAAGTATTAGATTTTATTTAGAAGTAATTAACAGTTTTATGCACAAGATAAGACCTTTACATTAAGAGAGATCAACTTTGATTTAAACAGTTGAGTTGATCAGGCACTTGGCACAAATTTCAAATTCATGAGCTTTAAGCTTCTACCACTTCAAGGATTCTTTACTGCTATAAAAAAAAAAGAAAGAAAAAACAACTGACCTTCACAACCATTATTGCATCTAAACCTTCAGTGAGAGATAGTTTCTATGTAGATATGTGATGGGCAAAAATTTCTTTAAGCTAAACAGACAAGGGAGGGGGGTTGGGGTTGGCTCTCATCTCTGCAGTCTTCAACTCCTCCCCCTCCCCTTTCCTTCCTCCCCTTTCCAGCATCCATGCACAATTACATATATCTTCGTAGAGTACACCACAAAATTTTACAGATGACAAGAATGAAATGTTTACTTACTGTTCAACTCCAGGTGACAGGTAAAGTTGGGGGTAAACTTTCTCTCCATGGTTTTGATAAGTTACTACCAGGATGGCTAAGTCTTGACCAGGGCTCTTCTAGAAAGGAAATGAAATATTGCAAATATATTGCAAGAATTTCTATTACTTTCTCTGCAAGTTAACGGCTCTCTTAGCTCACCCCAGACAGAACCAATTCTCCCTACTACGTTAACTTCAAGCCCCTCCTCCAATTTAAACCAAGCCTCCTGTTTATAGTATACCTTTAAAAGTCTACGACAGAGCATGGAGCTACTAGGATATAGCCACAGTAGCATGCACTGAGTTTAAGTTGTTCCGGGCAATATTGTCAAGCACAGTGTGTGTTAGCTTAATTGGGAGCACTGCAATAGACTGTACAAGTCATTGTTGACCAACCAAAGTGAAACTGTATTGTTTGATTGAATGTCAATCAAAGTGCACCTATCAACTGTGTTTAGAACTCTGGGGATATTCCTAAATATGTTTGGGCAGAGAGTTGCTAGCAACTCGCTGGTTTGGGGGATGCCATATCCCCTTTAAAGTTAAGTAGGTCTGACAGAAGCAAAGCCAGGGAAGGGGCTGGGGGCATTGCTTCCTGGGAAATCCTTGCACAAAAATTTCAATAACAAATTTACTATTGCACTAACATACCTTACTCTTCGAAAGGGCAGCACCTATTGCCATGATTTCTTCCAGACTGTCTACGAGACTTTCACTGAAATCTTAGGTTCTTTACACTAATTTCATATTTACATACTAGTTTTTTGAAGACCTGAGCATACATCCATATTCACATTTTGGAACACTTCCCTATATTCATACTTCTACATATCACTTTGCACTCAAAATTATACTAAATTTCTGACTGTAGTGTAAAAGTTTGTACTTTTCACTCATGCAACATATGCTTAATCAAACTCCCAACCAGTGGCATTGTGAGACACTTGTACTTAACATCCATAACAGTGTACTCACACTAAAAATTTTGGTGAGACTTGGATTTTGCATTCTGCGAGCAAGGGAGGATGCAAATGAGGGGAGGGGGAGAGAAGGTTATGGGGGAAGGGGGGGGGGGGGAGTAAACATTATGTCAGCACATCATACCAACTGTATAATTATAGTGCTTGGTTAATGATTGGGGACCAGCAATATCAATGGGGAAATGTTCCACTTTCCTTAAACACCAAATCTGCCCAAAAAGGAATAGTTGAAGATTAACCTTTGTGAAGTATTCTGGTATCTCTGAAAAGTCTACTGGTAAACGTATCAAAAATTTCACCATAGTCTCCCATGATTGCTGAAAGAGAGACAGAAGACAAAAATAGAGCAGTAAATAGAAATGAATATCAGCAAACTGAAAAAGTCTGTGCACAATTGTTTAAAATAACAATTACAACACAATGGCATTCAATAAGGAGCAACAACTCCCCCTAAAATACAAATCTTATGTTCAAAAGATGGCAAGTGAAAAGTGTTCACAATCTTTCACTTTTTTCTGGATAAAATGTTATCTACAATTGAAACTTGACCCTTTCAGAACCTTTGTCCCCTTCTGGCAACTCCAGCAAATACCATGGCTGCCTTTTGGGGACAGCCACACTAGACATTTTTTTAATACTTAATTTTTGTTTAACATTTCAATATAGCCTGTTGCTATGAGGGTTTTGGCCAATACTTGTTTCTGGCCCAGGAGTTTATGAAAGGTAATTAAATGATAGATTTTGGCATCAAATGAAAGATTATAAAATTCTGCACAAAACTTGTGTTCAACATTTTTTGGTAAGATAGTGATTTCTTATAGAAAACAAAAATTGAAGTCTCATACCCATATTCATTACCATACTGTACTAAGTGGCTGATCCTGGGAGAGGGTAGCATGATAAGTGTGCTCCTGAAAGGGTTAACAAAAAAACTTATCTTGGACTTCCTTTACAATTCCCCATCCCTCCCCCCTTCTCTTTCCCCATCAGACTGTTCCAGGAATAAATAACCTTTTGAGGGAACTTCTACGGTAGAAGTAAAGAGCTTAAGAATGCACAAGTGTGGTTGGGGTTCGATGAATGATACTGTACTTCATTGTTGAGCATCATTCAATAAACAAGCACACTCATCTGTTATACAAATTTAAAAAGAAATACAAAGAGGCAGTGATCCTATGCCACTCAACAAACAATAGCAAGCTCTTCACAAGCATTTATACATAAACAAGGATCATAAATTTTTCTCATCATAATCTGACAATGTTTCTCAGGCTTAACAGATGTGCAAAAATATGATGGGAGAGAAAACTAAATTCTAGATATGTAATTCTACCAATCAAATTCAAGCACTTTTCCATGATCATTTTGTTAAAATTAAAAAAAAAAATCAAGCACTCTTAAGTTCCAAAGCCCTTTGACCTACTTACATTCAATGATTTAGGCCTACAAAGTTTTCTGCAAAGGTATCCTGAAGAATAAAGATTAGGTTTGCATGTCAAATTTTAGCATATTATTCTCTAGTACTTATAGGAAAGGCTTTCTTCTTTAATTTTGCGCAAATCAGTCATCTCTGAGTGCTTAGTTTTGTCAAACGGTATTTCTTTGATGATTCTTCCATGAAATGAACTCACCATTAGCCTCCTGTGTGGCATGTGAATTTCCATCTCTGTGAATTTTCCAGTGTTGATTAGGGAGCTGTACTCAAACTGGAGCCGGGTATGCTGTTTTATCTCTTCCACCTGAAATGCTTTGTACATGTCTACCAGCTCACTGATGACACACTTGAGGCTCAGGGGATCATCAGGGTCCCAGTTGACAAGTGACTGAAAAGGATATTCCACAGAAAATTTAGGAACTTAATTGTGGGCAATACTGGTTAAATGAGAAGTACTATGCCTGTACTTCCATAAGCAAGGAGGGGAGATTCAGAAATAAAATGTAGAGATCTTGACGACAACAAAGATAACCACTTTCAGCTACTTGAAAGACCAATACCATAGTAAAGTAAGCTACAACTCACTTTAATTTCATCAAGACGGGGCACAAAGTCACTATCAGCTGGCGCAAAAATAAAATCTGGTGGATCCTCTGGATGCATGCTATTAAAGAGAACTTGCCCTGCATCAGAAAGAGAACAAAATTAAAGCTTTCAAACATTGCATCAAAAGAAGTAGGTTGATAAAGACAACATAAAACTGAGTCATGTAAAAACGGTTCACTCATTTCAAAGCATGGTATATGCAACAGCAAACGCTGAAACAAAAGATGACACAAGGTGTAAAAGTAGGAGTTCGGATCAATCATGTCTCAAAAATTTGAAAGCCAAACTTTCTACCAATGAATATTCAAAATTGGGAGTATACTCCACCAATATCTCTCTTGATTCCAGGGTAAGTAAACATGGGAGAAAAATGTTTCCAAAAGAAAGCAATAATGAACAATAGTCCTATTGAAATCGAACTCAGTTAAGATTGAGCATAAGCTTTTATATAACACCTTATTAATTTCTCTACATTTGATTGGAGGATTGGTGGTCACATACCATGGGTGATTCGGCACTATCGTTACGGTCGTGTGTTATCCATCGTGCAATAGTCTAGTATAACACACAGTCTTGGAATAGTCTAGTATAACACATGGCTGTGACGTCACAATCACTGCGGTATGTACAAACTATGCCGCAACTCAATAAATCAATGCAGCTTTGGATCGTGCATTGCATATTGTACAACGTACACAATAGGCACATAAAGGCATAGCTAGCAAACGACAAACCATGGAGCAACCATGCGGACAAACAGGAACCATCGTGACCGCCAAAACACAACTTTAACCAACGACTAGATCAAGGTAGATAGTTATGAGGTGTTACACAAAACAAATAATGAATGTTTTTCATTCGTGCAATAGGCTTCACCTCGTTGAATAGAACGTTCAATCGTTCAACTCATGAAATAATTTTATCATGCACGAATGAAAAACATTCATTATTTGTATATTATGGATTATGAGTGACACTGAGTGATGCATTAAGCAATAGTACCATCATACTAGCAATAGTACTATAGTATCATAAAAGGCAGGCTATTTCAGTACATTAACTTTATGTCAATTCTGAAAATTCAGTAACTGTCTGAAATTCATCTTCTTACCACAAAAAAGGACTTACATGATAAGTGGCTGGTAGCAAATGGAATGTTGACTTGTATTCTGTCGTACATCTTTTTCCCATCAATGGAATTACAGCTGAAAGAACAGTGAAAATACCTAGCATTGGTCATATGCAGATTTCAGGCACAAACCAAAACTGTTTGTTAGTGTAATGTAGTGTTTTTGATGGCATTAACTCAGGGAGTTCTTCCATATTATCCTGTCATCCTGTTAGCGTGGTGCCAAATGAGTAGGTATGTAGGTGTCAAATGACTTAGCTATATGTCAAACTGATAAGATGGGTAACACTTTGGTAAAACAATAAAGGAGACAGGCACAATGGGTTAATGAAGTGCTTCACTGAAACTTCCCAACAGGATGCCATCTCAATCAAATACAACTCTAAACGACGACTAGGCCTAATTTAAATAAAAATAATACACGTACCTGTAACACTCACATACATACAGCTGCATACACTCAGCTGGCTCAGTGCAACAGTAAATAAAATAGTTAACTTAGCAATTCCAATCTTACTTCTGCTCACACACTAGGCTTAAAGTGAAAGGCACCACACTAACAATACACATAACCGTATGTTGCAATAAAGAATTCTGCATTTTTCTGATTCCATGCAAATTTATTACATTTAGTAAGTTAGTAACATTCTGTAACATTTTAGTGTTAATGATAATACTTATTTCTGATCTCTGAGTCATGCAGATGTACTGGTTTGTACTTCATGATTGCATTTCAGTGTGCTATGGCTGTTGCTCCTGTGTGGCTTTTCACTACAATCCTAACTCTCACCATTGAAGTGGCTGGAACTGGCTTGCAACAGGAAGAGCATTTACTATACACTAATCCAAGCAACCAAGTGATGGTGGCATTTTAGTTGACAATTACTGGGGGCCACCAGTGTTAATCTTCCCATTTCTTTCACCAACATGTGCCATGGATAGTTGCACCCAACTCAAAACATGCACTGAATCTGCTTATGTTGGGGTTTTGAATTGCATGCAGCTATCCATGGTACAGGTAAACAAAAGAATAAGGAAGATTATAGAGTGGCCCCAAATAATGGCCCATGTTAATCTGACCATCACTTGGTTGCTAGGATTAGTCTACACACAACAATGTATTCCGGTCAGGTTTGTTTTAATTCGACCATTACTGGGGGCCACCAGTGTTTAAACTACAGTGCCTTGCAAAATCTCTAAATGTTGTGAAAAATGATGACTGTTCCTATAAAGGAATATTGAAAGCAATTAGTGCAAGACATGAGTCTACTGCTATGAGGGATTATACAACTGTTAAGGTTGGTCAATATAAAGGGTGGTGTGAATCTTTCTACAAAGATCATGATTATGAAACTAACGCATTTCTTGAAGACAGTGTTGAAAGAAGTTTCATACAGTCTAAAAAGATTAGGATCAGACAGGATAAAAACACCCTCATCAAGGACCCTATGAACTGCAACCCCCTTACCCCCAATTCTTACTCCTACTACAGACTTTGAAATGCATGTTCTTTTTTAACCTTTATGTGAAAAAGTCATCAAAACGAGACCAACCCAACCTCAGCCTCAACAATGCTTGTACATACTGTAGCTGAGTTCAAAAAAATTGGGTTTGCCAAAACCCTACATTGAAGGAAATCGCACTCTAAAACAAAAAAGAGCTACTGTACAAGTAGGCAATGCCTCTACATGCATGAGTCACCAGTATCATTTTGACATTTATAATGAGTGGAGTGGCAGTATGGGAGAAAAACTTATATATATAATATATTATATTATATACGCATATATGCGCGTGTATGAATGTAACTATAGCTATAGACTATGTCACAATTGAACAGCAGTGCGTGCTATTTAGCACACAATAGTGTGAACGTCCTAGTTACACGATTTAGCAGTTTCATAGCATGTTAAAAAAAAACAAAACAGGATCTATTGTGTAAATCAAAATTTTTGGTCTTTTTTTGGACACTAAGTGCAAAAAATCTTAGAATGAAGAGTCTTAAACATATAAGGCCCCGTACAGGTCAATTATGTAGGAGTATACGTGAATTTGAGAAAGATCGAGACCATTCAAAATTTTTCAAGTCGCGGTAGCCCAATTTTGACAATGGGTATATTGCTGACCTAGTATGGGAAGCCTCAAAGCTTCCCAAATACTAGGTCAGCAGACTGCAGACTAGACCGGCCCCTCAACGGGCTTTACAGTACACACTGTTTGCATAGGGACTCGAGACCGGTCTTGGAGACGAGACCAACAATTTCCGGTCTCCAGTCTTCTACTTACTAGATGTGCACAGTAGTAAGGCTTGTAGCACAAGGACATCTATGTAGAGATTAGTGAAACATATCTGAACCAAACTGATATGGTTCGGGGGCTAGCATACTCAGTCAAACCAGGACGCATGGAATTTGAAAACAGAGGAATGCAAATAAGCAATAAACTACACTGGTGCTACTTATGGTTAACTACGTCTAAGTGAACAAGGATGGCCCATGCGTCAACAACCTATGAACAATTTGTGTGGGTAACCATCTAGACTAAGCTTAGCTTTATGCTTCAAGAACAGAGCTAGATTCTATCTCTTTAGCACACTACTGTAGGACTGGGCTCAGTCAGTAGTTTGTACACAGAGCGGTTCTGCGAGAGGGTGTTCTTCCTGTTGTCAGTGTTGAGTTTGCAATGCTTAACGTTTGGGTTTTATTTCTAACCTTGTCCTAGGTTCTGCAAGTTGAACGTGCCCACCAAGAACACCTATGTCGCTGTTATTTTGCAAAGCAGCGATAAAAGTCGCTATCTTAGGATGGAATTCTTCCAACACTTCGTCGTTCATCTTCGGGGCAAGAACTATTCTTCGGTGTCACCCGCAACAATTAATTCTCCATGCACAACTCGGTAGGCATTGTATTCCAACCGCCGGAATGACGTTCATGAATAATTAATTTTTGACGTCAGAATTTGTTCCTCGGCTTATGAATAATGAATAGAGTGACATATAAGCGCCAATCGCGGACTTCTCACATATAAGGACAGAGCATATTGCGCTAACGTCCTATGCCGTATTGGTTACGTGATCCTCTGTCCATATATATATGAGAAGTCCGTGAACTGAACTGGCCGCGCCAAAAATTGTATTTAGTATCCCCTAGGTTACAAGGGATGACGGGAGAATAGAGGGATTTCAGTCACGTGACTTTAACCAACTAGACGCAATTTTGAAGGGCAAGATCGCCCGTCTCTTTGGTTTTGACGGGCACGCGTCCATTGTGTCACAGTAGTGTCTATGGTTATGCCGTCGGTGCGTGTGAGCTGTAACTGTAAGTTCCCTTACTGCGTGTGTGTTTTGCCCTTCAGTGCCTGGGAATCCATTGCGCGTGACGTCTCATGAAATCCCTCTATAGAGATATTAACAGGGAGGCTAGTAAAGCCTGTTGATGATTCATTTTTCAAGTGCTGTAGTCCCTAAGGCTTAGGGGATTAGGGGATAAAGAGTTCAGAGACCCAGTGACGGCCGTTGAACCGATCGAGCCTACACCTGACCTAATCCCTGGCAGGTTGGCATTCCCTTGAATGAGCCCTCTTACGTAACTACTGTAGGCCTACGCACCCGCTCTATTCTCATTCTATCCTTCCATGGTCCTACTCACACTTACTTCCCCTACCCCGCCCGCTGTCCCTTTTCCGAGTGGATCAACTTAATTTCCGGCGGGACAGCTAATATCGTGTAAATTCCACATTCCTTTATATCGCGTTTGCATCTTCATGATTCTTCCTGTGCATGGTAGTGTTAATTGGCATACTTCCCGCCAAAAATTCTGCCCAGCCAGCATTCCCAACTGGGTCCCGTATGGAGCCCGATCAGGCCACCTAAGCGGGGCCCGACTGGGTAAACTGAATGAGCTCCACCTGGATGTGCCTTCAACTTCCACAATGACCCCATTTGGCCAACCGATTGAAACCCATATTGGCCCAACTGGGCCCATTTCAGTGGCCTACCCATGATTTTACCAGCCGAGGGCACTGGGGGGTCACGAACAGTCCCTGGGGGCAAAATTCATGAAATCTCTCCCTCGCTATGTACATTCAAAAAATTTCCACAGGGCAACTGGGGCACGGCTTTTTGGGGCTCATGTACCCCAGTGCCCAGTAGCTACGCCACTGGCCCAACTAGGACTGGCAAATGCCAATATGTGGCCCACATGGGCCCTAAATGGGCCCGAAGTGGGCTGACCCTTCCCCACTTGAGCCCATCTTAACCGACTGGACCCACCGTTGGGCTGTGGTCGAGTGGCAGGCGCGTAGCTACTGGGGGCCTGGCCCCCAGATGTTCGCTAGGCCCCCCCCAGAAATTGTGTGTCCTAATAAAATGTGCAAGAATTATAAGGACGGCGATCAATGCCGTGGCACCTCCCCCTTATTTGATACTTAGGTCCCCTAAAAATTTCATCCTAGCTACGCTCCTGTCGAGTGGCAAAGCATCACGACTCACTATACGTCGGTCCACGGTTCAATAACGGGTCGGTCACACCAGAGACATAAAAAATGGCACATACGCGTTGCGCGTGAGGCTCTGTCACGGTATAGCAACGTGTACTACGGGAAAATAATCCATTGCCCCACAACTGGAACAAAAGGCCTTGGGCGCCGCTAGTTAAACCAGATGGTTAAAAGATGTGGCGTAAACACTGTCTAGCCTAGCCTAGAGATTGCTGGCAGACTGGCAGGGTTGGAGGTGTCGTTTCTGAGCCCCCCCCCCCTATTCTTTCCCCTTTTACTCTTCCTCTTTTCTTTCCCTCCCTGATGTTTTCTCTTCCTCTCAGGCTTTTTCTCTTCCTGTTTTCCCACTCATTCCCCTCTTGCCATGTCTGTTCCTTCATCTCTTTCCCTCTCATTTCCCTGATTTTCCCGATCGAATCTGTCAGAGGGCACTCCCCCCCCCCCAAAAAAAAAAACAGATGTGCCACTGGTTTGGTTACGTTTCCTTTCGATTTCCTCAAAAGGGATAATAACGTACGCTTCTCACACGCAATGGAACGTGAAAAACGGAAGCAAAGCTTAGCAGATCCGTGCAGCAGGGTCGCTAATCGTACCTAGGTCGTGGTTCTGTGGGAAGACATTGACAGATACGTAACTCCACCGTAGTCTAGCATCTTGGACCAAGCAAAAGCGTTGGTGAATCAGAACTGAATCTTGGTCATTCGTAGCAATGCGTATAGCAAAGCGTCGAGAATCGTACCTGAAACGCAGGAGCTCGAGGAAGAAGATTGGCTACGAACAACTACCTTGAGCCTACAAATCGTTACGAATGAGGAAGATTGACTTAAGTACAACTTACCTGTAACTACCAGGGCCGTAGCGAGGGTTATATGTTGGGGGCTGGGGGAGTGAAAGTCCCAAATTCCGTCTCAGATGTTTTTTACAACTGAATGGCGGCACGTAAATTGCACCTTTCATCCCCCTGCGTTTATATACAACAGTGGGGATCGTTCCTTTGTCGCTACTTAAAGGTGCCACCCTGGAGGAGGGGTCTAAGGGGAGTCCCCTTTGAGAAATGTTTGTTAAGTTAAGGTTGTTTAGATGCAAAGTGGTGCTATCTTTGGGATATTTATAGAATTGATCGTATATGGCTGGAAAATGTCCATAATTTAGTGAATTCTAATTTTTAGTTAGGTAAAAGCAGAGAGTATGTTGTCTTAGAGAAGAATACGTTGTCAACAAACCTCCTAAAGTCCCCCCCCCCCCTTGGCTACTTTACCGCCTTCTATTCGAGCAAAGATTTTACGCAAAATACATGCATGGAGTCAACAGAAACTTTCTTGGAATATTACGGAATTTTTTCTTTCCTTCATTGTGCATTGTAAAGGGCACCTAAGGCTGGCAGATGCCTGCATATAGGGCCTTCTGGAAGGTCTAAATTAATTATATAAAAATGGGGTAGTGACATAATGCCTTTTACCCGACATCCAAATGACAATATAAAGTGTTATGCGAAGCACATTCCATCTATCCTATTTTTACTAATTTTGAACGAAAATTCAGACGATCAGCGTACAGCAATGGGAAATTGGCGGGAGGGAGAGTATTGGTCCAGGGAGGTGATATTATACCTCTCTGATGGGTATAGCAAAAGGGGTGAATGACTAACAAGCGCGTTTTAGAATGCTTTTTCGTCGTAAGTGTATTAACAATTTATACCGACAATGGCCAAGCGCAAAGAAGTCCTTGAAAATTTCTGAAAAATGTTAAACGGCAATCAGGCAATAAGTATTTTCAACCTTCCACATCATGATGCAAATTAGATTGAAAGATCCCATATTGATGTCAGACCCCTTCCGATGTTTGGAAACGTATCACTGTTTTTCGGAGTGTTGTGATCAGCCTGGGAATAGTTCCATGTATAATTCAGGCCTGGCTGTAATTTGGGGGGGGGGGACTATGTTGCCCACGGTATTCCCCGCCTGTCGTAAGAGGCGACTAAAGGGGAGGACTTGCACTGTATTTGAACAATATTTGAAACCGAACTTGAACCGTATTTATCTAGTTGACACTATATAACACATTCGTGTTGGTGTGTCGTTAAACCTCATAACTAACTAACCATTGACCCTGGTGAAACCGGATAATTCTGGCATGGGGGGTCCGGTACCGCAAAGGTGGGCACCGAAGACTACCGTATCGTTGTAGCTACTGGTGCCAACAGATGATGACAGTTTGCGGGAACCACAGGAGATGATATTTCAAAACCAACACGAATAATAGCAAAAAGTTCCCCTTCCCGGGTGGCAATTTGTGGAAAGTCTCACAAGTGAACGGAACAAGGCTATGGCCATGATAGTACCGGTGCGTCTTCAGCTGCGCAAACCGTAGATGAAGAGTTGAGTGCTTTTAGGACGGTGAGGGGGCCATGCTGCCATGGGTTACCATAATGCCTCGGGGATGAGTCAGCATAAGAGTATACCTAGTTTATGCTAGAAAAGTTGACTGGTACTTTTGTGCTCATAATGTTCAGAAGTGATACAACGTGGATTGTGAGGATTGCGCGCAAAACGCGCCGAAACTTTCGGGTATATTTCAATGCCAAAAGGCAAAACCTGCATGCAGGCTCAGCCAAGTGGTGCTTTGATTGCCGACATTGGGGTCAAGCGCTCTGACTCGGGGCCAGCTACTCTAAGCCCCCGACAGATGCAATGGGTTGCAGAACTCGAAATACAAGTCGCGCGAAGCGTGCTGAAAATTGTGGTTATATTCATGGGCGGCTCCAGGCTAAGAAATTTTGTTTTGGGGGGCAAACTCAAGTCCATATTCAGGGAGGTTCGGAAGACCCCCCCCCCCGGCAATATTAATGGCCAGCTCCGGATAGTACAATAGGAGTATGGTTATTATAATGTATTTCAGCGATTCCCCATGTAGTTTTCAAGAGCTCTTCAAAAATCATTTCAGGCAGTCAGTCATGAGCTGACTACTTAAAAAATAAACATAGACGTAGGAAGCTTTTCGAGACGGGGGGCTGAACGTTGTTTCGGATCGCCGTCCCGGGGAGGGGTGTCCCCCTCCCCTCTTGAAAATTTTTGGGTATTTGTGGGTCCTCAGATGCAATTCGGTGCAACATTTTGGACAAACTTTAAGGAAAATTACAGCAAATTTTTGACATTTCTTACAGAAGAGACAAATAAGGGGTTTTCGCCCTTGGATCTTGGGGGGCGGAAGCATACTTCAGCCCCCTCACATTTTTGACTGGAAAATAAATACAACCATATCAGCCGATCGCTACTCCATAAGTGGGAGTAAGAGGCAGGTGAAATTGGCAAAGCGGCTTGATCCATTTGTGTGAAATGATCCCCACCTTTAAATATATTTTTTTTCATTGTGTCACACAATGTGTTTCAGCTTTGCCAAGAAACCATAAAATGTTGGTTTTCTGGATTGATTTCTTAAACGAAAGAAAATTTCGAGCACTGAAGACACTTGAAAACGATGAAATGATAGCACTGTTTTGGATCTCAGTACCGTTCCGAAACGAAATATTTTTAAAGGGGGAGGGGAATTCCCGTAACTCAGACGACGTCTCATTCTATATACAAGTAGCTAGGCCAAAAAGTCTCACTTCACTGAACTTAGATTGACTGTTTGGTGTCTTTTATTTTAAATCAACTGAAACGGTATACTTTAGCACAGAAGTGGAGAACCTTTTGCTTATAATATGCCATTTGACAGTCATAAGACCGCTCCTGAGCCAACGGCGCTGTCAATTTGGACAAGGGAAGGGAAATCTCTTCTTCTATGGGAAACACAACACGTTTAGGCTACATGTCCGTTACAACTTTTTGTAGACAGATAGCTATGCTAATCTGGCCAGGTGACAGCCGTGACAAAACTGCTTTTAGCCGTGGATGATAATCAACACGACTAACTGAGGGTTGTGTATCGAATGACCCCGAAAGCTCTGAAGTGTCTGCAAAACTATGGGCATTTAACTCCAGCATTACCGTTACCCTCTGTAAATGACATTATGATGCCTAAGCTAATCAGATTACAAAAATCACAGCCTGATCATTTGTTTTGATAACCTTAGCTCGCACTAATGGTAGGTCCATTGGTGATGTCAGAAGTATATATAGTAGCAAACAAGTAACTAAGAAAACGCGCGCGAAGCGCGCCAAAAAAATGTCATTTAGAAAGCACTTTATTAATGTTTAACTTTCGCGACATTGCATTGGAAAGTTATTCACTTCGTTAATATTAAACCGAGTCAAGGAAAAGGGATGGCATAACCCATCTCGAAGTACATGTTTTGTTTTATTTAGGCCTATTTATTATTTTTCTGGAAAATTAAAGACCATGCTTTGCAAACTTTTTTTTGGGGGGGGGGCAAGTGCCCCCCGTGCCCCTATGGCGATCCGCTAATGGTTATATTGAAGATTTCACATTTTTGTTTTCTTTAAAGAAAGTTGAAAAAGTTTGGTTTCTATTGAAAAAACTGCCCTACTTCAGAGCAAAACCAAGAAATTTGTTGGGGCGACTGAAAGGTCATCGTCGGGGATTACATTCTTTATCTTAATCATTAAGGCTCCCACACGAAACTGAAAAATCCTTTTTCTTACAAAATATGTTTGCTTCAATGGCGAGGCTGAAGAAAGAATCTTCCAAAAGTTAAAAAAGAGAGTAGACTTTGCAACGGTGCTTTTTATATTTCTCTAGAATCACTCCAACACGGGAGAACGATATTTGCGGAAACGTTGAATAAATTCAATATATTTGAAATGGCGCCCGGGCGTTACCACGAGATATAGACCAAAAGATGAAAACGCGAGTAGGTCGCGAAAATTTTGTGAAGTTATGGAAAGTGTCATTACAGAACTTACTGGCTACGGGACTGATAAATAGCCAATTGGAACATTTTCTATTCATTTCTATGTCTTCACTACCAGTGGCGTAGCTAGGGTTTGTGGCGCCCGGGGCAAGAAACGAAACTGGCGCCCCTACCAACATCTTCCGCGGGGGGGAGGGGTAATCTTATGAATACTTACAAAACTCAAGATCTTAAAAAGAACAAATGTCCATGGGCGTCTGCAAAAAAAAAAAAAAAATCAGGGGAGCAAAAATTTTTAGGGGGCCAAACTTTTTTCATGGGATGAATATTTTACTCCCAGAAAAGAGTTTAGAGGCTACCTCACACAGTGTTGACAAAGGCGTAGCAGGAATTTGTTGGTAGTTCCAACATTTTTTAAGTAACCTCGATTTGGCGCCCACCTAGAGGTGGCGCCCGAGGCAACTTGCCCCACTTGCCCTTCCCTATCTACGCTACTGTTCACTACTAGTCTATATAAAATTTTATCCAATTTGTTTTTTTTGGGGGGGGGGCTAAAGCATCCTAGCCCCCGCCCCGCCCCCCCGTAGAATCGAGCCTGGTATAATTAATTACCTTCTTCTTCTTCTTCTTCTTCTTCTTCTTCTTCTTCTTCTTCTTCTTCTTCTTCTTCTTCTTCTTCTTCTTCTTCTTCTTCTTCTTCTTCTTCTTCTTCTTCTTCTTCTTCTTCTTCTTCTTCTTCTTCTTCTTCTTCTTCTTCTTCTTCTTCTTCTTCTTCTTCTTCTTCTTCTTCTTCTTCTTCTTCTTCTCGTGTACTGGCAGGGCTCTAAAAAAAGGTAGAGCATATGAGCCAGAGGTGTGCGGGGAGGGGATATGACTTAATCAAAATGTAAATTATGCTTGAACGAATTTATACTACTTGCATTGACAGTCCCTTCAGGTAACATATTCCACTCCTTTATAGTTCTTGGGAAAAAGGAGTATTTGTAAGCATTGATACGACACGCAGGTTGTTGGAAGTTTTGCGTGTTCATTCTCCGAAGGCCTTGCAGTGTCACTGGTTTTAGGAAGTTTTCTTTAGATATGTCAGTAAGGTTCTGATTAATTTTATACAATAGGGTTAATCTGGAGGCAGATCTCCTGTTCTGCAAGGACGTCCAGTGGAGATCATGGAGGAGCTTGGTGACCGTTCCTTCCGTTTTACTATAGTTATGTGTGACGAACCTTGCAGCATTACGTTGCACCCTTTCCAACTGGCTACAATGCTTTTGAAGGTGAGGGTCCCAAGCAGATGTAGCATACTCTAAATGGGGCCTGACTAAGCTGGTATAGGCAGTGGCTTTGAGCTACTCGGTGCAGTTGGAAAGGTTCCTCTTTATGAGGCCAAGGACCCTACTAGCTTTTGTAGTTGCATGAGCAACCTGGGTGTCCCATTTCAAATTATCTTGGAGATGAATACCAAGATAAGGGTAAGAATGAACTGTTTGCAAAGTCTGACCGCCCAGTTTGTAATTAAAATGGGTGGTGGATCTACCTGAAGAGATGTGCATAACATAACACTTACTAGAGTTGAAACGCATTTGCCACTTGTTTTGCCAAGCATTTAAGGTATCAAGATCTTTCTGCAGATCCTCAGAATCCTTGGTGGTTGAGATAGTCTTATACAAGAGACAATCATCCGCAAATAGCCAAGTGGTTGACTTAAGGTTGTCAGGTAGGTCGTTGATATATAATAGAAATAATAGGGGCCCTAAAACAGTACCCTGGGGTACACCAGAGTCCACAGGGAGAAAAGAAGAAGACTGGCCTTCAAGAACAACTTTCTGTTCTCTCCCACACAGAAAGGCTTTAATCCAACCAACAAGTTCTTTGTTTATACCGTAATAGTATAATTTGTTGATTAATCTAGAGTGGGGGACCGTATCGAATGCCTTGCTAAAATCAAGGATGACAACATCTACTTGTTTACGTTTATCTAGGGCACTGGCCAGGTCGTCAACAGTTAGGACTAGTTGAGTATCACAAGATCTTCGTTTTCTAAAACCATGCTGATAGTCGGACAAGATTTGGTGGTTGTCCAAATGGTGCATCACTTGACTGTGGACAATATGCTCTAGAATCTTACAACATATGCTGGTTAAGGATACCGGACGGTAATTTTTGGGATCAACTTTCTCTCCTTTCTTAAAAATTGGGGTAATGTTAGCCTTTTTCCAGTCCTCTGGTAACTCTCCGCTTCGGAGGGAGCAGTTAAAGATCTCAGTCAGGACTGGAGCGATCTGATTGGCTAGCAGCTTCAAGATACGAGAGGGAAGGCCGTCGGGGCCTGCTGCTTTAGCAGGGTTGAGATCGTTCAGTAGCTTAAGTACACCTTCATTAGTGACTTTGAATTTACTCATTAGGGGAAACGGGGAGGTCCCTTTGTTAGGTATATCATGAGTTTGCTCGATTGTAAACACTGATCGAAAGTAATTATTCAGTAAGTCCGCCTTACCCTTACTATCAGATATCAGTTGCCCTTGGTCTCTAAGAGCTCCAATCCCCCCACTGTCCCGTTTGAGTGACTTGCCGACAAAACTCCAGAATATTTTAGGATTATCTTCCATACTCGGCGTCAAAACATCATTCATATAATCACGATAGGCTTTCCTCATCATTTGCTGGGTTTGCTTTTGCAGATGTTTGTACCTAGACCATACTCTAGGGCTTTTCGATTGCTTAGTTTTCTTAAACCATCTGCTTTTTAATCTTATTTGGCGCTTCAATATCCTTGACATCCAGGGTAAGTCCCTACTTGGTTTCACCAATTTAGTTGGTATATGGGTAGCCATCAATTTCTTAATTTCATCACGAAAAAAGATCCAACTTACATTAACCCCTTTGGTAATAATATTAGAAGAGAGAAACTTATTTTTAAAGTTCTCTGCATCAGCAAGCAATGGTTCCATATTGAGCTTTTTATACATGTAAACCTTAACAATGGTAGAGCAAATCTTGACTGAGCGCGCCGAACATTTTCTGTAAATAAGATTTCCATGACAAAACCTGCATTCAGAATCTGCATCGAGCGGACACTTTCAATTGCCCAACAAACCCAAAATCGAATAGCCAGTCTTTTACCTGATAATTCGTAAACAGCTTTCAACTTCTGCTGCTGTCCTTCTCCGAAAGTTGCTATCGGATGATAATTGATAACAAGAACAACGCTGAGGAAGGTGGAAAGCGCGCGAAGCATGCGAAAATAGTGATAGTTTTTATTTGACTTGTAATGAACATTGTCATTTTTCGTATCTTTCCATGCATACACATATCCGAAATTGTCGGATATGCTTACGTCGAAGTGATACCTTTCTCCATCCGACCCTGCACTATGACGGGCCATTTTACCCCATGTGTAAGCGTGCATAGGCTACTGCCTGGGAAGCAGCCCGGTTCCCCTGAAATAGCTTTTCATGCATCCTCAGTGTCCCAGTGACGTCGTTACGTCATTAATTCATTATTCATGAACGTCATTCCGGCGGTTGGAATACAATGCCTACCTCCATGGTGCACAACTCTGGATCTCGATCGTGGTTAAATTGGGTTAAGACATTTCCACATTTTAGGAATAGATTTCCCTTACAGCGCCAAACAATATTCCAGACTTTAGAGAACCTTTCCACATAATTCAAAAGTTTAATAGTTTGTTAGATTTACTACTATCGACAGGGTTGGGAAGTAACGAGTTACAAGTAACGCCGTTACTGTAACGAGTTACATTTTGTGTAACGGAACCCTGTAACGAGTTACATTTGCATTTCAGTAACGGAGCAAGTAACTAGTTACAATTCTGTGTAAAAGTAACTGTAACGGCGTTACATTTGGGTCCCGTTACTTTCCCGTTACAAATAGTCAAAATGACCACAAATTGCATTTTCTTTGAGCTAATAACAGAATAACAGAAAATTTTCAAATTGATGACACTTTGGTAGTAAAATGTAAAATTATTTTCGATATAGGCTATTTATCATTCATCGCTATTATCGACGTCGCCCTCACCGACATCAAATTTTATTCACGATTAGAATCAGAAGTTGATATTAGATGCACAGGCTGCAGGCTTACAGGCCGGGCCACTTGATTGTCTATTGAACCAGGGAGTTGTCAAATAGCAACTCCCTGATTGAAATAAGTTTAAAATTGATCTGTATGTCAAAATACTTATTAGACAGATCAATGCTTATTATCCATGAGACCGATTTGTGCGATTATTTGAAAAATACTGAACGGTCCTCTAAGGCTCAGCTGACTTTATGTATTCTAAGTAAAGTCAGCTGGGCCTTGGTTTACTCATATTGTCCTTTAGAGGACACAGTGGAGACAGTGTACCGTGAGAAACGGGTTGGCCCATGGGCATTCAAATACCAGCTTACTTTGAAAGTTTAATCATTGCCTCTTGAGACGTTAGGGCTGGACCCGTGTTCACCCTATCCGAGTCGGAGCTAACTGCGATTCTAGATTCCCGAATCTTTCCGAGCATGGTACTACTCAGGATCCTCAAATTTCTGCCAGTTTTGATTCCAATGGCACCAATTCCGAGACCAGTCTTTTTGCCAATGTATATCATATCACACATACAGATGTTTTAATTCTATCGTACATGTCCACCATTAATTAACAAAGTCATCGTTTGTACTCACTTCCATAGCCTGGCCTCCTGAGTAATTTAGTTGATTGTATGTGACAATACCTTAGATCTGTACATTGTGCACAAATGGAACTTTAAACACTTTTAATGTAACTTTCATATTTGAGAACTCGGCTGGAATGAACTCCGAGTCCGAGTCCAGTTACATCACATTCCGTAAAAATTTCGATTCCGGAACCTTCTATCCCGGGCAAATTCCTAATCTAGAAAAACGCTCTTGAGACCGGCATTAAGCTAACCGAATCCGGACTCTTGCGTTGGAGCCCAGTAAATCTATACGGTGCCAAGCGTTGGTAAACACCGTGCATCCATTTATGCATCTAATTTAACATGTATGGTATCTTTATTTGATGAATCAAACGTATGAATTTAGGCTATATCATATTCTTTTCAATGTCCGTAACTCCTTACACTGGAATAATAGTACGGTTAATATAAAAAAACAGCAGAATATTGAAATGGTCAATGGCGTTAAAAGTATCCTAACAAAGCTAATTGGAAAGAGAAGTGTCCGACTTAAAGCTTTACCTATTGTAAAGGGAAAGTGAATTATGTGCACATGATCTGCATGTATAAACTGCATAGTATCACCATTTCTATGCACTGTTTTATATCGACACAATGTGAAACTTGAAATTTATGGGGAAATATCACTTAGCCCAACCTTAGCGGTGAGGTTTTAAAATTTTACTGCTAACAAATGTATTCATCCTCTTATTATACCATATTTATGCTCTTGAGGGGTGAAGACTTTACTGCTGAAACAACGCTCTTCCCCTTTCCGGCATAGCCGCTAACCTCTCTAAATTAGCCGCCTGTGTGATGGGAGTATAAAGATTTCAACCCTCAAAGAAGTACTTTGGTAACTGGAAAAGTTTTGGTTATAACCATATTCCTCTAACAAATAGTTTGCGTAAGCTCCGACACAGTATCATGATTCGCTGCTTCATGTTGAGCATTAGGAGCCTCTGCGACAATGCCCATTGAAGATCAGCTAGCTTCATTGACTTTCTTTGGGGAACACCTAAGGATAACCGGCACAAATGAGGTGTCGGTCGTCTCATGTGCCCCCGTCTTACTATCTAATTATGCCCCCCCCCCCTCCATTTCAGGTACCGAGGTACCGTATATTCACCTTGAAGTAACGAGTTACTTTTGAAATGTAGCTAGTTACTTTTTAGTCAAAAGTAACTGTAACTAGTTACTTTTTCAACATTGTAACTAGTAACTGTAACGAGTTACAATTTTACGGAATTAACTGTAACTATAACGAGTTACTTTCAAAGCGTAACGGGAACAACCCTGACTATCGAATTTGCATTATATCATGATTTGTTGAATTGTCACACTTGATTCCTCCCCGTCAGGGCCGTCTTAAGAGATCACCGGGCCCTGGGCCCGGCATTGGAGCGGGGCCCCTCAATCAAGTGTGTTCGAAAAAAGTTGCGTGAAAAATTGACATCCTTGACTATCGCTCAAGCATAGACATGCCTGCATTTACCCCCCTCCCCCCATGTCGCGCATAAAGCATGGAAATTGGAACTTTCATGTGAATAACATATGTGATATATCTAAAAGCTGAAATACATTATAGAAGAGTAATCTTCCAGTTGAAGTAAAAAAAAAAGTATTTCCACACAAAAATCTTTTACGCAAGGGGAGATATGATTTTTTGCGCAGAGGTCAATTTGCGGGGCCCCTGACATCGCGGGGCCCTGGGCCTGGGCCCAGTGGGCCCATGCGTTAAGACGGCCCTGCTCCCCGTACTAATTCCTCCTGTTCTTGCAAAGTAGAAATGCTGTATACAAATATTCACAGCTGTTGCCCGACTTGATACTACCTTGTGGCAATGTGGAGAGAGGGCGAGTCCCCAAGCCCCTTCGTCAAATTTGTCTCATTATATCTATTGATGATAGTGCTACTTTGGTTGGATAGATGAACAGCTTCTGTGTACACAGAAGCTGTGAAATGAACCGGTGAGGGGGGTCAAGCCTGGGCCCGGGCCGGGACACGGTGTCCCCACATGAGATTTGGGGTATGAAAAATTTATGCACAAACACACTATTCACGCATAGGCCGGCGATATGGACCCCGTCACTTTTATCAGTCAACAATCATGCGGGCAAAATTGCACAATGTTCTTAAAAAAAACTACAATTTCAGTTTGCGGCTTACCTTCATAGGAGGTGTCGAATATGTACCTCTCTTCAAGTTAAGTACATACTGTATTATGAGTGCAGCCAATATAGGTGCAGGAGCTATACACGTCCGCCGAGCGGGCAAGTTTGCGGCGCGCTTCGTGGGCTTCTCAGTGTTTGTAAATTAAACCTGTTCAGGACTGCCCTATTTGGAGATACAATCCACAACTTTTGTTTCAACATTTATTTTCAGCAGCTATGGGCTACTGCAGCCCTTTGCCTTCAATACAATTCCCACGTCGATTATCTTTTAGTCAGAGTTTATGTTCGAAAACTGTCTGAAAACTTGGGAATTTCGTTGCCTTTTCCAACGTGTATCCAATAAAATGAGGGTACTTAAATAACTTCGCTCCCGACAGGCTAATGTCCGTTTATTTTAATTATACCGGTGCCTACAGATTTGCAACTGAAGGGGGAACTGTGCTCTCCCAGAGTCCTCGCCAAATAGGAGCCAAGGACCTTACCAGGGATCATAAAGTAGTGATCGATACCTCCGAAAGGAGTAAAACAAAGATTCCAACCGTCCCGGTTTGGGCTATGCTGTCCAGGTGTCCCGGTTAGCCTTCTGGTTGTCCTGGTTTCCACAAAAATATATATTAGAAAAATGCAGCTAAATGAGGAAAAGCGGGGTAACAGAATGTACAGTACTGTTTATAGCTTTTGCACTTAAATATTGGAAGGCTACTCCCCACGCTCTCACTGCCGGGGAAATTCCTCACTTTCTTCGGAAAGCCTTAACGGCTTAGAAAAAGTATGTAACCCAGGTAACCCCAACAGTTTACACTTGAATTACTATCAAGGAAGGCTAATTAATTCTTCAATAAAACCCCATACTTTTAATTTTTTCAAGAAATACATCTTTTTTTCAAATTTATCAATTTTTTTGTCAATGTAAAACCAAAAAAACAAGGTTTTTGCGGCACTTCGCACGCCAAAATTTATTTACTCTCGCCATCCTTCCGGTAACCTGCGGTTGCGCCTTTTTCGGGGCTTCGAATTGCTTCCACCTTTGGGGAGCTCCACCCCTTCCCCTGTCGGGCAAATCCTGGTGCCGCCTTAACAATTTATGAACACGTGAAATTCGGGGGGTATCCCACTAGGTTCACGAGACAGAAGGTCCGCGGGACCGATAAACAAAAAGGGTCCACGAGACCGAACATGAAAATAATGAGAAAACGTCTGCGAGACCGAAAATGAGAAAATGCCTGCAAGACCCTACTTCATTTTCGACGGTCTCCTGAACCCTTTTTGATTTTCGGTCTCGCGGACCTTCGGTTTCATAAACCTTTGGTCTTTCTTGGACTGTAACCAAAATTTGTGCAAGAACCATGATTAGAATATATAATATATATAATATGTTTGTTGTTGCGATTATCCCCCTTGCCTATGGCCTATTAGTCTAATACATTTCCAAGTCTGTCATTTGGCAATGCACCTGGTAGATTGTGCAATATAACTGAATGTCCCAGAGTAAAGGGACCAAGTTTTGGAGTTATTGTCCCGGTTTGAAGAGCCCAAGGGTTGGAATGTCTCGTACAAGAACTTTCACGAAATTTTCATAGGTACTAAAGAAAAGAATTTTCTGCTCGCTTGTGCACCAGCCTGAGGGCCTGTCTCAGCTGGCGCTAGGAATTTTTTTAATTTACTGTTGAAAAATTGCGGTAAATATATCTGTCATAATTATTACTTTAAGCCACCCAAAACCCATTGACTCACTTTAAAGGGCTTCTTTTTGCAACTTTTCCTGGCTAGCCCTGGATCCGCAGCTGTATGCATCTTTGATGCTCTAATGTGAAAGCTTAATTCCCCACAAAGTTAGTATTAACAGCTACTGGTGTGCGTCCCTGGATTAAGTTTTGCAAGAGCGGCGATGTGTTTTAAATATAAGAAAGGCAAGGCAAAAGTTTTATAGTTATCCGAGACGACCAGAAATTGGCTTGCTTAATTGATAATCAACTCTAAATATTTTTTAAAGAACATACAAAGAGTACAGACATTCCACTTTCAAGCAACCGTGACTAGCCTGTGACTAGTTTCTGTTAGGTTGTGCTTTCGTCTAGAATTTTCAGCCCTACATAATGGCTCAGCCTATAATAAACAGAGAAATCTATTTCTAGTTGTGAAAAATACTTCCGGCGTTGACGCATAAACCTGATAAAGGTTGGAAACAGAAACCTTTTACAGCCTAAGAGTTTTACTAACCTGTTAAGATCGGGAAGTTTGACAGTTTGAAATGGGGGAGAATTTAGAAAGATAGAAAGTTAAATGATGGGCCTAATCCGTCAGTGATACTTAGACATTTAACACATAACCTTCAAATTTGGGGGGTAGGCCTGGCGGAAGTCGGGGGCCAAGGCCCCCGGGGCTACGCCACTGAGCATAAGTGAATTTATTTTTAAAGCTCAATGCAAACCATAGCATGATCCGTCGTTCCCACTTACCCCCTTCCCCCAATCATTAAATCGTTAGTACGAGTAAGCCTATTATGGCGGACAAAATGGTCTAGTTGTGATTTCTTCTTTTGTGCGGGATAGCTTGGGTGAAATGATTTTTCCAAAGCCCCGGGAATCTTCACCATCACCCATCCTCCTCTACACCGCCAAGCCTTCTGCATTATCAATCCCAACTGGCACTTAGTTGCAGCCACATCTCCACGTCTACCCACGACATGACGCGGCGACAAGACGTTGCGTCGCTTTTAGCGGTTGCGGTGTGAACGGTTCCACGACTACGATTTCTTCGATTTTCTGCGGGTCGTAAACCGCCCAGGCGCGAAGCCAAGGACGGGGGCGAAGGGGGCAGCCTCCCCCTTCTTGAGCATATTTTTGTATTGTTTAGTGATTTTTTATGATATATGCTAGTGACTCAAAATTGAAAAAAAAAAGTGTAGATGCAACTTTCAAGACCTGGGAAGTGCCATTTCCAGCGATCTGAGAGGCATTTTCGGCCAAAATTTTCTTGTACGCTTCGCGCCAACCTATGGTGGCGATACGCTTAGATAATTTGCCTACAGGCTTCTCCTCCTCCTTGGCAAATTCTTGGCTACGCTCCTGAAACCGTCTGCCCGATTGAACAATCGTAGTCGATGCAGTACATCGGTACTCGTCGTTGTGGTGTGGATCTCCTGAGACAGAACGGACAGTCCTATACTGTGGCTTGGCCAGTCAATTTTCCAGCATTTAAGTTAATTTACGTGTAAGCACAGACACACGAGCCAAGGAGCTGGATGCTGCAGAGTTTGGGGAAATGATTTCTCGGGCAGATTATTGGGCAAAATCTGGCACTGATTTCCTCGGGTAGCACAGGTTTGCATGTGGCAAAAACGGCCCAGCACCCAGAAAAAATATCCTGTAATCCTATGTGTGTACTGAATGAGTCTGTTTGACTTGATAACGCCTTTTGTGACGTATTGACTTTTCCAGCTATCAAGAATGCAAACATTTAGGTTACATTTGCAATTGTGCTGTTAGGTTTTATACTGTGGTCGGTTATGATTCTTTTCCACGGCTATGATTACAGGTAGCGTACCACTCAAGAGGACAAAAATAGCATACTTTCAATGGGGAAGGGGCGCAGTGTATGCCATGGGTTCAATTTGTAATGAGGATGTTGTAGAAAAGTAATTGAGGTGGCCCTAATCATGATCAGTGCTGTAGGACTCGAGACCGCCAGAGTGTATTGGTAAGACTTGTGCCTGATAGTTAATAAAGATAGTAGCTATTTCCTATCCTACCATGTCGATGCAATGTAGGTAAGCTATTTGGCCTTTAATTAAACCGATTATTATAGGTGACACGTCATCTATTTGGCAGACGGCAGTTTGATTGTAAGCAGAGTTCCTTAGGTTCTTAACAAAATATTGGCAACACGTATCAAATTGAATTGTAATTGAAATGAGAGAAGATCAGTTTGTACATTTTACTTTATGTAATGTGGCTCGTATGAAGCTGATGAGTTTCGGCGGGCCTCCTACGAAAATTTGACAACGTAGATCTTTTAAATACGAAAGACAGAAAACAGGAAGAAAATGTTTTATCTGTTATTCCAGATGTATCATTTCATTTCATTTTCATTTATTCATTTCATGTATTCATTCCAGTATAAATGTAAACATTTATAAATAGGAGCAATAAAATACATTCATAGGAAAAAAATTAGTATAAAAGTTATGAAGATTAAGATAATAGGGTAATATATACAGTAACAATATACAAAGGTTAATACATAAAACAATACAACGAACTTCATCAAAACTACAACAAAGAATCTATGTGCTCAGATTGAATGAATATTGCAGCACGCGGATAGATAAAAGAGTTTTTAAAACTTGTGTTCTGTATTTTGGCAAGAGGTGTGGATTCCTTAGATTTCTGTTCAATTTAAGCAGGACACTCATGAGTGCAGTATACAATGTGTGATTTTGATCATTATTAATCTTCTAAGCAATTCTTTTAAACTCATTTCTTGCAGCATCATCCTGTTCATATTGCAAATAAAATTTCAAAGACACTTACAAAAATTGCCAGTTATGCTTTCCTGATTTTATGCAACCATTCTCTTAGCCCGTCTTATAATTTAGGTTAATGTTTGCAAAACTTAATGTCACTGCAATTGTGCTACATGCTTCTTCGCAACCAGTCAAGGTTTTTATACCACAAATGGTGCTCACACCTCTCTGGCCAATTGAAATCCACAGTCATCTTAATAACCGACTATAGGGGTACCTGGGTCACCGCCCCCCCCCCTGCCCCACCTCCAACAAAAACTGAATTTATGCCTGTGTTGAAAAGATTCAACCCAGGGGAAGAAGTTAGTATAGAGGGTCTTCACGTGACGTCATAATCAGCTTAGATTTACCTGTATACCGCCATTTTGTACGTTAAACTTGGTGCACTAGCAAGAATTGCAATGTGTACACACAGTATCGGTCAAAGCGTGGAATGTTTTGTTCCTTCTTTTCAAAGAATATTTTCTTAACTAAACTATTACAGAGACCGATTATAGTTACATGTACGTGTGGGCCTGCATGTACAGTAGACTGCATGTGTTGGGTTTAAATTCTTTGAAATTTTCCGGGGGCAACTTCCCCTGCGTACGGCCATTATAGGAGTTAACTTTGTCAAATTTGCCTTGCCTCGTTTACAATGGAGTTGCCACTCGGATCTCCCTGCATGTACCCATCACCACAAGACATCTAATTTCAAGGCTGTTTAGATTAAGACGTGGGATTTGATGATAAGAAGTTTATACTGTACTGGGAGTCAAGAATAACCCTATTACGTCAAAGCAGGTGAGATGGTATAAGATAATACGACTCCAGTTAAAGTAGCTTGTAGTCATACATGAGCAGTCGACATTTTCCATATAAGATGAAATGTAATATAATAATGTAATAAATGGCTTAATATATATGGCTCTGCCATCATGAGATATACTCTCCATAAAAAGAAAACTGTTCAAATTTGAGTGGTAAACCATCTAACTTTAGGCTTAGGATAATATTTTAAAGGTCCTTGCAAAGATTCCCTCATGTTACGGTCCCCTATAGCGTTGTAACTTGCAACTGCCCTTCAAAGTCTGAACAAGTGTGCTTGCTTACACAAACTACCTACTTAATTTATAAGCAAGGTTGCTAAGACCAGAAAACCTTAAATTATACAGGCTTTCAAATGGAACTACTATTCAGAAGGGCATACGCATATGAGGCCACCTTCATCGCGGGGGGGGGGGGGGCGGGCTGAGCACTTTCGCCAGAAATTTTAAGCACGTATGTATTGTCCTACAATAGCACACTCCTTTCCGGAGGGGGCTGCAGCCACCCACCCTCGTCTTGTAGATCCATTCCGAAAAGACAAGAGACTAAACAGTTTACCAACTGCTAAGCCCCTACACTTGTACATCAAAGTATGCATGTGTGGCTCTCTTCCTAAGCTGGTTGAAAAGCCACGCCCGTTCCTGATCACTTCGAGCCTTGAGATCCATGTGGTGTGGCTTTCAGCTGTGGTGAGTGAACCTATCTCAAATCAGTTGGCTGATTACCTTCTCTCTTTCCTGAAACTTTTTATCATTTCACATAACGTTTCTATACTCTCGCGTAACCCTTCTCCGGTAGCTGCACTGGTTCCCTGAACTGTCCATTTGTTGCAGTTAAACTCACGGAGACCCAGAGCCTCGATAAGATTAGATGGATCTACTGATTCTGATACAAAGAGAAATCAATGGAAAATGATGACCTATATTTCATCAA
Organism: Holothuria leucospilota; assembly: GCA_029531755.1. Lineage (NCBI taxonomy): Eukaryota > Metazoa > Echinodermata > Holothuroidea > Aspidochirotida > Holothuriidae > Holothuria > Holothuria leucospilota. The sequence goes on along the minus strand of CM055963.1, from coordinate 23,644,734 downwards.
AAACAAAAACAACAAAAGCAACCAATACATAGTGGGCACTCTCCTTGCACACCTGCGAACTATTTCGACACCCCCACCCCTGCACATGACACACACACATACACACCCACCCACGCACACATCGTTTGACTACTGACCTGCACACAGTTCTAGGTATATGTCGAATTGAAAACATAAAATGCATTTTTTTTATTGACAGACAACTTACCGGGTATGTCCTGTTTGTTTGCCATGACTACGAAGGGGATTCCCCACGTTGTTGCTTCAGCCAGCAACAGACCTTTCAGTTCATCTCGAGCTTCTGAAAATCTTTCCTCATCGCTGCTGTCCACTACAAATATTAAACCTGAGTATCCAAATTGAAAACAATTCATATAGTGAAACAACGTCGTTTAGTCGCTATGTTTGCGTTTTGTTTGATATATATTTGTGACAGCTCAGTTTCATAAAACTTTATTTCAGACTTTTTCATCTAGTTTTACCGAATAATCACAATATACAAAAGACAATTATAGAAAGAGACTGGGGAGCGTTTACAGAAATATTCAAGTTGGCAATCAGTGATCACCCCGTAACATCATTACGTAACAGTACTGCGTAACGACACAACGTTCACAGCATGTATACAGAAGGAACAACTCAGTAACTCAGAAAACGAATAACCTGACAGACGATACACAAAATGTACATTGCTGTACGTGAATGGGTACTCCTTGAGCTTTCATTTAAAGCTGTAGACGGAGCTGCAATCCTTTAGGCTGGGGCGGGGGATTTCCCGGTATTTAACTCTCATGTGTCTAAAATGAATGGTCAAATGATATAAGTATTCCTGAATGTTTAACACATCATGATATGCCTACAACACATGCCCACTGCATGCACATGGCATATACAGATTACAATCATGTTATCGTAGGATCCAAAACGGAATTCTGGAGACGGAGGGGAGGGGGTCGGGAGAACTTAAATCAGAGCCTATAAATGCGGACTAAGTGAGCATTTTGCGTGGTTACCCGGTTATCACAATCCAAAACTAACATACTGATATAACCATGGCAGAAGAATTTGGCAGGGACTCCCACTAAATGCCGTTATTTATGACTATCCTGGCGTCAGTGGCGCCGCCACGGGGAGCATGGGGGCGCGTGCCCTGCCAATGAAATTTTTGTGAAAATTTTAAAATGATCCCAAAAGGCGATTAAGCTATAGATTTCTGTAGGGGGTAGGGGGAGGTGTGCTTTAACCGAGTGATAGATCTATTTAATCATTTTCTATCACAAATGTTTCTCAAACTATCAGAATTTTCAAAAATCCTTCGCAAACTATCAAAAATTTCGCGCGCTCCACGAGCTTCAAACCTTACCACAATGTTCTTATTATCACTTCTGATAGCAACTCCCGGAGAAGCACAGCAGCAAAAGTTGAAAGCTGTTCACGAATTACCAGGTAAAAGACTGGCTTTTTGAGTGGCATGAGGTTTGTTGGTTAATTGAAACTACCTCGATGTAGATTCTGAATGCAGGTTTGTCATGAAAATCTTATTTAATGTAAAAATGCTTTACGGTTTGTACTCCATCTCATGACCATTCTTAAGGTAATAAAACATGGAACTATAATCATAACATCTGTAGGGGCCTAGCATCAATATAGGATCTTTCAGTCTAAGTTGTTGTAGCATGATTTGGAAAGTTGAAATTACGTATTTGCCGTTATACATTTTCCAAAAAATTTCACCGAGCGCTTTGCGCGCAGCCATTATTGGTATAGATGGCAGGCACTTAGCCAAGGGGGGGGGGGTGAAGGGGCAGCCGCCCCGCTTGAGCATATTTTTGGTATTTTATAATGTTTATTTTTACAATATTGCTAGTGTTTCCCCAATTTATATGCGGTAAAATAGACCTGGGAAAAGCCATTTCCAGCGATCTGGGAGGCATTTTGGGCCAAAATTTTCTTGAGCTTTGCGCCAACTCATGGTGGCGCGAAGCGCTGAGAGTCTGACTATGATATTCGCCCCCCCCCCCCGACAAATTCCTAGCTACGCCCCTGATAGATGGTAATTTTTTATACACTTACGACAAAAAAGATTCTGAAACGCGCTTGTTTGTCCTTCACCCCTTTTGCTATACCTATCAGGAGGTCTAATATCACCTTCCTGCAATTACACTCTCCCTCCCGCCCATTTCCCATTGCTGGAAGCTGTTCATCTGGATTTTCGTTCAAAATTAGTAAAAATACGAAATTGGAAAGTGTTCTGCGTAATACTCTATATTATCATTTAATAGTCTTCAGGAGGTTTGTTGAAAACGTATATTCTTCTCTTAGACAACATACTCTCCTTTTTCACCTGACCAAAAATTAGAATTCACTAGATTATGAAAATTTTCCAGCTATATATGATCAGCTCCAAAAATATTCCAAAATTCCATTTTGCACCTAAGAAACCTTAAATTAGCAAAAATTTCTCAAAGGGGACACCCCCTCCCCTAACCCTTCCCTTAGACCCCTCCCCCAGACGGCACTTTTATATAGTGACAAAGGAAAGATCCTCACTGCTGTATACAAACGCAGGGCGTATAAAAAAGGGAATATTTAAGCGTCGCCACTCAGTTGGAAAAAACATCCAGCCAGTCGGAAAAATTAGAATTCACTAAATTATGGACAATTTCCAGCCATACATGTATGTGATCAGCTCCAAAAAATATCACAAAGATAGCACCATTTTGCATCCTTGCAATTTTAAATAAACAAAAATTTATCAAAGGGGAGTGGGACACCCCCTCCCCTTAGACCCCTCCCAAGGACGGCACCTTAGTGTAGTGACACCTGACAAAGGAATGATCCCCACTGTGTATACAAAAGCAGAGAGCACACGAAAAAACGCATTTTGCGCAGACTTGGGAGGTTAACTGAAGTGCCATTACGACATCATCTGTTATGCCCCCAGTCACCAAAGCCTGGCGGCGCCACTGCCTGGCGTTCCTACGAGACCCCTCCCTACTTGCTCTTAACCATTCCTTTCTCTATTACACCTAACCAATTTGGACACTTTTACCGGGAATTAAATTAAAAGAAATTTGTTTGAGTAGGCATTTGGCTGTTTTGACGACTTGACTGTTGAGAAACTTTCAAGGATAATCGCTAATGTTAAAGTCAGGCCTACTTGGTACAGAAGGGGAGGGATGAAAACTCCAAAACAATAAAATTGGAAAGCACTTATTTGGTGGCGACCAGTTCGCACTTTTCCTTCCATATTCCACTCTGAGATTTAAACCCGCCTAAGACGCATAGACAGCCCTCTTAGCGTAATACCACTTTCCCACTTATGCGTTTCAGAGTGCGCTTTGGCGCGGTTTGATAACTGCAGAGAACCTCAAAGCCACCGCCAGGTGATTCGCATGTTTCCGCCACCTTCCTCAGGTTCCGTGAGTATCCCAGGGCACCGCCGAAAAAATTAAACCTGTTTAGTTATTCCCCCGAAATGAAACGGAAAACTCTAAAACGTAAGGAATCGGCGCGAACCGTGAAGGAACCGTACTGACCGCAAGCAAACCGTTAAACTCCCGCGACCTACCGCGAGACTACTGCAGCCTTATGCCACCCTGAACATTTGCGGGTTAAACCGCGTATCCTTGTATCCGCGAAACAGTGTATCGGCGAGGATACCGCACATATCCGTTGAGACAACGTGATTTCCCCGTGATCACAGTTTGTCATCCTCAACCGAATCCGCTGACACATCGCACATCAAGCTTCTACGACCCACCGTAAGCCGAAACACATCAAACCGCAGTTACCGCTACACCACCGTGATCAACCCGAAATCACACCGCCTGTCCACAGGTGATGAGCAAAGTCGTCTCATACTCATGTCAGCTTCACTGTTTCGTCCGTTGACCAAATATTGGCCAGGGGCGAAAGATATTCCACCCCTTAAAGAGGGATTTGCATCACCCCAAGTATGACTTTTACTTGGTGGTAAGCCCCGCCCATAATTGTCTTTACTGCTTCTCCTTGTGCAGACACAAACATAGTTCACTGCTCAAGGCCACATCCTGGTGAGCATAAAAGACCTCATGTGTAATCAAAACATTCTCTGTGCGTGTTGTGCAATATGAGCTGCTCTGCATCTTTTGAATTTTGTAACTCTGATGTCAATCAAAGAGTAGTCACCAACTGAGACTTTTGCTTACCCCCAACTAAAAGGCATACCTGGGGTGATGCAAATCTGTCTATGAACCAATTATTTGGAGATGATGTAAATAAATTAATGGTATCTTCTTTTCTGCTACATGGTATGACAGTTTAACTTTACTCCTTTTTTCATTTTATGCCAGTTTTTTATCTTGACAATCCCCCCCCCCTACCGCCCACCCCTCACCTCTGGCTAGATCACTAGCTAAGATTCACTATTGAGTGAGTCAATGCATTACCTTCAGCCCCTGTGCAGTACATCGCCCTGTTTAACTTCCTCCCTCCACCAACGTCTATCACCGAAAGTTTCATACCAGTAGCCGTGGTCAGCTCTTCCACATTAAAGCCGCAAGTAGGAATGGCCTTTACCGCCTCTTTCATTTTCAGCCTGTAAAGAGCTGTTGTTTTTCCTGCGAATAAAAGTAGATTTGTACACAAAATAATGAAGTGATATGGCAAAGGAGTCAACTAAAATTTTCACTATACTTTCTTGTAATTGAGGTCCCCTATAGCTCCTCTCCGTAACAAGTTTCTTTCAATTTTTCATAATTTTTACAACCGCATAAAAGGTATGTGGTACGGTGTGTCAGATGGATTCCCATGTATACTTTCTGCTTTTCAAAAGTTACTGTAATAGAGGAAAATGGTTTTGTGTCGACAGTCATCACTGTTCTTATTTTCACCGTATGCTCTATGAGGAAGGGCCCTCGGAAGAAACAATGAAAATGATGTTAACGTGCTCAGATAAGCACTAAACTTATCAAACAGTTTAAGTTTTAAAGACAGATTGGCATCACCCCAAGTATGACTTTTACACAGGGATGAACAAAAGTCTCAATTGGTGACTGCTCTTTGATTGACATCAGAGTTACAAAATTCAAAAGATGCAGAGCAGCTCGTATTACACAGCATGCACAGAGAGTGTTTTGATTACTTGTATACTCACCGGGATATCGCCTTAATCAATAACTGTGTTTGTGTCTGCACAACTGAAGGAGAAACTAAAGACAGTTATGGGTGGGGCTAGAACTAACTTAGGTGGGAGAACTGGAACTGTCTGGGATGAGAAGATTTCCCCTTTAAAACTCCCGCCTTCGGCCTGCTGTAATGCATGTAAAGTGTAAACAGTACGGTACGCCTATAAAACAGCGTGCATGGAGAAACCCCGTGTGTGTATACTTTGTTACCAGAAATGTAGTAAAGGATGATGATTTCATGCCCCAAACAATCATTTTCATAAAGTATACTCCTGAAGAAACGGTCGAAAACACTGGATAATTACTAAGGTACGGTAGAAAGGACTTGATTCACCCCCACCCCCACCTTCCATCCCGCCTTATGCGGACCTGATAAGCAGTTAGACAAGGTACTGGAGGGAGGTTGCGAGCATGGGCGTCCGGAGGGGGGCAAGGGGGACACTTGTCCCCCCCTGGAAAATCAAAAACTCGAAAAAACGAAGAAAAAATAAAGAAAAAAAAAACGAAGAAAATATAACATCAGCATTTCTGAACAGTTCAATGAGTGTGAATTTCTGCTCTCAAAAGAGGAATTGAATAAAAATATCAACACTCAGGCCCCAGCAGCCCCAAGCATATTTTTTTGGTATTTTTTAAAATCTATATTTACGATATTGCTTATGTTTTCCCTTTTATATGCGGTAAAGAGGCCTTGGAAGTGCCATTTCCAGCGATCTGGGAAGCATTTTGGGCCAAAATTTTCTTGCGCTCCGCGCCAACCTATGGTGGCGCGGAGCTCTGAGAGTCTGTCTATGGGCTTTGCCCCCCCCCCTTGACAAATTCCTGGCTACGCCTTTGTCAACACTGTGTGAAAAGCAGGGAGTTGTCAGGGCCCTGGCAACTCCCTGGTGAAAGTAGCATCTAAACTCTTTTCTGGGAGTAAAATATTTCCCATGAAAAATTGGGCCGCCTAAAAAATTTTGCCACCCCCACCCGCGCCCACTTGAATTTTTATCTGCGGACGCCAATGGTTGCGAGATAGTCTGCAGGAGGACGAAATAGTTTTCGGGGGCCAGATGTGTAAAATTGAATTAAGGCAATGGCATGAGCTTAAAATTTTCCCCGGGGGAGGCTTTTTCTGGTCTCCTGCTCCCCCTTCCCTCCAGCTACGGGCTAGTTGAAAGCAAGCGAACGTTAGGCCTACACAAATATTTAAAACAGAATTATTTCGAAAGTTATTAACTCACCTGAGTTGTCTAATCCTAGCATTGTTACGTTGGCCGGTGGTCCATTGAAGCAATCGCTATAAAATTTGTGAAGTCGAGAAGAACAAACACCCATCGTCACTGATATTCAACCGGCGTATGACAGAATGCAATCGATACAGCTTTGCCACAACTAAACAGTTAACTGACAGAGAAATATCCGACCATAAAAGGCGCAATGCGAAGTTGCGTAGGTAATTGGACAGCGGTACACTTTATATGAAAACAAGTATCAAGTAATTGTAACCTAACCTCCTAATTGTAAACTCCATGACTGTACGTAGACAAACGAATATAAGCCGTTTTCATGTGTATTCTGATTCCCAAAAGACAACGAGTATTAATGGTGTACGTGGAACTACTAAGTAGTGTAAGGTCTAAATTTGTCGCTTTGTCAGTTTGTTACTGGTTGTTGACCTTCCGGGCTTGTTTCTGGGAAAAAGGACTAACGGGCAAAGAGCATCACGGTGTGAAGTGTTAATTCTAATCAGGAAATTGCTAGCAACTCCCAGTGGTCCAGTGGCGTACGCATCTATAGGTTTCGGCGCCCAGGTGCAAGAGCAGAAAATTGCGGCCCCAAATATAATTATAATATAATTATAATAAATTGATATTGGTTATATAGGCTTTAAGTTTAAGCATATCCGTAGCGTAACAAGCACTGTAAAAATATGTGAACTGTCTAAATAACATTATTTAAACCCGAATAACTATTATTATTCTGTCATAGATAGTAGGCCTATAAGTTCTTTCTTACTACTGAAACTGAATTACGATGTTCGCAACTGTGTATACAACTTTACCATTATCCTAAGTTGTAAGGCTGTTGTATTTATCGCATATTTTTTACAACTCAGTATTCTTATTCTCTAAATTTATCTTACAGTAGTCTTCTAAATTGCTGTATTTGTAACATTGTTTAAACTCACAACTGCATTTTGCGTGATTTTGCATTAGCAAAAAAGTTAATAAAATGATCAAAGTTAATGTCTGCTTCATCGCGCTCGATCTCTCGCTTGCCATCGTGGCTCTGAGATGGCAGGATATGAGCTTCAGCTTGCTGAATGAGCGCTCACAACTGGCGATTGAAATAGCGACTGTCAACATGATATGAATTGCTACTCTCAAGTTCGGAAAATCGTTCTCGTCAACGTACTGTACGATAAACTCAAAGAGTTCCACGTACTGCGTTTGCAATGCCGGGTGTTTGTTGCAACACCCATCCTGCAATCTATTACTTCATTGTACAGCTCCTTGCCATCTATAAGTCGGTATTGTACAAGTCGACAACTTGGCGGTTGCAACTTTTCTCGATGATAGAGTCACTGCTTTCTGATTCTGTCAAAAGTTCTTGGGCATTTAAAGGTCAAGAGCAGTCGCCCCAAACTTATTTTGAAGCAAAAGCTAAATCTCACAATTGTCTTCTTATTTCTCTTCAAAGTATCTTTCATAATATGTTAGGACTTTAATATTGCATATTCAAGGTAAACCAATCAGTTACTTCTTGTAAATTTCACATTTGAGGAGAAAAAATATTGTCACATGACTCTCAAGAGCCAATCATGAAACAGGACAGTCTACTACACTACTTCAAGTTGGGGTGACTGCATTTCCCCTTTAACAGGAAACAAAATCTTTTTCTCAGGTCATCGAGCTTCATGAATCGTTCTCGATCCAGTTGAAATTTATAACTCCCCGTTTGATATCTGACTGAAGTATGCCACGAAGGAGACATTGAATTCGGGGTTATTTGAAATTTAACTCATCTTCGATGAAATCTGCCCAGTCCTAACATTTGCTCGACGTCGTGGTATATTTCCACCTTTCGAAATCTACAGCCTTGGAACTGTATACTGAAATACGGTATACCCGAAATTTCCGTGACATGTAGTTATTACAGAACAACAACTACATTCGGATTCTTTTTAGTGACTGGAAAATATTCATACCTGACAACATACATCAAGTTCGTCATGTTTTTCTAAAAGGTGCTTATTTGTACTCTCATTCTCCCATTTCAGCGCCCCCCCCCCACTTTCGGCTCCCGGGGCACGTGCCTCCCCTTGACCCCCTCTAGCTACGCCACTGGAGTTACATTCATACAAACAACTTATAGTTCCACTGCAGTAAATCAATGATGACTTGCATAATCACTGTGATCCCAAATGACCTCTGACCTTCACCAAAACAGTACGGTTCTTGTATTTTGCATTGGGCATCATCATGCCTGGTGCGATGATCCCCACATTGTTACTGTTACTGAGATATTGTATAAACACACGGTTTAAGACTTTTCCAAAGTTTCCCCCTGGTGATCTGAGGTGTTTTCACTTCCACCTAAAACACCTTTTTTTCGACGTATAGCAAATCCATGCACCAAATATAAAAAGCATATATCAGTCCTATTGTGATGATATCGTGTCCACAACGTTGCTTTCGCTTTGACCTTTGAGGACCCCAAATGACCTCTGATCTCCAACAAAAACAACAGAACTCTTCCTCTCTGTATTAAAAATGTACATACTAAGTATGAAAAGTGCGTCCATCATGCATATCTTGACATATCGTGTTTACAAGCCAAGCGTCACAAACACATACATACACGCATATTCTCGCCAGTATGATTACATATATTCCATATGCCTTCCATATTTGCTAAAACGCAGACTGGTTTGGGAGTGAAATAAGTTCGGAGGGGCAGTATTTTATCCTCCGAACTGATTTCACCCCTTCAGTGCCTTGTCTCAACTAGGCTACTTTAGGGCCTGTAGGGAATCCACATCCAATCGTTTCAAATACAATGTAGTGGAAACTTAGGGGAAGGCGCTGGGGTAGGGAAGGACGCCACCTGACCCATGCCTACTCTATATTTGCGTATCAATAGCCTTTCTCTACGTCGCAGTTGTAACTGCGTTGTTGAAAATATTCTCCAGAGCACAAAACCCTTGTTTTGTGCTTTAAATAACACTCATTTTGACAACTGAATGAACATCTCTGCTTTCTTCACCTGTTTTTTCCCTTTTCAGGAAATGAATAAGAAAAGATTGGGGAATTAACCTCGTAATTAATAAAATCTAAAATCTACATATTGCTGTCACTTTTTCATTGTATTATAAAGTACGATAGTAGATTCAGCAATAAACTTTTACAGGATGCTTTCTGCTGCGTCATCCTTGACGACTGGAATTTGTTTTGACAAAATCGTCGTTTCATTCTACAAGGCCACGCGAGATTAATAATGGAAACTGTAAGTTGAACTATACTAACTGATCTATATTCTGTCTTTCCAATCTCGAGGGACCCGGGGGACAGGGAAAAGGGCTCTTCGAGAGGAGGCAGTGACTTTCTATACCCCCATGGTTATGCCAGGGCGTGGACTGGGCCAAGGAGTGTGACATTCATAAATAGCAATGGTACCAGATTGTTTCGAAATCTCTACACATATGGATCATAAAAATCCATTGTGTCTAAAAATACTTTATAGTTGGAGCCTCAACCCAGATGACCGCACAAATCTAGGGACTGACAGTTTTAATTATATACCTGCATAATGGTGCATGGTTACAGCAGATTACTGAGTCAAATGTCTGCAGAGCTGCATGGCTTGCCAGTATGGAGGTACCTGAAATGTCAACCCATATTGATGAAATTGTGTAAGGGTGTCTGTTTATTGAGAACCTCTTGCTTTAAGAGCAACATAAATATGTTAATTTTGAATATGCCTGCTTTTAGTTAGTCCCCTCCCTTCCCCTCACCCTGTTTTAAGTCATGACCAGGTCATGATTTCATTGAATATATATAAAATGAAATCCGTGCTCTTCGCCCAGGTTCTTTGAAATAACTTTTCTTGCGGCTCACTTGGCTCTCCAGTAAAGATAGATCACCTTTTACGCAAATTTGTAAATCAGGAACTTTATAAAGTGGAAAGGCTATTATCATGGGAATTCATAGTAGCTGATGGGGTTTATTCATAATACCGTCACTGATGATGTTTCAAGGAGAACGCTGTCGAATGAGGGAAAGTTGTCAAACTTTTGTTAATAGTGGTTCTGACGTTTTCAGCACTGAAGCAAGGAAGTCAGAAAAAAATGAAAGGAATTCGTTTGTTTCACCAATTTTTTTTCAGTTTTGCGTCAAATAGGGTCAAATATTTTACACGATTCTGGTTCGTGACTATTGTGTTATAGTGTACATCTCATCTTAAATATTCACACCCGCAAGCGCACACATACTATGGAAGCATACGAAGATGTTCTTGACTGGGGGCTGAACGTTGTCTCGCATCGCGTCCTGGTGAGGGATCTAAGAGGAGGGGATTCCCCTCCCCTCTGGAATTTTTTGTGTTTATTTGAGGGTCCCTAGGATGCAATATGGTACAACATATTGGGCAACTGCAAATACTGCAAAATGTTGACCTTTTTACAGAGGGAGCGAATAAGGGGTTTCGTCCTTGAATTGAGGGGGCAGAACCTGCCCACCACATTTTGGCTGGGAGGCTAAAGCCCCCTTCCCCACCCCCTCCCGCTTCCTATGCCTTTGACACATACACACATATATATGCGCACACACACTATCAAATAGATTTCTCATGCCTTCGGCAAGGAATCAAAAGGAGACAAAAGGATGGTCTGCTTTGCTTTGAATTTATATTCTTTGATATCTTTTTAAAAGTTCCATAAAATAAATACATATGAAAAAGTAGGAAATATTAACAGTTATAATGTAAACATAAAGAATTTTCATTCAACGTGAAAATTGGTACGGTGGAGTCCATATGTGTATTCCTTTACAAAACAAAAAGAACAAAGAACAAACTTAAAAAACTTTCATTGTGGCATTGTGTGCCCAATCGACGAGCCATGTTCGCAAATAGTAATAATAAATTAAGAGATACAAAATTAACATTTGTTGCACACTATTTGGTAAAATATGATTCTTACGTAAAACATCTGCAAAACGTAACAGTTAAGGATACACTGAACTCCCATTCGTGACATAAAGCATTGCATTATTCATCAATTGCAGGAAAACCCACTCTGAAAGACTTGTAGAAAATATTTGGACAAACTTTGTAATATCCTACAACTATCTGACTACTGACCTGAATTTTAAACCTCTTGAATATGTAAAAATGTTCACGTTAAAATGTCTTATTTCTATAAAGTTGGAATCTACTGCTCTTTCTTTAGGGTGACTCATATGGGGCCACCCTTTCAGAAAAGTTTGCTGTACCGTACTGAATGTGTTTTATTATGTATCGTAGCGATATTGTCCTCCTTTCCCCCACCCTTACCCCTCTCTCGTCACCCTCCCCTCTAAAACCCCGGATCCGACAGATGCAATGCCATGAATGCAAAGAAATAAACCATAATATTAATAAATGATGAAAGCATTTACGTCGTTGGCATTTTAGATAATTTTACATGTAATGCTCGTTTCGCACTATATATTAACGATACTCAGAAAGCTTCCATAACCTTTTCTAGATGAAAACACATACGGTGCGCTTTGAAAGAAAATCTGTATATTTTTTGTACAACGTATTGCAAGGTAGCAGAGTAATTGCACTCATAAACTAGCAGTAAACTTTAATGGAATGTAGGATGGAAAGATTAAATACACTCCCTGGATTTGGTAAACTTTGAAAACATTGCTTCCGAAAGTTCAATTGCAAACGGCAGTTTTAGTAAATAGGTGTGCACTCAATTTAGAATCACTTATATTCACATCACTATTCGGTTTAGCTGTTTTGATTTATTTTATTTTTTATTATTGATTTATTTACTTTTCGCAACGCTTCGTCCTTTTGTTAAACGCACCTGGACGGTATGGACCTGAATTATTTCCAAAAGAATATACAATATTTGACCATTGGGTGAGTGTCGTGCCCCCACCCCCCCCCCCCCACCAGAAAAAATGGGGACTCTGAATGTAAGACCTCTTGCATGACGTAACTTTCTCTTTAGTCTCAGTTAAAAATTGTCCTTGACAAAAAGTGAGGGGGTGGCCGGACCCCCATCCCCAATATCGCGAAGTCTCTTCTTCGAGTATACGTGAACACTTCAGATGTGCAATGGAATAAACTGCAAGGTCAGACGAACTCCCCATCTAATCTCTTACAAGCACCTTCCTGGACTATGCTAATTGCCGCCATACGTCTTTCACATTGTGTGCTTGGTCAAGTCGGTTTTACTCTCTTTTAGAGTTAACTCAGTTCCTGGTAGACTCGTTGAGGATCGTGGACTTTTTGTTTTACGATGTCACAGAATTGTCAGTCTAGCGGTTTTCCTTCCTGTAAGTTCTTATCATCTTACAGAGCGCCTCCACACTCTCATATAGACCGTCCCCAGTAGTGGCACAAGTTCCTTGGATGGACCATGGGTTGGAGCGAAACTCACGCAGACCCATTGAATCGATAAGCTTGGATGGACCAACCGATCCTGATAAAAAAATAAAAAGAGAATATCAGTGAACATCTTTCTTGTAGATGTGATTTCACTAGAGAGTCGAAAAGTGTCCAATACAGTTGAGTGAAAAATATTGTTCTTAGCAATGGAATGAACCTTGAGAGTTCTACTAAACTAGAACGAGCTGGGAGCCCAACACCTTCCTGAACTGAGTATGTGAAACCATGGAGCTATCACGGAGAAACAGACGAAGTCATTATACAAGGGAAAGACTTCACACACGTTCAGGGCCGTAGCTCGGATGAAATTTTTATGGGGGCCAAGGTACCAAATGGGGGGTCACGGCACTGATCGCTGTCCTTAATTCTTACAAATTTTATTAGAAAACACACAATTTCTGGGGGGGGGGGCATAGCAAACATCTGGGGGGGGGGCAGGCTCCCCCGTGGCTACGCGCCTGCACACTTTCGCAATCTGCCTGTATTCAACTCATGTTCACTAAAATTAATTCAATTAGTCATATAATCAACTAAAACAAGCAGTGCTGCAGTATACACAGGCTACTGATACAGTGCATAAGCGTATGAGGGCTATGGGGAGTTACCCCCTCCCTACCCCAACCCCGTGCAAAAAATACTGATTTCAGGGGAATGCTACATTATTTTGGGGGAAAATTCATGTTACGTTTATTATAGCCTACACCAGGGAAATTTTCAGGGCAAACAACTCAAGCCTTCGCACCCCACTGTGAAATGGGAATTTCCAAGCACTCGTGGCAACATGGTCAACTTCAGACTTAACTATGGTCAACTTCACACGTAACTGTAGAGAGAAGTATATTTATAGGAAAGTATGTTGCTTTATACATGGTGTGTATGACTTTCACGAGAAAAAACATTTTCCCTAGAAATTGGGCAAATACATTGTTGGAAGAATTTTCTTAGTGGTCCATTCAGCCTGCTCCATAGACGTACTGGCCTGGGGTTAGGGGCTGTAGCCCTCTTGAGTTATGGCGCCGAGAATTTCTCGAACAGATTACTGAAAGAACGTGGGCAATTCTGTCACGAGACAGAATCAAATCAGGTTTTCTTCGGCTAGCAAATACGATTCAGCAGCGATTTAAAGCTCACAACAAAGAAAATTGGCACTGTGACTGCAGACTCCTTTGAAAGCAGGAAAATGCTACTTGAGTATGGTCGGATCGTCGGATGGTAAAAATATGAACAAGTTACACACATACTTCTTATAGTAACTTTGAAGACTCACCGGGGAGGTCCTGTTTGTTAGCCATAACTACGAAGGGGATTCCCCTCGCTGTTGCGTCATCAGTTAAAATACCCTTTAGTTCTTGCCGGGCTTCTTGGAATCGTTCATGGTCACTGCTATCAACAACAAATATTAAACCTGCAGAGTCAAAGTGAAAAGGAAGTACGAGTAGACTGTGGCACCCAAGATCCGTTTCTTCCTAAGAATTAAAATGTACAATTGAAGGGGTCTTCTGAAAGATTTTAAGCATATTCCTTTCTGTTCTTCAAATTGTAGCTACAAGTCTGTAGCCAAGGGGGGCTGGGAGGTGCCCCTGGAAAAATTCTTGCCTTTAGAAAATTAAAAGTTACCATTACCTTAATGCATTTAAGTATGACTGCCCCTTGATATTCTTTTACCCCTCGGAAACAATCTCGCATCCCCTAGTACCTTATCTGGCTACGGGTCTGTCAAGGTTATTTCCATCACGTAACTTATCAGCTATGCGGATATGCAATGACTACTGCCACAGACAATAAGTTACCATACCTTCAGCCCCAGTGTAGTAGTGCCGCCATAGTTTCCTGATTTTCTCCTGCCCGCCAACATCCCATACCGTTAGCGTCAGACCGGGAACCGGGGTGATTTCTTCCACGTTAAAGCCAATCGTCGGAATCGTTGTCACCACTTCGTTCAGTTTCAATTTATACATCACTGTCGTTTTTCCTGACAATTATAAAAACATTTTTTGGAACTTACTCAGTCCAACAAACCATAGGTATACTTACGAGACGGTGTGGATGCCGGGCAATTTGATGATTTTTCGGTGTGCGAAGTGTTCACCCCATTAGATAATTATATATCAACTTGTGCAGGGTTATTCGAGAGCATGACCATAATAGGTGATGAGGGTACATGGCTGGCTACAACAGATTAGACGGTGGGTCAAATGCGTTATAGGCTCAGAACTATGAGGGCAGTCGAGGGAGCAGCAGCCTATCCCAGCCAAAAAAAAATAACGATCCAAGGGCAAAGTGTCCATTTTTCAGGTTAAAATTCATGTCATTATTCTTGCTACTGAACTGAGTGAAATATTTTAGACGAACACATACCGTCCCCCCGGGGTTGGCGCCAGGATTTTCCCGTCAGGGGAAGGCAAGCTCCCAAACCGGGGGCCAGCGACTCGAAACCCGACAAAGGTAACGGTTTGCCGAAAGGATATCGAACGTAAACCTTTTTGGCACTTCGCGCGCCGAAAATGTTTTGGCTTATATTGACACCAATTTGAAAGTTTGTGGTTTTCATTGAAGAAAATTTTAAAAGTTTGGTTTTTTGAAGCAAAACTACTAAGCAATCTACTGTCGTCAGAATTACATATTTTATCGTAAAGCATTCAGGCTCCCCAAGGAAATTGCAAAATTCCCCCGACGGGAGGGAGACAGCCTTCCTCGACGGGCTGGGGCATTCCCCTCTGGTCCCTGCTGGCGTCTTGCCATCTTCATTAAAATGTTTTCCCATAAGCCTATATGACTACAGGCAGGGGTGGGATTTGAAGCCTGATATTGGGGCCGGGGAAACCCATGCGGACTACCAGAGAGCGACGAGAAAGGCTTGGGGTCCAGGGGCCTTTCTTAGAGTTTCGGTGGCGTCTATAGGGCAACGCCCCGATTGAGGCCCAGAGGCAACGTCGCCCCCCTCCCAAACCTTGAGTTAAATAAAGAATTAGAACCATTAGAATGACCACAAAAATTACATTTATACCATTTTGATTATAGTCCTACTCAGAATAACACGTCAGTTTTATGATGAAGGGGGATTGGCTTCTGGGTGGTTACAATGATAATGGAAGAATAAAGAGCTTGTACGAAGCTATGACACGGAGGATGTTTTACAGGAACTAATCTAGAAACAGTATAGCCTATTTGAAATGGCCGGTACTCGCAAGGCGTTCCGATGAAGGCCCTGTTGTTTGAGACATTTTATTGTAGCCTATTGTTTTCCTTTATTTTTTGAAATGCAGTACTATCCATTACATAAAATTTTCCTACTTTCATCAGCCACCTGTTTTTTGTTTCATGTTCCATTTTGGTTGATGGTCTGGGACAACTACCACCTCAATTTTTTTACTGCGAAAAATAAGGCAGCTTCTAATTTTAGGGATAGGCAAACTTCGGCAAAGAGTGTATAATACTTTCCAAGCTCAATGAAATGTCGCTATGATGGGTATTTCTTACAGAGACATGACCATGGAAGTCTTCAGTAAAAAGGCCAAGGGAGCATATTTTTTTCTGGAGGCTGCATCTTCGTATAAGGTGTATCCAGCGAAGCTGAAGGCGCGAAACCGGGGGCTAGGTACTGACGGTCCTTCCCGATAATTTTTCTTAAATTTCTTAAATGGCTTTTGCGGTCATTCTGGATCATATCTAGAGGAAATCCTGCGTCCCCCAGGAGTTATTTGAAATGTATTGAAATGTGTCGCTTATGATGATTGCCAGAACCATCAGCCAATTTGATAAGGATGGTGGTAGCTGGTGCAGACATGCCAACCTCAAAAATGGCAAACCTTGTTTTCGCAAGAAATCACATCTGAAACCTGGAGATTTTAAACAATTACTCCTAGGCTACACGTTATTATGGAAAATGTTTTCTAAACAAGGAATGTTCTACATTATTTGTTCACCCTGTTAATAAAGTTACGATGCCATCTACAAAGCCGACTGTTTGAAAAATAAGTCACCTTTCTGACAACGATACATCTGCGATTCAGTTACAATAACTTAACCAGCTATGGAAAGCACTGAGCTTGGTCTAAATAATGAAACTATCTAGCATGATTGCCTGAGTGATTTTCACCGTGTGATCTGGAATTTTCACCGTGAGACGATGCCAGAAACTCACTGTAATAACGTCAGAATTGGCAAGTCCCGGGTTCCGAAAGTTTTGGAAATAGAGATGTACTCAAGCTATCCTACACAAGATGTGATAACGAAGCTGGCAATACCACCAAAGGTTTCCTTGGGACAGCAGAACTAATGAGACACCTGTTAACATTGGGCCGCTCACGCGAACAACGCCGAAAATTAAAGTTGAGAATTGTGATTACATTTAGGCTATACCGAGGGCCGGTTTCTGTAATTGTATGCAAGGACCATATGGTGCGTGCAATCAGGGAGTTGTAGCAACTCCATCCCTGGTGCAATGACGTACTATAGACGATAGACGATAGACCTAGTACTGTAAGCAGTGTTGTAATGAGTCGGCACTCAATTCTGCATTCGAGTCAAGTCATTTCCTACTTTCAATGTGACTCGAGTCGCGTCAGAAACTCTAGTCACTGTAGAATTTCTATGAGGAATATTATGATACAATTGCTCGAGTCATTTCCCTTCTGAAAATTAGCGACTCGAGTCATGACTCGTTACAACACTCGGACTGTAAGTGGCCCTTATTTCGGAGCTTCAAGTCACAAAGTGGCGCTGAGAAGACGCCCATGCTTAGTTTGAAAGAAATTTAAACATGTTTCAACAAAAATTGCCCATTGTCTCCCCACCATTGAGCTCGGCGACTGTTTTAGTTAGTTCAATTCAGGCTGCGGAATTGCGCAAAGCGCGCCGAGAAAAAAAATAGCATTTTTTATGGTATTTGTAGTAAGCCTATACTGCTTTCCTTCCCTTAACAATGCAGAATGATCAAAAAACCTATCATAATTTGTCTTCCTTTCGTTCACTTATTTTTTTTTTTAAGGTCCGGAAAAAGTGGGGGGAGGGCGTCCTTGCCCCCGTAATCATGCATCTGGCTATAGTGAAATATCAAACCAGTTTCAGGAACGTCTGAGTGTTAATAAATAGTCATTTCTTTAAGATTAACGGTTTCAATAGCGAAATTCATCTTAGTAACATGATTTTATGATACCGCGGCGGGCCTAAACATTTCTTCACTAAATATTATAAATGAAATAAGAGTATTAAATTTTAAACTAATTTTAAATTTAGATTTTCAAACTTAGCTGGTTGAAGAATTGAAGACTTGCGTACTAACCTGCCGCGTCTAATCCAAGCAAAAGTACTCTTGTCGGCGGTCCGTTAGAAAACCACTCATTATAAAGGCTGTAAATCTTGGAGAAAAACAGACCCATTTTGTTGAAATTTGTGATTGAAAATGGTGTTCAACTCAATCAGATGTTTAATCCAGACGAAAACTGGTGTATGGCTTGTGAGTATAGGATGATCCACGGGAGGTACAAGCTCCTCAGTTTGAGGCTCTTATATTCACTTCCAGTTCTTCAATCGAAATGAAAAGCTTTCACAGACGCCCAAATTATATATTTTTACATGAATGCAAATGTGGCTTCTCACACGTTTTATATGTTTACGTGGGAGATGTAATGTCTAAATCTGTTGGATGGTGAGCTCTCAGCTTGTGCACTTAGTAACTGATTCCAACGACTCCACTTACACGCTGGAACAAGTGAGTGGCGGGGTTTCCCCCGTATGACGTGTTTTGTTTTGTTATGTGTAGCATAGTCTATAGAGGGCGGTCTGTTGGTTCTCCGACTGCAAGTTTTGCTAGGATACATAAAATTTCAAATATTTTTTAAGAGTAATAAATTTTATATCATAATTAATGTGTTTATACCCTAGGCCTACATCGCTTTTGTATGGTAAAATTCTGTAATAAAGAAGTATCTCCCACCGAAAGGGCGACCACAAATGTAATACGTCGCTCTTCACAAAATTATATACAGTACACAGTTCATGTACGTAAACTTGTTCGTACACAAAAATATTTTATGTGCTGACGAGATAGGTTAACGCAACGCGCATCTTAGCTGCATACGTCTATGTACTGCAGTACTGCAACAGAATTGCAGATCATGTCAAAGTGTGAAATTTTTGAGGGTTTTCAATGGCGGAGACATGACGGATAAAGCTGAGACCGAACAATTAGTGAAAATGTCGGAAACATACGGTAAGATGATGGTGACATCAGCGAGTCCTTGATTATTTGTAGCACTTGATGTGTTTTTGGTAAAATTTGCCCGTACATTTATTTTGAAATTGGTAGTTTATCAATTTAGTTAGACTAATGAAAACAGGGCTTGACCGCAATTGAGTCAGTGTGTTGTGAAGGCTAGGGTTAGGCTAAACCCTCACTATACTGTGGGTTGTATTATTATTGCAACCTAGGCCTAGCCTATATGCGGATACGGTATATCGAAACGTTGTGACTATACATACGAAAATTTTCGTATTGAATAAGCCTACCTGTAGTCACAATTCATACGAAGAAAAGTTGAGCCGACTGGCGTATGTACAAAGCCATATAAATGGCTCTGTGTACGCACATGCAGGTGGACGTGATGGTTATGGTACGGTACAAATATAATTAGCCTACAAATGATCGGTGCTTGTGCATGTGAGACACACACTCATACTCAGACTGAAGGCCTTAGTAAGAACAAGGCATTTTTAAAGCAAACTTGAAAAGCGCTGGGATGTTGTTTTGTGAACATTCACATCAATCCCATTTGTTTCCCCGTCCGTTTTTTGCCTATGAGAGGAATTAAATCTAAAAGATTTAGCCTACTTGTGTAATTAAGTTTCACTGTAGAGTCGTATGAAACAGTACTAGCCTAGGCCAACGGTACTTTACTACAGTACTGCCCAAAAGTAACTGATGAAATGCGCTCCCGTTTCCCGCAATCCATAGCAGGATGAGTGCGGGCAATCTTTTATTCCGCAGAGCGCGCTCCCCGCACAAGTCGCGGGGATGTACCGTTGCGTTCTGTGGCTTCAGCAGGCCTAGCTGCCTATTGTTGTACACTTATAATCTCTTCAAATGAGTAATGAATGTAACGGGAATATAACGGCCGGCTAAAGCAGCAGGATATAATCATCGAATAACCTTCTCACTTTTATGGTTGTGTAAAATTCAAACTTAACAATGAGGAGGGTCGTTTTGTCGAAAGTCTTAAGATCCCTGCTAGTGAACTTGTAAAGTTGCTGTGGAGACGAAAATACGATCCCCTGGTCAACTGCTTTCCTTTGAAGTTGCGTTCTTTGTTAGTCAACGTGGCTCCCGTTTCATGCGCAACAGAAGAGCACAAAGCACCGAAAAATATCAATGGGGAGGTTTCCCGATCGATATCGAGGGGATTATAACCTTTAGATAGTAGAGCATCGATGCTTCCTAGGTATAGTACCTTGATGAGTAAAGTACTGTTTAGACAACACTCAGCACAGTAACTCTGTACAGGGGACTACATGTGCTTTGTAACCTCTGGTACATTCGTTACCGAAAAGGTTTCCAGCAGCCATGTACTCCCGAATTATTGGAAATGAAAATTGTCGTACGGCAAACGTCACATTTTGATTGCCGTGCAACCGTTGACCAAAAATAATTACAACTTATTTGTAAAGACTCTTTAAGAATATTTGTTGACTGAGTTGCATCATTTTTCTCTCTTAAACCCAGTGAAAGGATGAGAACGACAACTGCATAATATTGAGGTAGTCTGGGTGTGTCTCCACGTAGCGGCGTAAAGTGCCGCTGCTATTTTAAATCACATTCATGGAAATTTTGGCTGACAATATTACCGACAAATGATATTTTTATGATAATCTTCCAATTGAAGCTCTGACTCATTTAAATGCCTTCAGTCCAACATGTACATGCCTCAGATCAAAAGTACCTAAAACATGTCAGAATCTAGACCCTAAAGGTCACAACCCCAATCACAGAACCTTGCAACGGCCCCGAGAATGATCGGCACTGGTTGTTTTGCAAGTACGTGCCGAGCAAAATTGACCCGAACACGCCTGTATCCCGAAGGCAGTCCACGCCGTTTGGAACACTCTGCGCCGCCACTTGCAACTTGGAGCAATGAATATTATGATGTAAAATTTATCTCGCTTTCGCTCTCCTTGTTTTATTATTTTCATTTTCTTTTTGAAAGGGGAGGGGGATTCAAAAGTATTTCATTCATTCATTTAATTTGTGAACGATACTTTTTAAGTATGATGTTTCAATAATCGGTCAAGGAAGATTGAAGTTAAGCATTTTACAATTAACCTTAATAACCTCCCGATTTCGTTTACACAATAAACTTGAAATAGGCTACTGCTCTTATAATTTTAATTTCCGCGGGTCCCGTGCACACGTTTTTCTTCTCGATTTCTGCATACTAGGAAAGGCATTACTTCACTTAAAACTATGTTTGTTTTTTCTCGGCTGAATCGGCGTGTGATGGTAATTAGATTGAATTCTACTCAGAATGCTCCGAAGCTTATTTGGCATCTACAATATTTTTCCAAGCATATAGGCTGATGAAGTTCGGAAGCTATTACGTGTGAAACAAATAAAGATTAAGCATTTTGACAAAGTATGTTCTGGAAAACGGCAAAAAAAAATTTGTTCCATAGAAGCTCCCCATTAGCTTTGGGTCATATTTTATTCGAAAAATTTTACCGAGCTTCGCCTGACCAGACCCACTGCCGAAAACTGCGGCCTTGGGTTTAGACACTTCATCCTAGGCCTTCTGAAGGCATATACTTAAACGCGAGTAAGAATTGGAGAAATATCAGTCCTATCAAGACTCTCCGTTTCCTGTATGCTTAAAAGTAGAAAATGTTTCACCATATTTCCAGTGCTCCCCACTAAAAAATACATATCAAAACAAGAAAAAATCACTGAACAAGGCTCAAACATCAGAGCCGGACTTGAACTCAATTACGGCATCCATTCCGTGCTTTACTGGGATCGCAATTGGCCTGGACCGGTAGATCTCTGAATTGCTCCCCTCCCTGGGCTCGAACGAAAGTTATGTCCTCCCAAACGAGCATAGCTTCATATTTATTTAAAACACAACAGGCTGAGTTTGGGATTTGCATGGGAGGGAGGGGGAAATTTGGTAAGAGTCCGTAATTTGACTTTGCATGGATCCGCATATTCCGGGGAATAAATGATAAACTGCTCATGTCCATAAAATTCAACCATTCTGCTATCTACCAAAAACTTAGAGGGAACGCCATTGCAATGACAATACATCTTAGTTCCGACATTCTTAGTTAACCCCACCCGTAACCTTTGGAACCACAATGGACTTCATTTTAATTCTAACGAACCTCCTTCTATGCCCTCTACAACGCAAGTGCTTAAATTTTGAAGCTTACCTATTTTTCAAAACCTTTGAAGTCCGAGTCCTTAGGAAAACATTAATCCAATTATAGTCCATTTAGGGAGAGAGAGAATGAAGATGACAATTTCGGCAATCAATTTTCGCGACTTGGCACCTGAATCTCCGACTCAGGGCCCTACAGCGGAATGCAATGCAGTATATACCCCCACCCTGTCTTTACCGGGATCTCCCTTAAATTCACCCTCGGCGTGATGTGCTAACATGATCCGAATTTTAACCCGGCCCTTGCAACCGTATCTGCATTGTCACTTAGTACTGTCACACGCTACATACGCTATAGGCGCCAGCTAAGTTCGAGGTCTAGTCATGCAAAACACGGTTCATACATGGGCCTAATATTGTACAACGTTAATGTACACATACCACAACTTGCAATTGCATGCTATAAGGGCCACTGCAAATACCTGGGAAATGCAGTTTCTGTAAAAGTAGCCAATCGCAGCTGTGGATTTAATACTCATTCATCATAAACGGACAGCGCCCATTTTTGCGTAACCTTTTTTGGAAGTCGTATGCTTATTTAGTCCTTGTACGTTTACGTGACGTCACACACATCGCCTCAAATTTCTTTACAATCTTCGACAGCCAGCGCCATCTTGGTTTTTACACATAAGTGATATTTCGTCCGATACCAAACTCTTACCAAATACTTTTCCCAAGAGAAGACTTATTCTACACCCATGAATAAGATAAGGCAAAAAATTTAGCTCGAAATGGTTGATTTTGCTGAAAATCTGCATACTGAATTTTCGCCCATGCCAGCTAGTTCGTAACGCACGTAGAGCGGTACGTTACCCAGGGTATGAAATTTACTTCGTTAGGTTGCTATACCTGCACTATCAGGCCTACACGCGGAATCGCCAGTACGATCGTGTATTGACAGTACAATACTGTAAATCAGACCGTGCTGTAGAAGTGGGTGTAGCCTAGTAGGGGCGGGACTTAACAGTTGGTCGTTAACGGTAAACCCTCACGGGGATTGGTAGAAGCCAATGGATATTTTGCACGCGTCAGTTTGTGAAAAAAGGGGAAGTCCAATGACGTCACAAGTAATGCCCAAAAAAGGTGTTTTGACTGGTTAATTAACGATTATGTGTCGTGAAAATGTGCAATGCTCGCAATACACAGAACGTTGCATGCAAATAAGTTGGGAACACTACATGTGCCTGGGAAATGATTGGCCGGCCACACGGTCGGATCCAATTCGCCAGCGGGGAAGGTTTTGTTTTTTCGTAATTTGTTGAAAGGCCGTACAAACTGCAATTCAATTCCCAGAAAGCTGACAGTTGCCAGTTCTTTCAAGTTGAAAAGTAAGATGGGTTGGGGAATATCTATCGCAAGGAACAAAGGGGTGTTACTGCCGCGCGTAAAGCAGCAATCCTTCTGCTATACCGCTGTTTACAGTTTAGGGCCCTCGATTGGAATGTTCTCACTGATATCAAAATTACCAAGACAACTGAAACACAGGCCAAGTCATGTGCCCTGCGCGTTTTTCGTTAAAGTCAGGCAGAAAAAATACGTATCTGTTTTAATCGGGATTATTACATTGGATATACAAATCGTGAGCGCTTTACAGTACTTACAAGGTAACGATAACACTTTCCTTGTTGAAATGGAATTGCAGGCTATTTCTAAAATGAAAACGCAGGAGATAGGGGATGAACTTTTGCAAGTTTTCATCAAAGCACGCTAACACAGATAGGTACCGTAAGGCTGATATGGTTTTGCAAAAAAAACAATACCTTAGTCATAAGACCAATTTTGATCGATCACATCTTGTTTAAATTGTATGTAAATCAAGCCATATGTGTATTTCTTCCGTGGCTACCGAATTTCAAAGCAGAAGGGCCAATTATGGACCACTATCACATCGAAAGTTAAGAGCAGCAGAACAAGCTATACTGCTATTCTCGCTAGACTTACCTTGCTTGGTTGAGTCGCCGACAAACCTGAAAAAGAAATGGGCCGAGCGTGGCTGGAGACCCAACTGAGGGAGGTGCGTGCACGGAACATACAATTTTTCCGGGCGAAGTACGTGTTATTCTATGGTCAGTTTGCACTTAGCCCCATTGGCGTATGACAAAAAAATCCCAATTTGTCACTAATCGGCGAACAGTCAGGGCAAATTTTGCCCTGAAACACCATGTTTCGGCACTGTATTTGGACAATGTTTTGCATTGCCGACCTTTGGTTGCTCCCCCCCCCCCCCTAGCTACGCCACTGCGAATCATTGCGTGTTCAGTCGAGAAATATATGCTCTCTTAAAATGTACTGTAAAAATAATGTCCCAATATCCGAACACAGTTTTATTGGTAAAATTCGAGTTGTCACTTCTCTCGAAACACTTTGTTATAAGAAAATACTTCATTCCACGACAGCCTCACGACAGTCTCCAAAATTTTAAGAAAATCGTTAGATCGTAGGCCTAGCTGACGAACGGAGATGTAGCCTAACAATTTTCTGGTAATGTTTGTATTTATTGCCGATTTCTTGCCATATTTTTCATGTTACCGATTTTCCGAAAACAATTTACTACACAATAGAAGTGATTCCTAAAAATGCCATGATTGTACTGCAAATTATTAGTACCAAAGCACCACGACTTTTTAAAACAAAATGCTAGCAGATACTCATTTAAAATTCAAAAAAGTCCCTCCGATTGCTTCGCCGATAAACTCAGGAGATGTTACTGTTAGGGCTAGATTTTCAGAATTAAATAGCAGTTTTATGTTCTTCCACAATTTATCAAAACATTCATGAAGTTTCCAAACGCGCAATAATATTTTCCAACATGCAAAAAATTTCCGAAAGTAAGAAACGTTTTTTTGAGTGTTCTAGATGATTTCTAACAAATGTCCGATACCTCTCTCTTTAATGGCACAGATTTTCGGAAGTAAATTGCAGTTTTATGTTCTTCAGTTATTTATCAAAAGATTCATTAAGCTTTTACACGCGCAAAAATATTTTCGAATATGCCAAGAAATTTCCGAAACATTTTCGTATATTCTCGATGATTTTTAACAAATGTCCGACGAAGATTTTTTTTTTTTTGATGACGGAGATTTTCGGAATTAAATAGCAGTTTTATGTTCTTCCATTATTTGTCAAAATATTCATGAAGTTTTCAAACGCGCAATAATATTTTCGAAGGAGCAAAAAATTTCCGAAGGTAAGAAACGTTTTTTGAGTTTTCTCGATGATTTCTAACAAATGTTCGGTACTTTCTCTTTATTGGCGGAGATTTTCGGAAGTAAATTGCAGTTTAATGTTCTTCCGTTATTTATCAAAAGATTCATTAAGTCTTTAGACGCGCAAAGATATTTTCGAACATGCCAAGAAATTTCCGAAACATTTTTTAATATTCTAGAACACTTTTAACAACTGTCCGATGAAAAAACGGAGATTTTCAGAATTAAATAGCAGTTTTATGTTCTTACAAAATTTATCAAAAGATTCATGAAGTTTTCGAACGCGCAATAATATTTTCCAGCATACAAAAAATTTCCGAAGGTAAGAAACGTTTTTAATGTTCTAGATGGTTTCTAACAAATGCCCGATACAGTACTTTCTCTTTAATGGCGGAGATTTTCGGAAGTAGATTGCGGTTTTATGTTCATCCGTTATTTGTCAAAAGAGTCATTAAGTTTTTACGCGCGAAAAAATATTTTCGAACATGCCAAGAAATTTCCGAAACATTTTCGTATATTCTAGATGACTTTTAACAAATTTCCGATTGGACTTTTTTTTTTTGATGACATTTTTTTTTTTTTTTTTTGTGAGGAAGATTTTCGGAAGTACACATCAGTTATATGTGTAATTCCGTTATTAATGAAAGGTGCATGAAGTTTTTAAACGCGCAAAAATATTTCGGGACTTGCCACGAAATTTCCGAAACATTTTCGAATATTTTAAATCATTTTTAACGAATGTACGATATTTTCTTTTTACTGACGGAGATTTGGTAAGGCAGACAGCAGTTCTGTGTTCTTCCGTTATTTATTAAAAGATTCATGAAGTTTTAAAACGCTCAACAATATTTTTGAACTTGCCAGAAAACAAATGTCCGATAGGATTATTTTGTTACTTCATGACGGAGATTTTCGGAAGTAAATAGCAGGTTTATGCTCTTCAACTATTTATGAAAAGATTCATGAAGTTTTCAAACACGCAATAATATTTTCAAACATGCAAAAAATTTTTGAAGGTAAGAAACCTTAAGTGCTAGTTATGCAGCCTGCTGCTGGCTCGCGGACGGGCCGTACAATCCATGCAAACCTAACGCAGCTCTCGCAAGTAGCGCTAACAACGTTGCCATACCGTTTTCGATGTATGTGAAAAAGCCGATGCAATCCGTGTACCATGTTTCTTCTAACGCAATTAACGATGGGATCGTTACTTGGAGGGAAGACTGCAGGGTGCGGAAAGGCATAACGCTAGCAACGATTCACGTTGGTAACGAAAGTATGGATAATTGCGTTACCACAGGTTCAATGATAACGCAACCATAGTTAGCAAACGGAATTTTCTAAGCTTAACGCTTCTAACGTCCATTTTATTCTGAGCTGTACTGTACGACCGCAAGAAAAAGAAACGCCTGCTAGTTTCGCAGTGTCCGTAGTCCAGTCTTGGCGCAGTATGTAGTCTATAACTATGAGGGAGTTGTACATTTCATGAATGCAGATTTGCCAAGTACGGTACAAGATACAACAGCAACCACGAGAAGCTAAACCATGCGAAAGTTAAGCGAAAATCTCAGTGTTAAAAAATATCCAGCCCTTTTCGTTTTGCATTCAGCTCAATCTGAGGCAGTCGTTGTGTATTGACAAAGCTTGAACTAACGGTAATGTAGGTAACCGTTACACTTGGCAAGTACAATAGGCAGCACAATGGGAAGGCAGGTTGAATGGGTTCTTGTTTCCTCTGAATAAATAATCTCCCGCGGGGGTTGCGGGGCTATTGTGTCCCCGCGCTCAGAGCGGATTATAGGATTAGAGTGCACTCTAATTTCCTCAGTTAGTTTTGGGCAGTACTGTACATGCACTTATAGGCCTAGCTGCATTATAAATCATATGATGAACCTAGCTAATGTTTGAAAAGCTACTAATGATGAAGTTCTGCCGTATAGAGCAAGAGAACAGAAACTGGTCTAGGCTAGTTGGTTTTCAAAAAACCACCCAAATGTCAGTTTGAGATCATCGACTCATTCCTGTATAAAGACTGGAATTGTAAGCATTTGCACGGAAATTTTCGTATGAATAGTGCTTCCACTGCCCTCTATTCATACGAAACTTTTCGTATGAATAGTGCTTTCACTGCCCTTTCTTCATCTTCATACGAAAATTTTTGTATAAATAGTGCTTCCAGTGCCCTTTATTCACACGAAAATTTTCGTATGAATAGGCTCCACCATACCGAAAAGGCCCACAGGCATTCGAAACATTATGTAGGCTAGGCTACATAGGCCTATACTAGTTACTACACACTATATAGCCTATATATAGTAAAGCAAGGTAAGACATTTCTTAGGACAAAGCACAAAACTTGGCCCATTTTTACACTCTTACCGTGAACCTCAAATTAGACTTGGTCAATCTTGTCATCTGTTCCAGCAGAATATCCAATGCCTTCAAGGCATTGCAATTTTGCAAGGCTCGACATTAGGAAGTTCAGCTTTTCTCATAGAGTTGTTAACGAGTGGAATAGTCTGCCTGAGTGGGTAGTTAACTCCACATCTGTGCACTGCTTTAAGGTTAACATTGACAAGTTCTTCCATAAGTGCGGTAGAATCTAATTGTGCTGGGCTCGTTTGGTATTGGTTGGTTCTTTGTTTTCAGTTATGGTTGTTTGGACTTCAGGGCATCTAATGGGGCCTTAGCCCTCCTTTGCCCTTTAACCTGTTATGTTATGTTATGTTATATCCAAGTATAGTTTTCTCCCTAATACGGTTAAGGATTGGAATAGTTTCCCCGCTTCTTTAGTTGAAAATTTCCTTCATCATAAGGACCCTGCCCAGTTTATTGCTAACAACATTAGGGCTTTCAAGATGCCTCTCGACGCATGTGTGGTGAAGTGATGTTCCTGTGGATGTGTCACCATATTTCGAAAGAAGAAGAGACCTCATAGGACACAACTTTGGGCATACCTAGGCCTAATATAAATTCTAGGCTAGGCCTAAACAGTAAAAATTACTAAAATAAGGTGAGAAAATAAGGTGAGAAAATAAGGTGAGAAAATAAGGTGAGAAAATAAGGTGAGAAAATAAGGTGAGAAAATAAGGTGAGAAAATAAGATGAGCCCAGTCGCACTTCACTGCCAGAGACAAGGATAATCGTAGCCTGTGCAGCAATCCATTTATGTCTTTCTCACAGAAACATGTAGACAAGGTGAAGCGAAGCAAAAGAATGAAAGTTTGCTATGCAGATTAAGGCATATTTTCACTATCTGCTACCAACATGTAATGTGCGCTCACTGTGCTGTGATTGGCTAAGAGTAATGAACTACAAGGCGAAGTTTTCAAATTGAGAAAGGTATGATTTCAGCATTCATGACATTGAGGTTGGCATGTGAGCAGGGTTAGTGCAAGCTCTGAAATTTAAGGGGGGAATCCCTCCCCACAGTCTAAAAATTTGAGGGGTATCTGTGATCCTTGGGGGGATTCTAGCCATGACAAATTGTAGAAAAAATTGACACGTGCCCACCAGAGCACAAATTAAAAGTAATATAACCATACCTTCTCCCATCCCCACACAGACCTCTTCCTACATTTCCAAGTTGGCCAGAGTTTGACCTTTTGACAAGTTATAAGTTGAAACCTAGTATAAATCATCACAACCAGGCCTTGGCTATCAGCACTTGCAGTCACTGATTCGTAGGGAAAGCTCATGGCTTCTACACTGATTGTATTTAGCAGCTGAAGCTTTGCAGACACAATACATCAAGTGCATTTTCATTTCAAATACCTTACTTGAAGTCCCAAGTCTAGAATGTATGTGTAAACCATCACCAAATAAACCTTGTAGGCTACAGCTAAAATTACACACATGCTTCAAGCAACTCACCTCTTTTCATGATCAGTGACAAGGTTTCACCAATTTAGCATGCATCTAAAATTCTGAGATTGTGGTCCCAAAAGTTCATGCCTCCAAGTCTCCGACCATTTAAGTCTTTTCAAATTTCAATGCCACTGTTGTACACACTATAGGTGTAAGGCTGCAGTCTTAGTACTGTAGGCCTAAGTAGCAAGCCACATCGTGAAATTGACAAGTTTCGAGAATCATGAAGTTGGCATTCATCTCACAAAATGTGTGTGAGGCATGGATAAAAATACTTTAACTAAGCCCTTAACAACATTTTCAAAAACTTAACTTCGCTAACTTTCACGTACGATACTTTTCTCGTTAGCGCTACTGGCACCAGCTCATGCACCATCCTAACGTATTGCATGGATACATGCCAAGCCTAGCCTAACATTAGTTTTAAGTCACCTTGAAAGCAGCCACAGTCAAACTGTACAGAGAGTTTATCTTGTACCACAACTGTGCCAAGCTCTCAATGTAACTACAGTTTAACGAACAAGTCAGTGCATAAAACAAAAGTTCATGGGATTTACATATGGAAGGTACATCCACACATGGATAATGTGAACCATGCATGTGAACTATGGGGACTGTGCCAATGTGTGTGTATGCCCTTGTACTTTTGGCTTGATTCTTGAGAACTTTCTGAATTTGAAAACTTCTCCTTGTGGTTCATTACTCTTAGCCAATCACAGCGCATGTTACATGTTATGGTAGCAGATACCGAAAATGTGCCTTAATCAGCATGGCAAACTTTAGTTCTCTTGCTTTGCTTCACCTTGTATTACATGTTTCTGTGAGAAAGACACTATGGATAGCTGCGCAGGCTACTGTTATCTGTTTTGCTGGCAGTGAAGTGTGACTGGACCTACTCTGTCCCAGTTTTTATTTTATCAACTTATTTTACTGTTTAGAATTTGTCTTATGCCCAAAGTTGCATCCTAAGAGGTGTTGGATATTCTGCTGGAACAGATGACGTGATCGACCAAGTCTTTTGAGGTTCATGGTAAGATTAAGAGTGTAAAAATAGGCCAAGATTCGTGCTTCATACTCAGAAATGTCTTACTTTGTTTTAGCATATTGTGTAGTATATGTAATGTACGTAATGTTTCAAACACCTGTGAATAGGCCTAGGTCTGCTGGTAGGGTGACCATTTCCAAACAGCCAAAAAGGAGGACAAAACATGACCACCTGTAGCCATATCTGGTCATTGCTTAAAACCAGCGTTGTGTAGGCAAATATTGCCATATGTGATTCCTGCCCACAAGGCTACATATCGTGCATGTTAAATGCAGGATTATAATTCATGATCATCTGTGAATGTGACTGATGAGTGCTGCTTACATTTTGAGACATACCCACAGACTTTTTTCACATAATAGTGTTTGTGATTGTAATGAATTCTTTTGTGATTGATAGTGTTGAGCCGGTAACGGTGATATCGGAACTTGCCGATAACCAATAAGTCAAACTTGATATCGGCCCGATACCGATACCGATAACAAAGTAAAACATCAAGTCAAGCTACGTTTGCTACGGTAGGCCTGTGAGGCCATGTGCCTACATTGGTAATGGAACGTTCAAACGATAGCTCGCACTTAAAAATCAACGTTGGGTGATAGGCATAACAGTATAAGCCGCCATCCTATCTACCAAATACCTGCTGAGTTTCTACTTCACTTCAAGTACCCCGTAGCTAAGCTTATCACATTGTTAAAATCCTGCCAAAATAGTAAAACACCAGTACAACTTACAGACAAATCCTTGAAAAATGAAACAAATGCTGTTTGATCATTGTGTATAATTCCATAATTCCCAAGGCTGCGCGAAATACAACAGCACACTGTGCTGTTTAATCTACATGCTTACGAACGTGATTCTTATTGTAAAAATACAATGTAGGGCCTACTTCATCAAAAATGACATTGGCTTTGTGCTGTGTATGTTACGTGCGCCAAGGCCTTGCACCATACAGTACCATATGCTATATGTACAGTAGTTCAAGTCTGGGCATGCCTTTGCAGTAAAAGTTTTTGCATATATAATTAGTTACCACAAGAATTGCACATTGTGTTGCAGTTCGCGAAGCCATGATGCTTACACATATATTTCACTGTGGAATGTGTGTATTGAGATACGAACCCACACAGTATGTATGTGCTGTCGCTACCTGATTTGTTTGTTTTGCGCAAGGAACCATACCGAACACCCATGCGGACCGTGGGAAAGTTATGCAGAAATGTGCGTAGAAAGATTTCGATTTTAGAAGTCATTTGAGGGAAAAGTAATGATGAATTCTTCGGGAATCTTTCAAACTTTAACTGAAGTTTTTGGCGGAAGAAGTTAGAAATCAGCGGGAATTATACAATTACATGGTAGGCCTATTTAAACTTTTGAAAAGATACGGTATACTGTACAGTGTAGACTACGCACGTTCCACAATAAGGTCTACAAAAGATCATACGATGCCAGCGTTTTAAAAGTGATCATGGCTTTTCCTCTGACGTCGTTTGTTAATGTTTAGGTTAAGGCCTAGCCTAGGGTTTCACTTTAGAAAAGTAGGGGAAAAATGGATTGTTACAGGTTAAAATTTTGTACACTGAGACTTTCATAAAATTGGCAACAATGCAAGGGGACTTTAGAATATCGGTTGCTGTTATCAGCGGCAATTGCTGATTTTGCAGATACCCATATACAACCGATAACGTCATTTTCAGCCTATACCGATAACACCAACCAATAATAGGCTCAACACTAGTGACTGATATTATCGTTGGTAGTTTGTATAAGATTTTTCACTGTGATCCTGCAGACCTTCAAGAAAGAGGACAAGTCAACTTCCGTTGTCAAGTAGGGCTGGACCGATGCCAGACTGCCCAAAAACGGGACAATCTGGTGAAAAACCGGACGTATGGCCACCCTATCTGCTGGCCTACTGCTAGTGCTACTGTATAGCTTAGGCCTTTTAGTATAAGTATTACTTAACTAGCCTGCACTAACGACATAACTCTTTACAACTACTGTAGTTACAGATGTAAACGAATCGATGTAAATGTGCCTTCAATGTTAGCACTATTTGATAATAAGTTAGTATTTGCACATGTATCATCATGATGAGTCTAGCTTTTACACCTAGGCCTTAGCTAATGGCATTTTGCGTGAAACTTGGTTCATTAATTTGATAATGATGTGGCCTAGGCCTAAGTATAACAGAAGAATGCTGGTACTGTAGGTGGTCTATCCCCATACTGGAAAGTTCAACAGTTTTCACACAGATCTCTGGTGTACCGTACAAAAATGTGTGCAAAAGTTTTTGGAGTATGGCATGATCATCAAATTTGATAAACTTTGCCGTACTGGCATTAGGCTTTGACAAACCTCCCACCCGACAGTCTGGGACAAGTAAAAAGTTACTTGGGCAAGTGCATTTTTCAATATCATAGCCCGCCGGGCAAGTTCCCTGGCGAAGTCTCCCCCACAAAGGGTTTAAAGGCATATTAAAGTGGACAAGTAGCTATTCATGCGGACAAGTAGACTAAGAGAGCAGCTTGCCTGACCAGCAAGACTTATTCTTTCTGAGACTGGGGTGTAAATAAGTTGGCATGGGGAGGTCCCTCGTTGCATGAGGTTGTCCCTCATTTCAAGACATAAGTTTTCATAATTCTGTGGCGTGCAGCATACAAACTTTCCAGTATGGGCTTACACCCAGTTTCCGTACAGTAATTCTGGGGCATGCACCCTAGGGAACAGGATTCTAATACAAACCATGCCATATCATGGTGGCTAAGCAAAGGCCTAGCTATTTGACTGTCAAAGCTCACTTGGGAGACATTTTTCATTCAATAAATCCATTAAAGGTTGGTTCTGTGCTAAGTATTGTCAGAAAGTTGAAATTTGTTACCAAGGGCAGCTATCACAGGGGGGATGGTCCCCCAACTTATTTGGTTTTGGATCTGGAAAAATACTGCACAACACTCCTAGGTGGAGTCAAACGTGCAGGGTTTTGTGTGCACAAGAAGATTTAGTCCTCCTGTCTAAGGAACCTCAAGGCGGAGTCCTTGAATTGCTTGGGGTCCTCAAGATCTGAGGGGAGAAGGTTCCAGTCTCAGACGATACGAGGAAAGAAGCTGTTTTTGTAGCAGTCCTTGTTGGTTTGGATGATAAAGTCACTGGTTGAATGATGATGCCTAGAAGGCTGCTGGACTGGATGTACGTAGGTTGACAGTTGGCAAGGCAAGGAGGCCCAGTCTAGGAGAGTAACAAGCCCCTTAACAGACCTGTCTTTTAAACTATCCCACCCTAGATCCTTCAACATTTCAGTTACACTCCTGTGGGCGGAATAGTCATTACAAACATACCTAGCAGCTCTATGTTGAATTTGTTCAATTTTATTAGTTGAAGAGATAGTGTAAGAGGGTGAGGGGTTGGGGGACGGACTACCTCCCCCCCCTCCATTATTTGGTCAACCAGCCTACTATTTGTTAATATTGTGAGTGTGAGGCATAGGGCCTAGTGCCCTCAAATAATTTGGTTGAGGGGGATGGAATATCCATGATGTTTTAGCAAAAATCATAATTGTTGCTGATGTTTATGTGAGTAATAGACTTTCTGATGAATTAAAGTCCAGAAAAACAATTTTTCCAGTGCGCTTCATGCACACACTATTCAAGTGTGCATGTTTGGTGATCAATAAAACAGTGGTAGTCTAGACACACATGTACATTTTGGATTTCCTGTATAATTTGGTTGGGAACATAATGCCTTTAATCAGTCTTCCTGTCAAAATGGTCAACAACAGTAATACTTGCTAAATTGGTGTACGTATGTGAGACATACATAGTCCCCTTCAATAATTTGGTCAGAGAGGATAGAGTACCTTTAGTATTTTAGAAAATCTGCAGTATTTGCTACTGTACATGTAGGCCTCCTTAAGGCATGATCCCTAGTATTTTGGTTGAGGGGGATGGAATGCCTTTCATCCTCTCTCAATTTGTTGTCAACAAACCTAGTATGGAGATCTCCATTGACCATGAAAGGCAAACTTTTTGGTGCAGTTGCAGTGTACATGCTTCATGTGTACTAAGACCTTTAGACACACTCAGGAAAATATTATATTCAACTCCATGTTCAGGGTAGTCACATTACTGCACTTTACTGGAATATCCCCATGCAAGTGCAACCATGGGAATTGCCCCAGCGCTCTGAAAACAATCTAATCCATAGGGGCATGAACTGGAATCTTGTCTTTCTTGTTATTCAAATATCGGAGAATGTTAGCGATACTAAAGAATTTACCTTTCCCTGAAAGTACAACATTGTACATGTAAACTAAAGATTTCCTAGTTGTTGAGTGGCATTCACTATTCCTAGAAAATTCATTCATTGATTTAATTACATTACATTCATGCATATGAAATACCAAAATCCTTTCTTCTGTATTACAAATTGTGAAAATTCATTTCGTGTAGACCCAATTATGTTTAAGTGTCTGGACAGTGACTCGACTCCTTGCAGTCGCAAAACTTTGAAAACCCATTGGCATCACTATGCTCAGTAACACATAAGGAATACTGTATGGTTGCACCTCCTGTTACTCACAGAGAGGACAAACTTTGTAATTTATGCAAACTACAAGCTATCTCAGTATCTCATACCTGAATTTCATGACAGTTAGGGAGTAATTATTAAGAACAAATTTTGGTTTCAATTTCGAGGACAGCTTCGCAAACTTGGGGATGGCATATTAAAAATAACGCAAAGCGTAAAGTGACTTCCTCGCTAATTGAATAGCACTAATGCCTCAAATGAAAAATGTGAATGAACATGACTGGGCCTATGATTACATTACGTATTAATTCTAGAACTTCATAAGCCTAACATACTAATTCATCCACTTAGTTCAAAAGTAAACAAGTACAAACTTTCTGATTGGCTAAAAGTTGGCATGACGTCGATCACACCTACGGAATGAAATGTACAGTACTTGCGAATTCTACATAGTGAGCTGACCCTCTTTGACACTGTTGCATACAATAGACTAGAACATGCAACACTGTGTACAGTAGTATTGAAAATACGGGTGAACACATCTACGTTCTAAATATCAACTTGTATCATAAACTGTGTATGCATGAGTAATACAGTATCTTGTTTTTTCAGGCAAATACACTGGGCCTTATATAGGCTGATATGAAATACATAATATTTCACACGATGTCAAGCTATGAACACATCATCTACTGTAACTGAGCATACTTTGCTTAGCCAGTGAAGAAAAAAGGTTCTTGTTGTCTGCTACTCTGTATCTGAGAAAGCTCATGAGATAATTTCACCTATTTTTATTACCTGACATCAAGGAGAGTAAAGTTTATTACAACTTGTGCCGCCAGGTGCTGTTATTTTTTTAGGTCATAGTGGATCTTTACAGTATGTTCCTTGTTTGAATATGGATAGACGTTTCGCTGTTTCAAGAACAAGCCGCAAATGTTTGAAGTGTCATCAACAAAAGTTTAAAGTTGGGGAAGTAAATTTAACATTTCTTTCACTTGAGGATTTGAGTCTATTTCTACTGAGCAGTAGCCCTTTCTGTTTTGACCACTCAGTATGTCTTCATACCTTTTAAGCCTCCGTACTTCCCTTCAAGATATGCTTTGGATTCAGGAAATGGGGCTGTGATATTTGAAGTATTAACACAGTTACTGCAAATTGCTGATGAGTCCATCCAATGAGTAACAACAAAGAAAGTAGAGATCATTTACAGTAAATGGAAATGAACACATAATTTTATCTGCCACTTTGTTTTCATCTTCCAGTCAGCTATAAAATGCCACTCCAGCAAGCTCATACAGTACATTGTCTCAGACACTGAATTGTAGACTGCACCAGAATCTCGAAAAGGCCTTAGTTGAAACTATACAGAACAACGCACATTTTCCTTCTCCAGTCTACAATAGTTACAGGCGTATAATTGCAGTATTTTGTGATTTCTTACCTGGGGTTACGAGGGGGCTACTTCTCAAAATTATAGTTTTCATGTTCATCCAGAGGGCACTTTTTGTTTTCAGAACTTGGGGTGTTTCATTTAGAAGTTGGGGCTGGGGGATTGTTTTCAGTCATTTAATAATCAAATCTTCATACACTATGTATTTACACCCTGTATCAGGCTCTTTGGTTAGTTTAATATAGGTCAGTTCTAAAGCATGAGGTTGAACATGATGCGATGTATTTAATACTTGAGTTACAGTTATTCGCAAAAATGGAAGATTGTGGAAATACAGTTGATAGCACCTACAGTACAGTAGTCCCCCAAAATCGTGATTAGATGAGGAGCTATTTTGAGTAAACAGGGAGCTACTTTTCAGATGTTTGTAGGACTTCATTATTCTCTGAATGGAATTTAATCTATTGGCTAAAATTATAATCATCATTTCTAACACCCAAACGGAGGTAATTTTAATACAGAAAACATCGGGTCCCTATGTTCTTTCAGGTATTAAACAGGCACTACAGTGTAAAATTTCCCTTTATCAATTCTGACAGTACAACTGGGCACTAAATGATAGGGACTGGAATGCTAAGGCTGAACTACAGTACCTAAGCTGTGACAGTGAGGCAGTGTATCACTCAAGAACAAGAAGTCCAAAATGAATTAATGTATTTTATGCTTTTGCGGGGATATTTCCATACATCTTTTCCAAAAGTAGAGTATTGTACTGTGGCTTTGAAACAGTTGGGAAATTTTAACAATGATGAAGGCTTTGTTTTATGGAGAAGACATTATCACCCCTGCTAACCTACATTTTTTGTGCATTATATTCAAAATCTATAGTACATTGCATGCTTATAGTACTTAAATGTAGTGCTTCTTTAATTTTTGAAAGTTGACTGACAGATGGCATGATATTCATGTTAGACATTTTTCAGGTGACACCTAAAGTATTATAAACTGCTCTAAATGTGTACAAGTTTGAACATTTACAGGCATGTACAGTAGCAAAAAGTTTTATTGTCATTCACCATCTGCTCTCAAGTACTGTTAGGTCCTGTAATTAGTGATCCTTACTGTTCACAGCTGTGTATATTATAATATATTGTGTAAAGCCAAGTAAAAAGAAATTATATACTTAATAAGTAACTCTGCCCATGCCCAACCTGAAAAATGATCTTGACCTCAACTTTTTTGTTTCTCCCTGTGGGCTGGGGGAGTCTAATTTAGAATATGCCCATGGTATTCCCCGCCTGTCGTAAGAGGCGACTAAAGGGGAGGACTTGGAACGGATTTGAACCGACCTTGAAACCTAACTTGAACCTGAACCATTTTTGAAAATGTTTATGAACTTTAAGCTGACACTTTATAACACATTTGTGTTGGTGTGTTGTTAAATCAGATCTAACTAACTCAACTTTTTTGTTTATAACACTGAGATTATCAAATTCTGAGTAAAAAGATTTGCCTGTTTTGTTTTAAATCCTGGACAATTGGACAAACTCATTATCACACATTTGGGAGATACTTGTCTTTTAGAAATAAGTATGGAACATCAACAAACTACTGTATTCTATTTACAGTTGAATGAATACTCTGTGGCATTGCAGATAGATACCCCTGTAAGGGTTGGCCTGGGTCCATGTCCATTTCCACTTCCACTTTAACACTCTTGCATGTGCTCCCTTGCAACCTGACACAATTGGCATTACCCTTAGTGTATTTTTTTTCAAGGCCTAATGTTCTTCTCACTGACTACTACATGTCATTTTTGGTTCCTTGCGGTAGCAAAAGGAACCTATGTAGTCAGCTTGGCGTGTGTGTGTGTGTGTGTGTGCGTGTGTATGTGTGTGTGTGTGTGTGTGTGTGTGTGCGTGTGCGTGTGTGTGACACTTGCTTCGGTACGCTGTATCTCAACAAGGGAAAGTTGGACTAAACTGAAACTTGGTATATGGATCTGTCATAGTGAGAAGGTGTGCCCTATTGTTTTTGGTGGAGGTCAAAGGTCATGTGGGGTCACCAGGGGTCAAAGACCGAAAACCTTGTTTGCACGATATCTCAAGGTAGGAAGCTTGGATAAATTTTATACTTGGTATGTAAATGCATTATGGTGAGAAGATAAATGCTGTAGCTTTTGGTGGAGGTGAAAGGTCATCTGGGGTCACCGGGGGTCAAACACTGGAAACTTGTTGTTAGCACAGTATCTCAAGGTCGGAAGCTTGGATAGATTTCATACTTGGTATGTGGATGACTTATGGTGAGAAGATAAATCCTGTCATTTTTGGTGGAGGTCAAAGGTCATTTGGGGTCACTGAGAGTCAAATACTGAAAACCTTGTTAACACAATATCTCAAGGAAAGAATCTTGGATAGATTTCATACATGGTATATAGATCCACCATATTGAGAAGCTATGCCATACAGTTTTTGGTGGAGGTCAAAGGTCATCTGGGGTCACCAAGTATCAAAAACTGATAACCTTGTTGTTAGCACAATATCTCAAGGTAGGAAGCTTGGATTAATTTCATACTTAGTGAGTGGATGCCTTATGGTGGGGAAAATATTTTTTGGTGGAGACCAAAGGTCATCTGGGGTCACTGGAGGTCAAACTCTGCAGACCTTTCCAAGTCTATATCTCCGTGTAGGAAGCTTGAATAGATTTATGCTTTGAGATGTTGCATTAAATCCAGCTGAAAACCCATATGAGTTTTGTCAGATGTCAGAGGTGAAATCACCAGATGCCAAAAAGCAAATTCCCAAGAATTCCTAAAGTCAAATATAAGCACAAAACTGTAACATTCCAGCACATTAAGATCACATTCACCCAATGACTGAATGATGTGGGACATCTTTCAGAGATTCCAAATATTTCAGTTTTAGTTGAAATTATAGTATTACGATTTTAATCCATAATTCTGCCATTGTGAAAACCTGCATCAAATATCGCTTTTTAATATTGCAGAAGATTCTCTGCCCACAAAGCAGAGGACTTGTGAAAGTTCACTAGACAGACATTTGTCCTTAGATTAGGACATGTGAGCTTGCAGAAATTGGAAATTGGAATTAATTAAATGCTACTATGGGTTGTTAGTTTTATGAAGAGAACTAAGTTACTGGTCATTTGGATCAGATACCATTGAGCGTGCATGAATTGTGATTGCTTAATTGAATAAAACAAATTGTAACTGCATACTGTGTGTGTTGATATCCCTTGAAGAGCCTGTATTTCTTCAGAGCAATTTATTTATGCTTGAATGTGTTAACACAAGATGTGTGTTGTCTACAGAGCAGATTTTGTGCATCTACAGAAATACTGGTTCATTCAGTAGTTGGCTCAGTGTCATTACATTCAGCAAAGAACCACAGTGCCCATTGGGCTCTTGTTTCCATATGCTTTCACAATTTGAAATTGAAAATAATTAGTACAGCAATTCAGGGCTCGAAATAAGAATTTTAAAGGGCAAAGCCAATTGGCCTCTGGCTGGCAGAAATATGTAGAGGCTCAGAGGCCAAAGCAGTAGAGGAAATAGGCCAAAACTTTGAAACTAAAGCACACCAGTTAGAAATAATATGGAAGGGCATCAAGGGAATTACAGCATTTGGTAAAATTGATTTTTAGGGGCATCAAGGCAAAGTGAAGGGGCCAGACTGCAGCGGCCTCTGGTGCATCCAGTTATTTCTAGCCCTGGTGTACATATATACTGTACTGTACCTTCACGGGAACCTTTAGTTTCATTTTCAAAATACTGTTGGGTATTGGCCTCAAAAAACGTTTGCAGCAGCCTAACTTTTTTCAAAACCACCAACTTCAGTGCTTTTGATGTCAACATTGCCAATCACCAACCTGGTACAAAACCTAATACTACAGGCAACTTGTCATATTTATGCAAATTACACAGCAGAGCACAGTATCTCATTCCTCTTACCATGGACCTTCAGTATAGTACAGTATTGTACCTTGTGGCAAGGCCATGTTAATACATGGAGTACCAGTCACACAGAATGAGAGTAGGCCTGTCATTGACCCCTGGCTTAAATGTCACATAGCTGGTACATGCTGTCTCATCTCAGTGAAGGTTTCACTTTCTGCATTGCATAGTTTCCTTAAAAAAAATTTAATTGATTACAATTGAAGGGTAGGCTACAACCTTTATATTAAAACAATCAAGTCTTGTCCCAGTGATGCTGACACAACTGTGACCCAGACATGCAAAATTGCAAATGAAGTGAAAATAATGGCACATTATAAGAGCTTCTGTGGCCTACATATTGTAATGCACTCATTATTGTAAAGTCAAAGTACTATATACCACTTGACATAGACATTCAGATATGTTCTTCAGTATTCTTCAGTCGTGTAAAAAGCATGAGAAGGCTGTCATAGAGAATGAAATCTAATGAGTGGTACATGTGTACATGTGCAGTCACTACTAAGATTTATGGACAGTATTGTAGATCTGTCATTTGTCAGTTACAGTACTATATAAATTTAAGCTCAGTTATGGATACGGGTAGCAAATATAAGAAGGTGCTATAAACAGCATCCATGGTTGCTCATATTCACCTTTTTGAAGGAAGTTGACCAATGTTGACAGTGTGGTCTGACGCAAAGCTGAAGCACTGATGGAAACTGAGGAGTTTGAACAGTGTCTGCAAGCTTATTAGAAATTAAGGAGTCAGTCAACCAGTATACTGTAAAGTATTATTAAGACATTATGGAGAAGACAAGTCAGATGTAAAGTATTAAGTCAGAGTAGCAGCATCAAATTACAGTATGAGAAAGTTTAGTTGCAAGGATCATGTTACTGTATGTACACCATTTATTATGTAGGCTTGACAGGTATACAGTTGAATCAAATAATACCAGTAAACTCATTAACTAATATTATGAGCAATTATTGGTTGTCTTGGTTACTGGTTTTTGTAAAATGGAAGACCAGATATGTTTAGCATCTGGTAAACTGGGAGATCATCCACCATTCTGCAGTTGTGCATTTTTTTTTCTCAGGTAGAGTGCATTGTACAGTACAGTAGTTTAGCAAGTCCAACATTCACATGCAAGATAGCGCAACTTTGCAATCTAGGCCCTTCACTAGTGACTTGATTTTCGGTAATTCCAGGTCCATAAGCATATATGTTCATTACATGATTGGGACAAAGTGTGACTTAAGCTAGCCATACATAGCACACCGCAACCCAACTCGATCGTCAGGTCGCCAACAGTTGTGAGGTGTGCAAGAGTTTAAGACTGCGATTGGCAGTTCTAAGATCAGTTTTAAGTCGCGCCGACTTCAGTCGGGAAGAACCAACATGTTCGTTCTTCCCGACTGAAGTCGGCGCGACTTAAAACTGGTCCTAAAACTTTCAGTCGCAGTCATAAACTCATGCACACTATACGACTATTGGAGATCCAACGATCGAGTTGAGTTGCGGTGTGCAAAGTCGTGTAGTGTACCGCTGGCTTTACAGTAATTGTAATCATGTTTAAACAAAGAGCTATGCTCCAAATTCAACCAAGGAGCAGAGAGGCAGCTCTGTTGTGTAAATACTGTTTAAATTGCATAGATCTACGGTACATGGCCGAGACAGAAAATGGCTGTCATTATACTGTAACTGAACCATTCAGCCTCAACAATAACTAGGGCTGTGACCGTTTAGCGATTAATTGCAAAACGATCGCATGTGAAATAAACATGTACTAAAACACAACTTGCGATTAATCACAAAAATGGTTTTCTTTTCCTTCCATTTTATTATCCACTTGAACATAAAATTCCATATCTATTGCCTACCTTACCTTCTCACAAATCTTTTTAGTTTTATTCTTACCATCTGCATGTATAAATCTCAGTGTTTTTATGTTAATCTTACCCAAATACAATTACTGTTGTCATACACATATACATCTCCATGAAACACAATATGGTAGTTCCAAAATATAGACCCAGAGCTCCTACATAGGCAATAATTGTGATTAATCGCTAAATGATGGTAAAATTATGCAATTAAACATTTAATAGTTTTGCTACGTGTTCATAGATCTATGAAACTATCTCAATTTAGTTTTTTTTTTCTTTGCAAAAAGCATTGTGCATTGCAAGAGTTCTGACTGTTGTATCATATGAAAATGTGAAGGTGTGGGTGAACAAACGATTCATGAGAAACAAAGTAATGATTTTCTTCCTGTGAGAATAATTTTTGAAAAATAAAATGACCCATCTACTTTTTTTTTTGGTTAAATTCTTATTCATGACACCCCGAAATTTTTCACAGGTAATATCAAGTTTGTTAATTTAGCATTCTATTCTCATACTGTACATTCTGGTTGTGAAATTATCTGATTTGGAAGATCACATTGTCAGATGCCGTATTTTAGGGTCTACTACATACTGTACAACAATTGTCTGGAAACTAAGGCCTGCAGCCCCCTTTAAGGAGGTCAATATTTTTTGGGTTGGGGAGGGGGAGGGGTAGGGATAAGAGACTCAGAATGGTTGAAAATGCAAGAGGATAAGGAGAGGGGGTGTATTAAGTCGATTCTGAGTGCTGGGGGCTGCTATGTACAGTATCTTTTTAGTTCCAGACCCTACTGGACTGTAGATATCTACATCTCTCTTCTCTCATCACTAAAGTTCTGCTCAGAATTTAAAGCCAGACAATAAATTTCAGATTCCTCCCTTTAGAAAGATGCATGTCACTTCAATTTTGATTCCTCATACACTGTGACCATGTTTTCTGGTGATAGACGAAACATTCCATCTCTAGTTGCACGTATTTTTTTGTCTAAAGACAAACAGCATCTTTTGAAGCAATTAAGAGCTGCATATTAAATAAGGTTGTGTAAGGCTTGGTTTTGCAGTATCACCAGAGGCATCATAAACCTTTTTAAGTCACTCAGGCTGCTTTGAACTGCTCCAGAGAGCCATAGTACGACCCTGGAGGGACAAATTATGTGAAACGTTAACATGAAGCCATGGCTGTATTAATGGGTGTAGCTAAGCTGCTGTTTGTCAACAGAGTGAGTTCATTTTGTGTTTACTTTGTAAAATTCATTCTACACATTTCAGAAGTCCCACAATGGAATTCATCAGTAGTATTTCTCTTTTGAGTTGTGTGATGGAAATCACTAAGTAACAGTTAAATTTGCTCGCTTGAATTCAAACGTGCTTTTAATAGTCAATGACTTTGTCCCCTTTTGCAATACAGGAACTGAATACATTCAGTTTATTCATTGTTAGTAATAACAATATATACATACATACACACACACGCACGCACATACACACGCACGCACACACATACATACATACATACATAAATATATTTTGAGTGCATACTGTAGTGTGTACGGTGTGCACTAATCAACTTGGAAGCCCAATGAAAGTTGTGGAATGTGATATTACTGTATGAATGCAGCTACAGTAGCCAATCGAGGAGCAGTCTACATCTGTCTGGGGCATTTATTGGTTTAAAAACTGTCATTAGGGACAGCATCATGATAAATTCAGTGTTCATTACACTCATATTATGTACTGTATACTCATTTAAAATCACGAATGTATTTACCTAAAGGAAGCTGAGGATGCTTATTTGATTTTATTAATAGGAGTGAACAAAAACAGTTCAACAAAACTGAAGTTTTGATGGCTATATTTGTTTTTCTTTCAGATTTCCTGTTCAAGTTTTTGGTGATTGGAAGTGCTGGAACAGGGAAGTCCTGTATTCTTCATCAATTTATAGAAAACAAATGTAAGTTTAAAATGAAAACATAGGGAAGAATTTATAGAACATAAATTATTTTGAAAGGAGGTCAAAGATTTATAGGCACTAGCATGAATGTGCTGTTATATTTCTGTTTACTGTTTCTGAGTGAATGGCAGTATTGTTTAGTATTGTTAAATTGATTGCCAGTATTGTTTAGTAAACTTTCTTGCACATACATGTACTAGCAGGGCCATACCCACGAGTTTTAACGTGGGAGGGGGTGGAGTGGGTGGTGGATGGAAGGGCTCACAGGGCTCAAAATAATCAGTAGCACCGACAGCCATGGCTGTCAGGCCCTTTCTGATGGCTGTGGTGCCCCTCAGTCAATGTCCTATGAAATAACAGACCAACAGCCAGTTTACTCATTTTTGCTGTGCCCTTTTTCAAGCTTATTTTGAGCCTTGGACTCAGAAACTTGTAATGTGAACTATAGTAAGTGTGCAGTGTAGCAGAGATACAGATACAGCAATTCACTGTGTGTGTTTGGGAGGGGGGAGGTGGGGGGAGGACACTTCAGTGAATGACTTGAACTACCATTAAGTGCTTACTTGGTGTCATCTTTCGCAGACTCATATAATAATGATAGAAACTACTGAAGAGGCTTATATTTATGGATCTCATATAGGCCTACATGCATTTTTTACGTACTCATTAGCTCATTCCTAAGAACATGATGTTTGATTTGTCTGGACTGCTGTAAAAATAGGTGGCTAATTTTAGTTACCAGTGTAAAATTTTACAGAAAGTGAAGTAAAAATGTT
The DNA here is from genome assembly GCA_029531755.1 of Holothuria leucospilota. Lineage (NCBI taxonomy): Eukaryota > Metazoa > Echinodermata > Holothuroidea > Aspidochirotida > Holothuriidae > Holothuria > Holothuria leucospilota. The sequence goes on along the minus strand of CM055963.1, from coordinate 23,599,887 downwards.
TAATTATACTTTGTTATACCACCCAAAGGAACATAAGAGGGTGTACATGTACAGTATTTTTCAGGGTTGTTCCCGTTACGCTTTGAAAGTAACTCGTTATAGTTACAGTTAATTCCGTAAAATTGTAACTCGTTACAGTTACTAGTTACAATGTTGAAAAAGTAACTAGTTACAGTTACTTTTGACTAAAAAGTAACTAGCTACATTTCAAAAGTAACTCGTTACTTCAAGGTGAATATACGGTACCTCGGTACCTGAAATGGAGGGGGGGGGGGGCATAATTAGATAGTAAGACGGGGGCACATGAGACGACCGACACCTCATTTGTGCCGGTTATCCTTAGGTGTTCCCCAAAGAAAGTCAATGAAGCTAGCTGATCTTCAATGGGCATTGTCGCAGAGGCTCCTAATGCTCAACATGAAGCAGCGAATCATGATACTGTGTCGGAGCTTACGCAAACTATTTGTTAGAGGAATATGGTTATAACCAAAACTTTTCCAGTTACCAAAGTACTTCTTTGAGGGTTGAAATCTTTATACTCCCATCACACAGTCGGCTAATTTAGAGAGGTTAGCGGCTATGCCGGAAAGGGGAAGAGCGTTGTTTCAGCAGTAATTAAAGTCTTCACCCCTCAAGGGCATAAATATGGTATAATAAGAGGATGAATACATTTGTTAGCAGTAAAATTTTAAAACCTCACCGCTAAGGTTGGGCTAAGTGATATTTCCCCATAAATTTCAAGTTTCACATTGTGTCGATATAAAACAGTGCATAGAAATGGTGATACTATGCAGTTTATACATGCAGATCATGTGCACATAATTCACTTTCCCTTTACAATAGGTAAAGCTTTAAGTCGGACACTTCTCTTTCCAATTAGCTTTGTTAGGATACTTTTAACGCCATTGACCATTTCAATATTCTGCTGTTTTTTTTATATTAACCGTACTATTATTCCAGTGTAAGGAGTTACGGACATTGAAAAGAATATGATATAGCCTAAATTCATACGTTTGATTCATCAAATAAAGATACCATACATTAAGGTGTAGCGGTATTGCCAATATAAAATATCGATATACCGACCTGAAAATATCGATAATATCGATAATATCGATATTTTCGCAGAATGGGTACGCACACTATACATATGAAAAAACGAAGTATGGGAAGGTATTACCATGTACCCGGCCCCTGACGACTTAAATGCCGAATTTTACTACGTTGGTAGCGAAAAATAATTCAAGATTTGTGCAGAAAAATCAAAAAAAAAAAAAGTGTGTTTGCATTTAACATTTGAGTATTTGCAGTCGCGAAGTAACTTTCAATTACTTCTTTGGGAATATGTCTTATATAGCTTTTAGTGTTACTTCAGCATCACACCAGACGATCAAATATCCCTCCATCTCGCTAAAGCAACAGCCATGATCTATAAAAAAAAAAAATCTGTAGGAGGTCTGCCCCTAAATAACTACAAAATAGTTTCAAAATCTGTGATTATTGGTTTCACTGACCATACAAACATTTTCAAAACGAGTGGCCCAAACATTAGCGTAATTCCCACCCTTCACTAGCATGTGCTATGCCGATTCCTTCCACTATCAACAGCTTGTGTTTTAAATATTTTTCTTTCAAACAAAATATGGCATATTTTGATTCGCAAGTTTTGGGATAAGTAAAAAGTGTTCCTTTTGGACTTACGTAAGCCAGGGGCCTTCTCCGTTTGTCACAAAGAAGTACCTCTTCACCTAACTCTCGTAAAATACCTCGCAAGTAGTTCACTATGCAATGCTGCATCAAAACGGCCTTGTTTAGCTAGTCACTATATATCTAAAATACCGGCCGATATTTTCGATATCAACTATTCGTCGGTATTACACTCAACTATAACCACTAAGTTACTAGCAGTCGATATTTATACCTAGCTGATCTCTTGTATTCAGACATTCCAATAATCTATGAATGCAGTACTGCCCGTAGTGAAAATCCAGGCACCGTGCAGTCCGCTGCAGGTCTGCAGCTCGCTTCAGCTTCTCGGCACTCTCGCACGTGTCCGGTACCTGGGATGTCAGAATTTTCCCGAAACTTTCAAGCGCAGCTATAAGAACTTTTACGCAGCTATTTTTGCAGGATTATCCCCATCGTAGCGTCAGCGATCTTTTTTTAATGAATGGAAAAATATTACAGTCGAAACTACTCGCAAATTTCCGCCCAAACAAACAAAATATACATCCCACAAAATAGTTAAAAGAAACCCCTCGTATCAAAGTACGCTGATCCAGTCAAAGGTCACAATACTCCTATGTATGCTGCTGCATAGTTTGTTTGGAAGAGTCCAAACTGTAAATATTTTCTACAGTACTACACATGTTGCATGTACGGACTGATTGCGGCGTGTTCGTACATGTTTGCATACATTCATGTTGTCAACAGAATTAACATAAAGCTTCCCCAACGAAAAATTACGAAGCTGTACTAAACCCTGTGGCCTATGGAATCACATGCGTTGTACAGTATGTGTACCAACACTGAACTTCTAACGAATGTATTTGCGAAAATGTTACGTTATTTTATGTTTGTGGAACTTTACTCTGTGAGATAGTCTCAGATATATCATCCTACAGTAAGTCTGAATATCATGAAAAATTAGTTTACTTGTAAGGTCTCGGAATAAACTTGCATGCAGTAACCAGTTCTGTACAAAAAACTTTCGTGTCACTGATACGGCTCATGAGCTAGCTCTGTACATATTCAGCCATTTACGCCCCACATGTACTTTGGCAGTCGATCACCAGTCTGTACCGAATCTGCTGTGTACACAGTAGGCCTACATTGAAGTACTCCACTGCGTATGCAAACCGCAGAAATAATTCATACAGCATGCCCATATGCTCATAGCATTGTGCTGAACAGCTCAGTATTGTGCTAAGAAGGCCTCAAGAGGTGAACCTAGACCTACGTAAGCTAGGCAAAAGATTCGTTAATAACTTGACTCTATCGATGCTTAGGTATCGGTTTTTAAACTAACACTCGTATCGGTCATGAGTCACTGCTGTTAAATATCGATATTTGTGTTGAGTGTCGCTATTTTAGAAGAATCGGTATCCAAGTGAATAGTAGAATATCGATATTAGTACTATATATAGACTTTACTATATATCGATATTTTTGAAAACGCATATCGACGATATTACTAAGGAGCAAATATCGACTAATATCGATAATATCGATATACCGCTACACCTTACCATACATGTTAAATTAGATGCATAAATGGATGCACGGTGTTTACCAACGCTTGGCACCGTATAGATTTACTGGGCTCCAACGCAAGAGTCCGGATTCGGTTAGCTTAATGCCGGTCTCAAGAGCGTTTTTCTAGATTAGGAATTTGCCCGGGATAGAAGGTTCCGGAATCGAAATTTTTACGGAATGTGATGTAACTGGACTCGGACTCGGAGTTCATTCCAGCCGAGTTCTCAAATATGAAAGTTACATTAAAAGTGTTTAAAGTTCCATTTGTGCACAATGTACAGATCTAAGGTATTGTCACATACAATCAACTAAATTACTCAGGAGGCCAGGCTATGGAAGTGAGTACAAACGATGACTTTGTTAATTAATGGTGGACATGTATGATAGAATTAAAACATCTGTATGTGTGATATGATATACATTGGCAAAAAGACTGGTCTCGGAATTGGTGCCATTGGAATCAAAACTGGCAGAAATTTGAGGATCCTGAGTAGTACCATGCTCGGAAAGATTCGGGAATCTAGAATCGCAGTTAGCTCCGACTCGGATAGGGTGAACACGGGTCCAGCCCTAACGTCTCAAGAGGCAATGATTAAACTTTCAAAGTAAGCTGGTATTTGAATGCCCATGGGCCACTTGAACCCGTTTCTCACGGTACACTGTCTCCACTGTGTCCTCTAAAGGACAATATGAGTAAACCAAGGCCCAGCTGACTTTACTTAGAATACATAAAGTCAGCTGAGCCTTAGAGGACCGTTCAGTATTTTTCAAATAATCGCACAAATCGGTCTCATGGATAATAAGCATTGATCTGTCTAATAAGTATTTTGACATACAGATCAATTTTAAACTTATTTCAATCAGGGAGTTGCTATTTGACAACTCCCTGGTTCAATAGACAATCAAGTGGCCCGGCCTGTAAGCCTGCAGCGTGTGCATCTAATATCAACTTCTGATTCTAATCGTGAATAAAATTTGATGTCGGTGAGGGCGACGTCGATAATAGCGATGAATGATAAATAGCCTATATCGAAAATAATTTTACATTTTACTACCAAAGTGTCATCAATTTGAAAATTTTCTGTTATTCTGTTATTAGCTCAAAGAAAATGCAATTTGTGGTCATTTTGACTATTTGTAACGGGAAAGTAACGGGACCCAAATGTAACGCCGTTACAGTTGCTTTTACTGTACACAGAATTGTAACTAGTTACTTGCTCCGTTACTGAAATGCAAATGTAACTCGTTACAGGGTTCCGTTACACAAAATGTAACTCGTTACAGTAACGGCGTTACTTCCCAACCCTGGTATTTTTACCTTCATGTCCTTATTTTACATCTCTGTACTGTTGAGGAAAGACCCTTTCTTTAATTTCTTTTCAGTCAAGCAAGATTCAAACCACACCATTGGAGTAGAGTTTGGCTCCAAAATCGTAAATGCTGGAGGAAAATCAGTAAAATTACAAATATGGGACACAGCTGGACAAGAAAGGTTCAGGTAAGCAGCATGCAAATTATGTAAGCTGTACACCCAAGAAGAAGGGTGTAACGGGATATGTAATGTAATGTTTACCATACTCTGATGACCCCTTCATCTTGACCACTTGAAATTTGGAAGACTATTGTTTCACTTTTTCATAAGAAAATAATTTTCTTTTGTGGTCTTCCATCTTGATACTGTACCAGCATTTCGTTTAGCCATAAATTTGTGGTAGTGCCATCATCATGCCAGTTCTCTTTTTAAAAGTGCACAAAAGTAGGCTGGAAATTTGAAATATCAGCCACTGGCTGTTATTGCTACTTTCTAAAATGTACCTGTTTAAATCAATTCCCACTTGCATTTAGATAAAGGAGCCTAACTGTACGTGTAATTTTCATCCACAGAAATGTATCCATGCACAGTATTTCAACCAGCAATCAGTCAGATTTATACTCATAATGCTTGGTGTCTTTGATAACCCTACTTTTAAAGTGTAGCCTAAAACTTGCTTTGATTCAAAGTCCCCACAATAACAAAGACACTTTATGTTAGTTTAATATTCTGCTAAAAGTTCATTCCTTTGGTGCAAAATTATCTGTATGTGGTAACGTACCTTGTTATGAAACAACACCTGAGATTCAGATTTGCTTTGCTTCGGCCAGCAAAACAGAGAGCTCACTGTTTTATGACTTATAAACTTAATAAATGTCATGCAATCCTTGGTTCTCAGTAAAATTACACCAAGATTGTTGCTTGAGGCTGTCTCTGTCACAACAGCCTTGCATTATTTTCTCATATTCTTGCACTTGGAGTTGCCACCCTTCACACTAGTACTGTATGTGCAGCTTTAATTCAGCTCATGTACAGATCACTCACATCATCGACTTCCTGGTGTCAGAATTGTCTAGCATTGTAGTTTGCTGCAGACAGAGAGTGTTTATTGCTTAAAGGGTATATGCAATCTCTCTATTGATCTCATGTTGAAACATCAGTTGGAGCAACCAGCTCTCTTCTTCCCGTACAAACCAGTGACTTCTCCAGCCTGTATTTGTCTAAAATAGTTGCCTAAGCAAAATAGTCTGTGGTTCACACACATAAAAAAATAAAAAAGTGGAAGAGCAACTTTTTTACAGGTTTGCATATCAAAAAAACCACTAAACTGAATTTAACCAAAGATTACTCATGACTACATGTAGTTATGGGTGGCAGTTCTAGTATCCAATATGCCATTCCCTTTCAGAATTACTAATTAATCATATTTTTTCCCTTAAATAGACCCACTTCCAAATAGCAATTGCAATGGATTGTGGGACTGAGTTCTGGTAGGCGATGTTGTTGTCAATGGCATTTTGCTGTGGCAAAAAAATGATGCACACCAAAATTCTATCCCACAATCCTTTGTAATTCCTATTGGGAAAAGAGTCTATATTTCACCATTTGATATGTACTGTACATCCCTCAGTCTCGGCCCCTTCCTCATGTCAACAATTAAAAATGTCACATTTGAGAAGTGAAGTGGCTAAATCACAATTACATACTTTGGTTATTACATTAAACAAAGGAGTTCTGTGAATTTTGTGGTTTATTAACAAACCAGTTTGTTACCTGGGTAAATATTACTAACTCCTCATATACTGTATGCATGGTGGTGTATGTAAATTCAAATTTAGGTGCCTGCATTTTCCCTTTAAAGTATGTTTTTGTCCTGTAAAGCTTGAAATCGTTTGTTTTCAGTAATGTGTAATACTCTGAATTCCCTGAAGATCCAATAAAGCTGAGAGTTTCAAAACATGTTTGCCATGGGGCCCGTGGGAATAAATGGGACAACACGCAGCCTGTAGGTCTTGGCAAGAAGACATTTATTCAATTATTTGCTGTAATTCATGTGGGCAAAAGAAAACTGTTAACTTGCTAGGTAGTAACCCGCATTTTAAAACTGGCTGTTCCGTCTTTCGCTATATTAGTAAGATGCCTATGTTGGTTTGTGCAGCCAGGACTGAAGTAGCAAAGTATAACTACCCTGCGGGCTAGTTAGAGACTAAAAGAAAAATAAATGTACCCCATCAAATTTGCAAAAGGCTATGCACAGTATGTGAGGTGAAAGCAGCATCGGTAGCCTGCCAAGCGGGGCAATATTGATTGCAGAGTTGACAATTGGGGCCGGTGGGAATGATCTTGGGAGGTTTGAAATTTGAAGGAAATGATGAAGATGGTCAATCACATGTGGAAGCTAATCATTGTTGTAAATCAATTGTGAAGCATAACAGTCCATCCAGAATAATTTCTCTTGTATTTCAGCACATTTCGCTGCACAAGCTGGTTTAAATGCGCCACAAATTTGTGTGAATATATATGTAACAATTCTTTACTACCAGTAGGTTTTCAACAATTTCAAGACAAATAATCCTTAAAACCCCTAAAACTGCTATGCAAAATTTAAATAAATTATGATTTATATTGAGGCTTGACATGAGTGTCAGATGCACATGTTCTTACTGCTTGTTATTGATGGATAAAATGTTTAGCGTTTAATAGGCTTTGAGCAATTGATGAGTACATATGAATGAAATACCACATTAAGGTTATCTGTAAACCACATTTGAATTCAGTTCTAGTTGTACTGAGTTATATAAATGTGAGACAGCCATAAATAGAATGATGCAAAGAGAGCATTCGCAGGGTTTTCTAGTTCTTAATTTTGATGCCTTCTAAGAGTCATTTCTCTCTGTACATGCCACCTTCTTATCTGTTTTTCTCCCTGGCCCCTTCCCACACCCCTTATGCCTTCCATCTGCTCCTTTGCCACACAAGATGAAAACTTTACTCCCATATATGTTGTATACAGTATGAGCAACAAGAATTGTACTCTATATTCCCTTGTCTTTGTATGTGTGTGTGTGTCAAAAGTGAATCTGTGCATGTTGTAAGTTAGTTATGGTATAAATTTATGATTGATGATGTAGGTAGAATAGCTATCAAAGTGAGCGTAATATGCCAGTTTCCACTCACCACCATGTGTGTTCATCTTCCACAGGTCTGTCACGAGGAGCTACTATAGGGGAGCTGCAGGTGCTCTTCTTGTCTATGATATAACCAGGTGAGATTTGTATTTAGAATGGGTGGGAGCCTCCCTCCAGACCATTTGATTTGGCCTGCGAGGCAGTTTATATAGGTAAATTCAGAATCACTTGGAGTATGTTGGTAAATTATCTTTTAGCTCCACTTTTTATCCTGCTTATATTATACCAGTTTTTGGATATTTTGTGTAAATATGCCATGAAATAGCACTACCATACAGTATATTACCAAAACACTGGCATGCCCAATGTACTGTAACATGCCTACCATTTCCTTAGACATAAACTAGGTGCAGAATTCTTGCACTCAATGGTAGTGAAAGCCTTGTGTGGGATATGGGCTACATGGCATTGAACAGAAGTGCAATATCACATGTATAGGCCACCTACTTTAAGAGTATGGAACTCAGTGGGCATTGTGGTGTTCCCATAAATGCTGGCATTAGAACTCCTGTCCCACCTATGAACGAATTAAAATTTAAAAAATGAAAAATTTTGTAAAGTGAAGCAAAAAATTGTTCCACATATGCAATCTTTTTGGGTGCTTTTCTCAGACATAGAATCCCCCTGCCCTCCTCCTAAGCCTTTCAAAAGACCCTTTCATCCTGTGGACACTTTGTTATTAAACTGTTGCACTTAAAAACTCATAATTAAAAAAAATTAAAAAAAAAAACTTGTAAAAAAAAAAATTTGTAAAGAAGCAGTTGATTATCCACCCATTTCTCTTCAACACCAAAATATGTTTTCTAAGGCAGTTGGTAATTTTCACTTCATGTTATGAAAGTCACTTGTGTTTCTGTTGATTGCTGTTACCATACATAAATGGGTTGCCATTGTGGGGGGGGGGACATTCCCCCCCCCCCAATAGGAAACTTTGCATATCATGGTCTCTTTCACACTTTTAGTGATTACAGGTATGTACTCATACTCACAGTTGAGGTGAATTACCTGTACTTGTACTCATGAGAATGGATTCGTACTCGTACTCACAAATTTTTGAAGTTATGCATTGAGGCTAAAGCAAAGTTTTGTACTGTACTCATTAAACAGAAGCGTACTTACACTTCTACTAACAACTATAGACACTCCACTCATACTGGTACTGATGACAATGTCCTCACATGACAAGTCTGGTCTCTATTCACCGAAAAAGAAAACGTGATAAGAGTTTAATATGGATGACTGCATTCCTTACATCTCAAAAATGTCCTATTTTGAGGGGGGGGGGGGGGGGCACGAACACTAGTTGTATGGATTAATATAGTGTAAGGCATTGTGACTTCAAAGTATTTTGCCGGGCCAAAATAAAAATTTCTTACAGCCACTATTAGCTGTTCATACTATTCATAGTATCAGTTTCATGTTCATGTTTTATGTATGAGACACAACACCCATTCAAGGACACATGCAGTCTGGTTTGGATTAATAATGTTTGAAACATCTAGGAATACTATTTTGTGAGGCAATAAAACATGAGATCTTTTGAATCATGTATCACTTAAAGCCTAGTTTTTCAAACTTTTGTCTCTGGTACATTTTAATATATCCAGGTTGTCAGTGATGAATGTGCATGTAATTCAAGGACAAAGATTCTCATGTATGCACATAAAAGATAGTTTGTTTTCTGTGCAAAAGTAAATAACAAAGTGTTATTATTTTTTATGATCGATGATGACTTTGTAAAGATACGAGAGTTCTTACTTGTACAGTAACATCTTCCTTCATGGTGAGAACCTTGTCTTTTACATTTTCTCGTAATCAGTGCTGCTTCCAGAGGGAACATTAAGTTGTAATAAAGTCTGATGAGTTTGATTTATAGTTTCATTGACTTGTTATCTCATATGGTAAATGGTTTGCGTGCAGAGGGTGATCGCAGTGTTGCTAGTAGGTATGGTGCATTCATTTTGTGGGAGTGTGAAGAAAAATTTTACTTAAGAGGGTTCTAGCCAGGCCATTACAACTGAATGTCCAGTGAGGTTTTCAAATTTGTATTCAGAGCCGAGTTTGAAAGATACCTTAAGCATCCAGTTTGGATTTTAGCTCACAGTGGTATAGAACTACTAAAGAAATGTTTTTGAAATGTTTCCTGTGGTGGTGAGTTGGATATAAATGCTGAAAGCATCTGACATTTTGGTTACATTTAGAACATTCCTAGAAAGCCTGATTAAAGCATCAGTGCTTCACTATCAAAATCATAGAAACAGGAGTATCAGGGTACTGATGAATATGAATACAGGTAAAGGTACCAGACTGTGAGCATAAACTGTACTCACCATGATTGTGTGAACCGATTCATGGAGTGAGTCACACAAGGTCTCTCTTTTATAGGTCAGAGGAGAACTTTCCCAGAAGATTTGTCTCACCCCCACCCCTAGCCCAACCCCCATGATCTGCCAAAGATAGCATCAGTTACATACAAGCCACATATACCAGTAATATTAAAACAAGTTGTAACTGGAAGAGGATGACGGTTCCTACTCCAGAATGGTGATCACCTACTACCCCCCCCCCCCAAAAAGAAAAGCAAAACAAAAATATGACAAAAACAGGACAGTACACTAGGAATTTGCTATACCTCTAAGCAGTTTCATCAATTTTACAAAATAATCATCGTCTTTGGTTTCCTTCTCTCTAGCCGTGAAACTTACAATGCACTTTCAAAATGGCTGACAGATGCCAGGACGCTAGCAAGTCCAAACATTGTCATTATCCTCTGCGGCAATAAGAAAGATCTAGATGCGGATAGAGAGGTCACATTTTTAGAAGCAAGCAGATTTGCTCAAGAAAATGGTGAGAAATTTTGGTTTTTTTATAGGTAATCTTAGTTAGTGCCTAGCCTCACTCTTTTCCTTCATAGTGATCTACAGGGGATAGGTTGTTTGTTACTGATAAGCTTTTTAAGTAGTTTGGCTGTATGGTATATTTTTGCTAAAATGGTCCTTTCTCCACTTTTCTATGCTTCTGAAAAAGGAAATGTTTTGAAGACATTTGAAATGAATTTCAAAACTTATTAATCATGGCTAATGTCATGTCTTCCTTCAGGCATACTCAAAATTAGAAAGTAATTTATACATCAGCTAATTGCTCACTTAGGGCAAAAATGACAAAGCAGAAAACTATCATTAAGTGTACCATGTGATTTATGCATGTTATTCAAACCAAAATAACTCATGAAAGGGAAATTTTGTTTTTGTGACACAGAAAATTTTGGTACCATTAAGCCTTGATTTATAGATGTAGAATAATATTCAGTTCAGTTGATCTAGCTTGGTAACTTCATCATCAAGAAATAAGGTTCTTACAGAAAGAAATTCACCGCTGTCTAGAGCCTGAATAATTTGTGTACCCAGACTTTCAAGTTTTCAAATGATCCAGCATTCATAAATTTGTGATGTGTAATATTTTGGGGGAAAAGCTATTGCCAGAGGTTATTGATATTAAAGGCTGAGTGATCTAATGATGATAAAAGCTATTTCCTATTTGCATCATGTTGATACAATGTAAACAAGATACTTACCTTTAAGGCAGAAATGAACGATAAGGCAGAAATGAACGAAGGATCTTTTTTACAGAAACCTTAATAAATATTGCGATTTACCTCTCTATATTCTGACATCTGTATGTTTCAACACACGTAACCCTAAAAACTTCCCTGAACTTACCTAAACCTTTATCCTAACACTGACCTCATTATAGACTTTTCAGAATATCAAGAGATCGGAACAATGAGAAGCTTGAACAGAGAGCTAGTCCCCCAAATTGCAGTGTTGTAAGGGTTACATGTATATTGTCTTCAGATGGTCTTTAAAACAAGTACTTAAAAGAGAACAAAGGTTCAGGGGCATCAGTAAGGTTAAAGAAAGGAGAAAAAAGTTTCAAGTAGCATCCAACACACTGCATCTTTATGCCTTGCTCTGTTATCAAGATATTGCCATATGTATAATTCACAAGGAAGCTGCGGTATTGTAGTATTAGTTGTGAACAAGTGGTTTTGACTGTCCAAAGGAAAAAATACTTTGAATGTTAAACATATGGGAATAAATTTTTGCAGTGGCAAATTTGTAACAGAATTGGTAGTGAAAGGTACTGTGAAAAAAAAAAACAAGCAGAAACTCCTTTTGGAATTGGTTTAAAACCTGCTAAGTGAGTTTGTGGCATAGAGATTTTAACGTGTTATTGTTGGTTTCGATGAAAAGAGAAACCTATGTGGTCATGATTGCATGTGTGTTTGTACATGTGTGTGTATGTATTTGTGATGCTTAGCTTGTTAACATGATATCTCAAGAAGGGAAACTCTGACAATTCTAAAACTTGGCACATAGGTGCCCCCATGTTCAGAGGAAGAACGGTATTGTTTTTGGTGGAGGTGAAAGGTCATCTGGGGTCACCAGAGGTCAAAAAGCAAAGCATCCAAAGAATTCCCAAGATCGTCATCTGGGGTCACCACAGGTCAAAATGCAAAATTTCCCAAGAATGCCTTAGATGAAATGTTAACACAAACCTTTTTTTCCAACATGGTAAGATAGCATTTGACCAGTGACTGAAAGAAATGGGACATAATGGCATTATTCGGAGTAAAACATATATTATCGAAACCTTGCTGCATTTTTACCTTGTGGTTGAGCAAATACTTTTGATTTTTTGGGAAATACTGCATGCTCATCATGGATATGAAAAGTTAAGTGAAGAATATGTCATGGTTTGGCAGAAAAAGGTCCTTTGAAAAACACAACATGTTACAGTTTGTTGTTAAGTGGTTCATTGAAGTTTAGAAAGTGTCATGTTTCAAGTTAACAATACTTTTCTTCCTTCAATCAGAAATGATGTTCATGGAGACAAGCGCATTAACAGGAGAAAATGTGGAAGAGGCTTTCTTGAGGTGTGCCAGATCAATTCTTACCAAAATAGAATCAGGTGAGCAAGGATATCAGTGTCAAGTGGCATTAAGATTTGAGTTAGTGTCATAACCAGCGTTATGGTTATTGGAGACTAACAGTCCGGGGGGGGGGGGGGGTGATGAGGGGGAGGAGAGACTATGGTGGTAGGAATAAAAAATGAAATATCTATTTTGAGAGTGGCACCATTACACACTTTGTTGGGAAACTGACTCCATAGATGATAACAAATTTACTTGTACACTTCACTGTTCCAAGGTTGCTAAGGTTGCTGTGGTTTGCTTATATAAAATGTTAACGAAAAATGCTTTAAGTTTTGTTTTTTCAAGTTGAAGTAATACTGTATCATTGACTGGGAACAGTTATCCTTTTGTAAGGTTTGAAGGCTATGGTTTAAAATCAAACTTTGAAAAAACAGGTTTTGAATGTATAGCATGGGAATTTGGAGGAGAGTGAGCATTGGAAAAAATGCCTAACAGGCAGTATTTGTGCAAAGATGTGTGCTTGTTGTATTCCCGTAACTGAGTTCAATTATCCTGCAAAGAAAATAATTGTCCGTAGGAATATCCACACCTTTACACTGTAGCTGTCTAAACCAGCCAGTTATACAACAGGAACATCCACAGTGTAAAATGTCATGCAAAACTGTAAAAAATCTCTCAAAAAATTCTTCAAAATTGAGAAGTGTTGAGACAATAACGGTGATATTGGAACTTGCTGATAACCGACTCCAACTTAATATGGGCCTGATACCAATACTGATAACAAAGTAAAACATTACATAAAAGTCAAGCTATGTTTACTATGGTAGGCCTATGAGGCCATGTGTTTACATTGCCAAGGGAATGTATTAACGGTAGCTTGGACTTAAAAATCCACGTTTAAGTGATTGGTGTATCGGTAAAGCTGCCATTCTGTCGATATATTCCTTGGAAATGTCCGGCTATATACTTGCACTTTCTGCTTCACTTTAACTGCCCAGTAGGCCTAACACATTTGTTAAAATTTCCAGCAAAAATCACCATTGTAACTCACAGACAAATCTCTGAAAAGATGCTAAGGTTGTTCGATCATAGCGTATAATTCCATAATTCCCAGTGCAGTGCAAAAAGCGACACTACACTGTATGGTTTAATCCCCTATCTAGCCATAGATGCTCACCTACGTGAATCCTACTGTAAAACACAAAGTATACTACAGTACATTCACAATGACAGTGTCCTTGTGCTACGTATGTTATGTGGGCTGGGGCCCTTTCACTGTACAGTATGCTGTGTGTAGTACAAGTCTGGGCCTGTCTTAGCAATGCTTGCATAGATAATCACTACAAGGAACGCACATTATCTTTCTCTCAGAAGGGGTCGCGAAATTGAAATACATCATGCTAATTTCACACAAGCTCAACAGTTCATCTGTCTTAAATGTATTATTTTCTTTGTGACACCCATGTAATCTTAAGTGAAATAAATGCAAAAAAATTTTAAGTTGAGTTATTTATTTCATGTGGCTATTCCAAATTAAATCCTTCACATAGTCGGATGAAATGTCCTGTAAACTCAATGTTGAAACTTTGTGGCAGTTAGTTGCTCACAATGCCCCTAAGGTTGCTGACTTGTTACCACATGTATTGCACATTGAAATGTGTGTACTGGGAGCTCACACTGTTAGTACTGTGTCTAGTATGTGACCAACATACCAAGGGCAACCAATTTATGAACGAATGCCCAAGCGGTAAGTTATACAGAAATGTAGGTAGAGAGATTTTGATCTTGGAAGTTGTTTGGGACAAAATTAATTTCTTTGGAAAATCTTTCAAACTTATTCATAACTTTTGGGCAGGAGGTGTTTGAAGTATTCAACAGGCTCCTAAAGAAATTGTGAAATGTGTGCAAAGAACAAATCAGTGGGAATTTTACATGGTAGACCTAGCATTAGAACTTAGGATATGTAGAACGTGTGTATACTGATAGCCCACACTGTTAGTACTGTATCTAGAATGTTTACTCTGCAAGGTACGTGAGCATCATAGCAAGGGCAATTAGTTAATGAATGAACAACTAAGTGGACAGTGGGATAGTTATACAGAAATGTATGTAGAAAGATTTTGATTTTGAAAGCTATTCTGGAAAAAAGGAAGTATGAGTTCTTTGGAGAATCTTTCAAACTTAAACATAACTTTTGGGCAGAAGGTGTTTGAAATATTCAGCAGGCTCCCTAAAGGAATTGTGAAAAGTGTGCAAAGAACAAATCAGTGGGAATTTTACATGGTAGGCCTAATGTTAGAAATGATGCACAGAGCTTAGACTACGAAGATTCCACAATATTACTAGCATTTGTAAAAGACAACCCGATACTGGCTTTTGAAAACAGTGATAACGGCTTCTTCTCTGTCATTATTTGCTAATGTTTAGGCTTAGGCCTAGCCTAGAGGTTCATTGAAGAAATTTCAGGAAAAATGGATCATTGCAGGTGACAGTTCTGTACATCCAGATATTAAAATTGGCAGATATGTGAGGGGAGTTTAGAAACCTTTTGCGTGATATCAGTTGCTGTTATCAGTGGCAGCTACTGATTTTACCAATGCAGATATCCAGCCGGTTATGCCATTGTCAGCCTACAGTATACTGATAACACCAACCGATAGTCAGCACCATGAGATGTTTGTAAGGCAAATTGTTGTTCCCCTCATCTTTCCTAATGGCTGTTCTTTTATAATGGAACGACTGACCTGTCCCTTAGATTCTTTTGGATAGGTCAAAAATTTTGAACAATTTTTGCAGTGATGCTGTACATTTGCCTCACATCATAAGGCTCTGCCTTCGATGAACACAGGAACTTGTCAGTTAGAGTTAGATGAGGTTTTACGGCTCAGTTTCTAACCAATTGGTCTAAGTCGAGCCGGCCACGGGGTTTTTTCTAGTTGTGGCTCACTGGCTTTTTTTCCCTACACCATTGTTTATGCTGAGCACCAAGCGCAATGGCAGTAAGTTCCATTTTTAAAGTCTTTGGTATGACCCGGCCAGGAGTCGAACCCCAGACCTTCCGGCTACAAGTCGGATGCTCTAACCACTTGACCATGCAGTTGGTCAAAGGAATACTGTGTCAAAGGGCACCGTGTGGGGCTTATTTCTGATCTGTGCAAGTTTGCTGTGATGCTGTACATAAACAGCTGTCTTTGATGAATATACTGTAGGAACCTTTCAAACAGTGCAGTGTCTAACTTTTGATGACATAAATTTTTCACCCTTTTTAAGAACATACTACTATAAGCTGAAGTATTTGGCATAAGTCACGGCCTACAAATTTTTAAAGAATGGAACTTTTTCATGGGAATTTGCAGCAGATTTGTACATTTTGATATAGATTAAAACTGTCAATTCTTTGCATATTTTATTCATGTAATCTTCTGTTCCCCCTTCCTCTCCTACATAAAAATGTCTAGAGAGACTTTTCAATGACATCTCTTATTTGTCCATCAGGTGAACTGGACCCTGAGAGGATGGGTTCTGGTATTCAATACGGGGACTCTTCCTTAAGGAGAGTGGCACGGACTCCTTCGAGGGCACCAAGCAAGTGTGCGTGTTGAATATCTCCATTCCATTCGAAGAATCCTGTATCACACCATAATATTGCAGTACCCGCAGCCCTGTCCTTCAACATTAACCTGGTGTCGCACTTGCCAATGTCTCTTCTTGGTAACACCAATTCTTTGATAACCTTTGAAACCATTTTGTAAAGTGTGGTCTTCTTATGTGTGCAAAAAAGATAATAGTTCCTTCCATGATTGTGCAAATCCAGATGTTAGATTTTTCACACTGTTTCTTTGAAACAGTTGTTTTGCAATTTTAGGTAGTAGAATTTGCAGTAGGAAATATGCATATGTGTTTTTGTCCCATGGACTTAACTCAACTTTTGGTTATCTCAGAAATGTGTGAAAGGCAGTCCTGAAATTTGTTTCATGTAGATGTTGGCAAACGGTTGCAGGAGAAACATGAAGAAGCCACTTTTAAGAATTACCTCCCTGCATTACAACGTATGCATTAAAAGTTTGTCCTTTGTAAAGAAATTTGCCAGCAACAATATATTTTTGACCACAGGATGATAATGTAAATCTCTGCTTTATGGTGGAATGGGTACAAGGTTGGTGTTAAGCAACGGTGCCAAAGGAGATTGCCTTACTTGCTATTTGAATGAAAACTGTATTCAAAACACAGATGAGTTGTCTTACAGCAGCACTGGCAAGTTATGTTATATTCACATCATATGTGCAATGAGAGAGGATGTGGTATGGAATCTTTTCCTGCAGGCATCAGAAATCTGCAAAAGTGATGAGAAACTTGCAAAATCATGATAACTTGGAGGAAGTAAATAAGAAGGTAGAAAGTTTGGAACTTTCATGATATCTATTAAGAAGCTTGAAATGGTGGTGGTCTATGAGGACAAAAAGCAGGGTTTTGTGGTATAAGAAAACTAGGGAAAATCTAACACTTCAATGGAGGGATTCATGAGACTGAGATGGTTATGAAATGTGCGGGACTTCCTTTTTAGACTTGAAAAAGCCAGGCATTACTGTAGAGGAGCAAGCCTGTGACATAACAGTCAAGGGTGAAGTAAAGGACAAATAAACCATTAGCTGCTTTCAGTCCAAAGTTTCACCTGTGACTGAGCACCACCATGCACATAATAGGCACATAAGTAGGGAATTCTGGCCACTTCAAGGTAAAAAAGTAGCACCTGGGAGTACTTTTGAGGCTTCTCAAGGGAGCTGTTTCACAGGCAATAGGAGCCAAAGAGTTCCTAGCTCTCAGGTAATTTTGCCCCCTATAGCATTGGATTTGAAAAAAGTTGAAGAGAAACGGGAAGATGTGGCTATTGCAATGCGATATTAATTTCAGTCTTGCTTGCTGAGAAGAGCAGCTAGCCACAAGGAAGCCTTGTTAGCATGTGCTTTCAGCAAGTTCCAGAAATGTTTCCTTTCTTCAGGCTAGTGTAAAAGTGCTTACCTGTTCAATTCAATTGAAAGCATTCATGTACCCATTCTTTTGGGTGTGTGCATATTTGTAAACTTGTTTGAAATTAGGTTTTGTGGTTTAAAGTTAATCCCTAAATGGAATGTTAAAGTAAGGATGACAGTGAATGCTCTCTCAAGATTGAGGGTAAGCTAATGCAAGGGGCTAGGATGAATTTACCTGAAATGGAAACAACAAGATCGAGTTTTGTGCTGCAGAAGCCTTTTAAAACTGTTAGAAATATCCCAGATAACCAATGCTTGTATCAAATCTTGTAGACTGAGGTTAGTCTTTATTTATGAACTTCCAAAATTTATTGCATTAAAAAGCCGTAAATTATATTTATAACATGCTTTTTTTTTATCAGTTTTTTTTTTATCTGTTCTCGACTTGTTCTAAGTCTATGTATTTGTACAGGTACATTAACTCGTTAGGTATCATACATATGGTGTTTGTGGACTCTCATTGCTTAGAAATGTCCTAAACAATCACATTGTATTCTTTTCACATTCATTTTACAGCTTTTCTCTATCTATTGACTAAACTAATTGGTAAAAGAACAAATATTTACAAAATAATCATTTTGTGATGAGACTTCAGGGTCATAATAATGTCATGTTTGTCTTCAGAAGGCAGACTTTAGTGTAAAATATCACATTATTTTCATTTTCCATATGACTGCTTGGTAGCGTTACTTCTTACACATATGTTTCTGGCAATCTGTTTGAATACAGAGTGTGTGGATGCAGCTGAATAAGAGCCAGAGCTTGTCCTTTACAGCTGTGTACTTTGTCCATTGTAAGACAAAAATGGCAGTGTTCCCACCAGGAAATGAAAAAAAAAGATGAACAATTTAAAGTTAGCTGAATGGAAGCATGAAATCAAGGCCTGCATCATGCATAAGTTACCTCCTTTGATGTCCCAGGTGTTTCAAAGCATCATATATGATGCACCATGAAAGATGGGTATTTTGTCTGCCTGTATGGAAATGGGATACAGCCCGTTGAATCAGTTTTCATGTTTTGTGTAGTTATTGAAGTTGGACAGTCTAATCCAACCTTCTTATAGGTATATCAAATATTTCAATTTCAGCAGGAGAGAAGGCAGAAAAATTTGAATCTCCACCATTTCATGGGGGCTTCAAATGTGGAATCATACTTACACACATTTATTCACTCTTGGATTTTCCAGTGGGGGAATCTGAGAGTGAGAGACCCCCCCCCCCCCCCAGCTACACCACTGGATTTTGGTATCAAACAAAGCAGCTTTTTTTTTCAATTCTGCTCTTTTCATTAGTACTGAACATTCAAAATGGCGTATGTCCCGTGTAACACCATATTTGCTATGGTCCCCCCCCCCCCCATGTGTATGGAGACAAGTGAGATACACAATGTCTATGTCTGAACTCATGATTACTGTCTGTATCACAATTCATGAAAAAAACAAATTTGTGCATGGGATTAAAAAAACCTTAACTATTTAATGAGACCACCTCAACTTTGTACAACTACTCATTGTGTTGTGACACATTGACTTTTGATGTGGGTAGTAATTTTAGAGTCCAAGAATGCTGTGAGTACAAATGCAGTGGACTAAGTAACCAGTGCAGAGCAGTGAGTTTGAGCATGAGCTCGAGCATGAGCTCAGGGATGAGTCCAAAATCAAAAATATGAGGAGTACATAAAAATGTACTCGATTACAAGTACATACACTAGTTTTTCATATCTGGCGTCAATCTTGCATTTTAAAGGGGAATGGGAGGGGGGGGGGGGGGGGGAGGAGGTCATTTATACCCGTACATCACATGTTGTATCATTATCTGCTTGTTGATGTTTAATGTCTCCTGCGTGTGCATTGGTGATAGACCATTAAAACAGACTGGCTTAGTAATCAATAGCTCAATAGTTTTTCTACCAATTGCTGCATTATCTTATGGTAGTACAAAGTCACTTCATTGGAGTGCTGATGTGTAGGATGCTGCCACCTCTTTTGAGTCCAAGTTTTCATTTTAATATTTAGTCTTACTGAGTTGTTTTTTGCTACAAATAGTTACGTTGTATCTTGCCCAAGCCATTACTATCATACTGTTTCATGGGAAGCCAAGATGTGGGAGCCCAGCAGCCATTGAACAACTAAGGGGTTAAAAATATGTGTCTGAACAGGGATTATAAATTAAACTGTGTTTGGAATTTACAACTACATTATTTTAAGCCTTGAAAACAACAGAAGGAAGAGCCATGCCATTTTGCAATATTTAAGGGTTTATTGAATATCAAAGGTATTCTGCATTTGGTTTCCTTGCAGCCTTTTTCTATTGGTCATGTGTTGTATCTGCTCTTTTCAGACAGTTGCCATGCTTGGCAAACTTAGATATGAAAGTCTGATGCTTTGCAAGTTTGCCAGTTAAGTATCCCTTCTGGCGTTGTTTGCACTACAGTGCATTATGGGGGATTCCCGTACCATGGTCAGATTATGCGACAAAAAATAACTGTCTGTGGGAAATTTCAGCACCCGTTTTACTGTCTACAACAGCCAGCTATTGAACATGACAAAATGCAATGCAAAAAAGCACCAAAGGACTTCGAAAAAGTCCCAAGCAAAGATATACTAAGATGGGAGGCTCCCCTTAGATTTCATTTTCTGATGCAAACACTGCCTTCTGGTCAAAGCATTTTGGGGCAGCTCCTGATTTATTCGTCAGTGCAGAGGGAAATAGCAGACAAGACTTTCAATAAAAAGTATAGGCATTTCGCTGAAGCTTTAATTGTAAAACTAGAATCAACTTTCTGAATTAATAGCTGTGTAGTCATTTGTCATAACGTTTAAAAGTAAATACTGCCAGCATTGGTAGAACGCAACCAAGTGTAGCTTTCTATGATTGAAAATGCAAAACTTTTGTAAAAATAGTCTGCCTGCTATAATCCTAATATGTTCTGGTGTGCTATAATGGATACCGTAGACTGTGGTTTGTGTTTTAGTGCAGCAAATAAGGCAAAATAAATTCCCCCCCCCCCCCCCAAACCAGTATAGGTCTAACTGTTCATGCGTTAGACCTGTTATTCTGCAGCAGAATCCAATTTTTTCTTTATAGTACCTTCTAGCTAGTCCATGATGAGTGGAGGACTAGAAATCTTGTAAATCATTGCATTAGTGCTGTTTAATATTCATTTTAGGAAAATGGCAGGGTTATTTTAGGTTTTTCTTGTACGTTAGAGTTTTTGATCTTTCTAAAAATGTCATTCTTTGACTGACATGATTGTAAGGTGTTTCTGAAATATGAGTGTCAAGCCATACTACCTTTCAAGTTTGCTTTCTTTTCATTTACATAGTACATAAATATTCATACTGAGACATAAGTGTGTTAAATTACGGTATTTTGTATCAAGAGTCATGGTAGATTGTGAAAGGTTGGCTTTTGTAATATTATGAACATACTAAAATTTGTTCAATTCAATCACTTGTCTTTTTCCTTGCCAAAATTTGCACTTTTTTTAGCATGGAACTTGACCATTGATACTTTGTGTGGTAGGATGTGTCTCTTAGCTTAAAATTGTTGAGAAGTAGTGTTATAAGTGAAACACTGATGTGAAAACGTCTTTGTGCCAAAATGCGGGGAAATTTTTAATTGTGTAGAGAATAATTTCATCATTTGGTAGACAATTTGGTAGATAATTTACATTATCGGACCATTTGGGGAAGGGGGGGGATCTGTCCATTGGGAGGGGGAATTGGGTCCTGTCTTTTCAGCATTTAAATGGATTATTTGTTATACATGTGGGGGTAGGGCAAGGTCAGATGGAGAGCACAAAGGGTAGGAAATAACTGAGTGGAAAGCAAACTTGAAAACCTGAAACTCTAACTTTAGGAGTGACAAATAGCTGGTAATACAATTTGAATCATGCATTCATCACCAGTAGTATTTGTGTATGTCTCAAGAAGCTTGCATACAGGCATTTGTAGAGTTTTAATTGCATGGATTCTCTAAGTGGCATATTTGGGCTTTTGTATCAGGAGTTTGGGGGAAATGGTAAAAATTTGAAACATTTAGCCCTTTGCTCCTGATGAAATATGGGACATTGGAATAGGTGGATATATCTTACCCACTTGAGATGTTAGACATGATCTTTGAATTGATATAGCAATCTGTGTCATCAGTTAGTAGGCCTTTTGGGGTGCAAGGTAAAGATGCTGCTCAAATAAAACCAGTGGCCCTCATAGAGGTGTGTTTGTGATAGTGAAAAAACATGGTGAAAGTTTTGTAAATACACTTTGTCTGTTTTCATATCAGTACTATATCTTTAAAAGATATGATTGGCTATGACTAGGGCTGCCCTCAGGAAACTACCTATGCCTCCAATACCATACCTTCTTTTTCTCATTTTATCCCTCAATTATTCTATAGTCTTTCTGGCCCTGTATTCAGCCCTACTGTACCATCTCAGCAGAACCTCAGCCCCCTTCTCCCCTCCCATGGTCTTAGCCCTGGTGGTGACTAATAGTGTAACCACTGTTGTAGACAGTGTGTTAACTGTGCAGAATTCAAAATTTTGTCAGAGATATACTTAGAAAGATGGTTCATAAGATTTGAGTCTTAAATCATTGGAATACTTCATTAACAGAGTGAGAGGGAAGTTAGAGTGGATTTCAGGTGAAAGTCACATTTGTTTACACCAGCATTTAACTTTAGCACTAAAAGTTCGATTGGAGAAATATTTTATAACATAGTATCTTGTGTAGCAGTAACCTCTTGTTTATCAAAAGATGTATGATACGGTATAAAAGTTAAAAATTTCTTATTAATGTTGCAAAGAATATGATGCTGTCACTCCACATCTTAGCACAATTACAGTATGTTCTATTAGGATTTCAACAAACTACAGCTTTGGTTATGTTTTGTTTCCTTGCATATTTCCTGATATTTTTATTTTTGTGTTTGAAAACATCCAGAAATGCCATGTTTCAAATTTGTTTGTGTCTGCTGTATGGATAAATTGTTTTGGCAATACTCACTGCCTTCTGTAAATAACAGTGTTTATACTTGAGCATTGGGTGTTAAAGTGTGAGATTAAAATAGATCGCTGCAGTCCATTTCTTTTTGTAAATTATCCTTGATGTATTAGATTTGCAACTCGGTATGAGTTGTCTACAATTGTAAGACATCCAGTGAGGGAACGGAATTGATTGAAAGCCTTAAATTATCATCTAGATAGATTGGATGGAAGAGATTAGGTTTAAGAAGGTCAGAGGAATGAGGTCGGGTTAGAAGTGGTGTTTTGAATAATGTGGAGGATAACTTTACTAGGGTTATGTTTGTGAAAGATGCAAAAACTGAAAGAATAAAGTGATGATAACTGAGATATTACCCACAAGGTGTGTGCTCTCATGGGAATGTAATATTCTGTGTACCTGTCTGATTATCAAAAGGATATACCCCGGAGAGTAGAATGTCACTGACAATATTTCCATACAAACTTGAGTAATTTGAAATGAACCAGCCAAAGATAGTAGTCCTGGATGCTGTCATGAAGTCACAACTTTATTGACAAGTTCATTTAAAACAAAGATGATATTACCCGGTAAATTCTGCTGGCCAGAGAATTGATGAGCTAAATTTGATAGAAGAAAGTCTTAAGATTTGGAAATGTGAGAGATATATTAGAACTGGCTGTTGTGGCTCAATGACCAAAGTTTTGAATGTATCACAAGTGCTAACTGGTGAAGTGTGAATAGAAGTAAGAACTAACCTAAATATTTTGCCACATCCAATATTTTGGAGGAAACAAGCACCTTTTCAGCACCTTAAAATTTCCCAGAAAGTTTCCCAAATTTTTGTTTACCAACAACCATCTTTGCACTTTTCCTTTTGATTTTTTGAAAACCATATTTTTTTTTCATTTAAGCCAATTCTTTTACACTTTCTTGAAAATTAGTTTTGGTGGGAAAAGGAGACTAAAAATTAAACTTTGTGAAAATTGTCCATTTTATGGGGTACTGGTAAAGAAGCTAACCCAAGAATTTTTGTTATGGGGGAAGGGGTAGCATTTATGGGGTGACAGTGGGCACAGAGAAGGATAACCTCCCAGGCTAAGGGCTTGAAATATTGGTGTCATTAGAATTGCTCCTGTGCTACAAAGCAGTGGATTTCTTTTCATCGGACCCATCCCCCTTGAAAAAAGTTACTCAGCGACCTTACTTATCATTGCCTATCATTCCAAATCTACAAACCATGGTTTATTGATAGCAACATTTTCAGTTCCACAAATGCAGTATTTCACTTTAAAGTTGCTGTCAGTTTACTTCCCTTAGACTCGCTTTTCTTTCACGTTTGTGGGCTTGTTTCTGTAAAGCAAATGGTCTTATACATGAACTTGCAATGGCTGCATTTGTCATTAAAGAGCAAGAAACATTGTCTCAGACCACCACAGTTCTCCCTACTGAATTTATTCTTAGCCCCTCCTGCTATTTAAGAAAAAAAACACTTGTCTAGTGCACCTCTCACATAAGCCTACAATAGCCCATATGGAGCTGAAATTGGTCAAGGCCATATCCATACACTACTGTTTGTGAGCTGTCAGCATTGCATTGGGTACACTGAGTGATCTGCTGGTCATCATTGACCAGTCAGAGTGGATGCTATTGTTTGACTTCACATTCATCAAAGTGCAGTCACCAATTGTAAAGGGAGATATGAGGATATTTCTAAATAAGTTTTGGGCAATGCACAGTCCCTTTATTATTTCAGCCTCTTTCCTGCAACTTAGTATTAATATGCATTTTAGTTAAGTTGCAGGACTACAGTAAATAATGTTCAACTTAATATAAATACTTACATATTACATGCAAAGAGATACATGATGCCAACCATACCAGGGAAGACTGTTATTTGCTTAGCTAAGTTAGGGTAATAGTTATTTTTCTAATATAGTGGAAGGTATTGTACATTTAGCAGTGTGTAACAAAATTTAACTTGTTTATCCATGTTTGGAATTAAATGATGTGAAACATGATTACCTCGATTTATTTTCTCATTGTATGTCTTAATTTCATCGCTCTATAGGCAGTGGCGTCGCCAAGGTGGTGGTGGAGGAACGTTCCCCCAGATATTGGCTGGGCATCCCCCCCCCCCCCCCCCATGAGATTTTGGGTATTAATCAAATTATACACAAGCTCGCATTCATATGTCGAGATAAACGCGAAGACTCATTGCCACTTTATCAGTCAATCACACAGCTAAAATTGCACGAAATGTTCTCAAAACTACAATTTTTTGCGGCGCGCTTCGTCGGCATCTACTTGTTGAACTACGTGAAGGACTATCTTATTGGTAGATATAATCCACAGCTTTCAACATCTATTTTCAGCAGCTATGAGACTACTGCTGCCGTGAGTCCTCTTCAATGCAATTCCCAAATCGGTTATCCTTTAGTCGGATTCTTTTTTCGAAAACTGTAAAAAGTTGCGATTTTCGTTGCCTTTTTAAACGTATGCAAAGTTAAATAGCTTTACTCTCAAAAGCTTATGTCCGTTTCTTTAATTACCGATGCCTTAAAATTTGAAAGGGTAACTTTGTATTCTGAATCCTAGCCGAGGTGGAGCCAAACCCACACCAGAGATCATGAAGTGGTGATAACCCGAAAAGGAGTATAAGTCACGAAATTTTCTTAGATACCTATTACCAGAATTTTCTGCTCTCTTCGCGCGTGCACGAGTTGTGGTCTCAGCGGGCACAAGTCATGCAGTAGTCACCCTTCTAAGAAAATGCAGGAAATATATTTGTCTTAATTATAAATGTTAAGGTCACCCCAAACCCAAAGAAACACATTAAAGGGCTTCTTTTTCCAACTTTTCCCGACTAGCCCGGGATCCGCAGTCGTAAATGCACCTTCGATGCTTTGATTGAAGGCTTCCCCCAGTGGCATATCTGGAAGGTAGTCGTCTCAACATTAACTGCTATTGGGCAGCATGAGTGAATTTAAGCCCAATGCAAACAATAACATTGTCCGTAGTCCCCACTCACCTTACCCCCTCCCACACACACACACTCGGAACATTAAATCGTTAGAGAAAGTAAGGTACAACAATAGCTCGTGATTTCTATTTCTGTGGTCTGCTTAGTGCGCATCCAATGCCATTTGGAGATAGTAAATGCTTTAGTGGTCACAACTTTGCAAATACCCCAGAGCCTTCGGGGGCTTCTGCCCCTGGAACCCACTTGGACGTTATCTCTGGACCCCACCAGGAACCTAAGGGTGGGTTCTGGGTCCCAATGCCTACAGAGAAGCACTTCGTGTCACCACGACGCCTCCAGCGACTCTCAGTCCTTCATTTTGGTGTGCCCATTCGGCGGAACGTTGTGCACCTCTCCCACCGCCCACTTCGAAAAGTCTGGCGAAGACTGTCGGTAGGAAGGATGAGATATTGTTTTTACCTTGCCAGTCGAGCTATATAAAACAGTCCCAATTGCCATAGCAAAACTTGCTATGGTAATGGTTAATTTACTTACCTGGGGGCTAACCCATGGTGGGTTACCCCAGGGTGAGCAGAAGTTTGTGACTGAGAGAAAGTACAAAAAGTTTCCATAAATGAGGTGTGGGTTTGTGCACGCCTGGGTGAGTGTATGCATGTAAAATCGACTTGTGTGTGTGTGGGTGGGTGTGTGTGTGTGTGGGTGTGGGTGTGTGTGTGTGTGGTTGGTTATGTGTGTGTCAAATTTCGTTTCAAAAGGGCTCCAAATTTCTGGGCTGATTTCATTAAAACTTGGTGGGAAGTTACTGTTGAGGGAACCTTTATGTTTTGCATCCTTCTGTACGCAGAGGTTAGTGGTTCAACGTCGATTTCTTTTTTCTGAACTAAAGCATTTTGAGCTATTGTAATGATCCATCCGTCCGTCCGTCCATCCAGTCAAGTCTAGTCCAGAATTTTGAAGTGATGCTAATATAGTTTCGTGTGAACTCAAAGTCTAATGAAGTTCAAATTTGGTAGGTTGATAGTCATGTGAACTTGTGTATGCATATGCTAATTGCTCATATCGTAGGCCAAAGCTAGGTCAATGATCACCTAACCCAAAACCTTCCAAATAAGGTGTTATTCTTTATGTCATTTACAAAGTCATTTACAAAGTCATTTAACCTCATGGACCATGTGAACTTTTGCTTGCTTGGACTTGTATCCAAGGCCACACCATATCAGACACAACATCTAATTGCACTTTTTAGCAGTTTGCTATCAAAACAGGAGAGGGAAGATGAGATTTGCAAATCTGTGAATTGTCTCCTCAGTAATTTAATATCTAAGAGTTTTTTAAACTCTCTGCTACCAGTCGTCATGTTTAATCGTTCAATTACATAAAGAAGGCTAGCTTGTAGTAAAACACCGAAAGCTCAGCCTTGTTACATAATCCTATGCTGTTCACAGAATAATATGTTCCGTGATGATGTTGATGCCACTGGGTTTATCTTCAGCAACATTGGATAGGTCTTTCGTGTTTTATACCTCGGCTCATTTGAAGTATTGTGAGTGTAGGCTACATCAAGTCGGTCGGTTGAGTCAGTTACTGCATACAAAACGTACTGCACATACACTACGTGCAACACCTTCTTACAGTTGACAATTTATCGACATGGAGCAGGCGCGGATCCAGGTGGGGCGCCCCCGGCGCACGCCCCCCCCCCCCTTTTTGTCGATGACCAACGATTTTTTGACCAACCATTTTTTTACTCCGAAAAAAAAAATGAGCAAATAGTTATGGAAAATATGCTTCCCAGATACTGGGAAATCGCGTCTAAGCGCATGTAGAATTCAAATTTTCTTGGGGGAGGACCCCCACCCGCCGTGGCTCCGTGGCTTCGCGCCTTCGTCGCTCGCTCGTCGGCCTTCGGCCGACGGTGTGTGCGCCCCCTTTCTCAAAATCCTGAATCCGCGCCTGTGGAGGATGCCTTACATTTTGGGTTTACACCCATGATGGAGCTACTGTATGTATTGTCAAATGCCACTCTATTTGTTTTGTTTATCAGTCTGAGACGACTTTTTTCTGTTCAGATTTTTTTCTGTCAGGTCCTTCTATTTGTATTTGGTCCTGACTGAGTTCCCGGGACTGCAAGTTCATCGACTTATTAGGGCGTGAGTTACTTATGTGAGTAATTCCAGACAAAGCTAGCAACATGAACCTCGAGACATAGGCTGCTCTAAGAAATTTTGTTTGGGGTGGCAAAATCAGGTCCGTATTCTGAGTGGTTCGGAAGACCCCCCCCCCGGCAATATCAATGGTCCGCTTCGGAAAGAATTAAAGGAGTATGGTTATCGTTTTGTATTTTAGTGAAGTCCCATATAGCTTTCAAGAGCTCTTCAGAAACTATCTCAGACAGTCAGTCACAGGCTTTTCTGTCTTTAAAATAAGTACAATCATGACATGGCAATCAATCGCTATTCCGGCCATAGGCGTAAGAAGCAGGGGATACAGGCAAATCGTCTTGATCCGTTTGGATAAAATGAGACAGTCTAATTTATACAAATTAGCAAGGTTAATGATTAATATTTCATGGTCAGGATACTTGAGCTCGAAGAGGACCCTGCACCAATTCGATCGTGGATGAACCCCAGAAAAATTTGACAACTTAGAGGGTAACGAGGCAAGAGTGTACTAGTCTCTCCTAATCCTGATCCTGCAACCTCCATTTAGGGTCCTCATGAGACCGACAGAATATATACCCAAGCCTTAGCGACTTTCTCTAAGGCTGGGAGTACGGGCAACCCTTGCTCAACACAACTGCTTGACAGGTAAACCACTAAGTGAAGGCCTGAATTGGATAACTTACTGTGCCCCACAACTTGAAACCGCATAACTGCAAACAGCCATGCCCAGTTTTTGAGCCCCCCCCCCCCGAAAAATTCCAGGATTTGGGATTTGGTAAGAAGACCTTTCGAATAAAAAGTAATACACTCAACTACCAAGTCAGCTTCACCCTGAAGAAATTTGTTTGTTATTTCTTCCGTTGTCTCACACCTTTGCCAAGAAGCCATAAAAATGTTGGTTTTGTGGATTTTTTCTTAAAATAACGAAAATTTAGAGCATAAAGATAAGTTGAAAACTCTGAAATGATAGCACTGTTTTGGATCTCCGCATCTTCGAAAACATTTCTATTCATTTGGAAAGGGGAATACCTATAACTCAGAATGGCAATTTACCACCTCTTCAAATAGGTCAGTCAGAAGTCCCACTACAGCTTTGATAAACTATTTGATGATCATTTTAAAATTATTGAAATGACAGTTTAAAACATTCAAGCAACTCGGTTCAAAATTTAACCAGCACCATATCACTTTGCCCTTACCCGTTCTTCTTTGCGCTACTTCCACTGTTTAAAATTGATCACTGACTGGACATGCCTTCGGACCTTTCAACCCAATTCAAATTTTGTCAAAACTGATCTAGCTTTGAACTAAAATATAATCGTATAACTTACATTAATCCTCACACACGCCGGGCACGTATGGCTTTAAAAGAATAAGCATGCAAGCAGTAAGCGACTTAGGAGATCATCGGTGCTTAAGGCTTCAGTAATTTACCAAATAAGCGTTTTCCTCTTCACCTATTTTGGCGATGTTAACATTTTGACACGCAAAATAAAATAAATGTCATAGAGGAAATTACAACTTACGTTTTCTTCGTATCCTGCAATGTACTTAAGACACAGTTTTGCCAAAATAAAGTCCTTAGTACTGTGCGCTCAAACTAATGATGGCTATCCTATTAGAAAGTGTGGCATTTTATCGTTTTTGTTATTTAAACTATAGAACCTTCCGCATTGAAGGATATACGTGACTGCAAATAAATTGAAACCACGATGCCTGGGTAATACTATCAATTCACATGACCAGTGCCCAAATGGTCAAGTCAACCTGGGTTGAATCTTCAAATTATCACGAAATACATACTTGACAATTGCAGAAAAATTTTCAGTAGTTAAGAAATACGGCTTCAGAAATAATATGACATTTGTGAGATGGAAGGGATTATTTCGTCCAAATGTTGAAATACTTTTTTCATACCATTTCTTATAACATGTTAATGTTTGAAAGATTGAAGACCATACTTTGCAGACTTGGGGGGGGGGGCACTTGCCCCCCTCTGCCCCTATGGCG
Organism: Holothuria leucospilota; assembly: GCA_029531755.1. Taxonomy (NCBI): domain Eukaryota; kingdom Metazoa; phylum Echinodermata; class Holothuroidea; order Aspidochirotida; family Holothuriidae; genus Holothuria; species Holothuria leucospilota. The sequence continues at coordinate 23,570,030 of CM055963.1, read as the reverse complement.
AGCCGCTAATGCCTCGAGACGTGTTCGAAGTCGTATTCCCCGGTTAGGTCAAATTTACGATAACGATTTAAGGTCACGTGATTTACAAATTAGCGCGTTAAATGTTGAGGTAACATGATTTTCCTTTGATGACAGCGCTTTACATTTTCTCCTTTTCTTAATTTTCATTCTTTCTTTCTTTTCATTGCTTTTTTTCAACTAGGGGAGCGCACGCCCCAACAACCCCCGGATAAGCCCCTGAAATTATTGACTGGGCCTACATACAACCTTCAGGTCTAGGCTATATTGCCCAGGCTAAGGTCAGCATGTAGCCTAACTAGCTTTTTCTAGTCTGATGAATTTTAATGATATTGCAAGGACCAGACTGTCATTGTTAGCAGGATGACTCTCGAAAACGAGTACATGAGCAAAGGGCTGGGCTAGGTGTGTTCCGGGTGTTTCTCTTGTTTTCATTACCTGATATAATTTTTAAAAGCTTTTGAGTTTCGGGGTTTTCGCATTAGTTGCCATTACCAAAACACTTTTGCCTGTATTTCTCCATTTTGATGTTTTTTCCATTAACGGTAGAATAAACGGATCCGGAATACATTCTTGACCGGATGGCGCTCTGTTCTCTCATAACATTGAGACTCGTCCATTTATATTTTTAGGATATGCAATACTTTACATGCTATAATGGAACGATCTTGAAGTACGCCCTCTTCCATTTTGGATTTCTCTGTTCACATAATCCGTTAGAATGGTGTACAGAGAAATCGATGTGCGTTTTCTCTGTACCTCGAACTTCTTGGCTTTCGAGATTATTAATGGACAGTTAAAGAATAAAATTCCCCAAAGAGAGCTCCATTAGAACTATTTCGTTATCTTTTACCATTCTCAAGATGTAACCCTTCAAAATTTGACGGTTTCTGAAGGACCTCATTGCCCATGCAAATTAATGATGTAGATTGTAGAGTGTTGCACAGTGTTAGCATTTCTTCTGTTAATCCATTTTATATAACACCTTATTAATTTCTGTACATTTGATTGGAGGATTGGTGGTCACATGCCATGGGTGATTCGGCACTATCATCACGTTATCCATCGTATAACACACGGACGTCAGCTATCACTGTGGTACGTACAAACTATGCCGCAACGCAATAAATCAATGCAGCTTGGAGATCGCCGCACATTGCATGTATCGTAGGTAAGTAATACGTACATGAACGTACGCGTAACTAGCAAACGACAAACCATGGAGCTACCACACGTACAAGCACGAACCATAGTGACCGCCAAAACAAAACTTTAACCAAACTAGATCCAAGTTATAAGGTGTTATATAAAACAAATAATGAATGTTTTTTCATTCTTGCGATAGTATAATTTCGTTCGTTGAAAGATTTAGCGTTCAATCTTTAAACTCGTGAAATAATTCACACTAGGTGCGTTCTCACGAACCCACTGTTGCCTCGAGTTGCCCGGGCAGCTCATTAAAAAGCAAGGTCAACTCACCGTTTTTCGCGTGTGAACGGGGCTAGGGCTAAGGCAAACTCGGGGCTAACTTGCCCCACGAAGGAAGGTGGATTGAGTTGAGCTTGCTCGAGGCAAACCTCCCAGAGTAAATAAACATTTGGCCTCAGGCGGTCAGGTGTTGACAGATAGATGAGGTTTCTTTCCAATCAGCCTAGTGCAATACACCCTCTGGCGTTTTATAGCCTATAGGCATGTGTGTCCAACACACAAACCACGTATTTTGTGGTACAATAACATTTCGGTGGGTCGTACTATTGCAAGTTTGAAATAATGGAAGAAAATGGCGAAAGAAATGTTTGGGGAGACGGGGAAGTTCATGTGTTGTTAGACATTTGGGGCGATAAGGCCATCCTCGATAAAATGGACGGGACATCGAGGAACTCCCAGATATATAAAACTATTGCCAAAAGAATGGAAGATTGCGGGTTTACGCCTACCGTGAACCAGATTAAGTACAAGATGAAGAACTTGAAGAAGGAGTACAGGAAATACGTTGACCACAATAACCGGTCTGGGAGGGAGAGACGGTCAATGAAATTTGCGAAAGAACTATCCCTCATTTTGGGGGATCGCCCCTCTTCAAACCCTGTGAGGGTAATGGAAGGTGGATGCGAAGAAGAGTAACAACCCTTTAATCCACCGCTATCAGTTCTACCAAGTAGCAACACTACCATTAATCAGACATGGTTCGGGGGCATTCCGAAGTTAAGTCACAGTGCGCCCGCAAAATTTTGGACTGGAGGGCGGAGAAATGTGGGAAAAGCGGAGCGCCTCCATCAGTTGGCACGGAGCGTGCCAGAAAATTTTGGGATAAAATACCCCCTAGATTGCCGGAAATCGCCGCTTTCCTAGGTCCCAAAAGTAAGCGCCTGGAAATGATGTTCTAAGAATTTTATCTCAATTTACCTCTTAATTAATGAGTCATGTATTCTATTTCATTTCGTCACTTTCATAATTGTCAATGCATGTTTTTATCGCCACTCCGCTTTTACTGTATGAATTGTCAGACACCTGTATAACCGACAGTTAAATTGTCAGAGAGTTTTATGACCACAAAAGATTTCCCCCGGAAATCCTGGGCAATACATTAAAGAATAATAAGCATTTGGAGACTATTTTCAAGTTTTCCTCTTCAAGTTACAAAGTCTGATAAAATTTGTACATTTTTTGATCATTAGTTTGTTACGCTCTAGAAGAAATTCAAAAGAACAATTTGTCCGAACCCCTTACATCTGTTTAAACTAAACACATTTTCATGTAATAAAAACCACTGGGCCCTCAAACCTCCGGAGTCCCCCTCTTGGTAGACCACTGATAAAGATATGTTTATATAAATTAGTGAAATCGTCAAAATGAATCAGTGATCAGCAGATCTGAATTTCTCAGTGAGGTCGCCTTGTGTTGTGCAATTCTGTTTCACTCATGAAAATTTTACTTGACTAGCTTTCTTCGTGGCAAAATTGTCAATTGCACGACAGAAATCAAGGCTACGTAAAGTCTCAAATTCGAATGCCAGTGCCCCGGTCTAGGACTCGGCAGGTGAGCTTGAACTGGGACTGATACTCGGACTCGGAAGCGCGACTCGACTACAACACTTATGTCTGGGCCTACAAAATGAAAGTTTTTCAAGTGGTGTAAGCTAAGTAACGGCTACTGCAATGAGTCGCCGTGTCATCAATCCCTGACATCAGATTCTTAATGAGAGCCCAAGTAATAGTACACAGGAGGGTGTTATTTCAAACTATCCCAAAGTCTTCCCAGACTCTGCCCGGTAGGTTTACCCCGCGTGGCCGACTTACCATTAACAAAATCTGCGTTTATGGGCATTGAAAAGCAGTGCACATTTAAAAGGGGCAATCAGAGTTTGACAGAGCAAATTAATCTTTCGTTCCAACACCTCAATTTTTCTTTCTAAACTGTTTGTTCCCCAGATAAAAGAGACATTGAAGAGATTTTTTAAGTGAAGAAATGTTAATAATGCATGTTTATTACTGTTGAAAGAGAATTTCTTAATATTTTTCAGGTAAAAAAAATCCGTTTGTATGCAACACTGGACAACCATCTCTACCCAGTGACTAATTACAACTTCAGACTATCATGACAGATCATTTTTTGTTACCTAGAACTCAATGAACGATTGTGGTGCAGAATTATTGTGGAACTGAAAATTGTGAAAACAAACTCTCATTGTCCCTTTAATGATGGGCTATTGGAGGGTTTTCCACGAGACCGAAAGTCCGCAAAACCGAAATTACATTGGGTTCGCGATACAGAAAACCCACCAGACAGAAGTATAGTCGGTTACGGCCCGAGAGACCGAAGATAAATTTTGCCGCCTATTATTGAAAATTGGAATATCGATATCAGCTATATCGACTTCTAGCATAACGGTACAAAGATAATTTATTGCAGCTTTTACAAATTTATAAGTGAGTTTGATAATTCGTTGTCGCATGGAATTGTGGCCGGGATACATGCCCGATACACAACCCAGAAACCGAGCTCAGCGCATACCGGTAGTGTACTGCGTTCTCCTAATTTATAGACGAATCCGGAGAGCAAGTGATGGTCTGATTTCAGTCGGCCATACCTGGGGTCTATCACCTTTAATCTTTTAATTTCCTTGCTTACCTGTATGATGGATGGTTGGACATTAAATTGTATCTTGATTCGTTCAATTTCACTGAATATGTGGGTTTGAAATTCATGTAGAAAATAAATGAAGACGATTTAAGGCTGGTGGACCCCATTAAAGGCTGCCTACAGTCACTAAACACAAGCGCTGATCGGATTCGTCTATAGCACAAATCCTATGAATATAAGCTTAACTGAGCGAACTGTACGCGGTTCACATGCAGTTCGCTGCACAAAACGCCACATAATTGAACACTCCTTACGTTGAGAATGGGTTGAAAAAGGGCGATTCGTCCCAAGAAAACTCAGTTTGGAACTGACGTGCTGTAGGTACAGAAGTGTGGTGTTTAATGTCCCGACGGTTTGGAGAATAGGGCATATGCACTAAGCCTAAGTTATCGAATACGCTTTTTCTTAGACCGTTTGCGGTCCAATGACAAGGGGCAAAGGGCATAGCCTATATAAGGGGTAGGCTATATTTTGCAACCCGGCGGGACTGCCATATGATGATACTTCGAAATAGTCTTAGTCTTATAATCTTAATATAGCGTATTGGGGAAGAACATGGTTTCAAACCAAACTCACGAAATTTGAGCCATTTCGTTAATTTTATGCTATATCAGTTTTGCAATATACCATCATAGCCTACTTTGTTTTAGTCTACCTACAGTTATTCTATAGCCTATAGCAGGGCCATCGAGAGGGGGGTACAGAGGGTACAAATGTCCCGGGGCCCGAGGCAATTTGGGGGCCGGAAAAATTAGGTCAAGAAAAAATATATACACGAAAATAAGGAAGAATTTGGAAATCAAAATACAACAACAACTTATTATTATTTCATACATTTATGATTTAGTCGATAGCCATTTACGCAACCTGGCAAGCCTGGTGCACATTCATATATACTTCACGACAAATCTTCATGAACGAAGACATGAGATAGACAAATATCGGTTAGCTTTTACAAACTTTTCGCTACGTTAAATTTTTGGCTCGTTCAAACACTCCCAAATCTAGTAATTATACCGAACATTGTTTGCGGTCAAACTTTAAATAATGAGTGACTTAAGCCTTTCCCCTAGCTCATCCTGTAACTAATCTTTCGTTTCAGTGTTTACCGGTAAGGCCTTTCTTTACGCAGCCTCGATTTTCATTATGTGATTGGCAATTTCGGGTTGAACTGAAGAAAGTTCGTAAAGTAAGATCTTCATGAGTAAACGAGAACTGCAAAACACAAGGCGACGTCACTGTTAATATCAGATCTGCTGGTTACTGATTCATTGTGACGATTGCACCAATTTATTTATCAGTGCATGTTTATTAGACGAAGATGTGTTCTAGCTATTGTTTTCAACCGAGGTAAGGGGACAGACGTGAGGAGGCCTGGCAAATTGTTTTTTCTAGAGAGTAACAAACTAACAATTAGAAAATGCACAAATGTTATCAGAATTTTGCAACTAAACGAAAACTTGCAAGAGGTCTGCAAATGCCTAATAATAGTAACCCACTAACCCATGCATTCCGAGGGGAAAATTTCTCGTAACTAGAACTCTAACTGCCAAAGTTGGCCATAAGATTTTCCAATATTGCTAGTGTTTCCCCTCTTTATATGCAGTAAATAGGCCTAGTAAGTGCCATTTCCAGCGATCTGGGAGGCATTTTAGGACAAAATTTTCATGCGCTCCGCACCAACCGTTGGTGGCGCGGAGCGCTGAGATTCTCTGCGTTCCCTCTGCGTTCTTGGCTACGGCTCTGTTAGAAGGAGGCATAAGTCTGCGTCTAGTCAGTTATATTTTTCTCCATGTCGATCGGAAGAATTCACAGCAGGGAGCTGTTATTTCTAAATAAAAACTCCCTGATCACAGTTTGCCCCCCCACCTCGCAATTCCTGCGCACGCCAATGATGAATAGACCCTATGTATGTGACCCCGTGACTTTGGTGTGAGGGGCCCCTTGCAAGTTGCTTTGTACCCGGGCCCGGATCGGCTCTCGGCGGTCCTGGCCTATAGGGTGTTGGGCCGGGAGAGTTTGTTGTGAAAAAAACTTTCTAAGTAAGACGACTGTGACTTGGACGCCATTCCAACACCCCCTCCCATTCGTAAGGCTTAGAGTCATAGAGTCATAGGCGTACGAGGCGGGGAGTGTGGGGGGCGGGGGAAAATGCCCTCCCAATTCGGGCAAAAACAGTGGATCCATTCGGGCAAATGAGGCAGTCATAAGCATAAATTACGCCCCTAATTCGGGCAAAATTATTCCTGCCCCTCCCCCAGAAATATTGACCCCCGTACGTCTATGCCCAGTGTGTTAAAGAAATAATGAAATATAGGCATCAGTGCAGAAAAATTGTACTTCACTTTGGTCACGAATGGCAAACTGTTTCTTCGAATAATATGCACCCTGCCCTCGAGAGGTTAAAAAACAGTGAATAGAAATGGCACATCTTGCATTACTAACTTGCAAGGTGAGAATGACTTGTAAAGCAACAGTCATTCAAATCAACCGTTTCATCAACTTTCGGGTTATATTTTGCACGGAAACTCATCTTGTAACTGTTTAATATGCGCTAATATAGGTAATATAGGTACGTTTGCAAGATTTGAAGAACGCATTTCTTGTGCTCTCGTAGTTAGCTACAGTAGTAAATAACACGCAGCGAAACTGTAACACTTGTGTGTATTTCTATAACGTTAAGAATTTCGTGCGGATGGCCCGTTGAAACTGGTTTACTTTAGGCTTTAGGCCCTCTGCTATTGCCTCGCGAGTCTTCTAGCGGCTGATTGTACAAAGTGAATACTGATCCTCATTTTCCAGGAAAATCCAGACCGACATTCATTTTATATTAAACTAATCCCAAATTATTTCATATCATGGAAGTATTATGTTTTATACAGTAAAGACTGTGGCTGTGCAATAAATACATCCCCGCACGAGTCCGACTTTTGAATTGGTTCATGTGTACAGGAGTTCTTGCTGCTCGGTCAGCGGCGAGCCGTTTATAGTAGGCTACACGTACGTACAGGAAATGCCCGCAAGTTTTCATTTAACAAACTTGTTCACAGCGCTAGCTCCACGGGCTTGCTTGCTTGCTTGCATTTCATTGGTGCATTTATATTGGTGCAAAGCTCTTGCTTGTATTCCATTGGTGCTTTACTTTAATAAATCGCCACGTGCCGAGAGGCCATGTCTTGGTTAACCCTCTTCCAACACTAGGGACATGGATCAAAAACACCGGGTTTAATTGTGGTTGAATCGTTAACTCAAGGACGATGTAACACCGGGCATCGGTGGGTTCGTGAGAACGCGCTGAAAGTCGCACTCATAAACATTCATTATTTGTATAATAATATATCTCTCGTAAGCTTATAAGATAGTAAACAGTTTTTTGAGTGATATTGTTGTTATTCAAAGAGACAATTTCAACTTTCAAAAAATCCCTCAGGACAAATCAATGCTTCAAGTGTCCTTGAAATTAAAAAAAGCAAAGGATAACACTAGTCATATTTGCATATTATTTAGCTCATGTTTATAATGGTATAAGTACAACATAGAAATTACCCTGTAAAATGCCGGTCAGTTTGGATGGATTTTGATGTGAAATGTGGCTATTTTCTAAATTTTAATGGTTTTTATCTCAGTGATCCAACTATGTCATTTTTAAGTCGTCGGGCATTAAAGGGATATACTGGGTTAAAAATGCAGTGACATGACATGCAATTAAAGTAGCTATGATCATTATTAAGCCATTCAGTCTCACCAAGAAACTCTGATAATAGTTTTATTTTCTTCAAAACATTATGAAGTACTAGAGTTACGGATGTGCATCATGTAAATTTTTGAAAGTTTGGGCCAACAAATTATACTTGAGCTACAAATAACTGAATCCTTTTCTGTGGAGAACCTTATTTCTTGAAAATAAAGCTACCATATTGCTTTATTTTGAATTAGCTATCATTCAGTACCTGTACATCATGAATTTTGAAGATATGAAAAATGTCTGTACCACAAATGCAGTATTTCCCACTGTGGAGCATCTACGAGCTTACTGTGAGATCCGCCAGTGTTACCCAGTATTGAGATACAAGGTTTAGGCTTTCGCTGCTTGACCTCTGGTGGCCCCATATAACTTCAGACATCCACCAAAACAAGGTAGTTTTGTACCCAGTATGGCCCGGGGCATTCACATGCTTGGAGTGAATTCCCGCAATGCTGCCCTTCATGCGATAAAGTGTTTAAAGGCAGTTTTAAAGTTTCACCTCAGGTGACCTCAGATAACCTTTGACTTTAACCAAGAACAGTGGGATACTTGCTCTTAATATAAAAAGTCTATACTTCAAGTCTGAAAAGTATCCATTATTGCTATCATGAAATACAGTATTATAAGTTTTTGTTTTTGACCTTTGCTGATCTCAGGTTTGGGGTTCGACTCCTGGCCGGGTCATACCAAAGACTTCAAAATGGAACCTACTGCCATTTTGCTTGGTGCTGCATAAGCAATGGAGTAGGGAAAACAATTCCAGTGAGCCACAACTGGAAAAAAGGCCGTGGCCGGCCCGACTTAAACCAATCGTATAGAAACTGAGCGGTAAAACCTCATCTAACTCTAACTCAAATGACCTATCACCCCCATTAAAAACATTATTGTTCTTGTACTCAGTATGACAAGTTTAAAAACCAAGTATAAAATCTATTTATTATATTTATCTTGAGATATCATGTTTCCAAGCTAAGCATCACAAACACACACACATACACACCCACACACACGATTTCCTAGGCTTACACACGCCATCGTTAATGTATAGATTCCATAAAAATCATAAATTTCTGGTATTCATTATTGCAGAAATTTGAAAGTACTGAAAATCGTTTTTTTTTTTCTTTATCGTGACTTGAAGGTGCTCAAAACCCACCAAGTCGCATACATGGTTTTTTTCAGCTGTTCTCTCGAAGGCCCAGGTTCTCTCGCCGTAGTTGCAACTTCGTCTTATGAGAGACTGAAGTATTGAACATTACATCTTCTTACTTCAAACACAGTAATTTGGTTCAGTCTGTTAATGTTGGTGACACTAATGTTCCAACATCTCCATATGCAAGAAATATCAGTGTTGTATTTGATAGTACCCTTACCATGGATCGACATATTAATAACGTCTGTAGTCAGGCGCGGCGCCACAGGGGGGCAGGGCAGGCATTTGCCCCCCCCTATGGTTTTTCAACCCAAAAAATAAAATCGTCTAAAAAACGTTTTAAGACACATAATTTTGTAGGGGGTGGGGTAGGTGTTACAGTATGTCACCTATCTATCACAATATTAGTTAAATTGTTCTTTACAAAATACCTGAAACTTGCAATCCCCGCACGGATTACGTTTTCTGTTTTCTCCATTGTTTACGTGAATGCAGATTAAGTATTACATAAACACTAAGGCCATTATACGTAACGCGCAAACAAAAAGGGCATGGGAACCGAGAGTAAAGCTAAAACAATACAGTAGTATACCCTAAAGCCAAGTTATTGTGAGATACACATATGGTGTCACAGAGCCAAAAGTTTTCCCTCTCTTGGAGAAAAGGTGCGTATCATTGCAAGTTACACCAAAAAATACAGACAGCTAATTTGTGCATCAGGGGATACGCTAACCAAAACCCCAACCCTACCGGTAACTCGGAATATATTTTCGTCCCGGGGAATCTTCGGTCTTTAGTGAACCTTCGACCAAGTGAACGTCTATGGGTATTCCCCCCTGTCCGAATAATGTAATGTTTGGCAATCTCAGACATTTAGTGTCTCTCCATTCCCAGCATGTGACCATTTAAAATTTAGAACGTGAACATATATATTGGGGTATCATGAGTCAATCACTTAACGAACATTTTGACAATAAAAATATAAAAAAAACATTTAATAAAATGAATTAAACTTTGAAGTAATATTATATGTTTCCCTTATTGCATACGCGTAGGAAGCGGGGGGCTGGGGGCTAAAGCCCCAGTCAAAAATTTGGGGGCAGAAGCATACTTCTGTCCCCAATATCCAAGGTCAAAAACCCCTTATTTGTCTTTTCAGTAAAAACTAAAATGTTTGCAGCAATTTTCCTTCAAATTTGCCCAAAATGTTGCACCAAATTACATCTGAGGACCCTCAAATACCCAAAAATTTTCCAAAAGGGGAGGGGGACACCCCTCCCTTTAGACCCCTCCCCAGGACAGCGATCCGAAACAAGGTTCAGCCCCCAGCCTCGAAAAGTTACCTACGCCTATGCCTTATTGTGCTTTATATTGGTGTTGTCTCGACTGAGTAATCCATAGAAAACGAATTTTAAATAGTAGGTGCATGGCCGTACACAACACAATCTTTACTGTATGAAGAAATCTTGAGTCAATCAGAAAGAGCAAAGAAAAACAGGGCGATGCCACATGAGGCAGGGGGCAACCGCCTCCTATCATTTGCAAGAACAGGGGAAAGAGAGAAGGAAAAGAACAGGAAAAAAGAAAAGGAGAAAACGAAAGAGAAGAAGGGGAAGCGAAGGAAAAAAGAAGAAAGGAGGAGGGTGGGGTAGGCATATATTTGATCCATATAATTAGTCCAGAGCTTCCAGGAGGCCCTATTCCGGTGTCTGCCAGCCTTTAGATACCTTGTATAATGCATATATGAAGCAACGAAAATATTCGTAACAGTTCGTGTTTCCGTCGACTCAACGCACGTATTTTTGAGTGAAAAAATACCCATACATAAAGGGGGGGGGGTGGCTTCAGGAGGTTTGTTGACTACATACCCTTCTCTTAGACAACAAACTTAAAATTCAATAAAATTATTAACACTTTTCAGCCACATATGATAGCTCAAAAAATACCAAAGACATCACCATTTTGCATCTAAGCAATCTTAAATTGATAAAATTTCTCAAAGGGGAGGGGACACCCCTCCCTTAGACCCCTCCCCAGAAAAGCATCTTTCCCCCAAGCAAAAATTAAAATTCAATAAATTATGAACACTTTCTTACATATATGATCAGTTAAAGAATATACCAAAGATATCACCATTTTGCATCTAAGTAATCTTGAATTAATAAAAAATTTCTCAAAGGGTCCCCTCCCCAGAAAAGCATCTTTCCCAAAACAAAAATTAAAATTACTAAATTATAAACTTTCCAGCCATATATGATCAGTTCAAAATATGTACCAAAGACATCCTCATTTTGCATCTGAGCAACCTTAAATTAACAAAAATTTCCCAATGGGGAGGGGGACACCCCTCCCCTTAGACCCCTCCCCCAGGACGGCGATCACTCATCTCACGCTTCCCCCCCCCCTATCGAAATACCCTGGCGCCGCCCCTGTCTGTAGTACGTCCTACTTTCACTTAAAGAATATTAGGGCTATTCGTAATCCCGTAATACCCGAGCCGAAACTGAAAAACTTGTTCATGCCTTTGTTACTTCTAGGCTGGACTTAAAGGCAGTAGGCAGTCACCCCAAACAGAGTGAGTGTATCCTGTCACTCTAGTTCATGATTGGCCTATTTTGATCATGTGACAATATTTTTGTTAGTGAATTGTGGAATTCAAGGAAAATCTTGCCTTGCTTTACCTATTTTTTGTAATAGTTATGTTCAAAACGTCTTCAGAAGTGCTTTTAATGCAATACGAGGAGATTTGCAAGAGTTTGCCGATTTTTCAAAGAAAATTTTGGGGTGACTGCCTATTGCCTTTAAATAATTCTTTATTCTACGGCATTTCTCAGTCTTCATTAGCTCCCCTCCAACGTGTGCAGAACATGCCGCGGGCAGGTTAATTACTGGTGCCTTGAAATACCATCATATAACCTCCATACTAAAGGATCTGCACTGGTTACCTATTTCTTATCGTGTAAAATACAAGATTGTTTTAATTGTTTATAAGGCTTTAAATGGTCTAGCCCCTGAATACATAAATGACTTGTTTATAAACCCGTCCGTACCCTTCGCTCGTCTGGTGACAACTTACTTCAGGCCCCCATAACAAGAACTAACGCTGGTGACCGTGCCTTCTTGGGTGCGGCTCCATCACTGTGGAATAGACTCCCAGGTGATATTAGGCATTTCCACAATTTAGAATCGTTTAAATTAAAACTTAAATCTTTTTTTGTTTCGTGAGGCCTTTTCTGTGTAAAGCGCTGCCGAACATATTTCTTATCATGGAGGCGCTATATTAAGTCATTTATTTATTATTTATTACTATTATTATGAGAGGGTTTCTCCCTTTAAATGGCATACCTAGTAATTCGTTGTGTTTTTAAGTCTTGTTAGGTAGCTTCAATAGAATCTTTGCTCCACAGCCCAAAGCAACCTCAGTTAAAAGTTAACCCATTCTTCTTTTTGACTGAAAAACACGGGAAAAAGCCACTATGTTATACACCTTTCCTATGACTAGTACTAAAATGTCAATAGATACGTCTCTTCCTTGTACCATTTAAGCTATAATATGCCAACAAAAATTTATTGACTCACCTACGTAGGCCCATGGTCATAAAACAAGTTCAACAAACACTATATAGTCTATACTGCTTTGGTATCATACTCAACATCACATACAAGTCGAAAACATGTACATAGAACTAAGTGGTTGCAAGGGAGAGAAAGGTTTGATCTTTGGTCTTCAATTGAGAACTCGATCCTTGCTGTTTATATGACATTTATTGTGTTGAATTGGAGACACTCGGGAAATATGAGGCTTTACTTGTGATTATTTACATCTCACATATATTTAAGATACTGTTTGCACAAGGCTAGAAGGCTGTTTTACTGTACAGAACAGTTGCCAGGGTCTAGCTACCCTCAGTCCAACCAGGAAGCTGCAACTTCCTGGTCCAACCAAGTAATCACCCAGAACATTCTACTCCATACATTCGTGAGTCTCGTGAGAATAATTGCGTAGGATAGGACCGTACAGTTGTTGACACTGAAGTACTATAGTAAGGGGTACAACTCCTGTCTACTGAATCACTGTTGTGTTGTCTGATTAAATTCATAATTTTTTTAGTTAGTTAGATGATATTTAACGACACACCAACACGAATGTGTTATATAGTGTCTGCTAGATAAAAAGGTAAACTTCAAATACGGTTTCAAACACGGTTCAAGTTCAAGTTCGGCTTAAAATACAGTTCCAAGTCCTTCCCTTTAGTCACATCTTACGACAGGCGGGGAATACCGTGGGCATATTCTACAACCCCCAGCCCACAGGGGGCGATAAAACTCATAAAGGTCTGTCGATGAAGCTTTGTCGGGTTACGCAGTTAACGCTTCCGCCTTCACGCAGTTAAGGGGTATGCGAAGCGTCATGAAGAGAAACCAAATGACAATTTTTTAATAATTTAACCTGTGGAGATGGTAAATTTAGCACGTCGTAGTGGCCTGGAGCAGCATATGCTCCGTTAACTTTTATGATACTCATCTATTCTTAAGCTAGTGATCAGTTCTCCTTCCTTATCGAGTTTTTGAAAGTCAAAAGATAAAGTGGCATAGACCTAAATTAGTTTTGTAATATAGGGACAATGGCTGTTTTATCCACTTTTATCCATTTGCGGGCCGCACAAGCATGTACCTGAAGTTTTAAGCTTAAACGAAATTGTCAGCATTAAAATAAACCATTTATCTTCCAATAGAATTGGATGGGAAACATGGGAAATAAACAGATCGAAAACACACACACACATACATGTTTTTGGCGTCAATCGGGGACACACGTTTTTAACAGTGAAAATGTGGATATCCCCACTTGGGGTGTATCCACACTTGACTAGGGAAAAAAACGCTCATGTCCCCGATTTACATGCACTACACGCATACACACACACTCATGCACCAACCCATGATGTGTGTACTACTGATAGGTTCACAACATGTAAAATGGGGAAAACGCGAAAAATGCTCAAACTTACTGAGACACATCTTTGAAAGGTGCAAAATCCAATTTCATGGCAAATTTTGCATTCGGGAATTGGGGATATCCCCACTTGCAGGTGTATCCACACTTGCCCGGGGAAAAAAACGCTCATGTCCCCGATTTACATCTTTTACATACGCACACACACACACACACACACACACACACAAGGTGACCTTTTTTCTTTATAATAGCAGACTAGCCACTTTACTTTAATAAGGTCATGGACTTCTTCGTCATTTTGACGGGACTTAAAGGGAGAATGCAGTCACCCCAATAAAGAATTGTATAGTAGACTATCCTATTTCCTGAATGGCTCTTGAGAATCATGTGACAGTATTTTTCTCACTCAATTGTAAAATTGTCAAGAAACAACTGCTTGTTTGCCTTGAATATGCAATATTTATGTCCTAAAATATTATGAAAGATACTTGGAAGAGAAATAAGAAGAAATTTGTGACATTTAGCTATTGTTTCAAAATAAGTTTGGGGCGACTGCTTTTGACCTTTTTAATGTAGTTCACAGTTTCGATTTAAATACTATTGTAAATCTTACAGTGAGCTTCAATTACCCGTTTTATACAACGTTCTACAGTTCTATAGTTTGACAGAAGACTTCAAAGACACTTTAAAGAAATCAAGGGTCCTTAAAATGCTTTGGAGAGACTTTCAACAGTCATTTCACTGTATCAAACTTACTGAGCCTGTACCAAGAAAATTTTTTAGAAACATTCTCTGTGGAAAATGACGTTTGAAAGAAATTTACCATAGATAAAAATACCAGTTTCGGAATTTGGTTTATACAAGGCAATCAGTTGTGAGGTTTAGGAAAATGGATGAAGGAGAGTTTTCCGTGGGTTGCATGTCCTTTGCAAGACTATGTAGGTTAAAGGGTGTTAGGAGCGCTAAGGAATTGCTATGTGAGTGGTGCCAGGCAGCGCCGGGTGGCGCTGGGCGTCGGCAGGATGAAAGACTATGACATGTACTATTTACCTGTTTTCAGTGCATGAAATATATAATGCCTACAAGATATTTAAGTTTGAATTCTAGAAACCTCAAATGACTTTAATCTCCACCAAGCACAGTACCGTATAAGGTTTCTTAACTTAATGCTGAACATCTACATGAGAAGTACGAGGTCCCTCAAAGCTATTCTTCTTGAGCTATCATTTTATGAGGTTTTCTCAATTTGACCTCACATGACATTTGACCCCCACCCAAATCAACAGGCGCGGATCCAAATGGGGGCTTTTCCGGCTCCAGCCCCCACCACACTTTTTTCGGCAGCACTTTTATATTTTATTTTTTTTTCTAGACCATCCCAAATATTTCAAAGTTGTCAACAGTATTAACATTTTCACTATATACATTTGTAATAAATAAATTTATGTTGTTCACAGTGATATTTAGAAAGATGAAACGTCGTTTTGTTCTCGGTCAAAACTTCGAACAGAAGAACAAACTGTAGGTTTAAAAAGGATACTTCTGTGCTAGGTTCACTACCTTGAGAAAAGATCATTATTCCTCTCCCATGCACTCCCTGGACCAATAGTTTTCATCCGAACTTAAGGAGTGTGTCTCTTTTAGTAGAACAAGATTATAATTACACCTGTGAAAATGTGCGAATAACTTCCTTCTTTTAGTTCTTAATCCTCTTGTATTATAGGAATAAAAGCTATACAACCCCATTAAGAAACAGCTATTCACTCTTCCGTACGTTATTTACAAACTGCACATAAAAATCACAAAAGATGGAAAAAAGAAGAATATAAAGAAGAAAAGCCCCTTTGTGTGGGGTTGAAGGGGTTATGGTTCGAAAGAAACTAGACCATGACCTACTAGCTCCAATTGAAACTTGGACACTCCGGTTTAAGGCACATCTTGAAGCTTAAACAAGGCTCTGGCGGGGCAATATAAATCCTAGATGCATTAGTAAATTTCCCAAAATGAAAATATTGAAAAGCAAACGATTTACCAGTTGAGTCCCTCCACTTTCCAGCCGAAAAGCGTAGTTTGTTCCCTGCCGATATAGTTCTGCGACCTGATCATTCCATTTACATTTCTCCTGTTAATCAATGTCGTTCTCGTTTTCCAGAAGGTTGGACTTGTTATCCTGTTCGGGTAGAGAGCTACGGTAGCTTAACTAAAATATGCCTTGTGGCCCATCTCTGTGGCTCGCTCTATTCTTGCATGCGGGATGCCTTCATTCTCCAGCACCTTTTGGACCAAATTTGCAAATTTTTTGTTCTCGGATGAAGCTAAGCCTACGATTCTCGGGTTATTCCGTCTGGAAAAGCGTTCCTTAAATGTTTATGGCATTTGGCTGGTCTATGTTTTGTTTTTCTTTTAATGTAGATACTTCCTTCTCCAGTGCTAAAATTTTCTCTTTGATTCTCACCTTTTTTTTCTTGAAGATCTTTGACCCTCTTGGTCAAAAATTCAGTAACTTTATCAAAACTTTCTCCATCATGGCCCGTTCACTGGTCACTACTGGTGATATCCTTTACAAGCTGGCGGAAATGTCTCTGGAAAGTAAGTTTTTCGAAACTCTACAACAGGGTCAACTGGCACCTCCTGGTCCTCATCACTGTCGCGCCCCCAATTTAAAAATCTTTCACACTCGGGTGAAAAGAGATCCAGCCAAGACTGGAAATTTTGTTATATTCCACAATTTTAGATAATGAGTTGCCATCGACGTTGCTGTCTCGGGTGATTGTACAATTCAACTAGGAAGCCAAAGGCTCCAGTGATTCCTTGACGAAAGGGGGTGCTTTGTTGCACTGAGGTTCATCCCTCAAATTTTACTTCTTGACTATATTAAGTTGGCAGAGTTTTCACAATTTGACCTCTGCTGACCTTATATGACCTTTGGCTTTTCGTTGGTCACGAAACGCTAGATACAATTTCAAGGTACCTTCCACTGTCTATTTAGTTTACGAGGTTTTCGTAATTTCACCTCTGATGACCTCAGATAACCTTCGAGGGTTCTCCTCACTAAAATTGTGTATTAGACACTGTTAAATACGATCTTCCAGCATTTATCACAAACTATATAGTACACCAAAGGAGGGAGTGCTACCTGGCATGTTGACTTCATCTCTATTTAAGAATACTAATATGAAAGCTCATCCAAAGGAAATTGTTTGGTTTTTCTATTAGCCTTGGTGTAAAATATCTCATTTTTTCACCCCTCCCCCTACCGTCCTAAGCGCTAATCATCCACTGAGTTACAAAATCTCCCCACCTCTTTGGCGGTATTGCCCTCATGCGTTGGGAACCATCGGTTTACATGAATTTCTAGACGTGTACAATTTGTAACATCGTGCTAAGGTTTTGCACACGAAACCTTGCAATGCAAGTTTACTAAAGTTGATTTTGTTCTCTCTGATTGGGTCATTCAAAATAATTGTTTATTAATATTTAGTTTTTGTATAGAGTGACAAATGTCACCCAATCAGGCCCCAGCAAACCCTCTCAACTCTATGTTAGTTTCCCGGAGAGCGCATAGCATGAGGCAGTGACTGCGTTGAAGCTGGAAGAAAGAGAGCCAAGCTATGGATGTCGACTGGTAAAGATCATGCATTCTTACTTTTTTTTTCAGTTTTCTCGTAGTCGACCAGTATAATTCAGAATCAGAACAATTCTTACCAATCATTCATCAAATTATCAGTTTTCACCCAATCAAGGACAATCAATGTTCTTTCTTTTGTGAATCCCTGTATTTTCCGTGAAGGGAGCTGAGCTGTCCCGAAGCCTTCGTTTAGCGGCAATTGACTTCTGTCTACTTAGGCTAATACTATTTTACATGGCGAAGACAGCGGTGCTGAAAATTTATCTGTTGTCATTTTTCGACGACACATTACTTCATTATTTGTGCTGAACTTAACCTTTCTCGTGGTGCCTTGTAAAATTCTACAGTCACCCTCTTGACAACCATTCTTGAAATGTAACGGGAACTCAGAAGATTCGTGGTTGGATGTTAGTGGGCTGAGCCTGGCCTACTAACCTGGTCTACTAACACCTGGTAATCTCAACCCACCTGAGGGGCCGATAGGTTCTTTGAAGTGTTTTCCCTGGAAGTCAGTCTTTGTTCAAGCATTACCCTTTCCACCAAACTTGTGAAACTGTGGCCAATTTGACAGCGAAAGCGGCCTTTTAAAACTCGATCGTGACTGCTCTACAACCTATAGGTTAACGAGATACCAGCAGCTGGTGACCATAGCTCTTTGAACCTCCCGGTACCTCTTAAAGGTTCTCGTGAAGACGATGATCATTTTCCCTAAGGGTAAGTCAGAGGCTATATCCCTCCCCCACCCAGGCCCTTGGCCAGACAAGGTCCTGAAGGGGGCGAAATAGCTTTCAGCTATTATCTTTTAGGATGAGATTTATTAAAATGTGTTAAGGCAATGGAAAATAATTTTTTCAAGGGGGCGAAAACTTTTCTCAGGAGCACCGCCAGTGGCTACTGGCTTGCCCTCTGCTTGGCTACTAGCTGCCCCCTCTCCTCCTCGGATGTCCAATACGACACCACCATAGGAACAATTTGGCCTCTATCGGCAAATAAGCTTTTATAACTGGGCATTTCAGTCTTAATTAATGTCTACTGATCAGACTGGTGAATAAAGCAAGCTAAGTTAATAAAGCTAAACATCTAGACTTGCAAATTAAAGGCAGTAGGCAGTCACCCCAAACAGAGTGAGTGTATCCTGTCACTCTAGTTCATGAATGGCCTATTTTGATCATGTGACAATATTTTTGTTGGTGCATTGTGGAATTCAAGGAGAATTTTGCCTTGCTTTACCTATTGTTTGTAATAGTTATGTTCAAAACGTCTTCAGAGGTGCTTGTAATGCAATAAGAGGAGATTTGCAAGAGTTTGCTGATTTTTCAAAGAAAATTTTGGGGCGACTGCCTATTGCCTTTAAGTCTGCAAAAGTTGTTTGTGCGTATTGCTCGAGTGAACCGTATACCTTTGTACAGGAGTGGACTGGGGAAAGTGGGGGGGGGGGGTAATAGTTTGACTGGGGAAAATGTCCCCGTGCTTCCCTTTTAGTGAAGCCACTGAAAAAGTACTTTTTAAGATAATTTTTTTTCTTAATTTTAAATGTAAGAAAGTTTCGACATTTTAGTGGTAAAGAATTCCCCACATTTATTGTACGATATGTACCGGTAAGGCTCTTTCTGGCATTGTTTTGGCAGAGAGGCAAGTAATGGGGTATGTTGCAATTTTCGCAGGCGGAAACCAACCACGCTATGCTAAGGTTTACAAGTACGCCCAATTTCAGTCACTTAAGATAGGAAAATAAAGGACTAGTATGACAGCATGATGAGCACACCAATAAGACCCAGGAATGCGACGGGAAGCCTTTTTCTGCAACAACACCAATTGTTTTAAATAGATTTACTTGTTCAGGACCAAATCACCAAGTAATATGTAAAGTGGGATACTACTAAACTTGAGTAAAAACACCGCAAGACCCTTTATAGGCGAGAAAATTTCACCAGTATACCCACATTTCTTGATACAGCGACAAAAATGGCACTGATATCGTCACTCCATGAATGCTTGGACTCAATCCAAACACAGAGGAATCTAGTTTTATATAGGTATGATCTATATTCTATAATATAAGTTTACCATCTAGACAAATACGAAAATAACACTTATGATGGATTTCTTAAACACTATGTACTTAGCAATAAACACGTCAAGAAAAGTAATTAGTTTTAAACCAACCATATGGAATTAATCAGGTTCAATACATGTATTATGATCTGTATGTAGGAAAATAAAATGTCAATGTTATTAGAATAAACTAAAATAAGGAAAGGGGTGGACACATTACAAATATAAATCGCGATAATGTAAGATAAACAACAAAGGGTGAAAGGATTGATCTCTGAGGTACACTACATTTAATATCTAAGATTTTGGAGCTTTCGCCTTAAAAAGAAAACTGTTTTCTGACGTGAAGGTAGCTTTTAAACCAAGAAAGACTAGAGTACCTCTTATTCTATAGTGAAAGATTTTAGATTTTCAATTTCGATTTAAAGATTTCATGATCATAGTATCAAATGCCTTCGACAATTCTCAGAAGACACCAACTTTTGTAAGTTTTTCTCACCAAAGCATCCTAAATTTTATTTGCAACATCAGTAAGAGCCATTTCTTGTTGATACCCTTAACGAGAACCTTATTGACAATCAAACAAAATATTGTGATTATTTATATAGGAAGGATAAAAGACTGTTGTATACAATGCTCTTTAGTATTTTTGATAAAATCAGTAATACTGGAATATGACCCTGATTAGAAAAAATACCTGGTTCGCTTTTTCAAAAACCGGTGCAACTTTTGCAACTTCTTTCTTTTGAGAAGCACCCCCTTCACATGATATGAAATTTAATAAAAAAATGTGTGCTAATGGATCTGCAATTAAATTAATTACGTTTCGAATAACGACGTTGACAACTTTCGACGTGATCCTTTAAATAAAGACGTTGCCTTTAATAAGTACTTTGTGAATATTAGTCCATCTGGTACGCTAGATTCATTACTTTTCCCCAATTCAAAATCATTTATAACTAACCATGTACATTTAGGGTTATGCTGCAACTCTTAAATTTGCAACAAAAGTAACTAATAACATAGCTAAATTTATTTCCGGGCAGCAGATAACTTAATTTCACTGGAATACGACGGGATCTTCAATGAGGTCCTAAAAACTAATTTTTTTAATCAATTGAGAATCTAGCAGTTATCTATTGGTGTCTTTTACGTGTGTTGTTTCTTACTTGGGGGAAGTGAAACAATCATCATTATGAGGACGATACATTATCAAAGAAAATATCATAACAATAATTTACATAGTCTTCATTGTACGCAAAACTCCACTCCATCCTGCTAGCCCTTCATATAAAGTTATCCCTATTATTCTGAAAATAATGTCCAGCATCGAAACTTTGCAAAACTCTAACCAATTTAATGCAAAATTGTAGGAGTCAATATTTTATGATTTCAGAAAATCACCTCTCATAAATTCATATCCCAATCTATAAAATGAATGCATGCAGCTTATCATTAGAGCCTTTTTCCGACGACACATGGCCTACCGTAGTAATTTAAAGATAAAAAGTTCAAAAAGTGACAGACAATAGGTGGCCGCGGACGAGTGTTAGATAGCTAGGCCGATACTGAGTTAAGAATCAAGGAACTGCACAGGTTGCACAAAAAGCAGTTGCGTTTTTACTCAGATTCTGTTTGATCTCAAATTCTGTAATCTTAAAAGACTACACGAAGTTCCGCTGGCAAAGTCTAGAATGCAGTTAATGTATGCATCTTAATCATTTTGAAAACATTTAAAAGCTTATCTTTACTTCATTTCTTCAAAATGGAAACAGTGTACGATTCATACAAGAAAAGCGACGCTGCTGTAGCTCAACTAAGCCGATATTTTCTAGTAACATAGACTTCTGTGGACAGGATAAAAGTCTCACTCACTTGTTTGTAGTTTCTTTAATCGACAGTTTGTAAAATTGTGACGTAGGAAAAGGCTGGGAGCTGTTTTAGCTACTGCGAGGACTGGTTTTCGATAGTGCCTTTTAAAGTTGTGCCACAAATTGAGAACACAGATTGAAAAACTTAGCAGTCACATTGAAGCCCATACCTTTTTTCTTCCCACTCAATAAGGTTTTGCAGATATGTCTTTTTTATGAAATCTCATAAATGAATTTAAAAAGGGTTTTTTTTCAGTCTAAGCTCACTTTGTTCAGTATTGATAATTCTCTCAGTTAGGACAATACACAAGGTGTGAACATCATCTTTTTTGTTTTATTTAAATACACTGTTATTTGACCAACATTCTTTACTTGAACTTATATAAAAAAAAATTTAATTGAAATGAAAGTTTGCTCCTTTTAGAATATCAAAGGCAACTAAGGTGTTGCATGCCATCAATGCACTGACATTTGCTAATAACAGCTTTCACTTAGTCAGGTTGATCGGCCTTAATTGTTTCAGAAAATCATTTTGGGGGCCCCCACAAAGTAAAGGAAACTTTTCCCCAAAGTAAGATTGATTCAGCACTGTTCAAAGTAGCAATCAACAAACTATCAGCAAATTAGAACCTCATTTGAAGAAATAGTCAACATTTTTACGATTTTTGGAATGACTTCTCCTGAAGTCAAACGTCTATAAATTCACAAAATATGGACATACTTTAATACCTTAACCACGACAACATATTGACCAAATTTGAACGAAACCGGCGCAGAATTGTCGAAATGTCAGCTATTTTTAGACAGTGCCCCAAAGTGACCGGCAATGAACAACTGTACAAGCTAGCAATAGATCAGTCGAATGGCCGAGCTAAACACATAAAATTGGAATTTCGTTAAATACATATGAGATATTTTTTAACTTTTCTTATATCTTAAAAAGGAAACATCTTATAGTGGAAGTTAGGTGCAGAATAATTTGATTGAGACAGAATCACAATGGCCGAAAGACTGGCCCATGCCGCATGTAGAAACACAAATGCACAGAAGTTCAAGCGATACATTCGCAAGCATGGGGGGAATAACCAAATGATTGGCCTGTGTTGCGGAGACTGTTTGTCAGAATGGGTTTCACCCGAGTTTCTAAGCAACGACAATGATGCAAACGAGACTATCACCGCAGAAGGCCAAGAGTTTCGGCTGATGAAGAAGCGAACCCTTGCAGAATCTCAATTTCGCCTCCAAAAGCACCATACACCATTTCCTAACCACAGAGCAGCTGAGCAATGTATAAAAGCGGCTGAGCATATTTCTTACAAAACATACAAAGGCTTTATCATGCATCATGCTACAGTTAAGGCAGTCAAAAAAGATGAAAATGGTATCCGGTTTATACTGATTCACTGGAAGAAACTTGGTTGCAATAATTATGAAGTCGTAGAAGACGAAAACGTGAACTTGCGTGAAAAAGCTAGGTGTATTATTCGATGCGATTATCCTGAAGATTACGTCAGAGCCGATTCAACCGAGCTTGTCATAGCTAGAGCCACGGCCTGGAAAGGAGAAACGAATTACGGTCTTTTCTCGAATAACTGCGAGCACTTTGCAATTTTGCAAAGTAGGCTGCCCTCAAAGCTTCCAGCAGAACTTGATAATAGCAAAAATAAAACACATTCTTCAGCAGGTTTGCGGCTTTGGTGTGACAGTTGTCACAGGGGCGGCCAAAAAAACTTTGGCAAGAGCTGCAGTTGGTGTATTTGGTGACGCTGCAGAGTACGGAGCTCAGGGCGCGTATCACTTTATCTCTGTATCCACGCAGTGCATTGGAATTGGCGTGGCTATAGCAATAAATGGCATAATTTTCTTTTATGATGTGGGGAAAGCATACAAAGAGCACAAAAAAGGCGACTTGGATAAGTCGGAATTCAAAGACAGGATCTGGCGAAAATTTATTACGTGTTTAGAAAGGATTTTCTACACAGGGCTTTTTCCTGCCTTGTGCGCAGTAGGCCTTAGTCTAGTAATTGCGTGTGCACCAGTAGGTTTAGCCGTTTCGGTCTTGGTCGTTGGCGCAATTGTTGGAGGTGTACTTGCGACGGCGACGGAGGGCTTTGGTCGAACAAAGGTCGGATGTGTCTTAAGTTTTATGACAAGACCTATACTTGATCATTCTGACAAAATGGTAAAATCAATTGAAGAATTACATATTGGGGACCATGCTGTTATTGCTAGATGGTGTCTCCATCCTAGATGCCATTTCATAATTAAAGACATAAACAAGGAAGAACAAACCATGATAGTTCTTCGATTCAAGCATGAAAAGGGTGTTGTAGAAGAACTAATACCTTTTAAAAAGCCTGTGTACAAGGTTATTTATGAGGAATACGAGTGTTTTCCACCAAATGAAGTCATTGAAAGGGCGGCAAAAAAGAAGGGAAAGAAAACTCTAGAATATAACATTTTCTCTAACAATTGCAAGAGTTTTGCACGTTGGTGCAAGACAGGGAGACTCCCCAGCGGCAGTCTTGTAAGAGGATACCATCAGGATGAAAATTTAAACGAAGAGGTGTAATTTGATCGCACCGAATTCAAAATCAGCATTCCTCCATGAATGCCAAAAGGGATCTGTACAGTCGGCAAGTTTTCGTGTAACTTGAGTTTTTGCCCAATAACAGTCTTGCCCCGCAAAGACTTTGCTAGAGGGGAAGGGGTTAGGGGGAGGGGGTGTTGAGTAGACACTATGTAGGCGAAGCACCACCATGACTTGGTGCGTAGCTTACCAAGCAAATTTTTGCCAAAATTACCTGCCAGATTGGAGGAAGTGGCATTCCCCAGACTTTGTAAATTACTTCTAAGCATTATTATTTTTTTTTTTCGAGATCTCATTTTTGATCTCAAAGTTGACATTTCCAAGAAAATGTTAATCAGAAAATTACTTCTTATGTGTCGGTAATGCTTGTCAGGCCACGTCAACAACCGGCTGTAAATAGCATGCGAGTGCCTTCTGATGCTAGTTGTAGCTTTCTATGATAAGGAGAAGTCATTGGGGAATGCAGGTGTAAATATTTAACCAATAGGAACCTACTAGGGTGAGGGGGGATAAGTAGTGGGAGAGCGTGCCATGAAATTCTGTTTTAAAGCCTGCGACTTGCCGTCCCAATCTTAAAAGTCTATGATTTACGGTGTTAGTAATCGACGTGAACATGAAAAGCGTCTTCGAGAAAATTGAATGTACGCTAGTGATTGCGATTCGCTGGGACCCCATCTGTGACTTGGTATCATAGGCGTAGGGGACATTTTTCGGGGAGGGGGATTGAGCAGCTCTTCCCCCCAAAACTCCTCATTAACCAGAAAATTACCTAATCTTTTCCAAAAATCTGTCCGAGAAATAGTGGGTTTTCCCAGACTTCGAGGAAGTGAGATGCAGCCCAAGCCTCTGCTCGTACGCCTATATATGACTAGCATGACAAAAGTAGATTGATTTAATAACCTCCGACATCTTCTCGATTAGGCCTACTCGCCTTTTCACCGGTACCATAAGGAAGTAAATCGGTTCTTTTCATTTTTTGCGTGAGAATTTCGCATATCCCTTCACCTCCCCTATCGGCTTCTCTAGTCCTTGTATTCTGTAGGAATCGAACAGAGTGTAGGAAGGGAAAATTACAAGTGTGGCTCATCAGACCCAGTTTTCTCAAACTTGGAATTGTCCCCAGGCATTGCTATAACATTAGTTAAAACTTGCACGGAAAATATTTTTCTGCACCGTAAGTGGCGTTAGCGAACTAAGGTCAATTTAACTTCAAAATTCGTTTATCATGCTCCTTAAGAAAAAGCATGCGAAACTTGACAATTTTTGATAGGCCTATGTCTTTGATTTGTGTTTCCCACATAATGTTATATTTCATAGTGTTTCCATGGCAGTGCGTTTTTTCACATGCATAGTATACAGTTAAGAGTAACAAAGAGATGGCCTATAAGCATGTCCTTTACATCACAAATGACTTCAGATCTAAGGGTTTTTACAAGCTACCGTACTTTCACATAGCCTATTAATAGTAAGTTGATCTTAAGCAGGTTTAGATTGGGTTTGTAACATTTAACTTTGATATTTGATGACATAATTATCGTGTCTTCTCCTGACATAAAGTTTCAAGTACAAGTTTTACATAACTTTGCATAAATTGAGACCCCATTGTACAAAAAACGAACCGGTCAACATTAGAAAGAAACAATATCTGTTTACAAAGGTGCAGGTTAAACTAATAACTAGATGAAGTCAGCGTCCTCAATTTCCATACAAAGTAAAGACATACATAGACTATATTCGATAGGGAAAGAATTTTTCATTTCGCCTGTACAAATTGCATGACGGTACAA
The DNA here is from genome assembly GCA_029531755.1 of Holothuria leucospilota. Taxonomy (NCBI): domain Eukaryota; kingdom Metazoa; phylum Echinodermata; class Holothuroidea; order Aspidochirotida; family Holothuriidae; genus Holothuria; species Holothuria leucospilota. The sequence goes on along the minus strand of CM055963.1, from coordinate 23,544,080 downwards.
GAATTTGGAAGCTGGGACAAAAAGGGAGCGGAAAAATTATTGAGGAACAGCATGGAATGACCCAAAGGCGCCAAAGCCCCCGCGGAAGGGCGTAGGCTCTCCCCCGAAGGTGTGAGGTCCAACAGCCGGTCTTATGGCCCCTGTTGGGGTCCAGGTGAACACCAATGTGGGTATCCAATAGGCGAAGTTCTCGGAAGTTCTGGTATATATTTATAAACTTGTGAGAATTAGAATGAAACATTTTAATATCTTCAAATAACAACCAAAATCAAAATTATTCTCCCGGTTGACAGTCGTTCAATTTGATGATATCGGATGATTGCGAGTAAAGAGATAGAATGATGTCAGTGGTTGCATGGAGCTGTAGCATAGTAATATCACTCGCACCCCCCTCCCTACAGGATACCTTGCAATGGAGCCTCTTCCAAATGGCTAACACAGTTCCACATATTTTGGTTAGGTGCCAGATTTAGTTCAGGGGTCGAAAATGCATTTCACACCACCTTTGCAAGTATCACGACTGACCGTTTTCAGAAACTTACTACGAAATTGCTTTTGTATATGTTCTCTTAATTTATGCTTTCAAAGGTTCGTTGTTGTCTTTTCTCACATACTAAGTTCTGCTTGTATGTATAAGAAACGTAATTTAAGTTATTATCGTGACCTCAGATATTGCATTTCTATTTCAGAAGAACTTATCAAACTTATTACCAAAAAGAGAAACAATACCGTATACTGCCATTGAAACAGAATTATTTAAGATAAACCTATGTACATGAAGTTACGAGAAAGGACGGCTTAAGTTGTAATTTTATCAGCAAAGTTCTTTTTTCTCATTTGATTTAACTATCTTTCAAATTTCTAGTGTTAAATGATCATTTGATGTTCAGACTGAATGACTTACACTGTAATTAACATTGTTGTATAATGCAACCTTTTGTCAAAAAATATAAGTTAAACTTCTTCACATATATATTATTGAATTCAGTTTATGCTTTCGAAGGTCATTCCTTATTAATTTCATGTATATAAAAGATCGATACTTACCCTATGTATACGAGTTATAACAATGATTTTTTTATCATTTTATCAAAACCTGCATTCTTTCCTTAGAAATGAAAAATTTCGGGATTAACATGTTTTGTACTTTTACTGAAACCCAAGCTGTTTTCTATACTATTTAGGCCTACGTTGCAAATTTTACATGTTGATCGGCGGCGTAGGAAGATGTTTGACTTGGGGGGGGGGGGGGCAGACCAGATGTGACTTCTCGACCTTGAATCCCCTTCCCACACTAAAACACATTTGCTCAATGTGATTCTTCCGATTTTAATTTGAGCAAAATAAAAATATTCAAAGCAAAAGCAAACAAAAAAACACCCTGCAGGAGTGATTTTTTGTTTAGGAGGCTCTGGAGGACTGGAGATTTTGTAGGGGTGACTCCCGTTTACTATCTAAGCGGAGCGCCACCATAGGTTGGCGCGGAGCGTACCAAGAAAATTTTAGATTTGAATACGTCCCAGATCGCCGGAAATGGCACTTGTCAGGCTTGATAGCAGCCATCAAGATGTGCAATTTTTGTGAAAAAATGTAAAGCTTGATTTGATTTTTTTTATAAAACACATTTCTGTGAGGACAGATTAGTTGAGCTGGCCTGGACTTGGGGTCCGAGGATTGGAAGTTTGAACCCTATTTACTATCTAAGCAAAGCGCCACCATAGGTTTGCGTGGACGGAGCGTACCGAGAAAACCTGAGATTTTAATACTTCCCAAATCACCGGAAGTGGCGCTTGCCAGGATTTTTGAAGCCATCAAGATGTGTCCTTGTTGTGCAAATTTTGTAAAGTTTGATTTGAATTTAACACTTTAAGTCTGTTACAATCTATCCGACTTCATTCAAAATTGTTCAGCGTTGAGTTATCCCCCATGGATTTCAGTGGATTAGTTGGAACTGAGATTTTCTACAGCCAGAGTACTTGTTATTAAGTTGAGTAGAGGTAGCCCCACGATTTGCCCGGCGAACGGCCAACGACCCGAAAATCCGACAGCCCCAATGCCGTCGAGTATTGGTGAGGTGAGATTTGAAGAAAGTATGTGTACTAGCCTCCATTTCATTCGGGTCATATATTGCATAAAATTTGTATATACTAGAGAAGCTAAGTTCCGAGTTGATTAAATGTTTTTACCGGAATCTAAAACTGCAAAGCGCGCGAAGCGCGCGAAAATTTTTCGGGTCATTTTTCACACACAAAAAAAACATAGGCCTATGTAATTATTAAAAACAATAAGAAAGAAAAGCTGTAGGGGTTCTAGACCGTATAGGAGATAATATGCATTGTATCGAAACTACCTTGACTATCCGATGAAATAGCCAAATATTGCTCGGTGAGTCCTTCACCAACTGGCCGTACCTCATGACACACAAGAGAACAGTAGATAGGCTTTGCAATATGGGACGAAATTTACGACCTCTACATAACTGTGTACTTTCCCTACGTGTTATGGTAAGGGGGAAAGGACTTGCGCTATCTAGTGATGTAGAATGAAACTATTGAAGAAACCAGAATATCTCTCATGCGCGCGTAGCGCGCCAAAAATTTAGGTTTTTATTAGAGAAATTGTCCTCTTAAGAGCAAAAATGGGTTAAACGCAACTTTAAACTGTTGCAATTATTGGGGGGCCAAAATGACATTTGGCCCCCCTCAAAACATATTGGGGGGCATGGCCCCCTTGGCCCCCCGGTTCCTACGCCACTGTTGATGGCTGAGTACACGTTATCATGAGCCGTCAAATGAATTTCGAAAAACGTTTTCATGAAATGAATATTTTTATGTATACTTTATATTTGCCGATTAAAGGACTGCTTCCTTCCCATAGGTGTGTATGAGGGGTAGATTGCTCATTACTTTCAACCTGCCATACCCTTTGAAAGACTGGCCATTTCGGGGCCCATCAATTAATTGCACAAGGGGGAACTTGCATATGTAGTGGCTGATGCCGGTTCTGGGTTCAAGACTGCTAGAGGTACTGAAGCAGGTTCCGTGAATCGTTTCCGATAGCTGGGACTGTTCTACGCATTGATTTTGTTTCTCATCAAGTGGAGCATCCAGTACAATACAGAGACGCATTTTTGCTTGTACTCTTAGCAGCAAATTGGCCGATAACATGTGTTCCATCATCCAGAAAAAAATTGCAGTTCCTGCCCTCCAAACCCCGTAGCGATACTCTTTTCCTAACTCAAGATATCTCATTTAAAGTGGACCTAAAGTCTAGAATTACAAGAACGTATATTTTAGATGTTGGAAAATGAATTCCAATCATTCAACTCCCATTTAATTTAGGTATAAAATGTTGAAGTTTATTCACTTAATTTGAAATGGTCGATTGCGCAATAATTTGTGATGCCCTTCTTGTACAACTCACATTATCTGCTTTTGTTTCCTTTTGAAATTAAGATGTTTATATGACCTTGGAACATTTACCGTTCCCTTGCATAGCATGTTGTATGGAGAGGGCTTATATAGCCAAGTCACCCTATGGCATTTAGACAGTGATCACATTCTGGCACAAGCTTTTTGAAAAAAAAACAAAGAAAAACAAAGGTTGTAATTTTAGTAGTACAAGAGTTACATCACAAATTATTGCGTAATCTACCATTTTTAAATTGAGTGAATAAGCTTCAACATTTTATATCTCAGCTTAGGAATGTCCTGTGAAGATGGGAGTTGGACTATCTGAATGCATTTTTCAAGCTTTGTAACATATATTTTTGAAATTTTAGACTTTAGGTACACTTTAAAGAGTAGTTATTTTTGTCAAAATATACCTCCAGTTCTCATCAATGTCACAGAATGTTATGTTAAGTTGGCACATTGCCTCAGATTTCTTTTGTTTTTCTTTATAATTGAATGTCCTGTTTTTCCTTGAAGTTTGATACTGTTGGAATGTTTGAATATCTTCTAGATCTAGCATAAAACTACACGATATGTAGGGCATAACAAACAAAGATGTTAAATATTCCCTACAGCGGCATCAATATCATAAAGAAATTCAATGCTATGTCAAATTAATGCGCCGCGATTACATCATAGATTTCCCATAATGCACTTTATCTCGGGAAAATTGTTTGAAAATTAGTATCATCCAAACGCTACATGCTATTGAGATGCAGCTTTCACCTCTTCAAAGAGAAAAGGTTTTCTGCATTTTTTGAAGTCACTGAATTTTTTCTCTGGAAAATTCCTTTAAGAGGAAGGTTCAGATTATTTTTGGTGTAGGTCAGAGGTCACGGGAGGAGGTAACCAAAAGGTCAAAAACCGAAACTTTATAAACACAATATCTCAAGGTAGGAAACATGGAGACTTCTCATACTTGGCATATAGATGCGTTATAGTCAGAAAATGAACCTTACTGGTTTTAAGAAGAGGTGAAAGGTTATCTGAGGCCATCGGCAGTGAAAATACGAGCGCATGTAGGGGTTCAGTTGTCTATTTTATGCACTTGAACTATAACGAATTTCGGGCAACTTTTTGAGATTCGGGCAAAATATATTCTGCCCCTCCCCAATTTAAAAAGTGCCACACAGTCCTGTAAATTGTAATCATCTAGGAAATTCGTATCGAACGACCAGTGGCGTATGCAAGGATCATTGGGCCATGCTCCCCTCACATCACAGATGCCGATTTTTTTTTAGTTCCTAAAAAACGTTAATTTTTTAACACAAATTTTACTTCAAAAGGTAGCATATGTGGCACCAGATTGCATGTAAGGACACCTAATTTTTCAAACATTTTCAAAGGCGATGGGACCCCCTCCCCTTAGACCCCTCCTCCAGGCCGCCGATCGCACAACATACTCAGGCTGCATGGCCACCCTTGAGCGAAATCCTCGGTAATCTACTGCGTACAACTATGTCAATGGGAGTCGGTCTCCAAGTAATGTAGTCTTTCCTAAAATAGTTCACCCCCACCTGCGAATTCATGCATATACGCCCTGAATATTCATGTCAAATCAGGCGAAGGGGGAAACTTGTCAGTTCACTACCTTTATGTGTTAAAAAATCCCCTCTCAAGTTGATATCCGGATAATGTGCCGATGGCGCGAGTTATAGATGGGCCCGGCAATTCGAAGCCCACTCTTGGAAAGTTAAGCTATATTAGTTTAGACATCAAGATGTGAAAGCTGATGCATTCAATTTTCAATTCAAGTTTGAGCAAATTATCTAACCACGTGGATGTACACTACATTTAGATTTTGTCCTGGTGGATTCTAAACCCCCTATAATTCCCTAGACATCCTCTGCCTGTTATATAGGCTACAGCGCAAACTGAAAAGCACAGGCTAGGACCTTTGCATTCTAATATATAGGTTCAGGGCCGTCGCGACCGGGGGGGTGTGGGGGGTGTCTCACCCCCCCCCCCCCAAAGTTCGTCAGAGCGACGATAGTTGGAAAATCTGAAATGCCAGTTGGAATTTCTGATATCTCAGTCTAGCACATTTTTCCGACTGAGCCTACGTCAAGTTTGTGTATATTTTCCAACTAGACCAAGTGAGAATAATACCAAACGTTATTTTCCTCACGTAAAATCAAATCAAAACTTTCCTTTTTCGCAAATTCTTCTCAAATTCTCAAAATTTTCGCGCGCTCCGCGCACTTCAAACCTTACCTCAGTGTTGTTCTTATTATCAATATCTTCCGATAGCAACTTTCGGAGAAGCACAACAGCAGAAGCTGAAAGCTGTTTACAAATTACCAGGTAAAGACTGACTTTTTGAGTGGTATGTTGGTTTGTTGGGCAATTGAAAGTATCTCGATTCAGATTCTGAATGCAGGTTTCATTATGGAAATCTTATTTAATGAATATTTGGGCGCGCTTCGCGCGCATGCGTCAAGATTTACAATCAATCTCATGAACATTATTAAGGTAATTATACCAGACAGACACGATCTATGGGAGCTAGGGCGCCTTAGTCCCCCCCCCCTCCAAATTTTTCCTAGCCCCACAAAATTGCGCAAAATTTTAAATAGACTAATATTGGTGAAGACATAGATGTACTCAGAAAATATTCCAAACGTCTATTTATCAGGCCCGTAGCCAGTAAGTTCTGTAATGATTCTTTCTATAACTTCAAAAATTTTCGCGCGCTACGCGCGCTTTCATCTATAATTCTATCTAGTGGTTACGCCCCCGTTTCAAACATATTGGATTTCAACGTTTCCACAAATGTTGTTCTTCCGTGTAGGCGTGATTCTAGAGAGACACGAAAATGCATCGTCGCAAAGTTCTTTCCTCTTTTTCCTAACTTTTGGAAGATCCTTTCTTCTTTGTTGGCAAACATATTTTGTAAGAAAAAGATTTTTTAGTTTCGTAGGGGATTCTTAATGGGTAAGATGAAGAATGTAATCCCCGACGACGACGACGACCATGCAGTCACCCGAACAAATTTCTTGGTTGTGTCCAGATTCTTCAATAAAAACCCAAACTTTTTCAACTTTCCATAATGAAAACAAAAATGTGAAATTTTTTTTCAATATAACCCCAAATTTTTCGGCGCGCTTCGCGCGCCTTATATTTTGAGTTCGGCCACCCATTGCATCTGTCGGGACTTAGAGTAGCTGCCCCCAGTCAGGGCGCTTCCCCCATGTCGGCAGATCAAAGCACCACCACTGGCTGAGCCTGCGTGCAGGTTTTTCATTTTGGCATTGAAGTATACCCTCAAATTTCGGCGCGCTTCGCGCGCAATCCTCACAATCCACGTTGTATCACTTATGAACATTATAAGCACAAACGTACCAGTGGACTTTTATAGCATAAACTAGTTGTACATTCTGAAAACGCGCTTGTTAGTCCTAAATCCCTTTTGCTATACCTGTCTGGGAGGTCTAATATCATTTTTTGCACCTATACTCTCCCTCCCGCCCATTCCCCATTGTTGGAAGCTGTTCGTCTGGATTTTCGTTCAAAATTAGTAAAAATACGATAGTTGTAAAGTGCTTGGCGTCATACTCTATTATTATTTAGGTTATACAGGTATATGCTAGCCTTAAATGCCGGAATAGAAGGCATTAAAGTAGTCAAAAAGGGGGGGGGGTTCAGGAGGTTTGTTAACAACTTATTCTTCTCTTAGACAAAATACTTTCTACTTTCACCTAACCAAATCTAAGTATTCACTAAATTATGGACATTTTCCAGCCATATATGATCAGTATCCCAAGATAGCACCATTTTGCATCTAAGCAACCTTACCTTAACAAAAATTTCTCAAAGGGGAGGGGGACACCCCCTCCCCTTAGACCCCTACCCCAGGACAGTACTTTTATGAAGTGACAAAGAAAGGATCCCCACTGCTGCATCATACAAACGTAACGCACATAAAAACAAAGATGCAATTTACGGGCCACCACTCATTTCGAAAAAAAATCAAACCAGTCGGAAAACTTAAATTCACTTAATTATGGACATTTTCTAGCCATATATGATCAGCTCCAAAAATATCCCAAAGATAGCTCCATTTTGCATCTTAGCAACCTTAAATTAACAAAAATTTCTCAAAGGGGAGGAGTCACCCCTCCCCTTAAACCCCTTCCCACGACGGCACCTTTATGGAGTGACAAAGGAAAGATCCCCACTGCTGTATGTAAAATGCAGGGCGCATAAAAAATGGTGCAATTTACACGCCACCATTCAGTTGGAAAAAATATCCATCCAGTCGGAATTTGGGACCTTCACACCCCCCCAAACGTATGACCCTAGCTACGGCCCTGTATAGGTTGGCCTCGGCCTAGGCTTTGGAGGGATTGGACTTGGTCTCATACTCGGGACCTGTAGCCTCGACTACAACACTGGCCCATGGTGAAATCGCAAGTCAAATTAAAAGATTAAGCTAAAAATATAATTTTAATTCAAATCAAATTGTTACTGACAGTGAACACAAGCTGCCATAAGTGATCTGGTAAGTTCAAGCCCATAACCAGGCGGGGGCATGGGGGAAATGCCCATGGGCGTCAATCCTCGAAAGGTGGGGGACACAATATCAAATGTTCCCCCCCCCCCACACACACACACACACTTCGTAAAGAGTAGTGTCGTGGCTCTATTTGACTGGCTTTTTGAGTGACATGTAGGTTTGTTGAAAGTGTCTCGATGCAGATTCTGAATGCAGATTTTGTCAGGGAAATCTTATTTAATGAAAAATTTCGGCGCGCTTCGCGCGCATGCGTCACAGTTTGCACTCCATCTCATGACCATTAAAAAGGTGATTATACAAGGAACTATTCTGATCACAACACTTTCCGAAAACAGAGATACATCTCCAAACATCTGTATAGGGGCCCCGCATCAATATGGGATCCTTCAATCTAATTTGTAAGCATGATGTGGAAGGTTGAAACTTTAAAGCACGTTGTTGCCGTTATACATTTTTCAAAAACTTTTACCGAGCGCTTCGCGCGAAGCCATTATCGGTATAGATGGTGATTGCTAATACACTTACGAAGAAAAAGCTGAAACGCGCTTGTTAGTCCTTCACACCTTTTGCTACACCTATCAGGGAGGTCTAACATCACCTTACTGCACCTATTCTCTCCCTCTTGCCGATTCTCCATTGCTGGAAGCTGTTCGTCTGGATTTTCGTTCAAAATTAGTAAAAATACGATAGATGTAAAGTGCTTGGCGTCATAATCTATATTACCATTTGGATGTCAGGTAATAAGCATTACGCCATTGCCCCATTTTATATAATTGATCCAGAGCTTCCAGGAGGCCCTATACAGGCATTTGCCAGCCTTAGATGCCCTTTTATAATGCACAATGAAGGAAAGGAAAATTTTCATAATAGTCAAATAAAGTTTCTGTTGACTCAACGCAGATGTTTTTGCGGAAAAACTTTGCAAGAATAAAAGCAGTAAAGTAGCCAAAAGGGGGGCTTCAGGAAGGTTCTCGAAAACGTACTCTTCTCTTAGAAAACATACTCCCTTCTTTCACCTAACCAAAGCTTAGAATTTACTAAATTATGGACATTTTCTAGCCACATAAGATCAGCTCCAAAAATAAACCAAAAATAGTACCATTTTACATCTAAGCAACCTTAAATTTACGAAAATTTCTCAAAGGGGAGGGGGACACCTCCCCTTAGACCCCTCCCCCAGGACGACACCTTCATGAAGTGACAAAGGAAGGATTCCCACTGCTGTATACAAACGCAAGGGGCATAGAAAGGAGTAATTTACGCGTCGTCACTGCAGTTAGTAAAAGCATCCAGCCAGCCGGAAAATTAGAATTCACTAAATTATGGACATTTTCCAGTCATATACGATCAGCTCCAAAAATATCCCAAAGACAGCACCATTTTTGCACCTAAGCAACCTTAAATTAACAAAATTTCTCAAAGGGGAGGAGCACACCCCCTCCCCTTAGACCTCTCTCCCAGGACGACACCTTTATGTAGTGACAAAGGAAGGATCACCACAGCTGTATACAAAACGCAGAGCTCATAACAAAGTGCAATTTACACGCCGCCACTTTGTTGGAATAACATCCAACCAGTCCGGATTGGGGGCCTTCACACCCAAAACATATGACCCTAGCTACGGGCGCGGTTGGGTCCATGATCTCTGACAATATCCACGCTGCCTAGCTTGGTTTCAGCTGTTTTTAGACATGATTAAAGTAACATATTGAAGTAATTCCGTGTACTCCGTGTATTTCAATTGGCAGATCATCTATGATGGTCATGTTAACTTTGGAATCATCGGCGTAGCCAGATGGGAGACAGGGGGTCATGTCCCATCCCCCTCCGACTCTGAAAACAATTCGTCAATGGAACACAAAAATTGGCTTCAAGTGATCCTAAATGTTGCACCAGATTGCATCTGAGGGTACTTAAATATTCAAAAATTTCTCAAAGGAGAGGGGGACACCCCCTCCCCTTAGACCCCTCTCCAGGCCGGCGACCAAGCCCCGCAGTTGCCCCTACCCCGAAACGAGAATCCTGGCTACGCCAGTGTTGGGATTCCTAACTCTTATTAGAACAGGACAACGTCAGTCATCACAAAGAGGGGGCGCAGGGGGAGGGCCTATAGAAAGACACGGTGGTACCACTAGCAACAAACATAATCTTCCGGTGCCCCTTTGGGTACTGGTCCCGCCATATCAATATTCCTGGCTACGGGCCTGTTTAAGTTTTTAGGGCTTTTTATGATAATAATTATGATATAGTTACAAGTGGGTAGTTGAAACATTTGACATAAATACGGAATGTCTGCAATGTACCAAGTTAAACTTTTCAAACGGACGAGGCACAAATCGAATTCGATTTTAAGTGGAGTGCTGTGGTAGTACCAATTGCCTTAGCTGATTGTAAGTAGCAGTGTGGACGTATGCATCCCCATAGACTCTTTTCCAAATAGGAATTACAAAGGATTATGGGATAGATTTTTGGTGTGCATCATTCTTTGCCACAGCAAAATGCCATTGACAAAAACATCGCGCACCACAACTTTATCCCACAAGCCATTGCAATTGCTATTTGGAAAAGGGTTTATTGTTACGAGGACTTCAAGAGGCTGTTTCCCCCAAGTGGAAGCTGTTGATATATGTTATTTACCTTAACTGAATAGCACAGAGCTGCACGATAGACTGGCTGACAAACATTCGCAGTACCAGACAATGGAAATTTTGATGTGAGTCTATGACTAAGAAAAAGCCTGAAGAGAGTCTCATCGTCCAGTCTCCCTCAAATTTTCGATAGTCAATACTTTACAAATGGAATCCTTCTTCACCGCTTTTAGCTTATGCAATTTGTAGGTCTGTTTAGTTTGTATTCAGTACTATTTGTAGAATTGCAAATATATATATATATATATATATATATATATATATATATATATATATATATATATATATATATATATATATATATATATATATATATATATATACTGTTAAAACACTGTTTAAAATTTTTAAACAACCACATATTAACCAGTGAATCGCTCGATGTTTGTTTAAATTTCAAACAACCTTGTTTGAAATGTGAACAACTTTGTTTAAATTTCATACAACCTTGTTTGAAATTTAAACAATATTGATCGATTCACTGGTTAATATGTGGTTGTTTTAAAAATTTAAACAGTGTTTTAACAGTATATATATATATATATATATATATATATATATATATATATATATATATATATATATATATATATATATATATATGTGTATATACAGTTCTCCCCGTAGCCGTGAAATCCTGAGTCTACCCCATACGGATGCAAGTGGGTGAAATGACATGAAAATTGAAAAACGTACAGTTGAGAAAAGGACAGCCTTTCTAACTTTAGAGGGAAGTGGGTTCGATTTTAAAAGAGTATATGGTGTTGTTGGGGTAAGGAATGGTTTACTTGCGTTTTGACCTATACCAGACTCGTTCAATTCAATTCAATTCTCATATGTACATAAATCATCAACAAAGGTATCATTTAACACATATATACAACATAGTACATATGATGGACACTAGAAAAACAGAACTGTTTATCAAGGCTAGTGACCATACAAAAGTAAACTAAAAGATGATAGTAAGAATTAAGAGAAACTTGTCAGGGTAAAGAGCATTAAGAGTAATAACTAGAACTATGGTCCTTTCGAAAACTATAGTCCTTTCGAGAACTATGGTCCTTTCGTCCTTTGGAGTTGTACGTTCAACTATGGTCCTTTCGAAAATGAACTCAAACTAGATTCAGAGTATATGATCTTATTTAAATCGTGAGGAGGGTTGAGGGAAAGGTTAAAGCGAACATATTACTATTGATCCTAAAGTAAAAGGAAATCATTTGAAAAAGAGTGTAATAAGAAAACAGAGGAGTGCCCTTACCAAAACATGAATTTTTCATCAGAGAGCTCCTGTTACTTACTTTATTTCAAAGTAAGTTGACTTCCTAAGAAGAAAATGGTTTAGAAAGGTCATATGAAGTTCCCTCAGCCCCCATGCCCCTCCGGCATAACAAACCCCATTCATTGTTCCAAACATATTTGGTCACTATAACAAATGTAACTATAAACTGTAATTCAGTGTGTATTCGTGCGGTTGTCACATGGACTAACAACTTACATTGAACCAAAATTCCTTTTAATGTAATTTACTTGTATTCAAGGAGCCAATAGACCTAATGCATTAACGACAGGCGACTGACATCATTTTGGCGCAAAACAATAACGTACACTCTACGCACGGCGTACCCTTCGCACGCGTGTGTATCCAACCGGTACATAAATCAAGTATCTACATTTGTTGGTGGAAGTTGCAATGATACGCGCTTGCCTCTATAGAGGGCGCACTTTCTGTTGTGTGGCGTCATATGCATAAGTTCTATACCATATCCGTAACAATGTGCATCTTCAACATTAATCGGGTAAATTACAGGGCACTTTGGAAAAGGAAACGGCTGCAGGCCCATAAACATTAACCCATTTAGCCGTATGGTGTGTTCATAGTCTTATCAGTTCAGAGTTGTTTTGACTACCTTAAAAGAGGTCTTAAAGACAACTTGTGCCGGTTAAAAGCAAGCCATCAAGAAATATGGGTATAGGTCCTTCAGCAACTCACTGAGTATAAACTTCAAATTTGGAGTTCCTTTTGATTGCTGATGATCTTTTCTTGGTATCGTTTAAATGATGTAAGGATTCATGGTCGAGATTTCCCCTCTCTCCCGCCTGTATTGCGCCCTAAAGCAGCCAGTTTCGAAAACCAATTAACGTTAATGTCTCGAAAAGTATGCATGATGACATCACAGATAAGGTGTCTGTACAGAGTGCCAATTATAGAACACGAAAGCATCAGTAGATTTTCTCAGCTAGTACTGACGCGGCTTTAAGTTATCAAAACCCGCTTCGTAGCCAAGAGGTAGTCGGTGAAAGGGTAGGACGACCCCTCCCTTCCAATATCAGACAAACTTGCAAATACTGTGGTGCAGCTTCAAATTGAGGTAGGTGCCACCGGTACTTTTTAAAAAAAAGTCCCCTCGACTCTCTGGCGAAGAGCCAAGGGGTCAAACCAAACGTTACTCCCCAAGGAGTTCTGCTCCCCAATGGAGCCACTTCCCTGAAGGGACAGCAAACCTAGCTGACCAACCTCTCGCCTCCAATGTTGTAACAAGTCACTCAATTTTGCAGTCGATTCGAGTCATTTACTACTTTCTATGTGACTCGAGTCGAGTTAGTGACTCGAGTTATTGTATTATTTCTATGAGGAAAATTATGATACAATTGCTCGAGTCATTTTCCTTTTGAAAATTAGTGACTCTAGTCGTGACTCGTTACAATACTGCGCGACCCTCATACCTCTACATTATGGGTCTGTCATGCGTGGTCCCGTTCTTGACTGGCTGAAAAGAACAGATACTACACATGATCTTAGCTACAAGGCCGAGAAGCCACCTGTAGACCGCAGTAGTTTTCATCAATATTATCATGTTTTCCTTCGAATCAGTACCATGCGTATATGAACAGATAAATTCAAGTAAACGCTTAATCCTGATAATTTGGGAAAATATAGGGGATTATTTATTAACGGCAGCCGAGTTGAAAAAGTCACAGATTTTTTCGGTAAAGGGAAGAAAATGACCACAATGTTGCATCCAGCTTGCCCCTCTCAAAATGACATATGACCTGTAAAATTAAGGATCAAGCATTAGGTTGTACGCAGATTATGCCAATCACCTAAATAATGTCGTCCAAAAAGTCAAAAAGTTATCAAATTTGAACGTTGACCCAGATTAAGACTTTAGAATGCAATTGTGTGCAGAAAACGGGTTAACTTATTCTATTTTGTTTACGAAAGAGTTGAATTACATATCTTTTAAAACTATAAAGCCACTGGTGTCCCATAGTTTTAACATAAGAAAGGCCAGTAGAAAAATCAATTTGGCTCATGAAAAAGTTGAAAATCCGATATTTAAAACACGGAATTAGCAATCAGAACATACTTGATCATCAATGTACCCAATGTATCAACTTTGCTCTATTTCAACGGTTTGTAAGAAAATCCCCCCCCCCCCCTTTCACAACGTGGATGGGCTATTTTCCATAGGCAGGGGTAGCTCTCCATTGCCCTAGGTAACGTTTTTGCTCATCCCGAAAATTGCTTCAATTCAGTTAGTAATAATTTGATTTTGATTGTCAGGCAAGATAACTAGGTATTAAAGATAACAGGTGTTAAATTTAAACATGCAATCTGCTCAAAGATGGCGCTACAGATGGCGCCACATTGCATCTAACAGAAGGTAAATTAATTACATCATGGCAAATGCAAGTATGTATGTCCACATAAAGGCTCTCAAGAGTCTTAAGTCTTAATTTGATCTGACCAGGCGGAAAGTAACATAAAACATTGAGACACTGAAAAGATCACTATTTAATTAAAGGCGAAATCTCCTCATCCCAGACAGTTTCTCCCAACTAAGTTAGTTCTAGCCCCGCCCATAACTGTCTTAAGCTTCTCCTTGTGCAGACACAAACATAGTTTATTGCTTAAGGCCATATCCTGGGGAGCATACAAGGTCCTAATGTGAAATCAAACACTCTCTGTGCCTGTTGTGTAATGTAAGCTACTCTTCATCTTTTGAATTTTGTAACTCTGATGTCAATCAAAGAGCAGTCACCAATTGAGACTTTTGCTTACCCCTAGGTAAAAGTCATACTTTAGGTGACGAGTATGATGGCACAACCTAACAAGGCCACTCTAAGAAAGTTTTCGTTTTTAAAAAACAAGACAAAAGAATGTGAATCTTTTTGTACCTGAAAAAGTTTTGGCGGACTTGACCTTATTTGAGAGCTATAAATCTTTACCACAGATTTTTCCTTTCAAGAGATACCATTACGACAATTTCAGCGTTTCCAGCTCAAGCCTAAAATCAGAAGTAACCTAATAAGTCCAGCTGGCGCTATTCACAATTTTTGTACAGAGCTGTATGTACAGGTTCAGTGTAGGCAGTTTGTGCGTTCAATTTGAGCTGCATATCTTAGCGTTCAAGTGCTTGAAAAACAGGTTCACGCGCGTTAGCAAGGGAGTTTGCTATGCGCGTGCTGCATCAATAATTGACGCACTGATTGTGACAGCAGTTTTGACGCGCTTTGTTGACTGTATCGATGCACGACATTGGAAAGTGGCCTTATTAGGTCATGTCACTATATCTGTTACTAGAGTAGAGAGTATGTAGTGTTAGACCATTATCGGTATTCACCATCGGTATCGATCGATATTTCAGACCAATTATCGGTATTCACCATCGGTATCGACCGATATTTCAGACCAATTATCGGTATTCACCATCGGTATCGACCGATATTTCAGACCAATTATCGGTATTCACCATCGGTATCGACCGATATTTCCCATTTTCATCCTGTTTGGGTATCGGTAAAATTTACAGTAAATGTTGATATTCCCTAACCGATATGTATCGTCCTATATGTCATGAAAATGGTACACAATTTAAGTATTTTGAATGCAAGTTCCAATATTTCACCTCATCAAGATAACACGACATTTAGTTGTGGTACCTGGTAGCCTTTAGTATGAAGAATGTTTATTTCCAAAACATCGGTATGGGCCTATATTGAGAACTAAAATATCGGTATCCGTAGTATCGGCTACGAGCAGTATCGGCACTAGTATTCAGGTATTGTTCTGGACTGTCAGACAGATGCAATGTGGCGCTACCTTTGACTAAACACGGTGTAGGAACTTACGGTGTGTACGTGGGGAGGGGGTAAAACTTTATCTTGGGCAGGGGAGAGCTACCCCTGGCCAGTGGAAGGAGGCTGACCTTGCCCACGGTAAGAGGGCTACTTGCACATATAAAACAGAATGAAGTAGTTTCACAACTTGTTTTGATGATTTAACTGTGATCAGATTGTAAAGTTGCCTGGGCAGTAAAAGTCGATTTCCAACCACTCTTTTAAGGGCTGATTTTTCTATCCACACTGGTCCTAAAGTGAAAACAGTGGGGCATTTGTACCCGTACATTAAATTTTATAAATGTTATTCCAGGCTGTTTCCTGTCAAAATAAAACACTTTGACACGTTTGTTTCTATGTGCCGGCAAAAGAGAGCTCAAGATTGGAAATGGACACTCGCGTAAGATACGCAATCAAGGACGTGATTAAGTAGACTTCCAGCCATGAATACGTTGCGCATTTTACTCACTACAGAGGGGGTGGGATCAAACCTCCTTACGATCTTCAATTTTCCTTTTTGGGTTGTTTTGTTTTGCTTTTAGGCAATTTAAAAATCAACTTTTTAACCTCAGTTCCAAATTGCAATTGGTCAGGAGATCCATGGCGTACAATTGGCGTATTACCGGCGAAAGTAACTTGTCAGCATGACTTTAAAGGTGATCAGTCGTCTTGAAATATTCTTTGTGACGTCAGCCTTTTCTTGACATGTTTCTGCAGTCGTCACTGTTCAAGGATACACCGTACAAGTAGCTATGATGACATCGGTATAGCTAGTAGGTATACAGCTACAAGCCGTCTCTTCTTGCTTACCG
The DNA here is from genome assembly GCA_029531755.1 of Holothuria leucospilota. Classification (NCBI taxonomy): domain Eukaryota; kingdom Metazoa; phylum Echinodermata; class Holothuroidea; order Aspidochirotida; family Holothuriidae; genus Holothuria; species Holothuria leucospilota. The sequence continues at coordinate 23,527,528 of CM055963.1, read as the reverse complement.
ATTAGCTATACCATGCTTGTACGGTGTATCCTTGAACAGTGACGACTGCAGAAACATGTCAAGAAAAGGCTGACGTCACAAAGAATATTTCAAGACGACTGATCACCTTTAAAGTGCGCTTAGTGGGACCTCATCATTACTGCTCAATTCATCATTTCGAGCTCATGAAGGCAGACAGTTCTGGGGGTTGGAACTTATCAATTTTCAGCTGTACATTTCGCATTACCAGAATGTGTAAACTTATAATGCACCAACATATGCAGGTAAGATAAAAAATCAGAAAGCTAAACGACTTAGGGATTCCTTGCCTCTTTCACTTTTCGGGGTTTCATCTTGACATAGTTTGCTCACAAAGCGCTTGTTAAGAATAGAGTTCCTGCTAGGTAGCTTTGTTTGCGTGCAAAAGCCTGAAACTACTCCCAAAAGGAATTATAACTCTGAATTGTCACAAGACTTAAGAAGAAGCCTTCAGAGAGCCTTGTAATAGTGAGAATAAGAACTGCTTTAAATAGTTTCAAAGTCAGCTATTTGAGCAGTCATCACAAGGGATTCAGAGCAGGAGTGCAACTCACTTTATCAGCTGTGTAAGTGATTGTATACCCTGACTGGTGAGAAGAAAACCAACTATAATCCATCAAGGTACCTTTCGTAACATGTGTTTTTACGAGGTTTTCACCATTTGACCTCTGGTGACCTATAACCTCCACCAACAAACACTAGCGTTCTTTCGATAAATATGGGGGCATTCCTATGCTTTATATGTGTTCCATCAACGTTACCCCTCTTGCGTCATCATGTTTGTAAGCAGTTTACAAGGTTTTCCTCACTTGACCTCCACTGACTTCAGATAACCTTTGACCTTTACCAAAACAATAGGGGTCATTTACTGACTATAATGCATTCACATGCCAGTAAAGAAAAGTACGTATGGTTCCTATCTTGAGATATCAAACTTACAGGGTTTTAGCTTTTAACCTCTGGTGACCTGAAATGACCTGTAAGATCCTCTAAAAACGGTAGGTTCTTCCTCTCAATATGTCAGTTCTTCACACCAAGTATGAACGTACCCATTTGTGGCCCGGGATTAGTATGGGTCTCCTTTTATTAAAGGGGCAGCGCGTTGGCCAAGTAATTTAAGGTGCACAAACTACCTCTTCATCACTATGGGGGATCTGTCAATTACAAACTCGTTTGGATGAAGGTGCCATCAGTGGCTCACACATCAACATAGACACAAAGTTATTACAAATGACCAAAAGTCTGAATATTCATTGTTACGCAGTGTAATTACGAAATGCTCTTCTCACATGCAAATTCAGTACAAATGCTTCAATTAGTTTGTCAATGGCCAGTTAATCACAAACAACAAAGAAATACTTGAGTGACTGGGGTAATCAGGTCTGAGACGGTCCGGCTGCAGCTACGCGGAGGCCTCAAAACAAGTGTCCAGTAACAAATCGCGAACGTGGGAGGCCATACAGCGAATCAATTGACGACGATATCAAAGTTCAGCACAGCTATCCTCAGTGGTTCCACGGTGAAGAGTAGAGCTGCTCAATAGTCACAAGCATGTCCATCTGGGGTGGAGACATCAAATCGAAACATATGCAGGAGTACACCTCGCAGTTCCAGAAACATCTTTTAAATACTGTAAGGACGGCTTACATCACGGGAAGTGCTCAATGATCCTCCAAACCAGCAAGAGCACAAGTAAAGTAGTGTGATTGTCAATTTATCTGCACTCCTCCTTGAGTTGAGAAGGCAACATGTGCAACACCAACAACGATATGCACAGTGGTGATTTTCAGTGACGTTTACAGTTTGATCAGATTAAACAGATTAATAGATTAAAACAACAGAAACAGTCAATAATCTCCAGCAGTTCACAAGTCTTCCAGGTAGTAGACTAGTATAGTCCTAGGACTAAGGACTATACTATATAAAACTTTACTATAAGACTCGTTGCAATTGTTGAAACAAAATAATGCAACTTTGCTTATTATGTAAGTCAATTAACAGGCTTCACTTATTTAATTGGGACGTACAGTCAGCTTTCCAAGTCTATGAACAACCCGGACTAAATGCTCACTAACTTCGGAGCCATAGCCGGTAAAATTGGCTAAATCTCCAAAATTTACTTCGAGAAAGCCTTCAGAAACTTTCCTCCGTAACTTCCAAGATACAGTATTAAGAAGCAGTGTTCTAGCCTATTCTACCTAAAGCAAAAGCAAGCTATGTACACTATATACAATGACTAAAACCAAGTTAACAGAAGAAGTGGAGCCTGAACAGGTAGAGTTTCTACCCTCTGTTTTCTCTTTATGCTCGACAAGCTTCCGATCACAAAGGCTAGAATTACACCCGAATCATTTTGTGTAACTTTATTATAAGATGGTTTCTATGCACCAACTCCGTTACTTTAGGAGAACAGTTGCCTGATTGCAATAATTTTGGGAAACACCCTAGCTGCTACCTATAGCCTTCTTCAACTACCTAGCACACAGAAGAACCAGCTGCAGACAAAATCCTTCCAGGCCAAACTTAAAGGGAAAATGCAGTCACCCCAATTAGAGTGAGTATGCTCTGTCACTCTAGTTCATGAATGGCCTATTTTGATCATGTGACAATGTTTTTGTTAGTGAATTGTGAAATACAAGGAGAATTTTTCCTTGGTTTACCTATTATTTGTAATGGTTATGTTCAAAACGTCTTCAGAGGTGCTTGTAATGCAGTAAGAGGGGATTTGCAAGAGTTTGCTGATTTTTAAAGAAAATTTTGGGGCGACTGCCTATTGCCTTTAAAAGTATCCCATAATATGTCTTTGACTGACCCACAGGCACTCCTCTACTCAAGATTATCCTTTGTAACTCAGAGTAGGTCACCCCATCAATTGACCAATCAACACACAAAGGGCATACTAAATTTTCAACAATATCCTCCAAAAGTTTGGATGAACCGGCATATTTCCAACCAAAATTCCACATCAGGATTCTTTACTTTGTTTAGGAGCTGCTACCCTCATTTCACCAACCCCATCCGCCACTGTCCCTCTACCCTGGCTACATATCCTAGTTTTCCTTCCGGCAAATAGACCCTAGGGTAGCATTCACTGGAAAAGGAACCAATAAGCGAAACGCTTGCTCCCTGAAAATGGACTAAAATGGTGGAAATATGACGAAATGTAATACTGGGCGACTTGAAGTATGTGATAAATTTGGTAAATGAACTGAGCCTACAAAGACAAAAATACCATTAATTTTCAAGAAGTTTAGTAATACATCACAAGCTGACAAGAAATGGTAGAGAAGGTAAACACTAAAAAAAGGTAAAATGAAAGCAATGATTAAAGCGATACACATACAAATCCAATCTATAACCAGTATTTGCCCTATGGTTACACATTGTTCTTTTTCTTTTTTGAGATATCATGTTTACAAACAATTTTCAAGACTTTCGTAGTTTCACCTTCGGTGGTCTCAGGTAACCTTTGACCTCTACCCAAAACAATAGGGATCATCTTCTCACCATAACGCATCCACATGTCAAGTGTTCTAGATTGAGTGTTTACAAGGTTTCTTGGTTTTTGACTTCTGGTGAACATGACATCTGCCCTTCATCAAAGTAATAAGCGCTCTTTCTCTTAACAATTCACATACCAAGCATGAAAAATATCCATTATTTCAAGGGGGGCTGCTCCTGACCGTAAAGATATAGTGTTTGCAAGCTAAGCGTCGCAAACACGCACATACACACAAACATTGGCCACCATCTTACGAAAAGTCTATTTTGAAAAAGAAAAACTTTCAATTGATTGACGAAAATTAAAACCAAACGAACATTCAAATATGAGCCATCCAATGCATCTTGAATGGACATGCACACATCCTGAAACTTGGGGGGGGGGGGGCAATGGCACTGGCCTACCTACAACACATGCCAAGAAGTCTGGTTTATATCAGAGGGTACTAAGATCATCCCATTTTAGACGGAACGAAAGTGAACGGATGGTTGCTGTCTGTGGTTTTGCATCTTAATTAACCAGCATGTGCATTGTATTTTTGGTCTAAAACTTTCCTTATAACCTGTCACACATAAAATATTTTTTCCATAGGCCTACTCTGTATGCTGACGGCGGTTTACCTTCCATGCATCCCACAATTCCTTTCAAAATCGTGAAAGGGTTTAGAGCAAATGGTAGGGTTTAGAGCAAATGGTTGGCCTTCAAAACTTGATTGGACTAAGATGAACACAATGAAATAAGTAAACGACATTGGGTAGGCATATTTATATCTATCTCGAAAGACAAAAACTATACGTTTGTTAGTTGTTGAGCACTAAATCACAGCAACACTTTGGACTAAAAACTTAAAGGCCAAACTTAAAGGACATCAAAGAAATGATGTTTGAAATGCAGTTCTCGAAACAATATTCCTGTAAACTGTCCTATCACTCATTCTATTACGACCACACACTTACAAGGAATGGTAGCAAATCGTATCAAAAAGACCCATACTTTCGTAAACTTTGAGCTCGATGGCCTACAGCTTTTTCCAAGACAAAAAATAGTGTGCTAGTTAACACACCGTTTAGAAAATTCATAAAAACACAAACATCTGCACTGCCTTAATGACATTCGTTAGCACAATTACGCTTCCTCTGTTTGCCTGCATGTATGTTTTCATTTTCAATGAAAATTTTTTAAGTCCTAGATATAAAATGGCGCAACCACCAGCATTTAGGGCGTACTGTACCCTTTGGAATATTCCATCCTCATAAACTGTTGTTACAATATGAAGTTCTATGGTAAGGAAATGGTTACTACCTACAGGGTGGAGGGATACCACCTAGGACTTCTTCAGTACACCAATAAAGAAAGGCCCTAAAACTTTTCAACCGAGTGTTTAAATGAAGCAATTGGGCCGGACAATTGTTTGTATAATCAGGGAGAAGTAACGGACAACTCCCTGGTGTAAGGAATAGCTGTTCATGCGTAAGTGAGTGACTGACTTGAACCGACTTTCGTACTCACACTGGATGGGAAGTGATAAAGCAATAAATGTTAATGGTTTCCCTACCGGTCATGGCTGCTTGGGTGTTGTTAAGCTTTCCTACCTAATTATAAGCCAGGGCCGGGCACAGGAATATGAGAAGGGGGCATAACCTGGATTTCTTCTGATCATACCTTTTTCATGGGCTTGGAGATATAAAATTCTAGTTACAAAAATCATAGCTTACGTCCCATCTAGATCCGGCTCTGATAAGCGACCATATAGGGGCAGTGACAGCACAAAGCAAACATACAGAAACAAGATGACTTGCATAAGGACTACTAGCAACCAATGCTTCTTTACTCTGCGATTCAAAGAAAGAGTTTCTTCTATTTGACTCCTAAGTGCACTCAAATCGAAGTTTTCAGTCTTAGCAGTGTCAGCGACTTGTTTCCATTGATTCCTATTTTCCTGGTTAAGACGATAAAATCTGCTACAATCTGATTCATAAAATGGTTGCAACCAGCCATACATAACTTTGTATCTCGATAATGCAATTTGGTAAGCGTAGTTACATTCATCTGCAAATTTACCGTGGATTTCTTGAAATAATTCGTTCAGCCTTTTCCCTTGGTTTGTGAAGAGAAGAAGGTTTTGTAAGGAATAATTTCGGACGGAAGAACTTCTCGTCGCTGGGTCAGTGTGTGAAACTTCCGATATCAGATACAGAGCACTGAGTTCATGACGATAAAAATTGTTCAGATCCCCTGGCACACTGTCTGATATTTCTTTTATTTCACTGTGTAATATAGTGCTTAAATCCACTGTCCCTATAAGTTTTGACAATCTTCGGCTCAATTGATTTATCTCCGAGTCTGACAGCATGAGCAAAGCAACCACGTTGTCTCTTCTTTCCTCTATAGCTTTCGAAAACCTTTCAATAACCTTGACGTCAAATGAAATAGTTTTTGGTTTGTGTTGTAAAATAAGTTTCCACAATTTCATTACCTCTTCTTTATGTTCACAACACTCTCGGATTTGAGCAGTCATTGTTTCCTCGCTCAGATGTAATCCCTCAAACTCTTCCACTATTTTATGGCATATTTCTTCCATAGACGAAAGTCTTTTCAAAAGCTGATAATAATATTCTTTTTTCTCTAACCTCATCTCAATCTCTTTTAACATTTCATGTACAACACTAGCATCGAAATCCTGCTCTAAAAGACACCTCCTTAGATCTTCACATTGAGTCTCTGTTATTTGTTTAAAACTTTCAAACTCTGTCAGATGCCCCGTTATAAACTGTCCTCTCCCGTTTGATGTGGTTTGCAAATCATGATATTTATGCCGTATTGACAAACATATGTGAAGGCACTTTTTCGCCGAGCTTTTATCGTAGCTTATGAAATTTGTACCGATAACCTCATAAATATCTTCATAACAGGCTTTACATTTTTCCATTTCTTCTAAGATTTTTACAAATCTCTCTTCAACTATTGCATGTGGCAAGGACTCGTTTGGAAATTCTTTGTAGAGGTTGTCACATGACTCTCTGATAAAATCTCTTGAAGCTAGAAATTTATAGATCAACTCATTGCACTTGAGCATAATTTCCTTGGAATGTCTTTCAGATCGAAAATTCATTACATTTACCTCTTCCAGTACTCGAAACAAGTGGTGAGGTTCAACAGTATAGTTTGTTATACCTACTTTCTTCAAAAGAAATGTATGATAGTCTTGCTTAATATCTTTGATGTAATCGTCTAATACTTTTATGTTTTCACCAATATCATGAAGTTTCTGCTGCATTACAAGATTATGAAAAGATCCTGTCTGAAATTGTTGCGTTAGACTCTCACCCAAGGCCTCCGTTGTTGATTTTAGACTTTCAAAGGACGACACTTTGAAATGACGCCAAGGTTTGTCGTAAAAATTCTTAGGAAGATTTAGTTTCTCAAGTTTCTGTCGATATTCAGCCAGCTGCAATTCCATAAATTCTGCCTTCCTTTTAGCTTCACTAATTTCCCGTGCAAGTGCTTCCCAGGCCTTTTCAAATTTCAAGTTATCTTCCTTAGCTTGTTTTTGAAGACGTGTAATTTTCCTCAAATCTAACTCTTTCTCGCTTAGTGATTGTAAAACTTCGTTACAAGCAGACCTAATGTTTTCTTTTAAACCTAAGTAAGTAGTTACAACGGAGGAAGTCTCTGCATACTCCTCAATTTCTTCTGACCAAGAGGTGTTGGCAATCACTGTAACGATCTTAGACACATCTTGCCGAACTTTCTCTACAAATTCCCCAACCGAAGTGCAGTTATGATCTCTTACAATATGTGATAGGAGCTGGCAACACGAACAAACTTGTTCCAGACAAGTTATGCAAACATAGTCACCGACTTCTTTTGAATGCCTGGAGATGGCCTGAGACGTTTTCTCTTGGTCTTCGGTCTTCTCTAACATCTCAAGTAGACCTGTCACACTAAAATTTGTTGCTAGGTCTGTAATCTCTCCAGATGGGGGCAAAACTATTGATTTCCTACAAAGTGGGCAAATGGGGTTAAGTTGCTTTACGATTTCTGCCAAACAAGGTGTCAGACAAAACGAATGTCCGCAGGGCAAGATTTTTGGGGCAGTTAAAGTTTCCATGCAAATGGGACAGCTCAGAGCATCTTTATAAATCTCGGTGGCGTTGTTCATTTTGAATTTTCTTCGGTTCCTCACCAACTGAAAGAATACAAAACATGACGAAATACAATAAAGTAATTTCAAAATCTTCAAAATCAGAATCGCTGAAAGGTTTTTTTTTTTATGGGTTGGTGGTGGTGGGGAGGGATTAAACCAACTAAATTTAAAAGGTAATTTTGTATTAATTTTCATTAAAATTAGTGGATGCTTTACTCCCACCAGCCCCCCCCCCCGTTCCGAGCCCTGAAAATACAAATAATACCTTACATTGTGTTTGTCAAGACAAAAATACCTTATTTGACTAAGCTGGAAGGAAAATTGGCTCGCAACATCAAAGACCCATTCTGGAGTCCCTAAATAGTGCATTTTTTTTGCATCTAGATTTACTTTAAATAAGCACACGGCCACGAGGGGCTTAGGCGGCGTGCCCCCATGCCGGCTTAAGTGTCCACCACATTAAAATAATTGATTAAAATTAAACACATACTTTCTATGTTCAGTGGCATTGACACTGGTTATAGGATGTGCTAATTGCCCCCAAAAGATCATCGACAAAAAAATAATAAAAGATCTAAACAATGAACTTAAAATCTCATTACTCCATGTTCTCTACATACATATCTTGTAGTTATTGAAATTTCCCAACATGCTAATCAGCAACTAATGGCAAAGACCATTTTAAGTCATTTGAAGCACGATTTAAAATATGCCTAATCACTCTCTACACAAAGAATTGTTTAAAGACTTTTTCAACATCCTGATATGCAAATGATGGGTTAAAAACGATTTCAGCTCATCTGACTTTTGAGTTTTTCAGTTTTACGTAAGATGCCATCGGCGATTAGCCTACGCATACAAAACTTTACATTGTTAGGTACCTACCCATTAACTCTGAACTTAATTAAATATGATTTAAGAGAAGATAAAGACAGACTGTTCAGAACAACACAGGGTTGTTATATAAGTGGTCAAAACCGGTTTTGACCACAAAGCGGTTTAAACCTGGTTTAAACCGGTCAAAACTAGGTTTAAACCGGTCAAAACTGGTAAAAACTCATAAACCTTCTGTTAGACAAAATATTTTAGGTCACAGCCCATGAGCTCACATCAAATCATGTGATCTTGAATGATCAGGAGGCTTTAAATGATTGAATTAAATTTCTTTGATTGAAAATATTATTCTTTTGCCCGAAATAATTATGAATTAACTATTCCATTAATTACTGGAAAAATTGGAAAAGATAAAAAGAAATTCTACACCTGACATTGTTGGGTCAAATACATTAGTCTGTGCTGTTAATTTGTGCTGTTAGAGACTGTGAGTAATTGTTACATGTGTCATGGTAGCCACATTATTATTTAGCAAATAGGCCTACCTTGTGCCCCCTAAAATTTGTAGCTTCAAACATCCTGTTTACAGCACTTCTTCATTCTTAGCAAGAAAATTCAACACTATGTTATAAAGTTTATCCTTACAGTTTATCTATCTGCACCATAACAGTTATATGCTCTGATAAACTGTTGGTAACACCATTGTTGGGTACAGATGAGATTAAAGGATTTTCTCAGTGTTAGTAGGACATGTATCTCATTAGTGAACAATACATGGGCGAGGGTTTCATTGTATTCACTTGGACCCTAGGTACAGTGTGCATGGGCCAACAAATTTGTTCCATTTGAGTTTGACAGTGTCAAAAAATTACATTGGGCATTGCGCCTTGCATGTCCAGTGATTTGGCTATCCATATTGGGACAGTTGATACTTTATAGGTTTCATGTAATTGAGTGGGTAACTGGGAATGTATTCTTAGTGGGGTTATTCTTGTGTTTGCTTTTTCATTATTTTGAGTTCGAAATAGGCACCATGAAGAATAAATTTGATTTTAGTTCATAAGAATCCTGTGTCAGAGTTTGTAGTGTAACTGTATCAAGCCAATGAAATAATTTTATAACTGCTAGACAGCAAGAGTGTTGATTTTTAGATGTTTTGACTTTTGAGACTGAAGAGGCAAATGAGAGAGAAGCCTTCAATAGCCCCCATGGGACTAATTTGTCTTCTGAATCTTTGTCAAATTGAATCAACTATTTGGCACATGAGTAACTGGCATGTTTTTTCTTTAAATTCAATTTAAATTGACTTGATTTAAACACTGAAGGGGTTTTGACCAGTTTTGACCGGTAATAGGTGGTCAAAACTGCCCGGTTTAAACCAGGTTTTAACCGGTTTAAACCGGGCGGTTTAAACCGCCCCGGTTTAAACCGAACAACCCTGGAACAACAGTCAAATTCCGCTGGGCCCTCTTTCACAAAGAGTTACGATCTTACGTTTGATCTGTAATGCGAGTATACTAATTAATATGACTCTAAAGGATGGCCTGAATTTCCCCTAAAAGAGCTTTGAATAAACTTGTGTAATGAGCAATATACTTCAGGTCATCTATATCAGGCTACAAATGTTGCTCATCATGTACGAATGCCACATTATCCCCTCTTGAGGCTAGTCTGAGGTTGAAACTGTATATAAATACAGTTTGTGATAATATTATAGTCATAGTTTAATAGTTTTCGCGAGAATAATTACAGTATTTGCATTTTCTTCCTGTAGAAATTATCTTCAGGCAAGGAGTGTTAAAGGAGCTGATTAGTGGCATACTTCCAAAATAAATACATCATACTAAACGAGATGATTACCCTCTGTGCGGGGCTAATTTTAAAAATATTAATCCTAATGCGTTTTAAATTCTCATTTAAAATAATCTTGCAAAGTAAATTTGCCATAACGTTCCTATACTATTTCTTGGGTTATTTGATTTTACACTTGCAATATATTTTACAATTTAATTTTTGAATTTCTAGTTGATCGTTACTTTTTCTTCTAACACCGGCAATTTTGAATCGTTTCCACTTGTACTATTGGTTCTGATCGATGAATCTACCCAGGCATGTAGTACACACAATTTACAACGTACGTACGTATGTAGTAACATAACATAACAGGTTAAAGGGCAAAGGAGGGCTAAGGCCCCATAAGATGCCCTGAAGTCCATACAGCCTTAACTGAAAACAAAGAACCAACCAACACCAAACGTGGCTAATGAGCCCAGCACAATTAGATTCTACCACACTTATGGAAGAACTTGTCAATGTTAACCTTAAAGCAGTGCACAGATGTGGAGTTAACTACCAACTACCAACAGACTATTCCACTCGTTAACAACTCTATGAGAAAAGCTGAACTTCCTAATGTCGAGCCTTGCAAAATTCTTAACTAGCTTCTTACAATGGCCTCGAACCCGAGAATTACACTGAACCTTTAAATAATTGCAAGAGAACAAAGGTTTCCTTTCAGAGAGAAATTTGTACACCTGTAGCATGTCCCCCCGAATCCTTCTCAACTCCAGGGTGGTATGCCCAAGATGCTTAAGTCTAACATGATAAGGTAGGTGTCTCACCTCGGGTATAAGGCGAGTGGCTCTCCTCTGAACTTGCTCTAAAAGGAACTTGTCCTTCTCATAGAAGGGACTCCAAGCCTGGGCTGCATAGTCAAGGTGGGGTCTTACCAAAGTTCTGCTTATACAGATTTAGTACAATTTCTTTACTAAAACTACTGAAATTCCTCTTGATCAATCCAAGCACCCTTTTAGCCCTAGCAGCAGCAGCTGCACACTGTCTAGATGGCTTTAAATCACCTGTAATAACTACACCCAGATCCTTCTCGAAGGTCACATCACTCTGAATACTAGGCTATCATTCCTGTTATAAACATAGCTGAAATTTTTAGGACTTTTTTTTAGTATATTAGCGTTACTAGTGGCAAGGTACACTCCTATTTCGCGCATCATCTGTAGGAGGTTCATGAAGAATATTGTGGATTTTGCAGGTATTGAAACTGTTTTTTTCGATCAATGAGTTTGTTTTTCGTGGTAGGCCTAGGCCCTAACGATAGCCTAAGTGATAAGTCACAGGCGCTCGGTACTAGTACAGGCTGGCCAACACTATACATATAACACGAAAAGGTCGGAAACTAATATGGTCTCAGACCAAGTTTCGCGCATTAGCGGTCCATTTTTATCACAATATCGAACTGGTTACCTGAAAAAAGTTCACAACGGCGTCTCTCTAACTTGTAGGTAGGCCTAAGTACTGGTTGATGTCTTAGGTTTTCAGTTGCTGTATTTGAACAAAATTTAGGCAATTTTCTCCCGTCGGACACTCGCGTTCTAACGTTAGGTGTTTTTCAGAGCCCAGTTTCAAGTGAAGAACTGCTTCCACACAGGTAAGTAAGAATTCCTGAAAATGACAGTCAAATTTCCACCGTTTGGTCCGTTTGCATTTTGAAGGATTTCTATTCCAAATCAAAATTCTGTATTTTATGATTGTGTCATTTAGGCCTATATCGTCATTTTTAATAATTTTGGCTCCACTGAAAACTAAACACGTTCATACGTCCCTCTTGTTACGTCATTCGGATTCAACCAATGAGAAACTCGGTTAAATATTTTGCAAACCTACGTACAACCCATGATTCCACTTTATAGAAAAAAGTTCCTCATTAGTAGGGATGTATGAACGTGTTTAGTTTTCAGTGGAGCCAAAAATATTAAAAAAGACGATATACATGACACAATTAGCCCTTCAAATGTAAATATAATATAAAATATAGAATTTTGATTTGGAATAGAAATCCTTCAAAACGCAAACGGACCAAACGGTAGACTTGGCCAAGTCTCTCGTGGTGTCATCTTTTCTCTCTGTATACTAGTCATGTGCACTGTGCTGATCTTCCAAAGATATTACAAGCATAGATTCCAAACTTAAAATGGCGCGTTGACTCCTCATGGAGGCCGAAATATGGGGGCGGAAGTGCTGATTACTGCCCAGTCTTTTGAAACAAACAGGCAAATGAATGTCTTACAAAAGTATTAATACTTGTTACTTCGGAATGTTGTTGACTGAAGAAGTACTACGTCTCAATAAATTCCACTTAAACAAGGATAACTTATTTCTTCAACGCGGCATTCTACGTATTTACACTTGAACATGAACGCACAATGACTGGTATTGCAAGTTCATGGACATTCATTGGTCAGTTTCTATGGTATGTTCAAGTGACGCACTTTTATATGCGCGTTCAATTACTTACGCGCTCACAACCGGAAAGCAACTAGCGCGTTTGTTTTCAGAGCGCGCATAACTGTGCGTCAAGTATTCCGGATAATACACAGAGAAATGTATTTTGCGCGTATAGAACGCGTTGTAAAAGTGCACGCACGCTAACCTCTTTTAACAATGAAATTTTCCGTGACGCGTGCTTATTTTTGTACGCAGATCGCGGAATATAACGAGGCGCATGTCAAATTAACACTTCCGCCCCGACATATGCGTCTCCTTGAGGAGTCACTGAGCGTAACAGTGTAGGTATAGGAGTTTGGAATCTATGCTTATAATATCTTTGTGATCTTCTGATTAACATGCCCTCTATCGGCTGCTTATTGGTATCGCTTACCACAGATCTAGAGACTTGGGACACTTGGTTTCTGTGACGTCATACTAATGAGCAAAGCACATTATTCATAAGGAGGGGGCGTCAACCTCATAATCCAATTAACAGTCCTCATGTACAGAAATTAGGGTGCATTTACACTAGATCCGGATCTGATCGCCCTTTCTTATCAGTAGATCGAATTACACGTGTGGCTTGATCGTGGAGCATTTACACTTGTCTCGTACTCTGATCCTCCTCCGTGCTTCAACGGAAGTGGCCTCCAAGTGAATTACGAAATAGAAGCACATGTGCGTGCGCACCAAAATGTATAAGCAAAGAAATTAAACACATGTGTGAGGTCACCGTTGATCTCGGGTCACCGTTGATCCTAGAGCATTACACTACAAGTTTTGATCGCCTGCGCGGGGTCTGATCCTCCCCTCTTACCAGGATCAAAATAGGGCGATCAGATCCGGATCTGATTTGCGTTTACACTACAAATTTGATCTCGAGCAGTAGATCTGACCCCGCGCAGGCGATCAGATCCGGATCTAGTGTAAATGCACCCATTAGTATCGTCCAATTAAAGAGAATATTATTTGATATGACATATTTTTGACAATTGGGTTGCCGTAATTATACTCAAATAAATATTTAAACACTAATTTTACGTGCCGAAAATTACACAAATATAACTTCTGATGACAAATAAGACCTCTGTAATCCATTCAGTTAGAGAAACGTGTGTCAGTACATTTCCCTTTACATATGGTACCATTGAGCGGTTCGTGTACTAATTACTCCAAACGTAAACAAAGATTAGCAGAACGGGTACTTGTGAAGTTTCGTGTGTCCATATAAAAGTATAGCCACCAAGCCGTAGCACCCTTGAGATAATCGAAGAATGGATGCAATATTTATTTTCCTCTGTGCTAGCACATAGTTACTATACGTCATGATTCTAGCCACAATTAATTAAAGTTAAATCTTGTAGGTGAACAACGTTGGTTCAGCATGTAGCCTGTAGCAACTCCCTGCTTGAACCGTTCTAAACTGACGTACATAGGCCTATGCATATATATCATATTGTCATGGGGCTAGGCATTTCTTAATACAGAACTAAGAGTGACTAAGTGATAGAAGAAAAGAAAAACATGAGCATATTTATTTACTGGCTGTTAATTATTTTTTGATGTTGGGCTTATCAGTCTACTTATATGAAACCTTTGTTTTCCATGGATCCCTCATTACTGGAAAATGTGAAGGTATGTGGCTAACAGGCAGTTGTGAGTTTGTCTACAGGGCCTGTAGGGCCACCACAGCTTATGTAAATGTAGTAGCCCAGTTTGAATAGTGCAAGAACTACAGTGCCCAGGGTTATCTAGACCTTGAAGTTTGGAGAGTGCATTGTATTTCTGTTACACATTCTCCATCATAGGCCATGTAAGAGACTATACAAATTTATCACATCTCCTGACCTTAAATGGGAAACATCTTCAAAAAAAGTCATGATTTCATGACTAAATTCAGACCATGTACTGTGTCTTTCGCAAAGTATATTTACCTTCAGTTACAGTATCATGGTGGCATTCCGATCCTTATACATGCCTTTTATGCATGCATGGTTACAATTCTTTTGGCAGAACTTGATTGCATCTGACATGATAGTATCTATGTGTGTACCGTAGCCAACACGTGTACTATAGAGTCACATATCGCAGTCACCTGGAATGTCTTAAGGGTGGCTGACAGTATTCAGGCCCTTCTTTAATGCTTTCTTTTTTCCTCTTGGGTGGGGGAGGGGGAGGGGCACCCAAAATTAGATAGTTTCCACCAAGTAAATTAAAATGTTGCAAATAAAAAATTATTTAGCTGTCAGAGTAATGCGTAAGGTACAACAAATGCCAGATGTCTTAATTTTGATATAAGTTGGAGAGTTTCAGTTTAACTCACAGCCAATCTTTGTGACCTTGTGTAACTTCACACAGGCTCTACTTTGTACATAATGTAGCTGCAGTATTTGCCAAGGCAGTACCATGTGAACTTAAAAGAACTTATAAGTGCCAGCCAGTGTGAATGAAACAGAGAACTGTTTGGCACATATTTTAATTAAGGCAATGTATATTGCCAGGGCAGGCCATTTAGACATGTTAATGTTGCGGTACTATACAGTACTGTACAGTATGTATATATATGAGCAAATTAGTATACTACAGCAGCTTCCCCTATGGAAATTGTGTTTTCCAACTGAAGCCTTGCTGAGTCCGTAATGCCTCTATCATGGCAGTTCTGTAGACTGAATTTGAGAAAAAAAAATCTTTTTTCAAAGAGTTACCCATATTTGTAACAGTCTTCTGGCCTCAGATGTTTCAGCAAGCACTGTCAGTGTCAGTGTATTTTAGGGCCTTTTAAACAAATTTTTGAGTCAAATGTGTTAGCCTGTATGAGCCAGAGAACTGGCTCCCCGCCCCTTAGTCCTCCACCTACCAATCCCTGAGAAGTGGAGGATACAGGTAAATTCAAGCATCTGTTGTAAGTAAGTAGTTGACAACTTGCATATTTTCTACATGGTGGGGAAGGAGGAGGGTAGTCGACATGGGAGCCAGGGGATGACAGTTAACACTGGGGAAAATTCCATACATCCCGTCGGGCCCTCCTCAATTTCTCGACGAGAACGACAAACTTCACCGACGGGGGGCAGGCTTCCCCGACTGAGCATAGTCCACAGGGCTCTCTGGCACCACCCCTGATTTTTAGATGGCTGGTTGTATTGAAAACCATTATTCAAAAGGAGATTTTAGTTGGGTGGTACTTGTCATAGCAGGGGGCAAAAGACTAATTTTGAAATTAGCTGGGGCCCGCCACGCTATTACACCAACTGGAGAACACTGATACATACTCTTGCCCAAAAGTGGAATATTTCCAAACCGGTATCAGGATCCCCTGGACAATTGCCCACCTCCCTCGTCAATTCCCTTTAGGCAATTACCCCGGTCAAATTTCCCCCTCCCTTATAATAGCCCTCATGACAATCACCCACTTGAGTGACCTGCCCGAGACTAATTGCATAGGCCTACGAGAAAGGTCACGAGAGAGCCTGAAATGTCTTCAATTTTTTCTATTTTTGCAGGATGAGCACTTCAATTCCTTTCCTACCAGATACACATCACATCTTTTCACATCTTTTCAGCAACATGATCTAAACTGTCCCTCTCCCCCCCCCCCCAAAAAAAATCAGCGTGTAAATTCGTAGGGTGACACCTTGAGCGGATATTCCTCTTGAATTAGTGGTGCACTACCTACAGGTGGCTCAGCTGCTGATTCAAATACGATTTCTGATTGGTCAGAGCTTGGACACATGTTGCCGGAAAAGTGATTCTGCATGAATTATTTGACAACATGTGTCGATGCAACGTTTTTGCTCTGTACACACTTTCAACATTTACGGTAAGAAGGTGTTGTAGCAACTTGTGTCGACACATGTGTCCTGAAATGTTGAAAGTGTACACACGCCTTAAATTTACAGAGATGGATGGTGATAAAATTTTTCTTTGACAATTTTTGGGGAGGGGAAACTTCCCCTAGGCTGCGTATGGCATGGTATGGCATGGTGGTTTCACTGATAATAGAAGAGTTTGTGCGAAGCTATGTCAAGCAGAATGTGCTACAGGAACTAACTCCGAAACCCCGAAGCAATATTTAAAACAGGTGCGCCCGAAGCGCGCAGAAGAAAACAGCGTTGAGACAGCTTTTGCGACATTTAATTGTAACCTATTGTTTTTGTTTAATTTTGAATTGCAGTATTTTTATTGCATAAAAAATTTCTTACTTTCCCCAGATGCCTATTCTTTCCATAGAGCAGGATATCGGAACCTATCCTGCTCCATGGAGATTTTCTTTCATGTTTCATTTTGTCGATGGTCTGGGACAAGCATGGAAATATTTCTTCCATGGGACAAGTGCCCCTCAACTATTTTATTAGTGTGAAAAATAAGTACATAAGGTAGGTTCGATTTTGAAGGTTATAGACTATTTGAGACTTAAGAAGTGAATGAAATCTGTTGTGGGTAGTTTTTACACCGACATTGTCAAGGGCATCGGCAATTAAAGTGCCAGGGAAGTTATTTTTATTGGAGGCTGCATCTTGGGAAGTTGTGGCCGGTGAGGCCTTTAATCGAGATCGCCGAAGGCGCGAAGCCGGAGGCTGGGGACTGAGGGTCCTCCCCAGGAAATCATTCTGAAATTTGAAGGATTTTGCGGCCATTCTGGACCTTTTTTTTTGAGAAAATCCTGCTTCCACCATGTGTAATTTGAAATGTGAAACAGATTTCATATGATGACCGCAAATTTAAGATAGTAACCGTCAGTCAATTTGCTGAGGATGGTGGTAGTTGGTGAGGAAAGTGAACAGCGAGAGGTGTAGTGAGGATTTTGGAAATGGTAATTAGTCAAGCTGTCCTACAGGAAGTAATAACGAGGCAATTCCACCAAAGTTTTCCTACGCATTGCAGCACAGCAGTACTAATGAGACATCGATTTATACAGAGGTCATGAGAAGCACGCTGGTTTTTCCTTTTTTTTCGAGAATTGCGGTTCCCTTTACATAGATAGGGTCTGGGACTTTGTTTGCCAGGACCATGGTGCATTTTATGACGTACATTAGTGCTTTCAGTGACCCTTATTTCAGAGCTTCAAGTCACAATAGTGTGGCGCATACGCGTAGGACGAAAGAAATTTTACGGTGCCAGATAAAATTTTCAATTGTATTAGTCAGTTTTCTCTGGAGGTGCGCGCGAAGAGCTCCCAGAAAAATTTTCCTGGCAATGTTATGGATTTTGGTATTGATATTTTCCGTTATTAGGCTAAACATTGCATAATTTAATCATAATAGGCTATTCTCTTATTATTTCTCTGGTCTCGTCTCTGGTCTCGCTTACTTTTATTCATTTGTTTTTGTTATTTTTATTTTTTAAGTTCTGTAGATAAGTGGGGGGGGGCAAGTGCCCCCGCTCCCCCCCCCCCGTAATCCCGCCTATGCTTCCCAGCCTTTATGCCTTTCAGCATTTTAGACGATGGCTAAAGATTGAGGATCAACTCTCGTTCGTCACTAGAGGGGGCATGAATAATAAGGTGCCAGATTTTAGTCAAGCCATGCATCCTTTTTACATGTGTGAACAAATTATTCAAAAAGTAAACGTGGCACTCTTGCTTTAATTTTCAAAGGAGGGTGTTTCGGTCCAGGGAGATTTTCGGTCAGCGCGGTAAACCACGATACTGTAATGGCGCTCTTCATTTTCTCTTGTGAGTAATTTCTCATCGGCAGTTTGTAAATGATTGAAGGATTATTTCTTCAGGAAAACACTTTCGTTGTTTCAAAGGCGGGCATTTCTTAGTTTTTCGCTCTGGTAAAACCTTTGAAGGCGCAAGGAGAACGGTGCGCAGTTTCGATTTAAATATTTGTAGTTTTCGGTCGGTTTGGTAAAGATATTAGTGTCAAAGAGAAAATGGCGGGGATTAATGTGAAAAAGTGAAGCGGATTAATTTAAGGTCCTTGAAGCAAATTTACTGAGTGAAAAAGTGAAAGTCAAGGAGAAGATCTCCAAACAGAGGGAATATATCCCACTATCCTACAGTCTCATTACAATGGGTTACAGTTTCGTCGACCTGTACTAATCCGTAATTGTTTGCGGCATGCATAATATATTCTTAATTTGCTCCTTATAAAGCATCAGGGATTTCTGCCCATGGAAGGGGACCATTCACCCGAAACCAGACGCCTCCATATACTTGGAGATCTAGATAGTCTATGTAACCACTGACTTCCATGTACGAACTTAAAGAAGCTTCCATTGTGCAATTGAAATGTTCATACGCTTCATTCAAACAGGCCACTAGGTTTTAAAGTTCCTCATGTATGTCCCCAGCCAACATTCCCAGGTGGGCCCCAACTGGGTCCCTGCTGGCCTACATTCTGGGTCCCAACTGGGGCCAGTCTGTGTTTGTCAGGTGTTCCCAGTTGGGCCCCAACTGGGCTAGCCCATCTGGGCTGGAGTCGGGCCCCATCTGGGCCCCTGCTGGGCTTATACTGGGGCAAATCCGTGTTTGTCAGGTGTTCCCGGTTGGGCCCCAACTGGGCTACCCATCTGGGCTGGAGTAGGGCCCCATCTGGGCCCCTGCTCGGCTACATGCTGGGCTTATGCTGAGGCAAATCCGTGTTTGTCAGGTGTTCCCGGTTGGGCCCCAACTGGACTAGCCCATCTGGGCTGGAGTAGGGCCCCATCTGGGCTACATGCTGGGTCTATGCTGGGGTCAAATCTGTGTTTGTCAGTTGTTCCCGGTTGGGCCCCAACTGGGCTACCCCAGCTGAGGATGGTCCCACTTGGGGGTCCAGCTGACTTAGCAATGGAAAATCTGAGGTAACTTTCCTTCTACAAGCCTTAAAAGCTACCGACATTGCTAATGCCAGCCACTTTCAAAGGTAGAAGGATATTGCTGGAAAGTTCTTATTTAAGTAAATAGTTTGGTTCGGCTATTATATATATTCAGTGACACTTGTTTGTTATTATTTACGATTGAGAATGCAATTTTCTTCATTATATTTCAATTTCTCCTTCTTAATGTTGCATTGAACAATTAAGAAACATGGTTTTCTGCAAGAATTCACCATTGCCAGCTTCACTTTATTTCAATTAGACCTGCATTAAGTGATAAACACAAATTTCCTTTGAAAAATTCGGAATGCTGCATTAAGATGAAAGGTATATAAACCTGGTGTTCCAATATAATTTTACATCATTTGAAACATATACTTTTCTCAAATTGTCTTTGCCAAAAATTCCCACATGTTTAGTTAAAAAAAAAAAAGATTTATGATAAAATACCTAGGACATACATTTTCTGAAGCAAAAAGAGTTAATCACCTCAATGAAATTATGTTTTCAAAATTTTCCTAATTGGGCCCATCTGGGCCCCATCTGGGCCAAACATGTTGGGCTAGCCCAGCTTTAGCCAGGCTAGAACCCATTAAAACAAAATAAACTTCGAAGATGAACTTCATTTTAAATACGCACGCCTACCTTTAACCTACAAGCGCCAATACTACGAAAAGTTAACAAAAGGAATTTTAAAAGAGTGAAATAGCATTCATACATGAATGTGTTTCCCCAGCTGGGCCCCAACCGGGTCCTGTTTGGGCTCCTCTGGTTTGGGAAACCCATCAACATCCCAGCTATAGCCCAATTACAAAACTTGGATTATTTTGTCTTGCTATTTTATTTTCAAGAAAACTTTCAACGTTGTCTGAAACAGCAAAATAAATTTCAATTGAGGGCATTTAATTCCAAACGTGCCGAGTTGGGCACCAACTGGGCTATTGCCGGGCTCCAAAATGTGGGTAAGCCCAGCAAAAACCCAGCAAAAACCCGGTAAAAACTGAAAACAATTTCGGACAAAAGATTACAGAAATAACGAAAAAATCTTTTTCCACATTCTCATCGTGCCATTAGCAAGTCTGGCTTGTTCAAAACACCAATATCCCAATTACATCCGCCAGCCCACCTAAGCCCAGCTTTCCCATCTAAAACCCAGCTGGGGCCCAGCTGGGCATGTTGGCTGGGTCATTGTACGTAGAGAGATGTCATGACCTCTGCAGGGGAGTCGTGGTTTCTGTTGGAATCTGTCGATATTATGCAATTTTCTGTAAGTGATGATGCACGACAACATCCGACGCAGATTTGGAACAGACTTGGCTTTCCATTGACATTGCGCACCCAGTCCAACACCTGCCGAACCATCGAATTCAAAACAGTTTGTTGTAAGAATTAATTTTACCAGGTTACGTTAATAAGGAAGGGGCCGAGTGATTTGACTTTTTTTTTGTATCATAATAGCTTGCGGGGCTTTCCTCTTAGACTGTTTGTGTACATGGACACTTCATCAAAGGTAGCGAGTATATATGTAGCATATTTTCTGGCACCTGGGTGGCTTTCAGAATTCTCATGAAATGGTCTAGCGGCGAAATGCAGAAAGGGATCTAAAATTGATCCACCCGTTACCAATTAAAAAATTGCGATTATGCTGAAAGTGATGCTTACAATTTACTTTAATTTTTAGGTTGGTTATCACTTTTTAAGTGCTTACCGAAGGCAAAAGGAATCTATGCATGTGTATATGTATGTGTGTATATATGTGTGTATGTACAATGTATGTGAGTGTGTCTGTGGCGCTTACCTTAAAAACACGACATCTCAAGATGGCAATCATACTTTTCATTCTTGGTGCATGGATTTATCATCTTGAGAGAAAGGTTCCTCTTATTCTTGATTAATGTAAGAGGTCACCAGAGGTCAAAAACCGATATACTTGTAAACATGATATCCCAAGGTAGGAAACGTGGATGACTTTCATACTTGACATGTGGATGCGCTACATTCAGAAGATTGGCCCTATTGTTTTTGGTGGAGGATAGAGGTCATTCGAGGTCACCAGAGGTAAAAACCGAAAAACCTTTTGTATACTACATTTTTGAAGACAGGGATGATGGATACTTTTGGATACTTTGTATATAGATTTGTCGTATGAAATAAAACCTTATAGGTTTTGGTGGAGGTCAAAAGTCACCTGAGGTTACCAGAGGGGAAACTACGAAACCTCGTAAACTGAATATACAGTGGGCTTTACCTCCAATTTGTGTCGTTTCTTGGCCACCCAAAAGGGAGGGCTGAATTCAGGGGCTGGATTTGAGATCTGAAAGTGAGGGCAAACCCGGCGAAATACCAAACGGCACCTTGGCCCTCTCACGCTCTCTTAAAGGCTTGGGGTCCAGGGACCCTTCGTAGGGCCGCTGGTGGGGTCCAGGGGCAACGCCACCGGAAGTCCTGAGGTATTTAGAATAGGACAGCGATTAGAATGAAGTATTTGGCTACTTTAAAACTCATTGCATGTGCACCAAGAGATCTCAAAATCACATTTTGACCGTTTTAATAATAACCTTACTCAGAAAAACAGGTCATTTTATGATGAAGAGGGTTTGTCTTGTGAGGGGTTACAGTGATAATGGAAGAGTTCGTACGAAGCTATGAAGCACGCAAGATGTTCTACAGGTAGTAAACACGAAACAATATTTCAAACGGGTGCAGGTGAAGCGCGGGGAAGAAAGCAGCGGTATTTAAGACGTTTTATTGTAGCCAGTAGCGTCAATCTTTACTCGAATGTGGGGGGAGGGGGACATGGCCACTTCTGTCAAAAATTTACTGTGTAAAAATCATCATAAGTCCATGGGTGTATTTCCAAAATGTGGGGGGACGTGTCCCCCTTCCCCCCCCCCCCCCAGGATTGACGCCCATGATAGTAGCTTTTTGTTTTTCTTAATTTTTTAAATGCAATGTTATCCATTACAAAAAAGGTTCTTCTACTATCCCCAACCATCTATTCTTTCTTTCATTTTTCATTTTTGATCGATGGTCTGGGACGACGGACCCAACAAGTTTTTTATTACTGTGAAAAATTAGATAGTTCCGAAAGTCCAGGTTAAGATATAATTATGTATAAGGATGATCAAAGTTTGAGAATTATAGGTATATAATACTTTCCAAATTCAATGAATGCATCAGGTATAGGTGACGAAGCCTTTAACAGTGAGCGCCAAAGGCTTGGAACCGGGGGTCCTCCACGAAAATTTTTCGTAAATTTGATGGCTTTTGCTGCGATTTTGGACCATTTCTAGAGAAAATCCAGCATCCCACAGGTAAAATTTGGAAATATTTTTTAAGATGATTGCAAATTTAAGATAGTAACCGTCATTCAACTTGATGAGGATAGCGGTAGTAGGTGGGGAAAGTGAACACGCAGCGAGAGGGGTTGCAACGGTTTAAGAAATAGTAATTTACTCAAGCGATCCTATACAGGATGTAATAACGACCGAGGCAGTTCCACAAAAGTTTCCCTAGGGACAGCAGTTCTAATGTAACAACTATTTATCAGTTTATATTGAGATAACGCGAAGCACTTCGAAAAACTTATTGAAAATCGCGGTTCCCTATACACGTGTAGGTTTCTGAATTGTGTATACAAGGACCAGTGTGCGTGTAATAACGTACATTTAGTACGGTACTGTCAGTAACTTATTTCAGGGCTTCAAGTTACAAAATTATGGCGGGGAGCCTACGCCCATGATTTGGAAAAAAATTTTTATTAAGGTACCAAACATAATTTTTCAAAAATGCCCCTTGCCTCCCCACCTTTGAGCTCCGTCACTGTAAGCGCGCTGAGAAAAATTTTCTGGCATTTTTATGGTATTTGACACTTACGGTACTTTTTACTTTATTTTACATTGCAAAATTTACTACAATATTCAGAAATTTCTCATAATTTCTCTGGTTTTGCTTACTTCCGTTGATTTTTTTTATTTTTTAAGGTCTGAAAAAATAGGGTAAGTGTCCCCCGTAATCCGGCCTACGGCTGAACTTTTGTAACTTAAACAACATCATCTTTTCATAAGCATAACTCTGGTACATTAATTAGTACTTCTAATTTTAATTACCTAAAAATGAACTCGTGTGAAAGATACTGTGACTATAAGATGATTAGAAATTCCTTTACGTACTGTGTATGCTGATGGTGTAGTGGAAAGTGTTTTGTTTCACATTTTCACGACCGTGGTTCGAATCCTAATCAAGGCACCTATTTTTACAGTTTTTGTTATGTTTTGTTTTGTTTGTTATATTTTTCGTATTGTATTGAGAGGGAGCTTCTTGTCGTTCTTGGTGGAGTTCAGAGGTCATTGAAGTCACCAGAGGTAAAAACTTTGTAAACACGATATTTCAAGACGGGAATGATGCAGACTGCTTGGCACAGCCCGGTACTGTCCAACACCACCTCGCACAGCCCAAGTCGCGTAGCCAAGGAGGGGGAAGGGGGAATTTTTCATTTTTACAGTGTTGCTAGTGTTTCTCCTATTTATATGCGATAAATAGGCTGGGAAGTGCCGTTTCCAGCGATCTGGGAGGCACTTTGGGCCAAAATTTTCTTGCGCTTCGCGCAAACCCACGGTGGTGCGGAGGGCTGAGAGGCTGTCTATGGGTTTCGCCCCCCCCCCCTTGAAAAATTCCTGGCTACGACCCGGCACCATACAGGTTGAAAAAAGTACTTGACATAAACTACTTTTTCAGCAAGGAACCATAGAAAAGACGTTGTAGTTTAATTAGCCATTGTAAGCTATAAATCAGAAAAATGCATAAACTACTGTTGTACAAAGCTTCTGGAAAAAATTGGGGCAAACGCGGTCAGAAGTATGATGGCAGGGCCGTAGCCTGCGGGAAGCAGGGGGCTACTGCCCTACTGCCCCTGAAATTGCCAAATCATAAATGAATGTTGGCCTACCGGTAAATGAGAAAAGCGTACTGAAATGCTGAAAATTTTACCACTCAAATTAAGATTTTAAGGACCCCAAAATTTGGGAAATCGCATGTAAGGTTTCCTCTTTTCCCCAAATTTTCTAGGGAGGTCCCCAGACCTCCGCCGTGGGTGTGCTCTTATGAGGGTTCTCCTCCTGACAAATAAGCCATGTTCTTCTTACAGGATGCATCCCTTGAATACACCAGTATATACACTGGCTGAAGATTAAATAGCCTATTATTGCTAATTAGCTTAACTCGATGAGCTGGTAAAGAAACTTTTAATTTAAAGGGCATATAGCAGTAGCTGCAAACTTATTTTGAAACAACAGTTAAATCTCTCATTTTTTTTTATTTCACGAAAGGAATCTTTCTTGATGTGTTAGAACATAAATATTGCATATTCAAGGTAAACCAAGGAGCTACCTCATACGTGAATTTCACATCTCAGTGAGAAACATATTGTAACATGATCCTCAAAAGTCATTCATGAAATAAGATACTCGGGTTCACTCAGTCAAAATATTATCTATTTCTTTTTTCTTGAAAACTTAAAAAAGCATCATATCTAAAGGTAAAGAATGTTTAGATGCAACTTAAAGGTCTAAAATGTGTCACTTCCCCCATGTTACAGACATTTCGGCCGAACATTTTCTTACAGGCATACGAAAAGGCCAGGGTTGTTCTCGTTACACTTTGAAAGTAACTTGTTATAGTTATAGTTATTTCCATAAAATTGTAACTAGTTAACAGTTACTAGTTACAGTGTAGAAATGTAACTAGTTACAGTTACTTTTGACTGACAAGTATTACAACTCAAAAGTAACTAGTTACCTCAACTTGAATACATCTACGTATCAATTGGGGACAGTGGCGTAATTAGCCTTGTGGGTGAGAGGGGCGAAGACGACGACCCCAAGGGGGCCCACCCTCTTCTAAGATGAAGTAATGGAAAAAGTGAAATGACCGAACAACGGCGCAAAATGCATCACTCTCCTGAGGGGTGGGATTCAGGGGACCGTCGTCCAGGGGCATTGCTCGGTGGGGCCTAAAGGGCGAAACCCTTGGAGGTCCTGGAATAATTTCATAAGTGTGAACATTAGAATGAAGCATTTGACTACCTTGGAATCACTCTTAATGTGCACAAAACGACCAAAAAACTCACAGTTTGACTATTTTTTGTGATGTAATACTCGAACTAGAGGCCGCACAATTCGATGCATGCATGGGGTTGTGGGCGGGTAGGATGAATGATGATTGGGGGATTGCATTGGGCTTTGGAACAAGAATTTCACATAAGTTTTCGTATTGGTAGAAGGACAATTAGAAAACATGTATCTGAGATGTGTGCGCCTGGAGTTAGGCCCGTTTCACTTTAGTTGAATTATAATGGTCCCTGAAGACATGAGTACTGAGTGCACAAGCTTACACCGGTTTCCTATAGTCCTTTTCATGTGATGTGTATGGAGTTCTTATATACCCGTGGTGAGTGTGCGCAAAGCGCCCCTGGAAAAGGAATTTTTATGACATTTCAGAATTCAGTAGTGGAACTGAACAATTTCTTAATGAAGATTTAAGAAAGGTCGGGCCCCTTTTCTATTGAGTTGAATAAAAATGGACCCCTGATGCCTCAGATCGGGTGATGTACAAAGTCAGCATCTTTTGAGAAAGCTTGAGGGTCTTGGTCTGAGGAGGGAGTAGAGAGAACGGCCCCCTTCCACTAGTTACGACACTGTGGGGGGGGGGCGGAGCGCATCATAGCAGACAACTTTATTTTTGCATTGGCCCTCAGTTCTATACTGCAAGTTACAAAACCACTCAAGGTCGCGAAGAATCGCGGACGGGGCCTGCTGGTCCTCCTTCATGGAAATTTTGAAATAAAAATTGTTAGATGCAATTTTCTGGCATCGAGCTTTGGTTGTACTGAAAAGTGCAGGAGTCGATGCAGTTTTAGAATATGGATATTCTTACGGTATCATCTTACGAAAGAGCTTGGTAGATAATGAGGAAGATGATGGGTGTGACTTCAGTGACAAAGTGAAGTGATATTTCGTAACTTACTTTACCACATTGAATAGGAAAAACAGGAGGTTTCCTTGGCAGAGAAATGGAGTATTAGTCGTCAGATGCTAAATTATAAACTTGCATGAAGGGTCCGACTTTGGAAACTGTATACACATACTAAACTACGATCTAATAACAACATTTAACTTTGTTTTCCCAAGTGACTGAAACTCAAAGTCAGCCTCTTTCTTGGCCTCAAAAGTCCAGCGATCCTCAAAATAAATGTACTTCGTGTCCGCTGTGGGGCTATTTGTAACGAGGAAGTAACGGGACCAAAAGTAACGCCGTTGCAGTTACTTTTGCAGTGAATTGTAACTAGTTACTTGCTCCGTTACATGGTTTCAAATGTAACTCGTTACGTGACTCCGTTACACAAAAGTAACTCGTTACAGTAACGGCTTTTCTTGAAACTCGTTACTTCCCAACCGTGGAAACTGCTACGCGCCAACCGACGGTGGTTCCCCAGTAGCGTATTAAGAGCACTAGGTGGAAGCCCACACCGGGTACCAGCCTCGTAGGGATGCCATGCCACAGCTGAAAAATTCAGTAAATAAAATTTTACATCATGTTATCAGTCCCAAGCTTTGCCAAAGATAACACCATTTTAGATGTAGGAAAACTTAGGACAAGAAAAAGTCCTCAAAGAGTAAAGGTGACATACGGTAACTCCCCTGAGGCAACATCCCCTTTGACTATACACCGAACTAAACAGAAAAAAATTACTAAAATAATTTGGATTCCTAAACATATAACCAATGCAGGCTTTACTAAAGCTTTGCCAAAGATAGCACTATTTTGCATCCAAGCCACCTCAAAAAGACAAAAAATTCTCAAAGAGTGCAGAGTGCCATCACTTCTCTTAGACATTACCTCTTGTCTTACACCCAGCCAAAAATAGAAAGAATATCGCTAAATAACGAGACTTTGTGAAGATATACTCAGTTCAAGGCTTTGCAACACGTTAGCACAATTTTGCGCCTAAGCGAGGCCTTACATGTACCCAACCCCTCAGCAGCCTTCCCCCAGGATGGCCTTCATGCATAAAAGGAAGGGTCCTTTTGGGTGTCAACTATCCTTAGGCACGCCACTTTGTGCTCCGCTTAGCTAGTGTCATGAACTGCCCCCCCCCCTACAGATTTCGCCCCGACTACGGCCCTGGATGGATAACATTCCGTCCCCGCCCATTGACTCCCACGGCGTCTACCATGCCTAAAGCGCCAGTATGGAGAAAATTTGGTATCCCAAACCCCTTACAACCTTAGACTGAAGGAAAATAGTACTCTTAAACACAAATTCATCACTAACAAGTCAACATTTACCATGTGATAGTGAGCAGTATGGAGATTAGATGGCATCGTAAACACCCTAGAATGTGGTAAAATCATAGTCTAAAAGTACAAAGCAGTCACTAGAGTTATGTGTCTGCCAGGCCCTTAGCCTGAGGTTTCCGACTTAGGGGAAACTGGCACTGCAAAAAGGGCCACTAACGGGGATTAACCTACGTAGCACTTTCAAAGGGTAAATGCAGGAGAGCGCAATTGTACAAATCATCTTAACTCCAGATTCATCCAGAGTTGTGAAGTATGTTCACAAAAAATATCCGCTCCCTATTGGTTATTTTCTCGCTAACATTGCAACGAAGGGTGGGATATCTCCACAAATGAACGGGGAATTTCTTCAGACTCGCACACGTCGTTGGATTACAGAGTGTTCCCTGGACAGTGAGGTGTCCAGAACATAGGTGGGAATCCCACGGAGGACAGGGGGATATATCCCCATTCCCACGTTTTGGAAATACTCCCATTGACTTTAACTTTTTCACGCAGCAACTTTTGCCTCAAGGGTCCATTGATCCCCCCTCCCACCACTTTTGCACACAAATCTCCGCTACTATAGTTTAGAGGCCCAAACTAGCATGAGGTGACATCCACGAGCGAACCTGAGGTTATTCCAAAATTAGAATGTTGACATGAAGCTATGTTCAGAAAATAGTTTTGGCCAGACTAGGTGTTTATTGTCATGATATAATGTTCATACGGTCTGGGAATGAACAGCGACAATTGCCCTCGAAGAGCACCGAAATTTCCCAGTTCAGACATCAGTTTCATGGTAAAAACTGCATTCAGGTAGCTGTGCCTGAAAAAGTTCAGTTTCTAACAAAAGTGAGTCTGTCATAGGAAGATTGATCTTTTTATAAAATTCTCTGTAATCCACTATAGAACAGAACACTAGTTTCCTTCAAATATATTTTATGTTCTCAAAGGTAGAAGACGGCGCATAGTCAATGGGAGTATTTCCAACAGGTGGGGCGGGAGTGGGAACACGTTCCCAAAATTTCGCTCTGGCCATGGTCATATTCCCTCTCCACTTTTGGGAAGTTGTTGACCCTCTTGGGAAGGCTGAGCGAATTGTCCTTCTCCACAATTTACTCAAACTTTGCTTTTCCATAATCACACGTACGCAGAAGAGCATGTATGTGACACATTGACTGTTGAATGAAGGGAAAACGTTTGCGAAAGGCATTGAAGAAAACAAGGCAACAAAATAGAACTGAAGGTGAAAGCACGCGAAGAACCTGATAATTTAGTGGTTTGCGATAAAATTCCTTAGCGTTAACTTCCTTTGGATTATTCTAAATTTCGATGGGAATCCTTAGGGGTGAACTCCCCTTATGCCTCATGCAATGCATACCGGCGTCACGGTTTGTTGCTATTATACTTTTGGCAAGAGAATTGTTTAATCGGAGGAGGGGCACATTAGTCGGCACCGTAGCACGTCCCGGTGCCAGCCTACGTGGAGGTGTCTGTCATCATCCTAGGACGGTGGTATCATGTAACTTGAGTATTCCAAACCCCCTCCATTGCATAAATCACCCTCACTCCATAGCAATACATGGCACAGGTCAATGAAGTAAGCCCACCCCCCCCCCTCCCACCTCACATATCATTAAGTTCGCGTCCATACATCTGTAGGTTAGGGCCATTTGTAAGCCATTTAGCTGTTTCTCGCACAGAATTGTTACCTTCCGTCTCGTCGTCAACCTCTTAAATGAACTTTATTAATAAAGATGATTTCAACTGGAAGCGCCACCCCGATGCAGAAAGTTGTAGTTTAAATAAGTTTTTAAGGAAAAATGTTATTTTTGTCTAGTGTAACCATCTGGAAAATTACCCCATTGGGTGAAGCCTTACAAATGAAAAGTCCATATTAAAAAAAAAAAAAAAAAAAACACAAACGTTTCCGACTTCAGAAAGATGTTAATTTTTAACATCTGTAGAGTGCATCAAAAGAAAATAGATTTTACCTGTTTGGATTGGGAAACTCGAGAGATAAGAATTCACAGTTTGGCTCTGCAGGGAACGAAGGACGTTTCATTTGAAAAAAAAAGGAACAGAAGGCTTTAACAATAACAATGCCGTACAAAGACAAAGCCACACGAAATGCTGCTGGACTGAAGAACATGACAAATGGTGGCGGCCTACAAAATTTGAGTTCTCGGCTGGCGATGTTACTGTCGATGTGATGTACTTGGGTGGCATTTTTTTAACTTCTTGAGCGATAAGTTTTTAAGTGGGGAGAGATGTGACAATCGTAAACGGACAACAAAGAGGAAGGGGAATGGGTTCAGAGACGTTTTGCATAAATTGAGGAATTGCATTTCCTATTTTAAGTTCCCATAATTACCCCCATTGGACACTCATTGATCATAGCTGCCAGCGAAGACAGCCGAGAAAATACGTGAAATACATTGTGCAATAATGCAGACAGTAAAACGTAGGGACTTGAAAATAGTGACTTTCACATAATAATGAATTTTTGTGATAGGCTATTTTCTTGCGCAAACTATCACAACTTGGGAGCAACTTACTGGGCTGCAATAGGTATTTTCCACTCAGTGAATTCAAAGCCCAGGCTGTACATGCATTTGAATATTTTCTGTGTAACTTTTCGAATTTCTATGTATTCGTCAGGTACGTATGTGGTTCGAGCGCCGGGAAAAGGGTTGTCCATGATCAATTGCACCAAATACTACGGTCGTTGACAAACTGTTGGGAGGACGAAAGATACTTCGTCCCTCCTCACCCAACTACAGGAGCTCCGGTGTCATATACTAATATCACGAACTAAAATTTTACGACGGTTGCCCAAATTTATGTGGGGAGGGGGGGGGGGTGTGCGCCCTCCCGTAACCAAATTATTGGGGGACCATGTCCCCTCAATCCCCCTATGATCGTCACCCTCATATATTTATAAGCTCATCTTTTTGTATCTACGAATGTCTTGGTAATCAAACAATTACATAGGTAAGGAAAACTGGTATTCTATGACCATGACCATTGCAACTGCTATTACGGTTCTTGAAAAATATTTAGGGGACGAAAGGTATCCTGTCCCCCTCAATCATATAATTGTATGGAAATATACATCAGTCTCACACTCAACAATACCAGCAAATATTACGTTCGTTAATCAAATACTGGGAGGGGGACGAAAGGGGGTCTTCCCCAACCAAAATATTGGAGGAAGATGTACCCCCGGCGATTGCCGCCCTTGGCCCGGGTGGAAGTTGTGATGGGGAAACTGTCCGGGAACCTTGGAAAACACTCAGTGGAGCTAACTAGGTGTTAAAGGTACACTGTGTGGACATGTACCCCAAAGAAATGCAAATTCCGTTACTATTTTAGCATCGTCGTATTATTTTAGTAGCTTACCTCTCTCAAGATATACCGCATCAAAGTTAGACTGTTTCTGAGATAAATCCTCAACTAGGCAAAAATAATTTGGAGTGTTGAACAGTTTAAAAGCCTCTTCCTTTGCCCTTCTTAAGTTGATCCGGTTCTTACTTTAGAGCTAGTTTACGGAATGATGTGTGATGTTGACACTTTGGAGATAAAACTACCACTTCCAAAATGAAGTCATCCGGGCACATCAATATTTCAATTGTCCTGGAAATGGGGGTTGCATGAACGAAATTAACATAAGAAATTTCTTGTAGGTTCCTCCTACCACGTTATAGATTTGCATACTAGACTAACATGTACTCATGACGTGGATGAAAAATTGAAATTTCCTTGTGGAAAGGTCAGGCTTTGATGATTATAATCAACGTTTTCATTTTAATTTTTACAACACAGAGATATGCAATTCTCCAAAGACATTTACCTAATACGGAATTTGAAATTAACTTCCTCCAAGAAATGATTTGTGGAAGTTTTCCTTTTCCATGTTTACTGTAAAAGAAAAGTAAAAAGGAAATTTTTGGGAAAATCCTAATTCACAGTAATAAACTGTCATTTAATGCCATGGTTCTCATCTCTCTCATCATCAGTTGACAGGTGGCCCAATTGGAATTTTAAACCGTCCCATAATAATTAGGGCCTGACAAATGTGATACTATCCTAGATGTCATGAGGGATTGTCACCATCGTCAGGTGATTTTTGGCTGAGCATACCTGCTAGATATCCAACCAGAAAGCCCAAAGGCTTAGTGATTCCTTGCCGAATGGGGATGCTTTGTTGCACTGAGGTTTATCCCTCAAATTTACAAGTATCACAAGTATTCAACATCCCTGTCTTGAAATATCATGTTTTTAAATGCATTTGGTCTTTGACCTGTGATGACCTCTAATGACCTCTGACCTCCAATGGATCTTGGATCTTGAAAATTCTTGGGAAATTTTGCTTTTTGACCTCTGGTGACCCCAGATGATGATCTTGGGAATTCATGAGAAATTTTGCTTTCTGACCTTTTGTGACCCCAGATGACACTCTTGGGAATTCTTGCTTTTCTACGTCTGGTGACCCCAGGACAATCTTGGGAATTGTTGATAAATTTTGCTTTTTGACCGCTGGTGACCCCAGATGATGATCTTGGGAATTCTCGGAAAATTCTGCCTTTTGACCTCTGGTGACCCCAGTAACAATCTTTGGAATTCTTGGGAAATTTTGCATTTTGACCTCTGTGACCCCATATGATAATCTTGGCAATTCTTGGGAAATTTTGCTTTTTGACCTCTGGTGACCCCATATGATGATATTGGGAATTCTTGGGAAATTTTGTTTTTTGACCTCTGGTGACCTCAGATGACTTTTTACCTCTACCACAAACAATAGGGTCCTTCCTCTCAACATGACAAATCTATATACCAAATATGAAAAGTGTCGGTCATTGCTAACTCAAGATATCGTGTTTACAAGCCGTTTATGAGGTTTTCGCAGTTTAACCTCCGGTGACCTCAGATGACCTTTGACCTCTACCAAAAACAAGAGGCTTCTTTCTCTTGACATGACAAATCTGCATACCAAATATGAAAAGTGTCCTTCACTACTATCTTGAGAAATCGTGATTACAAGGTTTTCAGTCTTTTACTTCCGGTGACCTCAAATGACCTTTGACCTTTACCAAAAACAATAGGGTTCTTCCTCTCAACATGACAAATCTATATACCAAATATGAAAAGTGTCAGTCATTGCTATCTTGAGATATCATGATTACAAGTGATTTACAAGGTTCTCGCAGTTTTACCTCCGGTGACCTCAGATGACCTTTGACCTCTACCAAAAACAATAGACTCCTTCCTCTCAACATGATAAATCTATATACCAAATATGAAAAGTGTCGGTCACTGCCATCTTGAGATACCGTGTTTACAAGCCGTTTATGAGGTTCTCGCAGTTTAACCTCCGGTGACCTCAGATGATCTTTGACCTCTACCAAAACAATAGGCTTCTTCCTCTTGACATGACAAATCTGTATACCAAGTATGAAAAGTGTCCTTCACTCCTATCCTGAGAAATTGTGATTACAAGGTTTTCAGTCTTTTACTTCCGATGACCTCAAATGACCTTTGACCTTTACCAAAAACAATAGGGTTCTTCCTCTCAACATGACAAATCTATATACCAAATATGAAAAGTGTCGGTCATTGCTAACTCAAGATATCGTGTTTACAAGCCGTTTATGAGGTTTTCGCAGTTTAACCTCCGGTGACCTCAGATGACCTTTGACCTCTACCAAAAACAATAGGCTTCTTCCTCTTGACATGACAAATCTGTATACCAAATATGAAAAGTGTCGGTCATTGCTACCTTGAGATATCGTGTTTACAAGGTTTTCGCTTTTTGACCTCTTGTGACCTCAGATGACCTTTGACCTCTACCAAAAACAATAGGGTTCTTCCTCTCAACATGACAAATCTATATGCCAAATATGAAAAGTGACGGTCATTGCTAACTGGAGATATCGTGTTTACAAGCAAGGCGTCACATACACACACACATACGCACATACACACATACACACATACGCACACACACACACACACGCCATCACCATCGCATAGATTCCTTGCCTGCCTTCGGCAAGGAATCAAAAAGCACACTTTCCTGGCCCAGCAAGTTACATCCAATCTATCATTGAGAACAGCATATTACTTTGAGATCTCATGTCCTAGAATTTCAATCAGTGATAGCTTGATAGGGACATATCTAATGTTTAACAAAAGGTAGGGCTTTGCCCAAACCTGTGGGTATCAAAGGGTCAAAACCATGATTGGGTTCCTCCCCCAGAAATGTTTTGAATTAAACACTGTTAAATGGAAGTTTTAGGCAACTGGAAATTCAACACAAGTACACAAACTTTGTAGTGCAGTTTAGGGATTGTCCCAAAAGACAAGTGGTGGCAATGGAGAAGGGGTGGGGGGAGAGAGGCCGTGCCCTCCCTCTTCCATCTGCAACTGCATGGTATTAAAGTAAGAAAATTTTTCTATGTAAAATCACTTTTGGGATGAAAAAAAAAGAATTTGATCCACCTTTTCACAAATATAATTATTACAGTAATGTAAGGCTGCCAGTGTTTGGCATGGCAGAAATTCTTTCCACTCTGCTCACTTAAGACCCTTGGCCCTCTACCAAGCCCCTTGCCGACCCTCAGGCCTCCACCGACCCCTTGATCTCTACACCAGCCCCTCATGGATCGAGAGACACCTGTTTGAGACCCATGGATTCAATGCATTGATGGAGAGCATATGTATTAGCTAAATGGTCAAGTTTATAAAATCTTTTCTTCTTCAAAAAGATCACTCAAGGTCACTCACACAAATAATTTTTCCTCACAACAAAAAGCTTAAGTTGAGTCAACATAGAAATATTCTAATTTTAATGATGCACTTAAGCCTGCCAATATCATGGAAGAATCACATCAGATTAATAAAAGACAGTAATTCTTATTAAATATGTTAGAAATGTGTACAAAAATATTTCAGATCTTCATTCACAGAAGGACACTGTGGTCTTATAATATCAAATGTTACTGCCTTAAAAGTAATAAAACTGAGTCATTTTTACAGGCTGTTCACAATTTTAAGGATCTCCAGGAGATTCACACAGACCATTATCATTTCTGATAAACAAGTCTAATCATGGCATTCTGCTTCAAGTCTATTTATTCTCCATGTCTCTTTCTTCCCTAGAGGTATCTAGGATATTGCAGACCAAAAAACAACTTACAGCAGTGTTTCATAGAGCAATTAGATATTCGGATACTGCATCAAGACATCATCAGCAGCAGCTCTAACCACTAACCGCTGTACCAACTGCAAATATTGACAGTGTCTGTGCCACTTGTCAGGATGCCCCTTAAATATAGAAGCCGACCTTGTACACTTCAATATTTTCATTTGCTATTTTGTCTCATTTTATTCACTTGTTCTATTCACAACAGACTCCACGTGTAAACCAATCAGTTTAGAAAGGATGACAACATCAGTGTACTGTTAATGACGCAGTGCTAACCCTGAGCATCTTTCAATTTTCACCATATTTTTAAGTTGTCTTTGTTTCATAAAAGTGCCTTGATACTCCTGCTAAGTTTTGGGCGTTGTTTTAGACCCGTTTTAAAATCTGGAAAATTGCCTTGGTGCCCTGCTCTTTTTGAAAAGATTCAAGGCAATTTCTAAATGCCCCCCAAAGTTGTCTTGCCCCTCCCAACACTTAGCCCAATAGCATAAGGCCTGATAAGCAGGAGTTTCAACTTACAACATTATTGCATTCCATTCTTTGCAAAAAGCCTGATTTTCTCAACAGATGCCATTTAAAAAGATAAAACTTGGAACTAATGGCTAAATAAAAATGATTATTCTTTTATTGACCAAATAAAATAATTATTCTCTCATTGTAGAATAAGACCTGGTGTGGGTTACTAATAAGGTCTACTTAATCCAAGACCTTTCACTAGTCAATAAACCTGATTCCATGCATGACTGCACAACTCTCCCATCCCTACACAATTCCCATCCTGAATAAATTCCTCCAGGAAGACTAACCCCCTCCCCAGACAATCTGCACCCAGACAGTTACAAACCAGGAAAGTTTTCTACCCCAACAACTCACCCACCTGAAAAATGTGGCACTGGTGAAAATTTTTAGGGTGGGATTTCTCGGGGGGGGGGATGTTCTCATCCAGGGGAAGATGATAATGGAGAACAGTTAGAGTTAGATGAGGTTTTACGGCTCAGTTAATGGAGAAATAAACTGTGTGTGTGTGAACCATCTGGAGATTGTCTGTTGTTTCCAAAGTAGAACTTCTTACAGTTATCCAGCATGCAACTTGTTCAATCTCAATTCTACATGGAATAGTGCTACAGTAATTTGTAACATAAATCATTCTTTCAGGATATTCTGTCAATAATTTTACAACTCTGTGACAGGAATTTGTCCTCTGTATCTTGATGAGTACCAGCAAAACTGTGTATCTATGCAATTTTATTTCCTTTCATCATCTTGTCATTTCAGTTAACTGTTTTTAGCTAACATGAAATCCATTTTCCATTTCCTTAGAAGAAAACCACAATCGTGAATATACTTCACACAATATATTACTTCACATCACTGCTGCACAGGATTCATCCAGTATTAACATCGTCATTGCAATGTCATTCTTGCACATGTATCCACTCTTGCACATGTACCCATGGATGAGTATGTCTTCAGTTTAAAAACAGTTTACCAAGTAAAAACATAAAGCAGCCTCTACTCTTCCATTTAATATTTATTTAAAAGCTCTGCATCCTTCATGCATCAACCTGCAAACTTTCCTGTCATTTATTAGTATCCTCACAAGGGCCCACAGAAAGCTCTCATCTCGATGGAGTTCTTGCAGAGAAATTTCTCTGATATTCAGTCAACCATACATCATCATCGGCCCTTGGTGGAGATGCATTAAATAGAGCCCTAACACGTTTTTTTCTCAGTGTCTCTCTCCTCCTTTCCTCTTCTGTTTTTAAAATGTCTAGCTCTCTCCTCTTGTAAGCCCTCAGAGCAGCTGGGTGTACCTGAAGATAAGGGTAAAAATTTGATTTGGGTATTGAGGGCAAAGCTGATGAATGTAAACATACAAGGCTATGCTTCTGTGAATTCATCGAGAAAGTTTAGGTCATGATTTATTGGTATAATGAGAAATAATCAAGGCCTTGTCTACAAAACTCTTTGCAACATGTTTCTAGGACAAATTCTGG
Organism: Holothuria leucospilota; assembly: GCA_029531755.1. Classification (NCBI taxonomy): domain Eukaryota; kingdom Metazoa; phylum Echinodermata; class Holothuroidea; order Aspidochirotida; family Holothuriidae; genus Holothuria; species Holothuria leucospilota. Next base: position 23,490,402 of record CM055963.1, on the reverse strand, counting down.
AATGAGAGTACCTTTTGAAAACCCAGTTTGTGATTGTGCAATCTTGCAAACTTCCTTCAGAGCTTTTGGTTGGTATTTGACCAACAGCCCTGCTGATATGCAGGCAGACAGACAGACAGACAAACAGACAGCCAGACAGAAAATGCCACAGAAAAGGCTCCATTCACTGTATTTCCAATAAAGCAATAAAGCTATACGAATTTGGGAAACCAAGGCTGGACTTGAAGAAAAATCATCACTTCCTCTGAATGTGTTACTTTACTTTGCCTTTTCAAAATAAAACATTTTTTTTTCAATTCCGGTTCTCTCTGCATGTCCTTTCTGGTAACTGTATTTATGACTCAAACTGTGATTTCAGTTTATGGAGGCTTCTCCTGCCGAGATTGGCTGAGTTGCACTTGAATGGAATGTGTCACTAAGAATGAGAGCTACTGTTGGGGGAAGAAGTTCTGTGATCACTCCAAGCTGGATACCCTTCTTTTAGATTTCTGATTGACTGTCAGAGCAAGAACACAGGAGGATGGAGATGAAAAGGGCGAAGTTTGACATAACCAACCGCACTGACGGCAAAATGCTGTAGTACCCCCGATGTTTGCCGTGACACCCCTGAAAAAAAACCCATGCACAATGGCAAAAGATGCCATCATACCCTTTTCATTATGCCGTCTGTGCCCAAGTACTGCTATAGGCAAAGTTACACTGTACAAAGTAATCCAAGATTTTTTGTTCAAATCTTCCTTCGCGTTGCGGTTTCTTAATTTGGAAGTAATTCCTCAGACAAATGAGTGCACAAACTAGTGTCTTTTTCCTTAAAGTACATATACAAAAATATATGAGGGATCATTCCAAATCTGTCCTTTACTGCAATGTTGCTCCTACAGTCCTTTCACACAGTAAGTCAATGGGACGATCTCACATTTTAAGCAAGCTAAAACACACTCTTAAGGTAGCAGACCACTAATTAAAGGTCTGTGGACACAAAAATGACATACCTGCCTATTTGATGTAAACAGCATCAAATATATTAAAAATAGTTGAAATTCCCACCAAAATCCATCAAATATTGTCCACTTTTACAAGACAATCACAGTTTTTGCACTTACACCATGCAAAAATACGAGCTGCAAATGCAAATTGTGACATGGAATAGGGGCTCATGAGTTAGGTCTAATGTTATCCTTTGTTGTTCTAAGGACAGTTGTATTATTAGGATGCCCTAAAGGGTTTTATTTGAAAGTACACATAGCTATTAACTACTTTGAAAATGTTCACATTTAAACAGTAAACTAGAAACTAACAGATACTTTATGAAGGATAACATTCAATGGCAATGTTTGTTTTCTTTGCTTTCTTTAGTTTACTGTCAGGGTTTCCCCTGGGTTTTAGAGAGTGTGAGGTGGTATTAGTCCAGGGGGGTAATATGGTGCCAACAGTGAGGGAGAACTATAGTATCAATACTTCTACACTCAGTACAGTACAGGAGGCAATTATAGCAAATTTCTGTGAGGTGGTGGCCAAAAACTGTGAGGTGGCTGCCTCACAAAAAGAATGCCAGCGGAAACCCTGACTGTTTAGATCTTGAAACAGATACTGTAGCAATTTGAATTTAACCACAGGGCATAAGACAGTGAGAGATCAGGAAAGAAAAATTGTCTTTACATTTAAAATAAAATAACATAAAACATATTAAAAGTAAATTTCAGCTTAAACCCTTCTTTTAGAGTAAATGCTTTGTTCACAAAACATACAAGGATTAAATTTATCTCAAACTATTTAAATGTTTGTGAAATTTTTTCAAAATGTCAATTTAGGTAACTACAGTATGATGCTTGGATGAGTGAGGTCTCATATATAGCAAGACATTTACTTTTCATCAGGGTTGGGGAGAAAATTTATCTCAAGGGCTACTGAAAACTTTGTGTGAAACCCCCAGGGAGCAACCCTCAAAGATGTATCTACTGTGCTACCATAGCCGACTGCATGGTCAAGTGGTTAGAGCATCTGACTTGCAGCCGGAAGGTCTGGGGTTTGACTCCTGGGCAGGTCATACCAAAGACTTTAACCAGAAAGCCAAAAGGCTTTGTGATTCCTTGCAAAAAGGGGGTGCTTTGTTAGACTGAGGTTCATCCATCAAATTTATACTTCTCTCCTACATCATGTTTTATGATATGTTCACAATTTGATCCCTGCTCACTTTAGCTTACGTCACATGACCTTTGAACCAAAACATGAATAACCAAAAAAATGGAAAAAAAAAATAAGTAAAACATATTAGAAGGTATTTGTCTGTGCTTACTCCCTTGTAATGACAAGTTAGAAAAGTTTCAGTTTTTGACCTCTGGTGACCTCAAATAGCTTGTGACCTCCACATAAAACAATAGGGTTGTTCCTTGCACCATAACACATCCACACACTTAGTATGAAATCTATCCAAGCTTCCTACCTTGGGATATCGTGTAAACAAGGTTTTCAGACTTTGACCTTTGGTGACCCCAGATGACCTTTGACCTCCACCAAAAACAACAGAATTCTTCCTCTCACCATAACACATCCACATACTAAGTATGAAATCTATCCAAGCTTCCTACCTTGAGATATCGTGTAAACAACATTTTCAGAGTTTGACCTCTGGTGACCCCAGATGACCTTTGACCTCCACCAAAAACAACAGGATTCTTCCTCTCACCATAACAAATCCACATACTATGTATGAAATCTATCCAAGATTCCTATCTCGGGATATCGTGTAAACAAGGTTTTCAGACTTTGACCCCTGGTAACCACAGATGACCTGTAACCTCCATCAAAAACAACGGGGTTCTTCCTCGCACCATAACACATCTATCCAAGCTTCCTACCTTGAAATATCAGGCAAACAAGGTTTTCAGACTTTGACCCCTGGTGACCCCAGATGACCTTTGACCTCCACCAAAAGCAGTAGGCTTCTTCCTCTCACCATAACACATCCACATACTAAGTATGAGATATATCCAAGCTTCCTACCTTGAGATATCGTGTAAACAAGGTTTTCAGACTTTGACCCCGGTGACCCCAGATGACCTTTGACCTCCACCAAAAACATTAGGGTTCTTCCTCTTACCATAACACATCCACATACTACGTATGAAATGTACCCAAGCTTCCTACCTTGAGATATAAAGTAAGGTTTTCAGACTTTGACCCCCGGGGACCCCAGATGGCCTTTGACCTCCACCAAAAACATTAGGGTTCTCCCTCTTACCAGAACACATCCACATACTACGTATGAAATGTATCCAAGCTTCCTACCTTGAGATATCGTGTAAACAAGGTTTTCAGACTTTAACCCGCAGGGACACGATGACCTTTGACCTCCACCAAAAACAATAGCGTTCTTCCTCTTACCATAACACATCCACATACTACGTATGAAATGTATCCACGCTCCCTACCTTGAGATATCGTGTAAACAAGGTTTTCAGACTTAGACCCCTGGTGACCCCAGATGACCTTTGACCTCCACCAAAAACACCAGGCATCATCTACTCAATATGGGCAATCTACATGCCAAGTATAAGATCCCTCAGAGTTACCCTTTTTGAGATATCGTGTAAACAAGCTAAAGCGTCACATACACACATACACACATAACATCACCATCGCATAGATTCTTTGCCTGCCTTCGGCAAGGAACCAAAAATGGAACCTACTGCCATTGTGCTTGGTGCTCAGCATGTCAAGCATGTGCAAATATCTTGGTGAAACAAATCAAAGGATTTTGAACACCTCCTTACAGGTCACAAATAAAAGTCCATGAGCAGCTCTTTGTCTGCTTTATAACATACCTCATTGGTTGCCCTAACATTGTAAGTCTTCTTAGCTCCTATTCCTTTTGTAGCATCTGCCCAACCAAAGGCATGAAAAGGTGGCTTCGGGTCAGTCTTTGGAGTCTTTGCATCGTTTCTGGGTGACGTACTTGGTCTTGATTTCCTCTTTTGTCCTGATGTTGATCTCCTTTTCTTTCCTGAGAATGGTTTTGCTGATATGAAATCAAAAGAAAATATGAACTTAATCCAACTTACCTATTTGTGTATCTAATCTGCCTGGTCATTGACTGCATTTATCCACTAAAACAGTGCATTTTAATTCAGGAAAAGTCAAATTGGGACAAAAATGTAAAAGAGAGTGACACTTTCTTGAACTGCTTATCCCAGGGTTTTCAATAATACTGTATAAGTGAGCTACAGAACTCGACATTGGTAACATGGCAAAGTAAACCAGAAAGCCTAAGGGCTTAGTGATTCCTTGCCGAATGGGGATGCTTTGTTGTACTGAGGTTTATCCCTCAAATTTATCTTTCTTGACTCCATCATTTTACGATATTTTAATAATTTGACCTCTGCTGACCTCACATGAACTTTGAACCCCACCAAATATAACAAACCAGAAAGCCCAAAGGCTTAGTGATTCCTTGCCGAATGGGGATGCTTTGTTGCACTGAGGTTTATCCCTCAAATTTATCTTTCTTGACTACATCATTTTAAGTTTTAACAATTTGACCTCTGCTGACCTCACATGACCTTTGAACCCCACCAAATATAACAAAAAAGAAAATCTGAAGTGTCTTGAAAGGGATTCAACTCCAACCGATCTTGGATCTTGAAAATTCTTGGAAAATTTTGCTTTTTGACCTCTGGTGACCCGGCTAGATGACGATCTTAGGAATACTTGGGATATTTTGCTGTTTGACCTCTGGTGACTCCTGATGACTATCTTGGGAATTCTTGGGAAATTTCACTTTTTGACCTCTGGTGACCCCATATAACAATCTTGGGAATTCTTGGGAAATTTTGCTTTTGCTTCCTGGCCTCTGATAACTCCAGATGATGATCTTGGGAATTCTTGAGAAATGTTGATTTTTGACCCCAGTGATGCCAGATTACAATCTTGGGAATTCTTGGGATATTTTGCTTTTTGACCTCTGGTGACCCCATATAACAATCTTGGGAATTTTTGGGAAATTTTGCTTTTTGACCTCTAGTGACCCCATATAACAATCTTGGGAATTCTTGGGAAATGTTGCTTTTTGACCCCAGTGATGCCAGATTACAATCTTGGGAATTCTTGGGAAATTTTGCGTTTTGACCTTTGGTAACCAAAGATGACCTTTGACCTCCACCAAAAACAATAGGGTTCCTCCTTACATCATGACAAATCTATATACCAAATATGAAGTGTTGGTCATTCCTATCTTGAGATATCATGATTACGAACTTTTCAGCTTTTAACCTCCAGTGACCTCAAATGACCTTTGACCTTCACCAAAAACGAAAGGCTTCTTCCTGTCAACATGACAAATCTATGTACCAAATAAGAAAAGTGTCGGTCATTGCTATCTGGAGATATCGTGTTTACAAGCTGTTTACGAGGTTTTTGCAGTTTAACCTCTGTGACCTCAGATGACCTTTGACCTCTACCGAAAACAATAGGATTCTTCCTCTCAACATGACAAATCTATATAGGCCATTCCCATCTTGACATATGGCGATTTCAAGGTTTTTGGTCTTTGACCTCTAGTGACCTCAAATGACCTTAGACCTCCACCAAAAACAATAGGATTCTTTCTCTCAACATGACAAGTCTATATACCAAATATGAAAAGTGTGTGTCATTCCTATCTTGAGATATGATTAACGAGCTTTTCGGCTTTTAACTCCGGTGACCCCAAGTGACCTTTGACCTTCACCAAAAACAATAGGTCTCTTCCTCTCAACATGAAAAATCTACATACCAAATATGAAAAGTGTCGGTCATCCCTATCTCGAGATATCGCGATTACAAGGTTTTTTGGTTTTTGACCTCTGGTGACCTCAGATGACCTTTGACCTCTACCAAAACCAATACGGTTCTTCCTCTCAACACGACAAATCCATACAGGCCACTCCTATCTTGAGATATCATGATTTCAAGGTTTTCAGTCTTTGACCTCTGGTGACCTCAAATGACCTTTGACCTCCACCAAAAACAATAGGATTTTTTTCTCTCAAGATGACAAACCTATATATCAAATATGAAAAGTGTCCGTCATTCCTATCTTGAGATATCGCGATTACGAGCTTTTCGGCTTTTTACCTCCAGTGACCTCAGATGACCTTTGACCTTCACCAAAAACAATAGGGTTCTTCCTCTCAACATGACAAATCTATATACCAAATATGAAAAGTGTCGGTCATCCCTACCTGGAGATAACGCGATTACAAGGTTTTCGGTTTTTGACCTCTGGTGACCTCCGATGACCTTCGACCTCCTCCAAAAACAATAGGGTTCTTCCTCTCAACATGACAAATCTATATACCAAATATGAAAAGTGTCGGTCAATCCTATCTTGAGATATCGCGATTACAAGCAGCGTCACAAACACACATACACACACACATACACACACACACACACATACACACACACACACGACATCACCATCGCATAGATTCCTTGCCTGCCTACGGCAAGGAATCAAAAAGAAAAACGAAAGTGTCTTGAAAGGAATTCAACTCTAATGGATCTTGGATCTTGAAAATTCTTGGGAAATTTTGCTTTTTGACCTCTGTTGTCCCCTGATGACTATCTTGGGAATTCTTGGGAAATTTTGCTTTTTGACCTCTGGTGACCCCATATAACAATCTTGGAAATTCTTGGGAAATTTTGCTTTTTGACCCTTGGTGACCTCAGACTGATCTTGAGAATTCTTGGGAAATTTTGCTTTTTGACCTCTGAGAAGTGATGATAACCCCAGATAGCAATCTTGGGAATTCTTGCTTTCTGACCTCTGGTGACCCCAGAGGACAATCTTGGGAATACTTTGGATATTTTGCTTTTTGACCTCTGGAAACCCAAGTAACAATCTTTCAAATTGTTGGGAAATGTTGCTTTTGACCCCAGTGACCCCAGATGACAATGTTGGGAATTCTTGGGAAATTTTGTTTTTTGACCTCTGGTAACCCCAGATGACCTTGACCTCCACCAAAATTGATAGGGTTCTTCCTCTCAACATGGCAAATTTATATACCAAATATGAAAAGTGGCTGTCACTGCTATCATGAGATATCGTGATTACAAGCCATTTACAAGGTTTCTGTAGTTCAACCTCTGGTGACCTCAGATGACCTTTGACCTCTACCAAAAACAATAGCGTTCTTTCTCTCAACATGACAAATCTATATCCTCCATTCCTATCTTGACGTATCCCAATTTCAAGGTTTTAGGTCTTTGAACTCTGGTGACCTCAAATGACATTTGACCTCCACCAAAAACAATAGGGTTCTTTCTCTCAATATGACATATCTATATACCAAATATGAAAAGTGCTGATCATTCCTATCTTGAGATATAGTGATTACGAGCTTTTCGGACTTTTACCTATGGTGGCATCAAATGACCTTTGACCTCCACAAAAAAACAATAGGGGTCTTCCGCTCGACATGACAAATCTGTTTACAAAATATGAAAAGTGTCGGTCATTGCTAACTTGAGATATTGTGCTTACAAGCCATTTAATACGAGGTTTTCACAGGCTAACCTCTGGTGGTCTCAGATGACCTTTGACCTCTACCAAAAACAATAGGCTTCTTCCTCTTGACATGCAAAATCTGTATACCAAATATGAAAAGTGTCGGCCTTTGCTATGTTGAGATATCGTGTTTACGAGGTTTTCGCAGTTTAACCTCTGGTGACCTCAGATGACCTTTGACCTCTACCAAAAACAATAGGGTTCTTTCTCTCAACATGACAAACCTATATACCAAATATGAAAAGTGTCAGTCATTGCTACCTTGAGATATCGTGTTTACAAGCCGTTTACGAGGTTTTTGCAGATTAACCTCCGGTGACCTCAGATGACCTTTGACCTCTACCAAAAACAACAGCCTTCTTCCTCTTGACATGACAAATCTGTATACCAAATATGAAAAGTGTCGGTCATTGCTAACTTGAGGTATCGTGTTTACAAAGTTTTCGGTATTTGACCTCTGGTGACCCCAAATGACCTTTGACCGCCACCAAAAACAATAGGCTTCTTCCTCTCAACATGAACTAGCGCACCAATGGTGCTGAAGCTCATACCTTCAACCAATGAAGGGTTCCTGGCTTCTAGTCTTTGTTAGTACATGCATCATATAACTATGTTAGTACATGCATCATATGACTTTGAATGACGTCAAATGGCTTAAATCTCACATACCCTGATGGCACCTTCCTGAGTGTCACAAAAAAATTTGTCATGCTATCTTTGCTTTGTAAACTTGTTTCATGAATACAATTTAAGAAAGCAAAAAAGTCCCTAGGGCCCATCTTCGGCCTTGGACCCCAAATTTCAAGTATCATTATGACAAACCATCAACATTGTACAAGAAAAGCTGTACTTGAAGATGCACTTTTGTAGATTTCATAAAAAAGCCATAGGGTCCACATGGGATCTTGGACCAAACTTCCAGAAAACCAGAAACAGATCACTAACCAAGCATCATTATAACAGAATGTCAACTCTGTTAAACATTAACTGGAGGAAAAGTTAATCACTTGTAACACAAAATGGACCCTATGGTCCATCTTGTGCCTTGGACCCCAACTTGTTAAACACCCTAAAGGTACCACAGCACTACCCGAATATAATTATGAAAAACCATCAACATTGTACAAGAGAATCTGCAGGAGAAAGCAATTTGCAAAATGTCATAAAAAGGGCCATAGGGCCCATATGGGACCTTAGACCCAAACTTCCAGACCACCATACACAAATCACTAACCAAGCATCATTATGACAGGCCTTCGACTCTGTTTAACATTAACTGGAGGAGGAATTGACAGTTTTGCAATATTTCACAAAATGGACCCTAGGGTACATCTTGGGCCCTGGACCCAAAATTTCTGTACACCCTAAAAGAACCATTAACAGAGCATCATTATGACAAACACACCCACATGCTCTGACAATGCACACACAATGGAAATACCCAATGGAAATCCCATTAAGCAGCTCCCTTTAAACTAACCTAAACAACTGCACAGGATTGACCTCTTCTACACAGACAGTTTTAAAGAGGGTGCAGTACAGAAAAAAACAAGTAGTAAAGTGATTTTGTGAGGCTGGTAAAACAGAGGGGTGGCAAAAAACTGGTTAGAAAGGTATCAAAAGTATTCTTCATCGTAAATTGGAGAAGTAATTTGTAAGGACCACTAACAGAGCTTCATTATGACAAATCATCAACACTGTACAACACAATTTGTAGGAGAAAAAGTACTGTATTTTGTAAAATTTCATAAAATGAGCCATTGGGGCCCACATGGGACCTTAAACCAAAATTCAAGAACACCATAATGAGATCACTAACCAAGCATTATAATGAGAGTCTATTAACTCTCTTTAAACATTAAATAGAGAAGAAGTTAATTACTTTGCAATATTTCACAAAATGGACCCAATGGTCCATCTTGGGCCTTGAACCCAAAATTTCTGAACACCCCGAAGGGACCAATAACAGAGTAATATTATGACAAACCATCAACACTGTACAAGAGAATCTGTAGGAGGAGAAGCATTTTGCAGAATTTCATAAAATGGGCCCTAGGGTCCACACTGGACCTTGGACCAAAAATTCCTGAACACCCCAAATGGCCCACCAACCAAGGAACATTTTGCCCAAGTTTCAATCAAATCCATGAAAGCATGTGGGAGGAGAAGCATTTTGAACAAGTGTGGACAGATAGATTAAGTGATGCCGCGTGATCACAATAGCTCACACCAGCATGCTGGTATGAGCTAAAAATCTATACCAAATATGAAAAGTATCGGTCATTGCTATCTTGAGATATCGTGTTTACAAGCTCGGCGTAACATACACACACACACACACATACACACACACACACGACATCACCATCGCATAGATTCCTTGCCTGCCTACGGCAAGGAATCAATAAAGGGAGTGGGCATTGGAAGTGCAAAGAAGCTTGGGCTTCAATTCCTGGCTTGGTCAAATTTACATGGGCATTTTATTCAACAACAATCTTAAATTTTCCAAGTTGGCCAGACTATTTAGATTGAAAAAGATTCCAAATGAGGTTGTAATCCATTTTGCCTCTGGTTTCTCCCACATTTTGTGGTTGCTTGGCAAAGTCAGCATCATAAAATTACTGTCTAATAATGACTGAATCATTACGTTAATCTCAAGATATTATACTGTATGCAAATTTCAACTACTACACAATTCATTGTAAAAATATAGAGTGTATACTGTCACAGGGAATAATTTATTGTGTTGCAGTTTTAGTAGATATATTCTGGAAAATGTTCAGTTACTGAATTCATGTGAGAGATGGAGAAACAGCTGCACATAACAGGGACAAAGACCTGGAAATGACCATGAGGAGACTTGTAAATATACTTCAAATGTACTAAAAAAAAAAAAAAACTGCAAAATATCCACAGACAGCTTTCAAGAAGTTACATTTTCTAATACTCACACAAAATCATGTATTCATTTTCTAATGCCCTCAAACTTTGATATAGTTCTTCAAGCAGGAATTAAATTTGAGTCCAAGTTATAGAAAATGAACTCACTTTTTGCAGTTATAAGGTCTGTCTCGTCCATTTTATCTACAGCAGGTTCTCTGGAGGTTGCTGTGGTTTGTTTACCATTATTATGCCAGTCTGGAGTCTGTACTTGTTTTTCACATCTTGGGCTCTCTTCTTCACTCTCCTCTTGATCCATTCTTTGATAACGGCTGTTATTGACATTTTTGTTTCTTGACTCATACTGCTGTCCGTTATCTGATTCACTGTCCCAATCCCATTCTATAAAATTGTGCTGATGTTCTAGCTGACGCCTCAGGTGACAGTACTGAACATTTCTTTTGTATTCTTCTTGCATTAACTTTGTTGGTTCACGGAACTGACGTTTGTATTCAGTTTTCCTCCCCATCTTCGAAGTGGAGGAAAAGCTGTTGCAGAAAGCTTGAAAGGAAGTAGGACCTTTGAAATAAAAAGTTCAAAATTGTTACAGTTCAGTACTTACTACCACCAAAATAACTGAAATGGTTTGTAATCCTCATGTTCCTCAGCTACTACAAAATGAAACTATATGGAGACACTAAAACATTCAGTGCATACCACAAATGAAATTCCAGGACTCAATGACCAGAAAAAGGGAAATCCCTCCCCCCACCCTTCCTTTGATATCCTTTCAGCCACAAAGCTACATGTAGTAAATTACGATAGTCAGTAATTCATGGCTTATTAGAGCTCAAAGTAAAATCCTGACACTTTTCTTTGTTGAGGTGTTAAGTTGGAAGCTGACACTACAGTAAGTTTCAAACTCCATTTTGAGGTTTTTTGAACAAATGATATTCCATGAATTGCAATCAGAGTGAAAGAATTGCAGACTACATGCAAAATTGGTGTTTGGAGTTCAACTAATTAATTTGACCCGTTTCTGTTTGGTTGGGGGTAACACGGCTTTGTTCATGCCAAAGAAATGCAACAATATTACTTGTAGCCACCAAAAAAATCCTGATATTTCAATTTTTATTAGGTTAAAAGGTGCTTAAAGGTAAATATGAACAAATTCCAGTTTCATCATACTACTACCAGAAGGTGAAATGTGTGCAGGAGATCTTACGGGGCAAGTTTGGTAAGAAAATATTGCTACAGTACTTTAAATTTAGTGAGGGAGGTACCCAGACATTACGGTAGGGGAAATTGAAAAATATTGTACACTCTGCACAAGTCTGGGTGCATTTTGTGCACTAGCATACACACCAAAGATCTTAGGAAGAGACAAAGAGAATCTCTTGGTGTGAGGAGTCACTTGAATTAGCATGCAACTAGCCTATCAAATTACTATATCATTGCTCGTTCATGTATCTTCATGTAGGCTACCTATGGATTGAAGACCAACTTATTTGTTGTGAAGATTGTAGTGTGGGGGCTGAGCTTGTTGATTTGGGACTAAATTGTACTTTTAAACAAGTGTCTAAAGATTCTTTTGGTTTCATTTGTCAGAAGTGTAACTGCTTAAAGGAACATGAGGGACTTCTGAGGGCTGCCGACAGCTCAAACAGGTGGGTTTCAGTACATAAAGGTATAGGAAACCTGTTGGAATTACTGTATGGAGGGGCTCAAACTGTTGAGACATCGAATTCTTTTTTGGGATTACCAGTGGAGGACATTGTTGAGGAGGTTGGAATGGAATCAAGGGAAAGGAATTCTGGTATTTCTGGCTGTCTGTAGAAAGGTGAAAATGCTGAGGGTAAGCTTCTGTTTGTAGGGGACTTGATTAGTCAGTTAGAATTTTGTAAGTGCCACCGAAGGAAAAGAACTTAAGCATTTGTCCTCTGGTGTAAGAAATTAAGAATTGAGGATATCTAAGCCAGAGTAAGCAAAACTGTTGGGGACAAGGAAGTGGTAGGTGTGCAGGTGGGCAATAATAGTCTCAGTTTGGATAATCAAGGCTTGCTTAGGTCACAGAAACTGAATTACAGACTGAATTCCACAGGTATGAAAGAGGTTGTATGAGGTATTCCCCCCCCCCCCTCCCCAAGTTCCATAGGAAGGTCTCTTGGGGCAAAATTCTGGGTTTTAATAGGTTGCTGAAAAATGAATGCACTTAGAGGGTTTTCTCTTTGTTCATATGTGGGCTGGTTTTGTAAATAGGAGGGATCTTTTCGCTAAATAAGGGTCACACTTATCTAGAATTGGGGCTAACAAGTTGGATAGGCTGGTTTCTCTGGCTATTGACTCTCAGGTGTCAACTGCACTTAGATTCAGGGGCAAGGTCAGTCAGAAATGGGGAGGCATGCATCTGAGTTGAATTGTGCTCAGAGTTATTGTTTTCACTTTTAGTAACAAGGGGAAGCATTTATCTAGGATGGTTTGTGGAATGAAGATCATGTTTGCTAATGTTTGCAGCATTTTCAATAAGTTCAATGACTTTCTTGCACATTTTTCCATAGACAGTCCAGACATTGTTGGGGCTACTGAAACTTGGCTCCATAGGGTGGTAATTCTGAAATCAGGTTCCTGGGTATAAAATTTTTAGGCAAGATAGGACTGATACCATCTGTGGTAGAGATGGTGGGGTTTTAATATATGTTAAGAATAGCCTGAATTGTGTTGGTGTCTCCAACAAGTTCTCTTCTGGAATTTCTAACTGCTTGTGGTGTGAAGTCAGTTTTATCAAGGACTGTGGCACTCATGGCACTCCTTTGCTTGTTTGTATCACTTATCGTTCACAAAATTATTGTGATGATAGTAATCAGAGTTTGCTCGAAAGGTTTAGGAAAGTCTCTTCTAAATGGGCAGCTTTTCTTGGGGATTTCAACTTTCCTGACATTGAGTGGTATTCATGTTCTAATGGGTCACATGAGAGGGATTTTCCTGAGGCTGAGTCTGTCGGTTTCTTCATCCAGCATGTTCTGTTTCCCACTTGTGAGGATAATTGTCTGCATTTGGTGTTTAGTACTGATGAAAACATGGTTAGAAATGTAGCTAGTGGTGGTAAGATAGGATCTAGTGACCATGATCTTATTAGCTTTGATTTATGTTGTTTCAGTAAACTTCGGGGTAGTGACAAACCTGTTTTAGATTTAAGCAAGGCAGACTTTAATCACTTTAAAGTGCTTCTTAACATGAACTGGACTGTGCATTTGTCTCACTTAGACCCTGCTGAGGTGAGAAGTGTTTTTGTAATCTTGTTACTGACACCACAAAGTTGTGTATTCCACTCAAGAGAGCAGTGGTTAAAAATAGACCAATTTGGATTTCTTGAGAGAGATAGCAAGAAACGTAAATGTTGGAGTTGCTATAGGGTCAGTAAGAATTCTTGTGAGTTTGCAGTATGAAAGAGTCAGGAACTCTAGATAAAGATTTGGTTAATGACACTAAAGAGACAAATTCAAAATTTTTTCATGCCTATATTTATATATTAGGTCTAAGCAGAAAGAAGGTGTTGGGGGTGATCAGGGCCAGGGCACATTATTATTTTCTCTGAGGAACTGGTTTGCAATAAATTAAAGAGTTTAAAGGCCAGTAAAGGCAAAGGGCCAGATGGGATCCATCCTGCCATTCTTCATGAATGCTCTCAGACTTTATCAGTTCCTCTTAACATTATTTTTCAAAAGTGTCTGGATTCAAACTTTGTACCTGTTGATTGGTGGGTAGTTAACGTTACAACAATTTTAAAAGGGGGATCGGAGCTTGCCTTGCAATTTCAGGCCAGTCAGCTTTACCACTGTTGTGTGCAAAGTTATGGAATCTTTAATCTTGGATTGTTTAAGTATCTTTTACAGAGTGGGTTACTCAATCTGTCACACCATGGTTTCCTGTCCAGTAGATCTCTTAATTTACTGATCTTTCTTGACGATGTTTATGTCTTGATTCTGGTCACAGCATTGATGTCATTATGTTTATGGAAGTGCAGCTTCTCATAAATATATTGTGATTACACAGGATCAGGTCATGTGACAGTTTCTTTGTGACACATTATCTGAAGAAGCAGTTCATGATCAGAACTGCCTCAAGTACTCTACATTTCTTACCACGTGTACATACAGTAATTGTAAAGCAGTCACTAAGAAAATGATGGTCTTTTCATTGCAAAATAAGACTATAAAAATTTTTCAATGTCCAGACGTCTGAACGAATTGGGCAAGTAATGTGCACAAGATAAGGTACTGTATCCTGAAATGTTAGTTGGCAGGTGTTACTGACGCAAAGTTTAAAAATTACAATTAGGTAACGTAAAACTTATTTTTCTTAAAACTAGAGCTGTTTGTGATACTGTTTGTCAGTGAAAAGGCCATTTACTGGTCCGCATAGTGTTATGTGACATTTACTCTCTCTTCTTTTCTCAGGGTATGCTAGCTTGATTAGCTTTCCATAGTCCTAACTACAGGTATTTGTAATAGTAACCCTTTCTACATCGTTGAGTATGTGCAGATGAGCACATACTGTAAGTCAGCCATCATGCACTCACAGCTTCGTACAACAGTATCACATCATGGCCATGTTTACTTAAAGCAGTGTTACACCATGCATTTGAGCGTGTGGCATACATTGTGATGATATAACCCCCACAGTAACTGACACAGAACAGAAGTAAACCAAGTAACTTTTTAGGACTAGCCTCACGTCAGGCCTAGCTTTCTTCAGATAGATACATAGGGCCAGTGCCATCAGGGTTGGCTGGTTTTTACCGGTTTTTACCAAAAGATAAAAGCAGGAAAAACTGGGAAAAACCTGAAATTGTATAGAATTCTTAAAAATTCATGTGGAACTTGTGGAAGTGCATAAAAACTACAAGAAAATGACTTCATAGGCTAGGGGGTAGAGTTAATCCAAAGTGCAGCCATGATTTATAACTTTGTGGGTTTGCAAATAAGAGTATTGTAAATCAAACACAAACTGAATGCTCACATCAACCAAGTTTATTTTCCATTCCACTCATACATAATTCTAGAATATACAGTAGGGAATGGACAAGATTAAACTTTTGGATGCCTTCAAAGTACGCTATGCTTTGTCATCTTATATGTCACAACTTTAAGTTTTGTTACATGAATGGTTTGTCAGCCTATATATAATGCAACACATCCCAAAAACTAAGAAAGAGCAATCTGAATTCACCTCACTTGTCCACCTTAAAGTGTTTAATGACTCATGCAAGAGGTTTAATAATTGGACTATGGGTGTGTGCATCAAGGTGAACAGTTGGGCTGTGTGCAATATGTATGGCTTAATATGGTGGACATTTAATTGGGCCCATGTGCCTTATACAGTTTGAAGCAGTTTCCACTGAACCACCTGCATTAAAGTTCACCTCAATAGACTGACTGTATTTGTGAAAAGAAGTGTCTGAGCATACAGTAGGCCTAAAGAATTTAGGAGGGGTGCAGGGTTTCTGTCAAGGGGGAAGGGGGGATTTGTCCTTCCTTTCCAGAAGTAGGAGGGTAAAATCCTCTCCTTTTTGTTTCCATTAAAATGTTAAAAATTGTCAATATTTTTTGGTTTCTTACTTAAGGAGAGGACACTTTGCAGCAATGTTTGAACTTGCCTAAATAAATAGCCTTTACAGTCCTTCAAATTGCACACTATAGGGGCCTGCCCTTGAAGCAAGCTTTTGTCTCCCTGAACCATTTGTAACTTTGGCCTAGGACAGCATCAATATTCAGGGTTTAGCAGTAATAAATCTCCCCTTTTTGAGTTTCTGGCAGAATCCCAGGGGTGGGGGTAGGCCTATGACAGTTTGGGGCAACAGTAAGTGTGTACTGCAGGGAAAGAGATAGTGACAAAATAAGTGCAATATGAAAAATACTCTTTGTCTACAAACAGTAAAATTAGGTTGTGATAAAATAGCTTAAAATGAAGCTAAGAGACTATCTTCATATTCAATACATATGCCTGTCATGACAAGTAGGCCTATTATGCCTACTGTAGACCCTGCATATATAACAGACATGTATTTAACAGTTTTCAAGACGGAAGCGGTTTTTACCAGTTTTTCCCGGGAAAATGCCAACCCTGAGTGCCGTACACTTTGTGTTGGCCCTACTGTCATTGTATACATGTACAGAGCATGTTAGTGACCAACAAGGAAGTTTTGTTAAAAACTCCTGCAGCAGTGTGGTTGTGATAAACTTTTTTGTAAGCCTAGTAACGTAAGAGATTTGTATTGTAGGTCAATAGGCTATAACATAGTGATATTGTTGCAGCCTGGATAGCTAACGGGCATCTGACAGGCCGGGAGTATCTGAACTGCTGTATGGGCCAGGTTTAATATCAGTAATTTTATCCAAGAGCAGCTTTCTCAGTAGACCTAATAGACTATATTGTGATCAGTTTTCATAGTGCAACCTAGCTCAATGTATTTTGGTTACCATATCACATGCTTCAGTTTAAACAAAGGCCCACTGTCATCTAGCCAGTAGGCCTACTAGTACTAGCCTACTAATTCTAACAGTTTGTAGTTGAGGAAAGGAGCAGTAATAGCTGTACGGGCCTATATCATACCAAAGCAAATTTGTGTTTATCAGTACATACTGTAAGTCTGTAACAACTAACAACATGCAACATCTTTTTGTTAACTTTATTGTGTTATCAGTCTTGCTTAGTGAGACACTAGGCCTACAGTACAGTACAGTAGCTCGGCTTAGCCTCACCTTGGCCCAGGCTATTTGTATTCTGCACCAGGCGTAGTGTGTAAGTGACCTTGTAAAGTTGTAATCTGAATCTTTTAAACAAGACAATTCTGTTAAAGCGATCTGCTGTATAGTGATATCTTTTTCAGTTCAAAACTTCCTTGTGACATCTGGGATGACTACCATTCAGTAAAGTGAAAATTTCTAGATAGTATCAATAGCTTCCATAAACAGTGGTTACGGTTCCCGTAACTACATTTCTAGTTTACCTTGATTTTCAAAAGCCTTTGATAAAGTTCCATTAGGTAGGCTCAGGGTTTCACTGACCCGGGCACCCGGGTCAATTACGCACGACTTTTGATTTTGATGCACAGACACAAAACCTCTGGGGTCAAACTGACGCACAGCTTTTTCACCCCAAGAATCAGTAATGATAAAGCAACTTCGCCAATACATTTATTGTGCAAATTTACTCACAAAATGCAGCACTTTCCAGTTTCCAACTTTGTTAGACCTGTGAGACATTTTCCACCTCACTGTATTTTCTAGTAAACATCTAAATAAAAAAGTGTATCACTGTAACAGTACAGAACTACCACCATTCCCACGTACATTTACGCCTAGTTAACTGCACCCGCATGCAAGTACCTAGTTACGTGATTAGACTTGACTCGAAACGAGTGCATGTGTACAGTATTGTAAACAGATCACAGATATCAACATGTGTAGGTGATCAGAGTGTTCTGGTTCGTAATTCAATTTCAGTTGTAAACATTTATGCTAGGCTAGGAATAAACATACACTAGCCGAACATGATCTGTAGAAGATATTATCCGGGACATTAGTGACACAAGACACTGTGCCAGTCTCTGTACACTATGTCTGTGGTATTAAATAAAATCCGACTCACAGCATTTCGCACTGTATAATAACTGCAGTGCAAGTATACAGATATGAGGCCATGCATTACACACAGCTCTGCTGTAATTTACATGAATGTAAATGTCACTCATAGAGAAGTATTATAAGAACTTATGTCAATACACTACCATTTACAGCAATGATGGAATCGTACAGAGAGGACTACATCGTAGGCTACATCTGCACATGCGTATTTGGTAGAAGTGCTACTAGTGCTAAAAGCATGTGTTTCAATTCATAGTTATTTCTAGAAGTGTGTCTGATGCACGGCGCGTGTTTTAGCAGGAAAGCTTTACCATCATTATCCCAATACATGGGAAGTTTCGAGTTACAGTGTATGACGTAAGCTACAGTCAGCATGAAGGTTCTTATCATAGAAGTGAATTCCCACCTTGTTTCAGGTTTTACGTTGCTTCTTCTAGGCAAAAATAGGAATAAAGTTTGTTGCGTTAAACTCAAATTTATTTTGACCCCTTCTTTTTTACGAGCGAACAGCGAAGTATAGTAGTCGTGTTTTGGACTTGCAACAGTCATTAAGTCCAATATGATGACATTCTCCTGTCTTTTTATGTCCTGTACTTCTTGTACAATATTGTAATTTTTATAAGCATACTCAATGCAAGTTAAGTGACAAAAAAAAAGGATTGTTAATATAATTTGAAGAAAAAATATGCTTTTACCTCTTCAGAGTGACTGCCCTAAGTCTAATTTGAAGCTTCATCGCCTCTTTATCGTTTTGCAGCTTGGTGCCATAAACAATGTGCTTACTCTCCCCTGAGGAGTACTATTTAGATTCAGAACTAAGCGATGGTATCAAGCAACTAGTTTTAAAGGATCCAGTGAATACATAAATTTGTTTATCTTAAAAATGATATCATAGTAATCACAAATTACGATTTTGATTTAGAGTATTTTGTACAAATCTAGGGTCTCCTAAGGCGTAGGTTATGTAACCCTACCAGCGACTAGCTTAGTGCGTATTCATATCAGCGATGGCAATCTACGGAGTGGATGCATTACTGAGAGAGCTCAACTGACTGCTTATACTGTACCATGATTATGATACAGCAAGGCACAGAGAAGATACTTCTAGCCCGCTTTTTGTGCTGAGCACACAGGAATATTTTTTCAGACTGAGGATCGGAAACATCAATATTCAATACCGCTTTAGCCTGTGCCTACATCCATGTCATTGCTGCTGAATCCTTCACAGTAGGCCTACTTAGTATATCATTCATGGTTACCAAAGGCAAAGGGTGATTGCCTAACTGTTGAACGATCCCCAATTAAACGTGAAAGTGCTACCTTCGAGTGAGCTCTTGTCATCATTAAAGACAATAACTAAAAGACAACCCTCCACTAGATGATGACTCCATCACATTTGTATTTTATTCACGCACAGTGCTTTACAGAGATTATATATTAATTAAAGCAGATAATTTTTTGTTGATACTAATGGCTCACTGGATAGGGCATTAGACTTTCACTCCAGAGATAGGTAGTTCGATCCCCACCGCAACACGGATGTGTGGAATTGTTTGTTTTTTTTTTTTTTCTTTTCCTTCAGTTTTAGATTCGCGAGTACGAATGCCTCGCATTCTGGTTAGTTTTGACTCTTGCAAATTTATTCTAGGGGGTCAGTGACTCCTGAAAAAAATGATGAGTGAAAACCCTGTAGGCTTATGGTAATACTGCATAGTTTAGGTATCAAGTTATTATTAGTTAGTTAGATAAAATTTAACAACACACCAACACAAATGTGTCACATAGTGTCATTCAGATAAATGCGTTTCAAGTTCAGTTTCAAACACTGTTCAAATACATTGCAAGTCCTCCCCTTTAGTTGCCTCTTACGACAGGCGGGGAATACCGTGGGCATATTCTACAACCCCCAGCCCACAGGGTGTAGTTTAGGTATCAAGGGCAGATGTTCTGACTGGTTAAATTCATGGCTACATGGTAGATTTCAGAAAGCTGTTGTTAATGGTAATTTCTCTTCTTGAAAGAAGTCACAAATGGTGTACCACAGGTAGGCTTTCATGGTATTTTCAGTAAAGACAATCGATACAATCAGACCCCTAATAATCGAAATTCGATTATAATGGGTTTTTCTCCACATTCTTTACTTGTTAAAAGTAACCCATTGCGCCGAATGCAGCGTCGCCAAACAGTGTGTACTGTATATGACCTGGCGTATAGCTACAGTAAGTCAAATTATTTCCTTGCCAATCACAATGCACGTTACATATAGGATTTGTAAAATGAGGTGCTACGTGTATCTATCTGCATAGCGAATGTACGTTCTTTTGCTTTGCTTTACCTTGCGCTGCGTGTTTTCGCTTATGAGACGGCATAGATGGCTGCGCAGGTTATAATCATACGTCATCTGTCTGTGTAACCACGAATGTGTGGAGAGTCCTTCTTGTTACGACAATCACAAGCACGTTACATAGGATTTGTCAAACAAGGAGCTACTCATATCTACCTGTATAGCAAACGTTTGTTCTTTTGCTTTACCTTGTGCTGCGTGTTTTCGCTTACAAGATGGCATAGATGGCTGCGCAGATTATAATCATACGTCATCTGTCTGTGTAACCACGAATGTGCGGAGAGTCCTTTTTGTTACGCCAATCACAATGCACATTACATAGGATTTGTCAAACGAGGAGCTACTCGTATCTATCTGCACAGCGAACGTATGTTCTTTTGCTTTACCTTGTGCTGCGTGTTTTCGCTTACGAGATGGCATAGATGTCTGCGCAGATTATAATCATACGTCATCTGTCTGTGTAACCACGAATGTGCGAAGAGTCCATTTTTTACCAATAATTCTGATCGGAAGTGATTTTATGCCCGCAGTTGTGCCCGAAGAGATGTTGAACGTTCTTTCTCATAGGCGTACAGGAAGACATTTCACAGGGCGGGCGGAGGATGTTTGCCCTGAAAATTTTGCAGATTGCCTTGATTTTCCCCTTTTACCACGATAGCACTCAGGACAGGTATGGATGAGTCCCCCCCCCCTCCGCCACAAACTATAAAGAAAGATATTATTTCGGGAGTTTTGGTTTATTCTTGTATAATTGAAGAAAGAACAAGTGAAGCAGAAGCTTTGTTGGTGTCCTGCTGTGTACACTGAGTATTGCTTATGATAAACTTACATTTTCTACTCCATGTATTCAACAGTATGTGTTGTGCAACTAATAAGCATTTTGCCCTGTTGGCAAATGCTGCTGTCCGCCGCACTGCCCCCTTGCCCTGAAAATACAAGTGTCAGTGCCCTGAAATAAGCATTTTCCTTGCTTAACCCCCCGACTCGCACACCCCAGTGTGCAACAAGGTGTCAAATGCATACTTCAAGTGTATTACATGGGATCGATACCGGATCATAAGTTCCAAATATGCCTCACTCCAGGGGTCTTGGCCGAGTGATGGCCGACATTGCACACATCATTCAATCAAGTCATCAGCATGTCATGATCACAACTTGTGATGACCCAATATGCCAAGTCAATCTAACATATACGAAACAATCACCTTCAGCGTAAAAAATTTGGTGTGCAATGTGAATTTTCAAGTGTGCAATAAAAATCTAGAAAAAAAATCTCGGGTGTGCAATTGCCATACTTTCCAGACTGGGTTCTTTCTTATCGAACGATTTGATTGAAAGAAATCAGACGGGTTCACAGTGAGCTAAGAGTGTAAAAATAGGCCAAGTTGTAAGCTTCGTCCAGAAAATTGACCTACCTTGTTAGTGTATATACTTATAGTGTATTATATATGTACATTGGCCCTATAGGCTAGGCTAAATCGGAACGCCTGTGGCTACAGCCTACAGTGGCTGCGCTATACCTTACTGAGCCCAGTTTCGCGAGAACAACAGTCAGCTTGGAAATTTTGAAAATTGGTGCAAAGTTCATGTAAAAAGCAATATTCTCAATTTTTTCAACAAAAGTGAAAAACAAAACATGTCATAAACTCTCGTTACCTTGCAGCACTTTGTTATTATTTCTATTCAGCACAAGCAAGACGTCTTTTACTTTGCATAGCGTTATCGTTAGTGTTATTTCCGGCTATTTAAATTCCTTACAAATATTAAACAACCTCTTTCAGCATTATATAAAAAATATTTGTATTTTCTAATTTTCATTTTAAGTATATTATTACCTACTAAGTAAATTAATATGATTTGAATTTATTTTTTATATGTTACAATAACTGACAAAAAACAAGTAAATGTAAGCAGTACTGCAATATAAGAACAATTCACACAACAGGCCACCTGGCAAATCTCGTCTTTTCATCAGTATGGTAAGCCAAATGGTCTAATTTGACGAAGGTACGTATAGTTGCACTGTCATCTTACATTCATACCAGGTGTCGTATGCCTCTTTTGGACATGACATACTAATTATGAGTGCAGCCAATATCTTCTTCTTTTCGTATACTGGCAGGGCTCCCAAAAGGTAGAACATATAAGCCCAGTGGCGTAGCTAGATATTTTTTGTGGGGGGGGGGGGGCAAAAGCAAAAAATTCCGACAGATTATTATCTTGATAGTTGCACGATTTGAAATTCTGGGGACCTTTTTTTTTTTTTGCTTTTCGAGCAATTTTGAGGCCGTCTTTTGTTTCTCCCGTTGACATGTCGATGTGTAATTCTGCTTAAAAACATAAGCTAGGCCACTGTATAAGCCAGAGGTGTGCATGCGGGGAGGGAGTATGTATTAATCACTATGCAAATTAACCTTAGGTGCAGTTCTATACACATACTAGGTGCAGGCTGTCCGCCAAGCGGGCAAATATCATCGTGACTGGAAATCTCCCTCCCGAACATTCACACCCCACCCCTTTTAAAAGATATTATTTCAGATAGCGTTTCTTGTACTAGTAATAATGTTATTTATTTAGCCACCTGTTTACAATGTAACGTACAACATGTTGGATCTACCGTTACCTCCGTCCCGAAGGGTCGCTTTCGCAAACACAAAATCGGACCTCATTAGAAACAATTCGAGGTGTGAGTTAAGTTAAAGGGGAATTTTCATGATCCCAGACAGTTCCAATTCTCCCAACTATGCATCTTCTAGCTCCTCCCATAACTGTATGGGGCTCTTCCTTGTGCAAGAATAAACCTGTTTTATTGCTTAAGGCCATGTCCTGGTGAGCACACAAGGCTCTAAAATGTAATAAAGGTACTCTCTCTGCCTTGTGTGAAGTGTGAGCTACTCTGCATCTTTCAAATTTTCAAACTTTGATGTCAATCAAAGAGCAGTCACCAACTGAGAATTTTGATATACATACACTAAAAATATACTTTGGGGTGATGACAGTCTGTCTTTAAGGTAAATTTCACTTCGCAACGGGCCCACGATCCCAGTCGGCCAAATCCGATTCATCATCAGTGAAAAAATTCACAGTAGGACTAGGCATATACCTTTAATGTGGACACAATTTTAACCAAAACAGAAGCATATTGGATGACGCAACTATGCACTACGCACCCTTATGGTCTTAACAAGAGAAAAGACTTTAACTCCCGTAAAAGAGTCAGCTACTTCAGTTAATCCTCCTTTTTGTACATCTTTGGCGTATTCGATTTTGTTTTTCCCCTTTTAGGTTTTATTTTGTTTTAACCATGGTCCACTTTCCATCTTTGCTCTTATCGCTTTTGTATCTCTCTGTTTTTTATACGCTTTACTGTTTTTTCTTCAGAGATTGGTAGTAGGCTGCTACTCCTTTGTATCCGTCGTTCAAAAGTGTCTTACGATCTTACCGTTGCCGGGTGCTATTCATTTTGACCTTTACCTTTTAATTCTGATGTCAGGGCCGTAGCGAGCGGGGGTGGGGTGTCACAGTCCCCAATATTTGGTCGCCCGTCGGCAAATTTTCGGTCTGTCGGCAAAAAGAGGAGAGGGAAAGGAAAAGAAGGGGAAAAGTGGAGAGGGGGAAAAGAAGAGAGAAGAAGAGAAAAGAAAGGGAAAGGAAGGGAAGGAAGGGAAGACGAAGAATGAAAGAAAAAAGAGACAGAGAGAACGGGCCAGTCTGTTATCTGCAGTTTCGATTTTCGGCTCTTCATCTAATTGGTCCATTCAAGTTGAAGGCCCGTCGGCAAATTGATTATGCATGTGACGGCCGTATACAGCCGTATCAACGGCCGTCGGTGTAATTGGACGAGTGACTGAGTCCGTCGGGAACTCGGGAAAAGAAAGGAAATTAACGGCTTCCGTATAGGTGCACTATTTCGGGTCCTATGACATACTTGAAAAACCACTTTCTGCATATTATTCCTCACTTTAATCATCACCATGGGGAGCAGCACCCTACTACCCACGGAGAGGGTATCCTTAGCCCGTCTTCTAAACACTAACCTTGACTTCAAACACATTTTGCAAACTTCTGAGGATCCGGTTTACCCACGAACATCCTGGGAAAAAAATAATGCGTGCCGCGCGTGTCTTGCCTTCACTGCAGTCTCAGGCTTTTAACTTTTAAACACCGAAATGAAACAGATACAGAACCCAATTTCAGATCCTGGTGTTCAAAGCATATTCTGAACCCTTGTGTTAAGATTCTGAACACTTTTTCTCCCTTTTTGAACGCCGGACGCCTATTTGAAAACTTAACCGTATTTGAACGCCTGTCGTGTCTAATGTTCAAATGCTGAACGCATAGTGTTCCAATTCTGAACGATAGGTCCAGCTCCTTAAGTATAGTGGTATGACGGGACAATCCGGAATCTTTGCATTGGATAATGTATTATGAACCAAAACATACCTATCCTGCATGAGACTTATTTTTTTACCCCGAGATTATGCTAAATACAAACTAGATCCCACTAATTTTAATGTATTAGGCTATTCCTCTCGTCAGGCCGCTATAGTTTTAAGCGGTTGGGATCCCGAGGTCCCCCAGTGCTTTAGCTAGGACGTTTTCTCAGTGCGACATTTACTGATCTGTGGCCTGGGGGAGGGGTCTAAGGGGGGTGTCCCCTTCCCCTTTGGAATGTTTGGAATTTGAAAGGTGCCTAGATAGCAAATGGTGCAATGTTTGAGTGGATTTCTGCCCTAATGAGGAACCTCAAAATTTACACCCGGCGGGTAGAAATTGCGTGTCAGATTTTTTTTTTGTGCGACATTTTTCGCCGTTTATTCGACAGTGTCCCACAAATAGGGGCTGGCTAAAACACTGGGCCTGCTCTAGGGCCCCCGGTGGGCTTTTCCCCCGGAAGCTCTGAGGTTTTAGCATAATCTCTCGGTAAAAAATCTACGGCCCTGCTTTCAAAACACCAAGAGTTTACTTTGACAGTTAGGCTAATAAGTCAATGAAATGTTGTTGTGGGTAGTTCATACATCTGTACATAGATATAGGACCATGTGCGTCTTTAGTTTTGACCGTGGAAGATAAGTACCAGGTCTCACCAGTATCGGTAGGGTAAAGTCGGAGATAGAATGCCAAAGGTTGTCACGTTTGAGATTTGGTGAACCAATCGTAAATCTGAATTCTCGTATTTTTCAATAAGCTGGTGCATAGCTAGCAATAGACAAAAACAAATCGGTTGCATGTTAACAACAAGACCCCCTCCCCAAAGCAGTACTTTACTTCATGGAATGATTTAAGAGTGTTACGATTCAATGCTTCTCTTTCGGGTACTGTATGTCGAGTTTGTGCCAGTGGAGGTTAGAAATATCACGGGTGAATGGATATTTACGTAGCACAAAACTGCGTCTATAAATGGTTTACAAAGGATAAAATTGCGGTGAAAGAAGCAAGGATGTCACTGGATGGAAAATTATTTTTCCAAAATAAAGTAGAGCTAATTCTAGGTAGGTGTGGAAAGTTTCCTGAATTTACAGAAGGATATGTTTTTGTTCAGGAAGTTTGTCCAGTGCAGCATGATAAACCACGATAGTTTATCTCCCTGGTAAAGTGAAAAACATTCTTTTGGGGTTTTTATATTAGCTTTGCATGGTAATACAAATGTCTCATCGGTATGACCAGGGAGTTGTCAGGGCAACTCCCTGGTATGACCAGAGAGGCGAAAAATACTCATGATTTGAGTTTCTTCAGATAAACAAAGCAGACTAATGTTCCGATGAAAATAGAAAACGCCGTTGTTCAGTGTATTTGTATTCGGAAGAAATTTTGTAAAGTTGCTGTGACACTTTAAATGAAATTGTTACAAACGCAAAGTACGGCCAGTTTCCGATGGGTTGGAAGCGTCGTGCGCGTAAGGACTTACAATTCTGTGTTGTAAAAAGGTAAAAACTTTAGCAATACGTCACAATCGCTAAAGCTTACTACTACGTATAGTTAACCACCTACATAAAACCAGACCCTACACTGGGTTTCCTAAAAATTTTACTCCTATACACCATGAGATATAGAATGACTATTTCTATGTCAAATTATTTTATCCCGATATATCACTACTTTGGTCACGTCACTGAGTTCTTGAGAGAGATCCGTGACCCTTTCCTCTAATCATGCCAGTGCTCAAGCCATGGCTTTAGAAACATTCTGAGGCAGAAACTACACTATTGGCCATGTTCAGTTACGACGCTAATGACTTTTGGTAATTTTTTTTTTTGCAGTTTCTTATGACTGAGGTACACCAACACCCCCGGAAAAATCTGCACAGGCTAGTGCCTACCCCTCGAGAAAGGCCTGACTACACTACTATACCAATGTACCGACAACGTTCATTTGCTTAGCATAATTTTTCTTATGACAGTTCAGGGCCGGATCTAGGGTGCGCACGCCCCCCCCCCCACCTATTCTATGCAGAGTAATTTTTTGTAATGAAAAAATGACTTCAAATGATGGTAAATGTTGCAGATTGCATCTGAGGGTACTTAAATATTACAAAAATTCTCAAAGGGGAGGGGTGACCTCTCCCTCAGGCCGGCGGTCAGGTCCTGCGACTGGCCACCCGTAATATATAATCCTGGCTACGCCATTGGTGTATACCGGTAGTTTACGAAGCCTTTCAAAGCGATCGAGCGCCAAAGGCGCGAAACCAGAAGCGGTGTGTCTTAGGGGTTCCTCTCAAGTCCGAGATTTTTTTGTTGTTGAAGTTAAATCATGGCTTTAGGGGCTATTCTGGACCATTCCTAGAAGGAATCCTGTATCCTCCCTGTGTAATTTGAAACGCTAATGACAGAATGAAAGTTTGGCACACGATGATTGCAAATAAGGTGCTGACCGAAAAATTTTCTTTTCGATTTGCACAGATACTGCTGGAGCGTCGTGGCACTACCCTGACAACGTGCAATCCAGGGTCCACCTAACTTTTGGGGTTCAAGGCAATCGGTCAGGTGAGGTCTGGGACAACTTGACAAAGGAGACTGTTGGTGTGTTCACAAAATTTTAGCCGTGAGAATAAAATTTTCACTCGTCTAAAAATGGCATTGTCAATGACACAGGCCATTTATCAGCTTTCAAAACTCACACTTACTATTTTTTAAGTTGATGGGGATGTGTTCTTCGGTAAGGAGCGGAATTTGCGGGAGGGGGGGGGGGGTTCAATGGATTTCGAAACAATAATTCCACTCAGCAGTGGCGTAGTTAGGATTTTTGTTTGGGGGGCTCGGAGGAGGGGGGACTGGAAATTTTTGTGGGGGGCTCCCGTTTACTATCTAAGCGGAGTGTCACGTTAGGTTGGCGCGGAGCATACAAAAAAAATGAGATTTTAATACATCCCAGATCGCCGGAGATGGCACTTGCCAAGCTTGATAGTAGCCATCAAGAAGTGCAATTTTTGTGAACAAAATGTAAAGTTTGATTTTATTCTTAAAAGACATTTCTGTGAGAACGGATTAGCTCAGCTTGTCGGACTTTTGTTCCAAGGATTGCAAGTTTGAATCCCGTTTACTCAGTGGCGTACCCAGGATTTCTCTCACGGGGGCAACCCAGTTTGTTGTGTGATCGTCGGCCTGGGGGAGGGGTGTAAGGGGAGGGGTGTCGCTCTCTCCTTTGAAAATTTTGAAAAATTAGGTGTTCTTACAGCAATCTGGTGCCACATATACTACCTTTTGAAGTAAAATTTGTGTTAAAAAAAATTACGTATAATTAGAAACTAAAAAAAATCGACACCAGTGAGGGGGCATGGCCCAATGACCTCCCCACTTTGTACGCCACTGCGTTTACTATCTAAGCGGAGCGCCACCGTAGGTTGGCGAGGAGCGTTCCAAGAAATCTGAGATTTTAATACATCCCAGATCGCCGGAAATGGCACTTGCAAGGCTTGATAGCAGCCGTCAAGGTGTGCAATTTTGGTGGAAATTTTAATGTAAACTTTGATTTTATTTTATTCTCAGACACATTGAGTTTGTCACAATCAATCCGAATCCATTCAAAATTATTCAAAGTGGGTGATTTTTTTGCCCAGATCGCCAGTGGGGGGGCTCTTGGGGCGGCGATTTTGTGGGGGCTCGCGCCTCCAAGCCCCCCGTAGCTACGCCACTGCCACTCAGTTGTCGCACAGAAAGTAATAATGAGACAATTCCACTTAAGTTGTGTTACAGAATTCAGTAATAATGAGACAACCATGTATACCGGTATGAGCGCGAAGCTCGCCGAAATGTTTTTTTATTGAAAATTCGGATTGTATATATAGTATGGTGCGGATGGCGACGTCGATAAACGGAGATAGATGAATGATACATAAATATAATACAATATTACTATACCAAAGTGCTATAAATTTGAAAAGTTTCTGTTACCGGTCAAAAGAAAATTGAATTTGCGGTCATCGTGACAATTCGTAACAAGAAAGCATAGGCGTAGTAAGCTGTTCGCGCTTGAAAGGGGGGGGGGTGAACGCTGTCTCGGACCGTTGTCCTGGGGACCTGTGTAAGGGGAAGGGATGTCCCCCGCCCCTTTGGGAAATTTTTGATTATGTGAGGGTCCTTAAATGCTATTAGGTGCAGTATATTCGGCAAATTAATTATTTTATTTTTTTCACGGGAGGGAACGAATATGGTTCGTCCTTGAATAGAGGGGGACGGAGGAAGCATAATTCCGCCCACCACACATTTTTGACTGGGGAGCGTTAGCTCTCCAGCCCCTGCTACCTTCCCCTACTGCAAGAAAACAGCAGAACTTAATTGTGTTACAATTACCTTTTTTAAGCAGAATTGTAAATGACTATTGTACTTGTACAGTTACAGCACTGCGATATGGACTAGTTACACGGTTTCGTTGTACAAAGTGTACCAGTCTGTCATTACAGTAACGGCGTTAAGGTAACTAGTTAACTCCCCAACCTGTCCATGTTCTTTATTGTTTAATCATATAAAACTTTTTCACTAAGAAATTGTTAAATCTATGCAAAGAACTTTTAGGTTTCCTTGCGTATTTTGTATTTATATTATTTATATTATTTTGCATTACAGAACTTGATGAAGGAAGTTTGTAAAGAAAATTAGAGGAAATTTAATATACTCAACTCGGATCAAGTGATCAACTGATCAGGCCCGTAGCCAGACAAGCCTGGAGGGGGGGGGGCCAAAAGTTTTCTAGGGGGCGAAAATTTATTCAGGGGGCCAAATGTGTACAAATGTATTAAGTCAATGGTAAGATTCAAACTCTCTAGGGGGCGAAAAAAATTCACGGGGGGCTTCGCCCCCTGGCCCCCCTCCTTGACTACGGGCCTGCAACTGATGTTTCACCGTGAGTTTGTGGGTACTTTTTCAGTATCCATCGCGAAGATGTTTTTTATCATGTAACAATTGTGCGCTAGGTAATCTTTTATTTATGCAAAAAACTCCTAGGTTTGCTTGGTATTTTGTGTAACTTATTTACATTACTTCGCATTACAGAACTTAATGAAAGGAGTTTAGAAATGATAAGAAATATTTAATAGGCTCAACTCATTCACTAATGTTTTATTGTAAATTTGTGAGTATTTACATGCCATTTTAATTCACAACGTCTGTCTCTCCATGGCGAAGCCGTACCCGCACTGTTGTAAGTTACTTTCGGCTGGCTGTTCGGCTGTTCACGGTAATTGGCTCTAAAATGCAAAATCCGAGTACAGTTATTTCCATCGAAGAAAACTTTTCTTTCACCAAACTTTTGCCTTTAATATATAATTCAAATTAAAAGAGAAGGAGAGCCCTCTATTATTAATGACGCAATCAAGTGGGAGGAGTAAAACAGCGTTATGTTGACATTGCCATGCGAGCTGGTAGGAAATTTGACCAACGTACACTGTACTGACAGCAAGTTCACTGTGCAGCGAATGCATGCAGCACTAAATTGCTTAGCCTATTGCTTGGCACATTATGTCAGTACACAATTCCGACAAGACCGCGTTACAGAGAAGAGCCACAGTTAGTCTACGGTGTACCTTATGAATTTTGGAGAGGGTAGAGAAAACTAACCTTAGCAACTCTGTGAAAGTACACGTTTTTCCTTTCGGTTTGGACAAATGAGGAATTGTAACTGAAATTTTCATGCGCTTTCGCTGCAAATGAGAGCCAACCTTTGAAGGAAGGGGAAATCCACTGAACTCTACAAACAGTTGTCGTGAAAATGGCCACTGCCGAGTACGCTGTCACATCTCCGGCAGGTACAAGCCACGAAAGTGCTGTTCATGGTAGCATGCCGTTGAATGTTCAATCGGTTATCGGACAGCCTATTATTGATGTAAATGGACTTAATGGCGATTCAAGTGATTCAAGGAAGCGACCTTTAGAAACAATGGACAGTGAATTTGAAATGGGACTGACTAAAAGATCGAATGTCTTGTTAGGACCAGGTAAGTTCAATAAGCGTGTCCGTATTGAACGGTACCCGTAAATTTGGCTTCCAAAGAAAGTTAACCCTAACTTGGGCCTATGTTAGTGACCCTGAGCCTATAAGTTAGGCCCCTGGGCCTAGGCCTAGGCTAGATAAACTTTACCTGACACAGGCTACATAGGCTGATTCAGTGATTGGACCTAATTGTAAGTTCATTTCCTTACAAGTTACATCACTTGGTGTTATGCTCCATGAGCAGAGTTCAGCCTTGGCTGTATCACAGAATTGGTTCACAAGAACGTAGAACAGACCAAAACTAGGCCTAGGGTTAGGCCTAAGTTAGAATTTAGAGCAGTTTAAAGGGGCATATTGAGTTGATATCGATAACTGAACGAAGGTGTTGAAGGGTACTTCCACAAGACAGTGATTATTATGAGCATTAAATTAGTCAAGTTTCACATGCAATAGTTACGCATAAAGTTAAAATTTTGAATTTTTGGTATCCTGGCTTATAACGGTTGTGTACATAATTTGAAAAAGTGTCTGGTCACGAATTTTTGAAAACCGAATGGAATTATTTATTACTCATTTATGAAACATTTATTTGTATGCAAAATGTGGAGATTGTTTAAGTTTGACCATTTGTCATTAGTGTGTGAAGAAAACTTAACAGGTTTGACAAAATTTGGTGAATTTCATGAACCATCTCAATGTGCTGCTTTAACTTAGGCCTAGTTTGCAACTTTCAAAATGTATTGTAATTGGGTTAGTTGTATACCAACTCAAGTGACTCCTCATGTTGCTGCGCCAAGAGATCCTCTTCATCTGTGCTGAAGACCTGTGGCGTGTAGTGCATAAAATGCACCCTGAGGTAAGAGCCCTGCCAGTCCCAGAGAAGAAGAGTAATAGATTTCATGTTGCTGTACAGTTTGTAGTACAAGTGGGCCCGTATTAAAGCTGTAAGGCCAACATGACCATTTCATTTCATTTCATTTCATTTATTTGATTCTTCCACAACTTGACTTTCAATAGATTTATTTACACACATACACATTACTGAAAATTACATGAAAGCTTGTCTGAATCTATTCTAAATTACAGATTATAGACATTCTATTCACATGAAGACAGCTTTTACTTAGAAATATTACCAAAACATAATAGCTACATACTTGTTAACAACTGCAAGTTGGGAAGGGGAGTGATCGCAAAAACTCTTCAGAGCTTAACTGGGCGATAACTCCCCTATAGAAAACAGTATCACCTAATCGCATTACATTTACTACACATAATTACTAGTCCCCTCCCCTCCCCACCCCCTAACCCCCCAAACAACAAAACCTGCCCTCCCCTACGATATAAGTATAGATTCTAGGCTAATAAGAAACCATGAAAAGTGGGCCTTTGTCATTTTGTGTAACACCAAGGTCATTGAAAGAAAGCCCCCTGGGCTGTTATTTCCAGTACGCGTAGGTCAGGCAATCAGGCTTTGTATTTACAATTGTAGTGACCTGGACATCTAGGCTTAATAAGTTCACAGCAAGATCACAGGAAGTTGCTTCAAAATTTTGACACGTTCAGCTACTGACTGCACATCCAAGTGCCTCTCAGTTTACAAAAAATGTGTTACCAAGATGCCTTCCATAACCCAGACTGCAATGTTTGGCCTACATGAGGAACAGGCTTTCAAACAGCTGCACGGCCAGTTTGCTCCATACATCCAACTTTTCCATGGCATTCCTTGCACAAAGTAGAAACTTCCTTACAAAATTAGTTTCAAGGCTGTCTTTGCTGTCTGCCATGGGTGACCATCTAATCTTTGAAAGTAGAGGGGGGATATTGGCTCAGTGCATACAAAGAACATTGTGGCCAAGAGTACCCCCAAGATGACCGGAAATGGCCCTCTTCAGGCTTTGCAATGTGATACTATGACAACTGTCAGAAGTATTTCTTACAAGAACTTTAAATAACGAGCGTAAGTTAACTTTTTTTCATGATTTCTGAATCTGCGGAGTTGATTTCATGGGGGAGGGGGGTGATATAGTGTACAGTATCCCCCCATCCAATTCAATGGGGGGACCACCTGAGATATCCTCCCCCTCCGCGGATCACCGCCCATGCTGTCTTGATACCAGACTCCCAGGGACTGTGTATGTAGGGACAAAATTCACATGCAGTAGGCCTATAGATACGGAAGTAATGCTCAAGCACAACAGCAAACGAGCACCATACAGCATGTATGCAGTAAGGTGTTCTCTGATAGCTCATAGGCTACGAATAAACCAAACATGTATGTACATATATACTGTACCTGTGGGACGGGAGAACTTTAATCTTCAGCTCATTGTGCAGTGACATACCAAGGGGTAGCAGTTGTGGTGGCTGTAGCCACAAAGATGGTGCTCTGCAGGGCAGTACAAATTTGACTTGGTGCACATGCATGTGAAGTTCAAGCAAAAAAAATTCTGCATATATATGCACCGTCTCTGATGTTGCATTTCCCTGAATAATACTCTTTGAACAAGCTGTTAATCCCATGTCCCATACAAGAAAAAACTGCAGTCAGTGTCCTAACCAAGAAATAATAGGGCCTGCAAGACATAGATGAGTCCTTCTCAGTTAACACTTTTGCCAAGAAATCATACCTCATATGCTGTGTTTTCCACAATAGAGCTCCTAATATGTGGGGTTTTAATCTGTATGCACTCATAGAGAACAAAGTGCTTCTACAGCCTGTACTGTATACTGTGAGCTAATTTGTCTGTATGAGGCTACTTGGAAACAGGTTTTAGGCTGTCTTTTGATAGGGTATAGACCACACAGTCGGAATTCAAGTTGTGTTTGAAAGAAGCTACAGGGATATGCAGTGACTACAAAGCCCTTTTGACTGGTACTGAAAAAAAATTAAAATTTTGTAAGCTATCCTACAGTTACACTATTCTCACCATACATTTTAATTCTTTTTTGGTCTTACCATAGCCAGGAATGTAATTAGTAGTCTTTACAAACAGCAGTTTGCTGAAATTGCACATGGCCACATCTCAGTTTTGATTTGGTATCTTTCGGTTTCAAGTCATAAAGTAGAGGAAGTATAAAATTCAGATCAACTTTCAAATATGTGCTTTCTGCTCACTTGTTCAACTTGACTTCTTATCAAAACCAAGTGTTTTTATTTTGTTTTCTAATTCTTTGAAAGTCTGAGAATAAGGGACTAGACTATGAACATTATTGGAGAGAATTGGTAAGGATTACTGGAAGTATGAAAACATTTAAAAACTGGAAGTTTGAATATTTACATAAGACATCCTACA
Source organism: Holothuria leucospilota (assembly GCA_029531755.1). NCBI lineage: Eukaryota > Metazoa > Echinodermata > Holothuroidea > Aspidochirotida > Holothuriidae > Holothuria > Holothuria leucospilota. The sequence goes on along the minus strand of CM055963.1, from coordinate 23,456,265 downwards.
CATGTGTATGTGCATTGTCTGGACGGGGAATATTTTGATGCCAAAAAGAAAAGAAATCTCCCCCAAATATTATTATATTAATGTATAATGTACATAATGAAATTACCATATAGTACTCTGTGTAGCCATGAATATTGTAAGAGCCTTATAGAACCTTAATCATTGATATCCCATTCCCATGTGAGTTAAGATAATACTGTCAAAAGATGTTTAAAACTTCTTGTGTTAACTTTTTTCCTCTCGGATGTTTATACTGTAGGCCTACTTTATACAGTAGGGTAGCATTGTACCCTCTGAACACAAACAGCTGTAGAGATGCATATCAATTCTCAGTCAGTTTGACCACTCGGCAACCTACCACCTGTGGAGAAACTTGGAGTGAACTAGACTTTGCTTGCACATGTAGGCTATGTGGTAACCTCACCATCTGTATGAAATAAATGCTCCTTCATAGTCTGACTTGCCTAATATTTGCCTGATACCAAAATGTGGGAATGTTTTCCTTAGATAATGAATGCTGCATGGGTGCATTCGTGAGAACAACTGAAGTGACATCATTTGAACTTTTGCAGTGTTTGTGTGTGTAATACAGCATTAGCCAACAAGTTCATTGAATTGTTCCGTGAATTTTGTTAATTTATGGAAGAGCAAAGGAAGGGTAACATTGGTGTTGATATGAAATAGTCCAAAATGGATTTCGGCCTTTTCTGTGAAAAGGAAAGGATGAAATCCATTTGCAGTTTTGTTTAACTATATTGTACAAATATCAGTGATCATAGCTGAACTGCTGAAGATAAGTGACATTGAAATGTCAAATGTGACAAGTTCAGAAGTTGAACTGGTTAGTAGTAAGCATTAATTTTCAATTGCACTTAAGTAATGACCAAAAAAAGTATTTGTCTTAAGATGGATTTTTAGACTGTGGATCACCATATATGGTCAAGGGGAAAGACTTCATCAATGTGACTAAAAACTCAGCTATGCTAGATTGCACGTAAAGCCTCGGTAAATTTCAGTTGACCCTTATGTTTATAATTTAACAAGGCCAGCTAAAAATTAGTCAATGCTTTGATGTGCAGTGTTTGTGGAGCTCTGGATTAGGACTGGGGCTCCTCATCCATCCCTGACCCCCACCCATTTCTCTCCCCAAAACTCTTCTTGTAGAAGCTTTTCCATGTGAAGACCATATTTTTCACAGTACTTACTTAGAGTCCAAATTACAGAGAGCTCTTTCATCTAGTTGTAGAAGGAAGTTACTTCAAAAGTGGATTCCAACAGGTACCATCCCAACCTGCCACTATGGTGAGGTAAACATAGTAAGTAGATGGAATGGCTCACAGGACTTGTGTTTTATCGTGTGAATCAGTACAGTATGATATGACCTGCAGACTTGCCATTGTTTTCTGTTTTTAACTTGGGGAGATGTTTAAAAAACATGGAAAGATACTAAAGTTTTGTTGATGGTCACTTTACAACTGATGATACACACTTGAAAAGAATTATTACAGTACATGCCTTTACCATATCATTGTCTCCTTAGAACTGTGGTTTTAATTTCAAAACCTGAACTCAAAAGTTGTGTTCATGTGTGTAGTTCTCCATACTTTAAGGTGGTAGGCTTACAGCCTATCATATTCTCCCTCTGCAAATTTGCCAGCTTTGGTTTAAATATGTAGACACTGGGGCAATAATTTTGCTTTACAGGTTTTTTTAAAAAGAGGCTCAGAGCTTGATTGATAAGCTTTTAGATACATCCAGCTGTCTCAACAAAAAAGTAAAATATCTGCTGTACATAGCACACTGCAAACAGAAAAATTTACAGATAAAAAAGTTGCCATGGTAACATGACAGTTCACAGTGAAAGTAATCAGTTTCAATGGTCCCATTTGTTTAATTGTGTACATCAGTACTGCAACTTGTAAGATGGTTGATATTATCAGGCAGTGAAATTTCTTTTAAACCGGATGTTTCTTTTAAATTTTTTAGGATTTGGTGACACTGTTTCTATTTAGTGTCATTAACCAGGGATGCTATCACCTCCCTGCATTAGGTGAGCTCATTTCTACTCAGTGATATTTGAGGATAATGCTGACATTTTGTAAGCTCGGTAAGAATGGGCTTGAGGTTGACCAAAATGGAAAAGGTGCACATATGAAAATATAACACTATTGTTAGCTCAGATAAGTTACAAATTACAGGTCTCCACTTCGAAAGATTGCATTTAGTCAGCCTTCTTTCTCTTTATTGTTTGAAAGGTCCCTAAGGCCCTTTTCCTGTCACACTGCGCACAATGCAATGCTGACAAAATGTATATAAAGAAGAAAAGAAAGCTTAATGATAATTTTGCTTTCACAGCTCTGGTGACTTTTCTTCATCAGTCAGGGTTTTTTTCAGTGACATTAATCTGTAAAATGGAACTGATGCTCAGCAAGAAGCTACAAAAGTTGAAAATTTTCAACTCAGTTTGATCATGGTACATTGCAGGATGGCGTTCCTTGGCCCTAATGTGAAAAGGTATATGTATTAGTAATAACATCCGAACATTTTTATTACATTGTATCGTATCCCGTTTATAGTGTGGAATGGCCTGAAGTCTGAAACGATTTACTAGATTTAATAACTTCCTTCAGTGGAGACTGTCTGAATAAAAGCATATATTGCAATGCAACAGGTTTTCAATTCATTGATTGATGAGTGTTCAGTGAACTTCAGTCTGTGTAAAAGCTAAGGCTCATTCTTATTCATGGACATATAAAAACTATGAACAACATAATTTGGTTAAATGTTATTATTGTATGCCTGTTACTAGAATCACTGTCTATTTTATTTTTAGAGAAAACAAATGCATACATTTATATCCGTAAGTTGAGTAAATTAGTGCAATTTTAAGTTTGATAAAATAAACAAATTACTGTCTTCTAGCAAGGTATATTTCAAAGAATTACCCCACAAAATTTATTAGATTTTTTTTTGTAGGGTCATTACACTGTGAATGACATTGACAATATCAAAAGGATGTGGTTTTAAAGATGTGCTTTGGTTGTGAGTCTAACCACTCAGTCATTGAGGCCTACACCTCTGAGGTAGAACTTCCATGATATAATCTATACAGGCAACTTGAAGGTTGAGCTCCTTGGCATTCAGATCAATCTGCCCTTTGTTGTGAATTCCTCCTCCCAAAACCTTAAAGTATTGATGCACCATCCTCTTCTAAAGTTACACTTGAATAGTTTCTGTTAATGGTTATTGTGGCTAGAATACCCCTTTGTGAAACACAATAACCCACATGCCAATTGTGGGCTTTGTCCACCAAGCCCATGTAGTAGTGTACTAGAGGCCAGTCACTCATGCTCATGAATACATAGAGTTGGGTCAATGAAGAATGGGATTGCTTAGAAATGGTTGCCCTTCTGATTCACAGGAAATGGACCAGGGAAAACAAAATCACAGTGTGAAAAGGGGAAATCAATTGAGGCCTACCTTGTTTAGGGTACCAGCAGCTTCTCATTATAGGAGGGTTTTTGGTTTGAGAATATAACCTTCTGCCATCATTAGTAAGATGTTCCATGTCTAAAATATGTACATTAATCATTATCTCTTTAAAGGCAGTAGGCAGTCGCCCCAAAATTAGCTTTGAAAAAAAAAATCGGCAAATTCTTGCAAATCTCCTCTTACTGCACTACAAGCACCTCTGAAGACATTTTGAACATAACTATTACAAACAATGGATAAAGCAAGGAGAGATTCTCCTTGAATTTCACAATTCACTAACAGAAACATTGTCACATGATCAAAATAGGCCATTCATGAACTAGAGTGATGGGGCATACTAACTCTGATTGGGGTGACTGCCTATTTGCCTTTAACTTCTGTGTTATTGCAGTGTGGATAAAGGACCTACTGGCAGTTAGTTTAGGTGGGTCATTGGTAAAAGTAAGGTGTGTTTGTCATTGAAAATCAATCTAAGTTTTCACACTCTGAGCTGACCTGGTAAATTAAATCAGTTCCAAATTTGAGCCAAAATGTTTTGTTGGATACTTCCCAATGTGAAGTTTAAATTGACAAGTCCTAACAGCTAATCTTCCACATTGGTGGTTGCTTTAGTGTGAAAAACTATTAGCATACAAGGTCTGAATTAAACCGTTTGTGAGGGCATGGGGAGCTAAGAAAAGATGTAGTGAGGATATGTCATCTTTTGTGTAGTATGGTTGGTAGCTTAACTACTGTAGCCTACAGTGTTTCAGGTGATGGCAGTACTGGGTGGTACTGTGGTAGGAGAAGTTACTTCACATTACAACACATTACAAAGTACTGGAGTGTGTTGGTCACATCAGGCAGGTTTTGCTCTATGCCACGCTGCACATGACCAGGGTGTACATCAGTACTAGAGATGTATTCAGTATGAATGAACCTGGTGCATTCCTATTTCATGATAAAGCTCATGAGATTTTCAAGTTGTGGTGGTCCAAAGAAGATTCAGAAATATTGGACAGAGGAGATAAATAACAGTGACTGAAGAATTATTTTTAAATTCTGAAAAACTTTACTGTAGATAATGATATTAAAATTTCATTTCCTGTTGTATAGTTGTTGCATGTTATCATCATTCCAGTCTCTAGTATTTGTGAGTTCTAGCATGCAGCTTGTTTAGTTTTAAGGTTCTGTAATTCACTGGTGAGGTTCCCACTAGGAATGTTATACCAGCAGTTATTCTCATTTCTAGTCATTCACCCTCCACTATAGTACAGTTATATCTTAAGTTAAAGTGACAGTATTGATCTATTGATGTAAGGCTGCACTATATCAACTGAACTTAAGTTAAAATCTGTGCCATGTACCTCTAAGTTGCTGTTAACTTTTCCCTTTGCAGTGTTGTCTGGCTTTAGTGGGACATCTTCTGGACAGTTTGAACTTGCAGCTAATGTTTACAGCTTGTGATTTATAAAAAAGTGAAGTAGACCATTTTATGGCTAAAACTCTCAGACCATAAAATATATATCACTCTCATTTATGATGAAAGAAAATCTTTTCATTTAAAGGGAAGATACAGGTGACTCAGTTGAAGTATACTCTGGTTTCCTTTAGTATTGGAACTATTATCTGTATCAGGCGATGTTCCCAGTTTTCATCCTGTATTGGGTATCTGCAGAATTTGCCTTAAATGCCGATAATACCTAACTGATATTTTTCTTCCCATATGTCATGCAAGTGGTGTGCTATTTGAGTATTTTTGAATGCAAGATCCTATATTTATCATCGTGGTGCCCCTTAGCCTATGGTAAGTTGCAGAATGCTTACTTCCCAAATATCGGTATCGACCGATATTGAGAACTGAAATATCGGTATCTGTTATGTCGGCTATATGCAATATTGCTACAATACTAGTTTCCTCATTCATTAAAAGCTGTTGTTGATTATGTGACAATGTTTTTCTTATGGAATTGTTAAATTCTTGCAGAATAACTCATTTTCCCTTTAATATTCAATAGAGGGATTTCAGTCACGTGACTTTAACCAACTAGACGCAATTTTAAAGGGCAAGATCGCGCGTCTCTTTGGTTTTGACGTTTGACGTGCATGCGCCCATTGTGTCACAAAAGTACAGTATCTATGGTTATGCCGTACGCGTGAGCTGTAAATTTGCTCACTGCGTGTGTGTTTTGCCCTTCAGTGCCTGGGAATCCAACGCCCGTGACGTCACATGAAATCCCTCTATATGTTCAATCTTATCATGAAAGATACAATGGAAGTAAGAGGGGATTTTTAATATTAAACTGCAGTGTACAACAAATTTGGGGTAACAGTGCCTTTAAGTTGTAGGCCTATCTATATATTGTTGTAATTAATCCCATTCAACTACTGCACAATTTAAATGGGACCAGATGTTGCATTTGTTTTAAATATTCACTAACAGCGGCTTCATGGGGCCCATTTCCATTTTTGAAGTTGATTGATTGGCCAGCCAGTCAATTAGTATTAATTTCATGATTAAATTTGCACAGACTTATCAATTCTTATACATGACTGAAAATTCGCAACTTCAAAATGTAAATAGGCCTATTTGTCAGCTTTGCTAAGCCCAAAGACTTACAAGTACTACAATGCTTGTTGAACAGAAATCTGGATAACATGTCTTGAGAAATGATCTCGGGATGAACATTTAAATGTCTAAGAAAATTGACTGATGTTGGCCTCAAAGAGAAAAAAACATCTGCTCCAGGCATCTGTTTACCTGTAAAGAGTAATTCTTTTGGCTTTCAGACTTGTCATTCAAGATTGTGTACTGTATGTGTTCATTTAAAAACACAAAGAGAGCAAGAAGAATACTTGAAAATTTTTGCTAGAGGGCTGCCTTGGCTGCTGATTTGGAAAACCATAATTTTGTGTTTTTCTAGAAAACTTTGCAAGGAAAAGTAATTGTTAAAACCACAAGCAGTCAGGAGAATCCTGTTTTAAAGGTCAGACCTGGAAGCTCACAGCTTCAGTTCTTTCAGCACTGCAATGAATCATGTTTTAGGAGGGCATGCTTCACGGTACAATTGTCACTGGGACCAGAAAGAGAAGAGCAGGAATAGTGGTATTACTTGCAGCTGTGCACTCTCAACTGAAACCAAAATAATATAAGAAAAACATATTTTTTTCTAATATTTCAGACTAAGATAACATTTTCTGTCTTAAAATGAACTTTATGTATTTATGGAAGCTTGAGGTTTATTTCAGGTTCCATCAAACTTCAATTTAGTTTAATATAGTACCAATGTCACATCAAAGTTGAGAATGTGTATTGACATAATAATAAAATTAGTGAATTACTGATTTCATCTTTAACATGTAAAAAGCCTAGGGTGTAAATAATGCTTTCAAAAAAAAAAAAAAAATAAATTGCCACAAAGTTTGTTATAATTTGCATACAATTTGATAAGTCGGTATAAACATGAAATTTTAAAAGTAGGGTTTATCGTCATGTCTTTCTTAATTTTGGTGGTAGTAAGTAACAGTGGGTGTATTAAATCTCTAAGCAGTGAACATATTTTCATGTCAGTGGCATCAAGTTCTTGAAAGGAAAGATGGAAGAGAAGAGATGGAAGATGGGCTATGGATTAAAATCTTGTAAAAAACAGTATGCCATGAGTTTACTCTTCTTTCCTGGATGAAACAAATGTAACTGCATGAAACAAATATTCACCAGCTATGAGAAATGTATTTAAAAAACTCTGTTTACTTCTGACTGTCATTTTGTCCCCTCCTGTAAAGTATGGGTATGAATCTGATAAGCCTCTTTCTCCCATAAAACAAGGAATGCCAATTTTGAAATGGGCCATGAATACATTTAGAAGCTTTCTTGATTCTTATCTTCCATATCAAATGTTGATTTACAGAGGTTGTTTATTTAACAGAGTCCTCTCTTCCTTCTTGCTCAGTTATCAGAGTTTTCAAACAATCTTGACAAAATTATTAGCTGCAGATTCTCCCTGAAAGATTGTTTAGACATGTATGGGCCTGCAAAGCCTGCCTAATTTATAGATCTACAAAATAGACATTCTCCTTCCTTAAGCAAAGTGATTGTGACTACTGAAATCAGTCACTAAGCATAGTTCATTGGTGGACATTTTAATGTGTGGGAAGTCATACAACATTAGGATATCTCAAGGTATTTGTGAGGGTGTCTTGGGGGTGGCTTGTGGCCCCAGTGAAGATCCAGGGAGCTGTCACTTAGTGACATTAATAAACACTTGATGTGATGGGATCTGGCAGGGCTTCAGACATTCAGACCTAAAAGAAATTGTCAATGTTGCTAACAAATCTTACCTTTTACTTCCATTAATATAGTTCTCTTGACAAAAATATGCAGGGCATATTTTGAAGTCTTCCTGTTGCCTGTGATGTCTAAAAGTTGTGAAAGACAAGCGAAGTAGGCCTAATAGGTTGGTTGTCTGATGGACAACTAGATTTCATGGAAGAAGAAAACAGATGTCACTCAGGGCAACTTTAAATTTCTTTTCAGACAAATAAAAAGGGCAGACAGGTTGTCTTATGGACAACCATAAAATTTTGTTTAAATTGAGGCCTTATGATGTATGAGAAAAGGATGGCTGCTCTGAATGCCCCTGCTTGACTGAAAATATTCTTCGGGTTAGGAGGTAGGGTTAGGATTCACCCTTGATTCAGAATAAGGTTTAAGATTATGATAAGGATTAGTCTTGGGTAGGATAAGCGTTTGGGTTAGGATGAGGGTTTAAGGTTAGGAATAAATTAAGATTTAGTCTTTGGTCTAGTGAACCTTCCCATCTAGTGAACCCTACCTGTGGCAGCCATGAGAAAGTTCTCTGTCATATGCTACACTTGTACTAAACAAAACTGCAGTGTGAAAGTTTCCTGAGGAAGTTTAGTTCCTTTTACAGTTTAGTACTGTCATGAATGCACTGACATAGTGACATTCCATGATTCCTCATGTGATAACTGATTATTTTCATGTCATGTAACAATTATTGATGGCTTTATACTGGAATGTACAGTAACTAAACACACAGAGACCAAGGTAAACATCATGAGGAACCTCTTGTTTAAAGGATATTCCGGTGACAAAATGCCAGTTTCATAAAATCAGGAAACTTTGGTTTATGTGGGACCAGTTCATTGCATTATGGGAAATCTATGATGTCACACAGGCAGACTAATTGAATATCTTTTGTATTTCTGTATAATTTTGACATGCTTGCAGACAGAGTTGTAACTTTTTTTCTCAGAAAAATTTTAAGCTCAGTGTAAATCAAAGCTTATTCAGTGTTTTGCTGATGTCAACTTTTAAGGTCAAATTAAAAACTTCAATTTTAAAGAAGAAGAACAACACAAGAATAACAAAAACTTTTGGAAACAATCTGCCAGTATTACATTACATTTTGTAACCTTAAAGCAACTGGAAGTCTATTTTTGACAAGAATAACTAATAACAGGAATATGTTGAATTATAAACAAGCTATGGTTGTAGGGTTTTAAGGGCATGTGATGAAAAATTATTCTCCTTCTTTTGAGATGCTCCTAAAGTGTCACTGGAATATTCCTTGGAGTCTCTTAGGTTCTTGTACTGTGTGTTATTAACTGCATGATCAAGAAAGAGATGTAACCCCGAGTTTGTTACCAGGCTTACAAACTGTACATTATTCTTCAAAGGTCATATACAGCACCAGCCACGCCAAAGCCAATAGAAGACTAGAAATACAGACAGACATGGAAAACATTTCAGTTACTAAAACTTTTCTTGCAGCCATCCCTGCTTGCATCAATTCAATTTTCTTTTCTTTTCTTTTTTTGTGTGTGGGTATGCATTTAATTGTCTAGGCCCTTTAGACCTTGGCATTTGCACAAAAGTTACTAACAGAGTGTGTAGGTAGGGGATAACCTTGTGGATATATAAAGCCAGCTTTAAAAGAGAAATTTGAAGAGATAAAGAAAATTTGACATTTTCAGTATTTTGTTCCTACTATTAGCACTTTAATTTGTTCATGGCTGGTCAGTACTTTTCAACACTACTGTAACTGAAGGGCAGAGATTTGTTCCAGTTGGAAGAATATGCTGAGATTGATTCCTCTTTGGCATTTCTGTTATCTTGATAATTTGTACTAACAGTGGGCAAGACCTGTAGGAAGTTTTAATTATGCATATGAGTAGGTTAGAAATATTTAAGGTATAAAGGGAACCTGCAAAAAGGATTTTTAGTGGACTTTGGGGGAAATTGGGTGTAATTTGTACTTAAGGCTGGGGCAACTTCACAAGTTTTGGAGTGGGGCCCCTATGGTCTTAAAAGTCTTGACTTTCAATGAAACATCAACACAATAATGAAAATATAACTGCCTAAGGCACGTACTGCATGGTACTACAGTGGAGCTGTTAAAGTTTTGAGCACTGTCCAACCAGGGAGCTACCGCTCGAGTCACTGTGTCCATCCAATGGGTTTTACTGTACCAGTTGACTTTTCATCATAGTCTTGTCAGTTTCTGAGGTGGTGAAGTTCTATGTTGAAGAATCATAACAGTTAACTTAAAAGACAGTGTGTGATCCAATAAAGGAAAAGAATGATGAGAGCTAGTTGAGTCATAGTACTTAAAAACTTGGGACAGAATCATAGAATTCAAACATAACCTCCAAAATATGGTTTTGCAAATGTTTCATAGGTTTTGCAAATTTCCCAGGATTGCAGGGAAAGTAGAGTCACTAAGTGGACTCCTAGCATGAAGATGAGAGTATGAAGTAAAAGTTGGGTTACCCACCATGGGTGTGTGTGTGCCAGTATTGTTTCAGTAGGCAGATACAATATCTCAATTAGTACATGTACAGTACCACAGGAGAAAGTCCTTGAATAATATAGCTTTAATTTTGTGTTTAACGGTAATAGGCAGTCGCCCCAAAATTTGCTTTGAAAAATCAGCAAACTCTTGCAGATCTCTTCACATTGCATTTACAAGCACCTCTGAAGTCGTTTTGAACATAACTGTTGCCAAACAATAGGTAAAGCAAGGAGAAATTTTCCTTGAATTTCACAATACACTAACAAAACATTGTCACATGATCAAAATAAGCCATTCATGAGCTAGAGTGAAGGGGGATACTAACTCTGATTGGGGTGACTGCATTTTCCCTTTAATTTGTCACAGCATTGGCACTGTTTGTGATATTGCAAGGTGAACTCCATTAACCTCGTTAAGCATTTCACTTTTAAATGAAAGTATAGAGCGAGTTGAAATTACAAAGATTACACTTTCTTCCATGGAGTGCAGTTTTTATGATTTTATAGGAGAATTCCTTTCTAAATAGATTTTATATTTATACCATTGTGTCGCAGTGATACATTCTTGTACAATGTGCATACTGTAGCTACAGTATATAAGATGTCTCTTAGTAATGCTATTTTGTAAATTTACATACTGTATAGTTCCATACAGTGTCTAACCATGTACAGTACAAATATATCAGTTATAACCTTGAATCTCAATTTCAAGCATTTGCAATGTGTTTGAAAGTAATTAAGCGCTGTTATTTATGAGTTTCTTCATGTATTAAAATCAGCTTCTCTGTTTTTCATAACTTATATTATTATTATTATTTGCATCCTGCTTTAAAATGACAAAGCAAGTAGGGAATTTACAAAGTGAAACTAGTATTTGGTCAACTCTAATACATGTGTTTGGCTTGGCAGTCCAAAGATAAACAGTGTTTATAGAGTTTCGATTGAAGCCAACTTGTAACATAGCATTTAATATCACATTCATTTTCAGCCTGTAGTAAAGATAAAACAGGATTTCCTTGGAGGACTGGAATGCTCTCACATCATGAAATGCAAAGTGCAGTCTAATAAGTAAAGGATATGTTACAAATACTAGCCATGTTTAGTCATTTAGTGTCTGTCATTTCCACGTCTGAATTTGCGTCCACGAATGCTCTCTGAATTGGTTCCAGTAATGAAGCATGTTTTCTCATTTTCAACAACCATGTGAAATAACACTTTCTTTTCCATCTATTTATAATGATAGCAGAGCCTTTTGTTTGGAAAGTAGTGTTTTTTCTAGCTTGAATTGAGATCCCATTTTCAGCATGGATTGAGGCTGTCAAGGAAGATATCCTTGCATGCCTTGATCCTAATGAAGCACAGACCCAGTGTTTTCATGTATAGATAATTCTCTTTATCAGAAGTGAGTTGACTGGGCCCTATCCTCAACTGTCAGATGGGAAAGTAAGGAGACTGGCTTGTTGTTTGTCAGAATGAAAAGCACCTTGATTAGGATTATGATTTAAGAACTTGAAGCACTGTGATAACCATTTAATCTTTTGCGATATTTTATAAACAACTGCCAGATCTGCCACCCATCTTGTAGCCTGCCTACCTGGCCGACACTCTGTCTTGTTATCTGTGAGATACCAAAGTTGGCCTGTGTTGCCAGGAATGACTTAGCAAACTGCATCTACTCGGTATGACATAAATTGTGTAATAGCTTTCTGTTTTTGAGACAGCACTCCAGAGTGCCAGATGTCATAGGTGGCAGCTAAAGTGGCAAGCTATAGCTTAGAGCCTGCATCTGCTGAGGAGCTTTCAGGTTAAATGCCAGAGCTGAGATGCTGACTTGCTTAGAGTTCTTCTTTGTCACTGTTGACCAGTAGTGTAGTCACAATTGTATGCATGCTCTGAACTAGGTTGTTGTCTAACAAGAAGGGTTGCTTATCCATTCAAACAGAACTTGCACTTAGAATTTGTAACATTTGAATAAATGATTGAAACAGGAGTGGAGCCAGGATTTGCCTGACAAGGGAGGGCATCTTCCCAATGGTGGAACCAGCAACCTGAAGTCCTGAAAAAGGAGAGGAGTTGCCAAAAGGATGTGGACTGCACAATTTTTTGGCTTATTTTACAAAAATTTGAAAATCTTGGAGTTTTACTGGAAAAAATTGAAAAGTTTGGATTTTGGTTTCGATGATAAGAGAAACCAATGCATTCATGATGGCGTATGTGTGTATGTATGTGTATGTGCGTGTGTGTGTATGTGTGTATGTGTGTATGTGTGTGTGTATGTGTGTTTGTGACACTTTGCTCGTTAACACGATATCTCAAGAAGGGAAACTCTGATAGTTCTCAAACTTGGTACATAGATGCCCCATATTGAGAGGAAGAACCCTATTGTTTTTGGTGGGGGTCAAAGGTCATCTGGGGTCACCGGGGGTCAAACTCCGAAAACCTTGTTAACACGATATCTCGAGATACGAAACTTGGATAAGTTTCATACTTAGTATGTAGATGCGTTATGGTAAGAGGAAGAACCCTATCGTTTTTGATGGAGGTCAAAGGTCATCTGGGGTCACCGGGGGTCTAATGCTGAAAACCTTGTTAACACATTATCTCAAGTTAGGAAGCTTGGATAAATTTCATACTTAGTATGTAGATGCGTTATGGTAAGAGGAAGAACCCTATTGTTTGTGGTGGAGGTCAAAGGTCATCTGGGGTCACCGGAGATCAAACTCTGAAAACCTTGTTAACACCATATCTCAAGGTAGCAACCTTGGATAAATTTCATACTTAGTATGTAGATGCGTTATGGTAAGAGGAAGGACCCTATCATTTTTGGTGGAGGTCAAAGGTCATCTGGGGTCACCGGGGGTCACCGGGGGTCGAATGCTGAAAAACTTATTAACATGATATCTCAAGTTAGGAAGCTTGGATAAATTTCATACTTAGTATGTAGATGTGTTATGGTAAAGGAAGAACTCTATTGTTTTTGGTGGAGGTCAAAGGTCATCTGGGGTCACCGGAGGTCAAACTCTGAAAATCTTGTTAACACGATGTTTCAAGATAGGAAGCTTGGATAAATTTCATACTTTATAGTATGTAGATAGGTTATGGTAAGTGGAAGAACTCTATCGTTTTTGATGGAGGTCAAAGGTCATCTGGGGTCACCAGGGGTCGAATGCTGAAAACCTTGTTAACACGATATCTCAAGGTAGGAAGCTTGGACAAATTTTATACTTAGTATGTAGATGTGTTATGATAAGAGGAAGAACCCTATTTCTTTTGGTGGCGGTCAAAGGTCATCTGGGGTCACGGGAGGTCAAACTCTGAAAACCTTGTTAACACAATATCTCAAGATAGGAAGCTTGGATAAATTTCATACTTAGTATGTTGATGCGTTATGGTAAGAGGAAGAGCCTTATTGTTTTGGGTGGAGGTCAAAGGTCATCTGCGGTCACCAGGGGTCGAATGCTGAAAACCTTGTTAACATGATATCTCAAGTTAGGAAGCTTGGATAAATTTCATACGTAGCATGTAGATGTGTTATGGTAAGAGGAAGAACCCAATCATTTTTGGTGGCGGTCAAAGGTCATCTGGGGTCATCGGAGGTCAAACTCTGAAAACCATGTTGACACGATATCTCAAGGTAGGAAGCTTGGATAGATTTCTTAGGTAGTATGTGGATGTGTTATGGTGGGAAGATGAATGCTATCATGTTTGGTGGAGGTCAAAGGTCATGTAGGGTCACCGGGGGTCAAACACTGAAAATGTTTTTAACATGATATCTCAAGATAGGAAGCTTGAATAAATTTCATACTTAGTATGTACATGCATTATGGTAAGAGGAAGAACCCTATCGTTTTTGATGGAGGTCAAAGGTCATCTGGGGTCAAAAAGCAAAATTTTAAGAATTCCCAAGATCGTCTCATGAGTTCACCAGAAGGCAAAAAGCAAATTTTCCCAAGAATTCCCAAGATCATCATCTTGAGTCATCAGATGTCAAAATGCAAAATTTCCCAGGAATTCCCAAGATCAGATATGAACCTAAAATTATTTTTCCAACATGTTAAGATAGCACTTGACCAGTGACTGAAAGACATGGGACATCATGGCATTATTTGGAATAGAACATATATCATCGAAACCTCAATGCATTTTTGCATTCTGGTTATGGAAGAAAATTTGAAAAAATTTGGCCTGTTTGAGGAAAATTGGAAGATTTGGGGTCTTAACTGAAGAATCTGCCCCTCAAAAGCAAAATCAAGCAGATTTTCAGATTGTCCCGGGGAAGGGGCAGCATTTCCTAACGGGGGCATGCCCCTGCCCACCTGTCAGCACCACTCCTCTAATGAAATGTGAACAGCATCCTGCGCATTGTGTAATAGGGGTTACATTAAGAATTAATGAAATAATTAAAAGATGCCATGGTGATAGTAACTGTTGCAGAATTACGAAATTTCTGAACAGGCCTTAGTACAAGAATTGCCCTGAGCAGAACTTTCTGTTTGAGGGAGGGGGTTCGGAGATTTCCTGAATCACGCGACCCCCCTTCAAGTCAAGATGTGGACTACGTTGGGGTTGAAATTGCACATTCAGCCACGTTTGTTTACTTAACAAAGGTCAAAAGCGGTCATCTCATGTTGAGTTTTACATTGCCAGGTATACTAATCTGTAGATAATATTTTAACTTGCAAGATAAATTTTTGGTTATATTAAAGGAAAATCCTTAGTAATCTGTGACCTACAAATTAATGTTGTGGAAGTTGATGGAGATGTAGTTTGAGTAGGTCTGTGCAGTGATTGCACATGACCTTTAAAGGTTTTGTGTAAATTCCTGTTAGGTGTTCAACTTCAATTGGTGTAAAGTACAGTTTGCTGGTGAAAGGAAGCACAATTATTGAAAAGTTTCCATACAACACTCCTTGAGTACTACCCTTTAAAATTTTTGTTTATCTCAAATGCTAAAACAACTCTCACCTCTTACCACAGTTTGTCTGTGTCTACTTCCTTTTGAAAACACATCCTTGTCATTTTGAAGGAAAACATTCAACAGTTATTACAAGGGTACCACTGCATTGCCATAATTATAGACTATATACTGTATGTATAATTTGAAATTGAATATTTATGGAAAAAACACTTATGGGTAGGATACATTTGACCTCATTTGTGACATGCACTATTAGTGACTGTGACTATGTTAAAGTATGGAAGTACTACCTAGGAGGTAGTAACTTCAATGGTTAAAGTCAGTTCACTCAGTAGCACTGGTGTACAAGCAACAAAACTTATGCGGTGTTTTGAGTTGGCTATTGTACATTTAATATGATTGCACATGTCGATCAAAGAACCATATGCCAGCAACTCTTTCAAAATGCTGGCTTGAAGTGGTGTTTACATACAGTAGTAGTTTGTGTGTTTTAAGTGAAAGCAAGGATACATTGTTGTCCTTAATTGTACCAGTACAGTAGTGTAGGCTATACAGTAGCTAAACCCCTGTTAAAAAAGGATTTGGACCATTCCGTGGTTGGAGCATGGTATGGCCATCTGCCATATGGTCAAAGAAGGTGACCAGTCCTTTAAAAATCTTGATATAAAGGAGAGTTTGAATACGTGATAAAGCTCATAATTGTAGTTGCTAAAGTGGATTATTTGGACATACAAACTTTCAAACATCTGGAATAGGTCTGCATCCATGATAAGAACCTCCCTTAGTGTACTCAGTGTTACTGAAGCTTTGTGGGTCACGGGAGTGAGGGACTACTACCCCCCAAAATTCAGTCCATTAGGCCTACCCCACATTAGGTTGATGTGTGTTGGCCTATACACCACTTGTGCCAGCAAGTTGTGGCCAACTCCCAGCATGTTTGGCCCTTCATGACTGTATGCATTGCGTATCATGTATATATACAGTGCAAATTTTTCAGGAGGGAGTTTTCCAAATATTCATCATCACAAATCCACGTAAATTTTTTTGGTAAGGGTTTAAGAAAATTCTGTGAAATGGAAATTAACTCTTTCTATTGGAAGGGGGATCTATAACATGTATAAACATATAACATAAAATGCCTTTGTTTAATGACACTTCCCTCTGGAGATTACATTGTATTGTTATATAGTGCATATCATTGTTTATAGTTGATAATGAAACCTGTTTAATGTTTTGACAAAGTGCTTTCTATTCAGTGTGTCACTTGCTTGAGAGTTGCACTTGTAAAATGGTTTCATAATTTCGACTTAAACAAAGTCATTACATAAAATGAATCTGGCAATGTTTAATGTTGCGTTGATGTGTTTCAGTTTTGATCTTTAAGTGTGCCTACTCAGGGAAGAGGATTGACTTCCTTTCAATCTGTGTAGCTGAGAGAAATGTATTTATCTGTTTTATTTCAAAAAAAAAAAAAACAAGAAATACAGAAGAAAAGGGAAACATTTGTATTAAGAGTCCTTGGGTGGCAGAATGGTTTGTTCCAGCTGCTGTGCACCAATTTGTTAATGCATGGGTCCAAATTCTGCTAGAGGTATGTGGGTTTTGCTCTGTCTTTCCTCCTACTTGGAAAGGCTTGCCAACAAAATTGGTTGCCCATCCAACAAAGTCTGTTGTGCATCAGACTGGAGCACCCTTAGGTGGACCAGTTGACTAGCTGACTAGTTTTGCAGGTACTGCTCATTGTTTCTAATAAAGGCTTAGTGCTGTCACTCAAATTTGAGTTAGTATACCATGGTGTGGTACTGTAACTCATGAATGTCCTTAAATTATGTGCAAATGTTTTCTCCATGTATAAAGAATTTAACTAATTTGTCAGCCTTTAATATGCAATACAGATTTCCTGAAATATTCATGAAGATAATTGTAAGGGAAAGAATCTTATTTTCCATAGTTAGCTAATAATTCAAAATAATATTGAGGCGATTGGTTGTGCCCATTAAGGACTAAGTACTGTTGTACCTTGCTTAAGCTAAGAATCACAAGAGCTATTGGTCTTTTGACTATCTGATTGGCCATCACAAACTTTTTCAGTTATGATGTAAAATTAGAGTACTGTAGTTACTGTATTTATCAGGCATGATGAAAGTGGACCTACACAAATGCAATTTACTAAAGAACACTATATCCTGTGCACATTCAGTATATCTCTACTATGATGAAGGCATCTGGAGTAGAAGAATAAATTGGGGAGATGCCAGCCAAAGAAATCATCTGAGCAAATTAATGATTAGCCCAAGAAATGTCTTCTGGCATCCTGTTGACCTATGACCTTTTCCCTACAGCAAACTGATTAGGGATAATATCCATTTGGTTATCTTAATGCATTTTGTGTTGTCCAGGACTCCAGGAATGAGTAGAGAGTAGTGTCACTGTGATAAATCTAGTACAGAGTATTTACTTTAAGTTAAACATCAACTTCTGTTGTGACCCAACAGTGCTAAAGGCCTGTTTGCATAGAGGGTTTAAATGCTATCTGGTAATCATCATAGGTGATGTATTGTTTGTGAATTGGTTGAACTTTATCTCTTTCAAAGTCCCATTTTAAAACCCTGGGAGAGAAAATAACAGATAAAAATGGCAGGGCTCTTCACAGCATTATTAGGCCTCAATCTGCAAATGCCACCCTTCCTGTTTTGTTGCCAAGCCAGATTTTATTACCCAAAGTGGGTTTACTTTGCACTGTGCAGTGCTGTACCATGTAGGAGTTTGTTGATGAAGAATAAGAACACCCCTGTAACAGATTTAGATAAGATCACGGATAAACAGTGGTTTGTGTAGGTCTCTCAAATTATTATTTAATAACAGTCCATCAGAAGATGGTTATCGGTTTTCATGTTTATTGAAGGCTCTCACTGCAGCAGAGTAGAAGACCATTTTGTATGATAAAACATGAGGAAACTTTGAAAAAACTTTCTGATGTTTGGGATATAAGAATATGGAGGCACACATTTCTAGTAGTTTATTAAACACCAGAAGAATAATTTGTGTTGAGCTTTGGCAGGTAAGGGAAGGACGTGATTTGGCTGGGCTTTTCTGCCATGTTGTTGTGTGGGGTGTTGTTTGAATTTTTGTCACTCCTATCTACTGTACCTCACAAAATGAAGCCAGAAAATGTTCCAGTGATGGTCATTTTGCTGGCAATGGTCCAAAGGTAGGCCTACCAGTACTTGAATCAATCATTCTGTTTGGTGGGGAAGTTGCCATCCAGTTAAACATTTCCAGTGTTTTTCCGTAATGGAATGGGACTGTCCATTTGTGCAGTAGGTGAGGTAAGTAGGGCCCATAGATTCACAAATCCCTGTCAGTTTTGTTAGAATTTGCCAGTGGGCAAAAAAGAAAAAAAAAAAACACAAATCGCACATTTCCCACAATTTCACTTCACCCATAACCAGGGTTTGCTTTTATCAGAAAAACTCGTAATTTTTCATGATAATATTTTCTTTTTTATGTTTACATTTTACATTTAAAATTTTGCATCGTAATTTTTAAAATTTCTGGCATAAATGATTAAATATACAATGCCTACTGGGATACACCATAAACAGCAATGTTAGGCCTAGCCTATTTTAGGGGGCTATAGCGCACAACATTAGCGCAACTTGTCCATAAATTCAAGTTTGAATGAAATAATTTAATACAGGCCTGTTTTTATGATGAGAAACAGTTGTTGGATAATAAAAATATTTTCAAAATAAAAAAAATATTTTACTAGAATAACTCATGTACAGCAGTGCAGTATATAGATCCTGCCATCGATGTGACGTATACTGCAGAGAATGGAAACTTGAAATGTTAGGCCTACCAGTTTTAGGTTCTTTTTTATCGTTAAGGTAAACTAGCGGAATGCGTAGTGTGAACAATATTATAATTCAGCAGGTGAGTGTCTAGTGAGTTGAATTTTCTGTCCTCAAGATGCGCAAGTCAAAATTTATATTAATGACTTAATTGTATTTTTGGTTGTAAGTAAAATTTCCATCGGCATAATTAAAAACGCCCATTTCAGCATTAAACTCAAACCCTGCCTTCATCTTCCTCTCCCCCCCCCACCACCTCCAACACTTTGCTAACCTGAGATGTGCCATAGTTGTGGGAGAGAAATCTCCCACAGTCAGATGTTGAAGTACTGTACTGTCTGTTGCAGTATTGGGTACTGTAGGTTATGTGTGGGAATGTGAACGATATGCATTAGGCAGTACTAATTGCTGTTGTTACAGTGTATTGTACAAAGATAAGAAATGAAAAAATATGTTTGTTTTAGTTCGATTCATCCAATTATATTGGGTCAAAGTCCATGAAATGCATGCAATAAAGTCATGAGGTACAACGTATAAATTAATCAGATTTGTTTTACAATGGAAGGTGATATTTACATTAGAAAAGCCGAAGTTGTCCGCTGTCTTTTAACTTCTGTACCTTATCAAGTGTGTCATCATGTTAGGTACATGGAAATTCTGGATTTCTTGGGAAGTAGGAAGACAAGAAAACATGTGTCATATATTTCATTCTGTACACCTGTAACTCTTCTTACTAAGTTCTTATCACCCCACAAGATGAACTGGTGAAGATTGGTTCTGTGTACAAAAAGTAACATGTCTGCTATTTCAAGAATATAAATTATACTGGTAATGTTCCTTACATTACAAAATCTCATAAGAGGTTTGATCAAAGCCCTTTAAAAATAGCAGCACTAGTCGTACCAAAGGTGAAACCTATCAGGGTAGAATTTGATGGTCGACAGTTGATGGTTCCTTACAATATGTTGCAGACATTTGTACATTTAACTTTTAGTATTACCCTTTTAAATTTCACTGTCTAAAGGTCTTGCCCCCTTTTTTTTTCTGGCCATATTTTGTTAATATTATACTATTACACACTACATTAAACTTGTAAAGCAGATTAGGATTTATGTTTTTCAAAATGGTCATAAGTTTTTGAGGGAAAATTGGATTTTGGATCACACCATTAGGTAACACTGCAATTATTTCTTATGATGGATCAGTATTTGCGGTTGTGGTTGTGGAAAAGGTTTTAGATTTTAAGGCGTAAAATATGATTTCTGATTAGTAAAACTCTCTCAGGGGCAACCTAGGGTATCTAGATGTGAAAAAGTTAATGCCATAATGCCATCATTAACATTTACTTAATTAACTCCTCTTTATTTATTGAAATTAGGAACAGAACCAATAAATTAATCTTCTGACAACTCTTTCCTGCTCATGCAATTTTCAAAATAGGGAGAATCAGCATCAACCAATCCCACATGTTACCTAGCCCCATAGCATCCTAGCATGCTGTATGGCAGTATGTTGTGTCACTACAAACAACTGTCAGACTGGTATACTTCAATAAATTTTGCTATGTCCATTTACTTTGGCAACATAATTGCTACAGCTTCAGTCCAATTTGTGAACAGTAGTATAAACCCCTTTTAGCCAAGTGCACCCTGCCGGTTTCAAATGTGTCAGATTTATTCCTGCTGGTGCGAGGTTTCAGAAACCGATCAGATTAATTGAGACTACTCAGGTTGATCCATAGCAACGATGAAAAAACCTGTTGCTTCAGAGCCTGGGGTATTCTGCGACAGGCAGGCGGCGGCAGAACCCTTAGTATGGTTGCTGGCAAAAGTACCAAAATCTGGATGGCAAATGAACTCAATCAGGGCTAATTATTCTTTAGAGGTGTAATTGATATACTGGTGTGTTAATGATAGGGGTGGAATAAAACCTGTCGAACTGTCTGGTGGAATCAAAGGTTGGTAGGTTTGGTAGGAAGACAGTTCAAATGTAGCTTGTGGCTTTGTTGTATACCAGACTATTATATTGTATGGCACATTGTTGGTTTACCACAGTCACCAGACTGTACCAATGCATCTATGGACAGTGTCTATTGCCTTGTTCTGGTGGAGGCAGTCATTTCAAAGGTTTAATAATTGAAGGTTGGAGACAAAGAAGAACAATATCATTGGTTTTTGAGAACTATTGATTCATTCATGTTTACAAACAAATGATGTCATGGCTGGTTGGTAAAAAGAGTTGATGTAAGGCAAGCTTACACATGTCGTCACAATGAAAAGTAGATTGTAATTTGTCTACTTCCTGCTTGCAATGGTGCCAGCTTTTACATGCGCATAAACTTAACATGCATTGCACACATACTCTGTATTCTTGCCCGTGCTCTAGCCAACCAGTGCCTACAATGACGTAACCACGGATGGTCTAGTATGCAATCATCGTTAAAAATGTTTTGTGTTTAGCTGTGACTTACCTTCCCCCCTGTCTCTGTAGTCTCTTCCTTGAAATGTTCAGTAATTTCAAGCATTGCCCACCTTTCAAATATTGTTCCAAAAGCATGATCTAAATAAAAGACAGATACATGCCACCTATCTCTCATTAGATGCAAAATGTAGTGGTTAATAAATATCATATCCAGATAAGAAAGGGAGAGAATCGGAAAGAAGTTAACATTAATGGTGGCAGATCTGTTCTTTAAGGAAAGTAGCCAAGAAAAAAAAAATGAAAAGCAAAAATTATGAAGTCTTCAGGGAAGAGGGATTCTAGGTAGGGTCTCATCAGCATCTCTCTGGTTGGTTACTAAAGTAAAAACCTGTGCTTGTGTAGTCCCTTTAAAGTCAAGCATATCATTTAGTCAATGATATTTCTTTCTTGAAAGTAAAAATGTGTTCTTAATTAATGGTTCATAACCTATTTATAATAGGTTTTCTTTCTCACATTTCATGGTTTCTTGATTTGGAGAGTGGTGGTAGTACTGAAACAAGACAGAACAATCAAGCCATTGAGTATCAAAACTATGGGTACATTAAATGGTCTTCTGTGCAGCATAATTGTCAGACAACGGATGCTGAATACCAAATTGACCGCACAGGAAGTATTTGGAACATCCTCATGGTTTGTGATTACACGTTTCGGATTCTGTAGATAAACCTCGCTTAGAAATACTGGTTTCTAGGAACCAAATTAATGCTCTAGATTGAATAATGTGTTCCGTACATTTGGAAAAGTTTTACGTACATTACCATGTGTATGGAAAATGTTCATGCTTTTTCAGTACTTTGTAGCTTTGTAGGTTTTTACTGAACACTTGCAAGCAGATTTGCACAGGTCACATAAGAAATTTTCTAGTAAACATCCCTCTTCCATGTCCACCTTTACTGTCCCCTTCACCCTCCCCTTCCCCTCCCCTTCCCCTCCCCTCCCCTTCCCCTCCCCTCCCCTTCCCCTCCCCTCACCCCTCCCCTCACCCCTCCCCTCCCCTCACCCTCTCCCACCTCCATTCCCTAATGGAAATTGCAATGTACTATAACCCTTGGTATTTTAATTAAAGGGTTGCAGGTGTCTGACTTAAAAAATATTGGAGTTACCAAGGGCTAGTGAAGACAGCTGGAAGCAGGAAGGAAATTCATGAATACTACTTTTTTCAGAATCTCTGATATCATTTTATGGTTTTGTACAATTTGTTATACGTTAGAACTGTGTATTCTGATCCCAGTACATTGGCATATAACTCATGTGCTCTAAGGGGGCGAACCCCTGAGCACCCGGGCTAGGGGGCACCAGGAGGGTCTGGAACCCACAAAGATACTTTATTTGCCATGGACTTTTGGAAGTGGAAACCTTTCCCCACCTGGGCCTGGCATAGGCTTACACTTTTCACCATAACTATATGAACATGAACATAAATATCGTTCTTCCACTGAGTATGACAACACGTCATCTGTAACATGATAATTAATTATTTAAAACATAAATAAAAATTTATTGGAAGGTTTGAATCATTTGTAACTGCACATGGCTTACGAAAATTTGCTCTGCTGCATCATCATTCCTACATGTCATTCGGTCAGGGGGCACTCAACCCATTCTTGCCCCCAGGCACCCTGAACCAAAGTTACACCATTGTCCCAGTATCAACCAGTACTGCCTTTTGTACATCAATACCTGCAAAGTAAAATCCTGCTGTAGCAATTATTAGAACTACACTATAACCAATGTCTGCCATAGTTTGTTCATAAAAAGAACTATTTTTAGCATTGCATTGTGGGAAACTTAGAACTGATAGTGTACTCATTCTGGGTGAATGATTGATGATACAGCCTGCCATTATTTTCTCAAAAACTAAACATTGGGAAGTTTCTGGGACTGTTCCAAAAATAGCCAGTGGCTGCAAGGTGCCTTGGGGGTTTCATCAACAAATGTATCACATGAAGAGTTGTTGTCTGGGGGATTTTTCTCGCTCTAAATTTCACCTGAAGCAGATTTCTTCAGAATGCAGACAGTAAATTAGAGAGTTGAATACTGATGAGGTATAGTTTGACTAAATGTGACATGGCAAAATTTTCATCCTCCTCAATTGTGAATTTCAGTCATGTACCGAATGCACCCTTATCAATTTGTACGAAACTGGAAATTATACTGCCAGAGAGCAGTTTTGCCAAAAAGTACAAAAGGATCAACTTTGATGGTTGAAAGTAATCAAAAGCTTGACTCAAGGGTTTTTATGGGCATGGTTTGTTCTGGAGTAGAAATTTATTCTAAAACCTCCTCTGAAGGGTTTTTTCCTCCTCTGAAGTGTTTTTGTTTTCTTTTTTTTTTTCAAAAGGGAGGGATTATTTTCAAACATGAGTACCCTGACTTTGAAGTCAAGTGATAAATGTAGTTTCACTTTTGGATGTCAACTGAGTGTAAGGGATCAAAGGTGAAAAAAAAAAACCTGACACTGAATCCTAGAAACCCCTGGAAATATGGGCAAACATGTTGACTGAATACTGTGCTGTCAAATATATATGCAGTCATCGTATGTTTTTAGGATCGTGTACTTCCTCTTCAAAGAATAAATCAAAAAATGAATAGTCATAGAATCAGAAAATTGGGGGATGATGATTGTGGCCCTGGGGGGTGGTGGTGGTGGTGATATTAACCTAAACTTAGATTCATCCTTAGCTTAAAATAAGGGGTAAAACCACCACCGCAAATATGGTAAAGATTAGCTTGATGAGCTGTTAGCACAGGGTTGGGCCATGTGAATAATACTCATGTGGATATATCACTAAAATATCGCCAAAAAATTGCGCTATATATCAATATATCACCACAAATGGGTAAATGTAAAATGTAGGGATGAATAAGGGCCAATACTGTACAAATGAATTTTTCTAGACTTTATTTTCTAAATTATGTCAGTATTGATGATTACTGAATTTTCAACTCTGTTTCATCTTCTAAACGTCTACACATAGGGCCTATAAGTTATGGACAAAAAAACCCCAAAAGAACTTGACTTCCGATTGTTTGAGTGTGGGTCCCTTCTTCTTACAGAGTAAAAGATTCGTATAAAATTATATCCAAATGATATGCAGGTACTAAATCCGATAATTATTCCACAATTGAAAGTGTAACTTGTCAGTCAGAACGTTATGATCGTTCGATCATGAACGTAACAACAGAGCAAAACATGAAACTTGAGTAATGTGTGCAACAGTTTGTTATGACGCACTCATGCATAGTATACCCAGAGAAATCCTAAGTTTAGCTTAGGATTTCTCTGAGTATACCATACATACAGTACATGATACAGTATAAACAAGAATCAGCTACAGGCAACAGGATCGCGGGAAAACTTTGCAAGACTGAGCAGCCGAAGGCTAGTAAATGCGCAACTTGCACCTGGTCCCACATACAGTAAGCATCGGAGGGGTGAATTTCAACAGTTTTCTATCAGATTGTAGTCTGCTAGAGCCATCCAGTGTTACATGCAGATTTTTAAACTTTTTTTTTCATTTTGCCCTCTTGATTGCAGACTTCTTTAGCATTCTGAGAGAGATTTTTGAAGTTCCGTGATTTTCCGTGAAAAAATTGAAATTCCGCGATTCCGTGACAATTTCCGTGATCCCGGAAAATCGGTGGCCCTAGTTTTTCTTCAGACAGAATTATTTGTACAAGTTCTTAGGCAAGCCTAATGGACATTTTATGATGGAAAAGTTGTCAAGCCTATACTGTGGCCACATTGTTCCTCCTAGTAAGATTTGTGTCTTGATAATTTGTTACTTCTGCATGCATATCTGTGCATCAGAGTGACGCTGGCATAAATATAACTGCTGGAGTACTCAACAGGATTTCAATATGTAAAATTTGTAAATCAGAGCAATTTCCCCTTTGACTTTAGTGTGTGCCATTTTTTGAAATTGATGAATCTATTTTGCTCCTACTTGCCTCCCCTATTTCTACTATTAGATAGCCCATCTACAGTAGTGCAGGACAACTGCTGGCATTGAAATGATCCTCTCTATATGGTGCTCATCCTACTTCTTATCATACTTGCTCTAAGTCTCCCTTGCTTCATTGCCAGCAGAACGACTAACTTCATACTGGCATTAGCTCTTCCGGTTTCTGTCTTTTTGATTTGTTTTCCCAGCGAGTTTAAGCTTTGGTGATTAACATTAGTTTTCATATATCGTGATATCCCGTTAACATGTTTTCCATATCGTTATTGCTATATGAGTTCCTGGCAATGGTATATGTATTGTATATCACCCAACCCTAAAGAACAATGAATGTTTCGCAGAGGAAGCACAGACAATCAATATTGCAAACCATCTTGTAGACAAGAACCTAACTTGCCTTCAATAATCAAGTGTGAATCCCAACTGCTCTGGAAGGTTTTCAAAACCCAAGTAATAATGGTAGGATGGTGTACAGTACCTATACATCTTTGGCTCTTTTCATGTTGGTTCTTAGTCACAGCCCTTAAGTGAATTGTCAATGGTGTCTTGGTATAGGTGAGGAGACACGCAGTTCAGTGCCTAGAGGGTCTTGAACTTGCAAAAGAAAGAAAAAGCTCTTGTCACAGACAGGATTCGAACCTGTGTGGGAAGATCCCATTGGATTTCAAGTATGGTACTGTGCGACAGAAGTAAGTATTGTGGACCTTAAAAGCTTCTGGGGAAAATTCAAATGTATACCCGTACTGTTTGTGCCGCCTGACTACAGTATAAAGCTTGAACAGCATTCGTGTACATGTGTATGGTAGTATTGGCCTTAAAGACAGACAGTCATCACCCCAAAGTATATTTTTAGTGTATGTATATCAAACTTCTCAGTTGGTGACTGCTCTTTGATTGACATCAAAGTTTGAAAATTTGAAAGATGCAGAGTAGCTCACATTCCACACAAGGCAGAGAGAGTACTTTTATTACATTTTATAACCTTGTGTGCTCACCAGAACATGGCCTTAAGCAATAAAACAGGTTTATTCTTGCACAAGGAAGAGCCTCATACAGTTATGGGAGGAGCTAGAAGATGCATAGTTGGGAGAATTGGAACTGTCTGGGATCATGAAAATTCCCCTTTAAATTGCTAGCTGTTGACCTAAAATACTGTCACCAACTAATGATTTAACTGCAGCTGATCACCCAGTCTAATCTTGTGAAGTTATTGCAGTATTAACACGTTGGAGATGCACATAGCCTTGGCATGTTCACGCTAAGCGCCCAGCAAAATGAACAGAAGCTGTGAGCATTTTATATCGGCTACACAACTCTTTGATCAATTGGGCAAACAACTTCCCGACAACCTATTAGACTAATGGTGCCACCTCCAGTCTTTGAGGTGATGAAATGAGGAGTGATGATTGGAAGCATTGCATGACTCCGCATGACTGAATAAGAAACAGAGGGACTTATTTTACAAGAGTCGGACTAGACTTGAGAGTTGGGTTTCTTTCTTTCTTTTTAAAGGCTAATTCATGTGGGCATACAGTAGCTGTTGGCTTTCATATGGTTAGCAGTATGATCTTTCCTAAATCAGCACTGTACAGTATGTGTTTGAGAGCATGATGGTGTTTGCCTATGTAGCAGGCTGTAGGGTGTTTTCCTTTTTCAGTCATATCCCTAACGCCTTCCCAAGTGAACACTTGAACAAATTCTTTTGGATATTCACAGAAACAAGTGGTCCCAGACTGGTTGATTGAATAGTGAATATTCAAGAGAATGCAACATCTGGTCCCATTTAAATCATGCAGTAGCCTATACCACCCACAGTGTGTACACCACTCCCTGGTAGTACCCACTGCACAGGTGGTTAGAGTACAATTGGACTTCTCAAGATTCAGTCTAGGCTTTCAGTTTATGACTACCCAAGTACGCACACTCACTCATAAATAAGTAGCATGAATAATGACAGAGTACATGAATAAGTCATATTATGGTTATGAAGTTTGCAGTCCTCTTCGCTTGGGCAGACAGTGGTTGGCAAGCCTTTAAAGAGGGGCTGAGCAAACAAAGTGGACTCTGTGGGATGTGAATAGTGAAGGCTTTTGCCCAGTCTATTTCGCTCCTCATTACCTCCTATTTACATATGTATACCAATAAGTATCGGATCTCATAGACTCCCAAGCCAGATGAGTTTTGGGGATTCATCGAATGCGTATTACTCATTGCTTGTTTTTACAGTCATCTGGTTGGCCTTGATGAACCATAATTTGTGAAGGACAACTAAAAGTAGCAGGTAATTGGTTGTCCAATGGACAACCAAAGTTCATGCAAGAAGAAAATATATGGCAGCTAAGTCAACTTTAAAATTGCTGACAGTGTACTCATTCTGGATGAATGATTAATGAGATACCTTGCCATTATTTTCTCAAAAAGTAAACATTGGGAAGCTTCTGGGACTGTTCCGAAAATAGCCAGGGGCTACAAGGAACCCCGGGGGATTTTCATCAACAAATGCCGAACATGAAGAGTCATTGTCTGAGGGATTCGCCTTGCTCTAAATTTCACCTGAAGCAGAATTCCTCAGAATGCAGGCAGAACTTCTAAAGCAGAACTACTCATTCTGAAAGAATGATTAATGAGATAGCTTGCCGTTATTTTCTCAAGTACATTGAGAACTTTCTTGGACTGTTTGGGAAGCAGACAGAACTTCATCAGTACAGTATTTGCTTGTGAGTCCGCAAAGGTGTTTGCCCATTCGTTAGACATGTATTACTCAGTGCTTGTTTTACAGTCATGTGGTTGCCCTTGATGACCAAAATTTGTTATGGACAACCCATAAGAAGCAGGTAATTGGTTGTCCAATGGATAACCAAAGTTCATGCAGGAAGAAAACAGATGGCACCTAAATCAACTTTAAAATTCCTTCAAAATGACTAAGGTTTTCTTTTGGATGACCAAAAATGGCAGACAGGTTGGTGAATGGACAACTCATAAAAGATTCCTAAAATCCAGGATTGTGATTTCTCCTTAAAGGACCAACATCTGTATTGGCTCCATAAACTTTGTCAAGAATTCATTGTTGAATTGCTCGCAGATTGTATGTTACTAAAATACGATCATAACAGAGAAAAATCATCAAAATTTAACAAAGAAATGGATTCCAGCAAGTCTTATTACCATATAGTTTCATCGACCAATGTCAAGGGGGGTTGTAGTGTGTGATATCTTTTTCTGACTACTCACACAGTGAAGGAGTCCCATTTTCTCCCTGTGTAATAGTGAGATGT
Source organism: Holothuria leucospilota (assembly GCA_029531755.1). Taxonomy (NCBI): domain Eukaryota; kingdom Metazoa; phylum Echinodermata; class Holothuroidea; order Aspidochirotida; family Holothuriidae; genus Holothuria; species Holothuria leucospilota. The sequence goes on along the minus strand of CM055963.1, from coordinate 23,427,490 downwards.
AATAGTGAGATGGTAGAACTATGTTACAGTGTAAGCTTTGCCCAGCAATATAAATATTTAGGCTTCTCTGTCAGAACCAATATGCAATCAAAAATAATTCCAAATTAGGCTTACGAATATAGTGAAATTGGATGATCTCTACCATTGTTTGCAGGTGTTGGAATAATAGATTATATTTGTTAAAATAGGTATATATTATTCGACACCTGCTGTGAAGTTAACAAAGGTGTGAACGTGCAAGGCCCTGTGAAGTGATGGAAAAGTTACAAAATTTTATTTTTTCTTTCTACTGTAGGCCTGGAAGTGAATGAATTTTACAATAAATGACAGAAGTCGTGAATATTTTTTTTTGTACAAACTGGGTGGCTGAAATGGGTGCACAATGAATATTTTTCATCTTGGGTTTTACACTTGATAAAATGCACATATATGCAATATATAGTCATGGATTTTCATAATTTTGTCATGAAATGGTCTTAAAAAAATCACAGTGTTGTCATTAATTTAGGATCCGTGAAACTAATGTCATATCTCCAAGCTGCAGCCTAGGTAACTGTCATTTTTAGTATACATGTATATTGTTGCAAAAGATGATATATAAGCAGCTTTAGGCATTTGGAGGAAAATGAAAGGAAAATAGAAATATGCCTGCAGGTATTTTATTTGTAATAAAAATACAGCTAATATACAGTTAAGCCATAGTTTGTTGGTTTTAAAATCTGCTGATCTATAAAGTAAATAAAAGGGCAGTTTGGATAAATAGCTTCGGGTGAAAAATGAATAAATCTGAAATGGAAACCTGCCATTCTGCCATTGTAATTGTTGGCTGGTATTAATGTACTCCTCCACGTTAGGTGATGGGAATTTTGTCAGTCTTGAGTGAGCTTGTAATAAACTGATCAAGTTTGCTATTGTTTCAATTGGTCATTCACCTCACCCCCAGGTTGGGGTTTGAAATGCCAAAAACACTGAATTTGGATCTTATAAGAGTGTGTTGGCTTTGAACATTCTATAACCATGGCCAGAAGGCATCAGGACATTATATATTATTATATATGACATTTTGCATGTCATGGGTGGTGATCCTGGGGGGACGGGGGATTTATTTGAGAAATCGCCCATTGACTTTGATTTTTTGCACAATAAATCATTTGATATGGGTTCATGCCCCCTCCCCAATATTGAGAACAAATTGCTGCCCATGTTTCATGTTGTATACCATTCTCAATCAAAATACATGATTTTTCCAAAATACCCTCTAAAAACTCACTTAAAACGCATTATTAATGCTCAAAAATTTTCACGCCCAGCATAAGTGAACAAATAAACACGCGCTAGTTAATCACACATGAAAAGTTATTTCACTGCAGTTTTATGATTTGTGCACTTGTAAGGGATTCCTATTTGAAGTGTTTTTTCAACGAATATATGCATATATGTCAGTTTGAGCTTAACATACAGTGGATGCCAAATTTGGGTGGTTGCCTCAAAGAACTGCCTGCATCCGTAGTTACAGCTTGGATCCCTAGTTACAGCTGTGTCATAGATAGGTTTTGCAGGAAAGACTAGTTAAAACTAGTTTCGGTTTGGTTCGATGTAGTGAAAAAATATGAAACCAAAGTACTGACCTTACGTAACTACTGTTTAAACCTTAAGTGCTGTTGGTACCTTTCCTACAATGGTTGTAAATTAGTAAATTTTTGACTATAATATTGTTACATTAAAAATGGAATACATTGAAATGAAAGTATTGGCACCAAGTTATTGTATTCATGATCGTGAGTATCATTCTCCCACACTTACGATCGTAAGTGTTCTCCAGCAAATACTCTGGTATAGGCTACCAGGGTTTCCGCCAAAGGGGGGAAAGGGGGGATTTGTCCCCCCCTTTCCAGAAGAAGGTGGGTAAAATCCCCCCCCCCTTTTCATTTCCATAAAAATTAAAAAAATTGTCCATATCTTGGTTTCTTACTTAAGAAGAGGGCACCTTTGCAGCAATGTTTGGACTTTCATAAGTAAATGGCCTTTAAAACCCTTCAAAATGCACCTTACAGGGGTCTTGAAGCAAGCTTTTGTCCCCCTGAACCCACTTGTAACTTTAGCCAGGGACAGCATCAGTTTGGACTAGGGGTTTAGGAGCAATTAATCCCCCCCCCCCTTTTTTTGCATTTCTGGCGGAATCCCTGGCTACAGTGTTCAAGACAGTTTACACATAGCTACTGTAACCAGAGTTCCAGATGCCTTTCACTAAGCCTAGGCTTCACCGTGAACTCTACTCAGCCATCGAACATACCTTAATGAGATCCACAAATGGGGATAAAATTTGTCACTACAATGTGAGTCACCCCTAAGTATGTATATAATGCTACAATGAAACTATCGTTTCTTTAAATGTACGTTAGAAGTAACGAACAAATCAGGCTCCTAGAAATGGCAGTCTTTGAAATGGGTCATTTGTTGAAACTTGAGATTGACTGCTGTAACTTTCACAAATCAAACAGGTCTGGGCATGGGGGGGGGGCACAGGCCGGGGCATGGGCATGGCAGTATAAATCAATCTGATGACTTAGTTGTTTTCGTTGTAAACAAAATGTTGCACCACTTCCACACTGTCTTATTAGCATGGAAAAGCGCATTCATGGCTAGCCTATTTAAGACAGTTTGGTAGCGTGGGAGATGAAACCCAACGTTCTGGCCTTTGATTGGTCGAAGCTGCAAAACAGATTTTTCCACATTACTTGTTTCCCACAGTATTTCACTTTTCATCTCATATGCAAGCTAGTGAAGCCAGTCTTGTTGGTCAGTATGTTGTAGCCCTCTTGTGGCAGTGGCATTACATTTAAACCAGTAGTAGAATCTAACTTACCACATGTCTCCACATATAACCGCATGTCGCCCGCCACATGTGTAATTTCTCTTCTCCTTTTTTCTTTGCAGATGAAAATAAGTACATAGTGAAACTACTTATACCCAGTACAGTAGCAGGTTCAATTATTGGAAAAGGTGGTCAGACAATAGCACAGCTTCAAAGAGATACGGGGACCAACATCAAACTTTCAAAAGCCAATGATTTCTATCCAGGTAGGTAGTTTGATATAGACATTTTCAGTATGTTATAAACTCTTTGTTTTTTGGTTTCGATGAAAAGAGAAACCTATGCGGTCATGATGGCGTGTGTATGTATGTGTGTATGTGCGTGTGTGTGTATGTGTGTATGTGTGTGTGTGTGTATGTGTGTATGTGTGTATGTGTGTATGTGTGTGTGTGTGTGTGTGTGTTTGTGACACTTTGCTCGTTAACACGATATCTCAAGAAGGGAAACTCTGACAGTTTTCAAACTTGGTACATAGATGCCCCATATTGAGAGGAAGAACCCTATTGTTTTTGGTGGGGGTCAAAGGTCACCTGGGGTCACCGGGGGTCAAAACCTGAAAACCTTGTTAACACAATATCTCAAGGTAGGAAGCTTGGATGAATTTCATATTTTGTATGTAGATGCGTTCTGGTAAGAGGAAGAACCCTATCATTTTTGGTGGAGTTCAAAGGTCATCTGGGGTCACCGGGGGTCAAACCCTGAAAACTTTGTTAACACGATATCTCAAGAAGGAAAGCTCTTACAGTTCTCAAACTTGGTACATAGATGCCCCATATTAAGAGAAAGAACCCTATTGTTTTTGGTGGAGGTCAAAGGTCACCTTGGGTCACCGGGGGTCAAACTCTGAAAACCATGTTAACATGATATCTCAAGAAAGAAAGCTCTGACAGTTCTCAAATGTAGTACATGGATGCCCCATATTAAGAGGAAGCACCCTATTGTTTTTTGTGGAGGTCAAAGGTCACCTGGGGTCACCTGGGGTCAAACCCTGAAAACATTGTTAACACAATATCTCAAGAAGGGAACCTCTGACAGTTCTCAAACTTAGTACATAGATGCCCCATATTGAGAGGAAGAACCCTATTGTTTTTGGTGGAGGTCAAAGGTCACCTGGGGTCACCAGGGGTCAAAACCTGAAAACATTGTTAACACAATATCTTGACGTAGGAAGCTTGGATGAATTTCATACTTAGTATGTAGATGCGTTATGGTAAGAGGAAGAACCCTATCATTTTTGGTGGAGGTCAAAGGTCATCTGGGGTCACCGGGGGTCAAACCCTGAAAACTTTGTTAACACGATATCTCAAGAAGGAAAGCTCTTACAGTTCTCAAACTTGGTACATAGATGCCCCATATTAAGAGAAAGAACCCTATTGTTTTTGGTGGAGGTCAAAGGTCACCTTGGGTCACCGGGGGTCAAACTCTGAAAACCATGTTAACATGATATCTCAAGAAAGAAAGCTCTGACAGTTCTCAAATGTAGTACATGGATGCCCCATATTAAGAGGAAGCACCCTATTGTTTTTTGTGGAGGTCAAAGGTCACCTGGGGTCACCTGGGGTCAAACCCTGAAAACATTGTTAACACAATATCTTGACGTAGGAAGCTTGGATGAGTTTCATACTTTGTATGTAGATGGGTCACGGTAAGAGGAAGAACCCTATCATTTTTGGTGGAGGTCAAAGGTCATCTGGGGTCACCGGGGGTCAAAGCCTGAAAACTTTGTTAACACGATATCTCAAGAAAGGAAGCTCTGACAGTTCTCAAACTTGGTACATGGATGCTCCATACTGAGAGGAAGAACCCTATTGTTTTTGGTGGAGGTCAAAGGTCACCTGGGGTCACCGGGGGTCAAACCCTGAAAACATTGTTAACACAATATCTTGAGGTAGGAAGCTTGGGTGAATTTCATACTTTGTATGTAGATGCGTTATGGTAAGAGGAAGAACCCTTTCACTTTTGGTGGAGGTCAAAGGTCATCTGGGTCACCGGGGGTCAAACTCTGAAATCTTTGTTAACACGATATCTCAAGAAGGGAAGCTCTGACAGTTCTCAAACGTGGTACATGGATCCCCCATATTGAGAGGAAGAACCCTAATGTTTTGGTGGAGGTCAAAGGTCACCTGGGGTCACCGGGGGTCAAACCCTGAAAACATTGTTAACACAATATCTTGAGGTAGGAAGCTTGGATGAATTTCATACTTATTATGTAGATGTGTTATGGTGAGAGGAAGAACATTATCATTTTGTTGGAGGTCAAAGGTCATCTGGGGTCACCGGGGGTCAAACTCTGAAAACCTTGTTAACACGATATCTCGAGGTAGGAAGCTTGGATAAATTTCATACCTTGTATTTTGATGCCTTATAGTAAGAGGAAGAACTCTATCATTTTTGGTGGGGGTCAAAAGTCATCTGGGGTCACCAGGGGGGTCAAACCCTGAGACAGAGCTCCCAACCAGCACGGACTTTCCATATTCAGTACGGAAAATCATTGTAAATATGGGAATACGGATTTTTCCTTGATAATCCAAATTTTGAATGAGTAAATAGGTCCTTTCACGAACTTTATTATTCTTTAGCCAACATATCAAAAGACTGAGAATAGACTACAGTATTTCACTTTTCTGTACAGTACTGTAGTGTATTTATTTGAGCCCAGTAATCTATGGTGTTATGTTATTGGTTAAATTTTTGTCAACAAGTTGATGTTAAACCAATCAGTAGATAGTTTGCAGCAGATCCATGACATTCCATAAGCTACCATATCATTGGTTGATCAGTTGTAAACAGATCCACTTTCAACCAATCAAAAACTGTGTTAAAAGCTAGTTTCTGAGTGCAGTGACAGACTCCTGCCAAGGTCTGTTGAGCTGGCTGAGTAGCCCAACGTTAGTGTTAGATTTGACTGTAACTGAATTGGAAAAATAGCACCAAGAAATCAAATAATAAAATTACAGCAGGAATATCACAGTATGTTGTAATATGGCTCCTCTTCAGAGTAGCAGAGTAGTATGAGTAACTTTAGTGGAAAATTTACCAGGCAGATCAAGTTTTAACGTAGGCCTAGGCCTAACAGTAACAGTTAGGGCCTAGCCTAGGCCTAAGTGTCGTTACAGAACCAACAACAAACATTAGCCTACACACACAATAACGTTAGACTCAGTACATAAATCTAATGCAGAGTTCCAGGTTTATGGCTAGGCCTAGACAAAGTCCTAGTCCTGTGACTAAGTCCTAGCCTAACTGCCACAGTACAGGCTAGCCTAATTGTAGTACAGTATGTATGGGCTGATATTACTTATTAGAGGTAGGCCTAGGTTACTGTAATAGCTATGGCCTAGGCTAGGGCTAGTCAAAGCAGTTATTGCCTGTCAAATGTTGGTACCCATCATCTAAGTTTGTAGTATTTACAGAGAGATTTCTGTGACCAGCTGTGCATAGGCCTAGGCTAGGTTTATACTTATAGCTAGGCCTAGGCTAGACCTAGGCTAATGTTACTTAGGGCCTTGCCAAGTATTTAGCATAGCCTCTAGGCTATACTGTAACGTTAGGCCTTGGGAATACTTGGGATATTTTGCATTTTGTCCTTTGGTGACCCTGATGACTATCTTGGGAATTCTTGGGAAATTTTGCTTTTTGACCTCTCGTAACCCCAGATGATGATCTTGGGAATTCTTGGGAAATTTTGACCAGTGACTGAAAGATATGGGACATCATGGCATTATTTGGAATAGAACATATATCATCGAAACCTCAATGCATTTTTGCATTCTGGTTTTTCAGACGGTTTTGGGTTGCAAATGAAGTATGTTGGGGTGAGGATGAGACTGGATTATGCACTGGGGAGGGGGAATCTGGCAGAGCAACCCTAGGGTCTGGGTGGGTAGTAATAGGATCTAACAGAATGAATTGTGTTATTAATACCTACAGTAACGTTCAAATGGCTTTTACATGAAAGGGGACCAGTGACCAAGTATTTCATACATGTAAGTCTGGTGTACCAATGGACAACCTTGGTGGCAAGAGTATAGTAATGGGTTGGTGCTGGGAGGGGGAAAGGGATGGGTAAGGTGAGGGGGGTGCAATTTCAGAGACTTAGCAGAAATTGCACCATGAGGTAAAAAAGCTACTTTGTAAGGAACTCTCTGACTTAAACCTGTAAGGGATTTTAGGACAGTTATTACCAGGCCAGGCTTGCATGTGGGAGCTCTGGAGGAAGGGTGTAATGGGGGGAGAGGGCATAATTCAAATCACCCACCCAGATATATTTTGGTACAAGGAAGAAAATCATTTGAAGACTTCATACCTGCTGACAATCAAAGAAGAATCAGAAATTTGTGAAATCCTGACAGTCTGTGATTTGAAATTCTGCTTATGACCAGGGCTGGGAAAATGGTTCATTTCCAGGGAAGAGAGTCAAATTATCCACAATTCCGTCCATGTTTTCACGTACAAAAATGGTAAATTCCCCTTCAAATTGTCAAAATTTTCCTTCAGGTAAACAAATTTCCTGGGAAGGAACCTTCCAGCTTCCCAACTTTTTCCACCCATGCTTATGACTGGAATATTAATTGATTCTATCTGCACTAGAGCAGTCAACAGGATTAGATTAATTGCAACAGATGCACCTGGGATCTTGTTGACCTCTCCAGCCAGGTTTAATTTTTTTTTTTTTTTTATTTTTTTATCAGAATTATGAAGTTGTTGTTCAAGTTTGTTGCTCAAGATCATTCATCCAGCCATGTCTAAAAATATGCCCTTTCAATTAGACAGCAAGATTGTAAGTTGACTGAGGACATGCGTTTTCATCCTTGCTCCATCAATGTTAGTATTTCATATTCTGGTCGGCTAATGAGAATTGTCTTTCCTCCCGAGGTTCTTTTTTGTAGGAGCTTAGTTTTTTGAGCAATTAATCATTCCTCTGCAAAGTACAAGTACTTATGGGAGCCTAGAAACTTTTCAAGTACTCTCATGGTTGGCATGGCAACAGGCTTTGGCTAGATGTTAAGGTAGAGCTTGGAGCAAGAGTATGGTTCTTAAAAGATAACATGTTTTGGTGAATATCAGGATATCTTTGCAGTTTGAACAGTCATATTTGTTTTAGGAGGAGGGATGTTGCTGACAAATTATAAAAATCTTTACGGCAGACATCATGTAAGAGTTCCAGCTACCAGCATATCAGTCAGTTTGGTTACACCATGGAAGTACTACCTCGGAGTTACACTGTACCCAAGTTGTAAACTCAATTGTGCATGTCTTAAGCTCAACAAGGGTGAAGAGTTTAAATGTCCCATTCATTGTGGTTGTTAAATTTTGTTTAGTGTAACCCCACAAAAAATTTCATCTAACCCCCACTCCTTCTCCAATAGCTGATCAAAAAGAGTACTTTTTTAGGAAAATGCTGTTATGGACAGAAGGGGTAATGACTTGGAGGTTTTTTCAATTCAGTTTCAAAATCCATTGTCTCTGCAGTACAACATGAATGCCAGTCAGTATTGGCAAAAATGTCTTATAGGTTTAGATATGTGTGCACAAGTCTGCTGTGCAGATGCTAAAATGTGTTAGAGGAATTTCATTTCATTTATTTGATTCTTCCACAACTTGACTTTCAATAGATTTATTTACACACATACACATTACTGAAAATTACATGAAAGCTTGTCTGAATCTACTCTAAATTACAGATTATAGACATTCTATTCACATGAAGACAGCTTTTACTTAGAAATATTACCAAAACATAATAGCTACATACTTGTTAACAACTGCAAGTTGGGAAGGGGAGTGATCGCAAAAACTCTTCAGAGCTTAACTAGGCGATAACTCCCCTATAGAAAACAGTATCACCTAATCGCATTACATTTACTACACATTTTAACATTTTGCTTGTCTGGTCTGGAAACATTGGTTGAAGTGACTTTTGTAAAGTATTTAAGCAATATACATTATAAATATTAATATCAGTGCTGCAACAAGCATGTGGTGTGTGACATTTAAGATGACGATTGCTTCTTGCAAGACATACCAGTAGTCTGTTGTAGTTAATCTCGTTGGGCAGCTACCTGATCACATGTAGTAGGTGATTTATCGCACACACAGGCAATGTAATATGAACAGAAAATGGAAAACAGATTCAGAAGAAATGTTAAGTTTGGTCTTTAAGTGCCCTTCAGGAGTGCCCTTGAACTTTTCCTGTGATCTGTAAGAACTGAATTCAGCACTGACCTGTGTTTGTAACAATGTTTGAATTTTTTCAACAGTGACATTCTACAGTGCACTCTCTCCCTCATTTCATTGTGAACTAACAGCATCTGAGAAATACTGGTTTCCTACAAACTCCATACATTTGATTCACAACTTTTCTTATGGTAAAACTGTAATTCAAAGTAAAATCTATTGGAGCAGATCATTTCTTAAGTACCTTTGAACTCTTGTGCAAAGTTCTAGTTTTGATATGGTCCAAAAGTTGCCTTTTAGAATCTGCTTGTCTATCCTGAAATGACATAGGTGACAGTGTCTGCAATAAACACAGTTATAAATAATTGCAGTGACAGAAATGGGCTTTGAAGAAGTTTTGTCATGTTACATAAAAGCAAGGCCTCAACATTTTTAAACCAACTCACTATTTGGAGAGCAGTATCCAAACTCTAGTGTTATCTAGTACAAGTGGTTGAAGGTTGCCATGAGCAAACATTTCACTGGTGAGTTGGCGGGCAGTTTAATGGAGGCTGGTGTAAAGCAGAATTTATGAAGGGTTTTTCCATTGAACATTTTGCTCTACAGTATACACACCAGAAAGGAAGTCACAAGGGGATTTTTCCCTTCCCAAAACTTTGGGGGAGAGCAGATAGTACAAAATCTGGGGCATTTTTTTTTTTTCATATGTGTCGACGTTCGTATGTGTCATATGTTACATGAAAGGGAAATCCCTGCAGAAGATTATTTTCTTAGCAAGAGTTTAGCAGATGTCACTCACATGCTGCTGTGTTAGGTACTATTATGAGCTCTGTCAGATAATCACATTGTAACTGTATTGTATTGGAATTGGATTTCTATGGTATATGAAACAAGTCAAACCTGAGAACTGGAGTTTGGTACAGAAATTGCAAACAGGTGTGAATTTGAATTGCTCAAGCTCAGTACAGCAAACTAAACAGTCAGCTGTCAGTTAAAGTGATATTACCTGTTCAAGAAAAGGGAAATACATACGGCCTAATGTTTTTCTTTATTTGCCAATACACTAACAATACTATTCATGGATGGAGTTGTTTTTGTCGTGACTGAAAATGGTAGTGTGAATGGCAAAATATAAAGAAACAGTATGAAAACAGTCAAAATCTGCAGGCCGTTTTTGAAGAAAACCGTCCTCATTAGTCATTACAAATAGCTCAAACCATGCCTATCACAACACTAGATATGAATATTCAATGAATCACGCAGCTGTAGACCTATGTTCCAAAGTACTGTGCGTGGGATTATATTCCCTCGGTTATTCATGCATTGGCTGGGAATAGAGTGATTTTGAGGGTTGTATACTGCACAGCACACCTGAAGTTTTAAAAAACACCTGTTTCATCATACTACCCCGACCCGTGTTAGTGAATTTCACCCCTAACAGTATTCAAGAAGACACTTGCATACTACGCTTGTAATGGTAACCAGTTACACCTCTACTGTATACACTTGACTTGCTTACTTCCCCGCATCCCGAGTCTTTGTCCTTGAGCGGTAGGCTAGGTCTACATATCAAATAATTTACGTAAACTGGACAACGATACACTGTTTCAAGTTTGTCGATGTCAATAACTATAGCAAGAGCACTAACCTGAAGTATGAAAGTCGAAATCATAAAATTGTATGGCTAGATTCGATTTCCTCTGTGAGCAATGTGTTATTTCCCTTGGTCAACTTCGATTGTTGTAGATGGTTTCTCCAAGCGTTTCCAACAAGAATTTGTGTCTGTTGTATCAGCACTCCCTGGTTGAATCAAAGTAGGGAGCTGGAAGACATGAAAGCAACTGTGTATATTTTAGCTGGGAAACGTAGCAGGGGAAGAATGTCCAGGTAGTAGCTCCATGTTATGACCTTGCGACGGAGGGTAAGCATCTAAGATGTCAGACTCCAAGCTGATATCGTTGACCATCGATGATTTGAATGACTCAAGAATAGGTCATATTATTCGTCGGAGGTAGTACTTACATTACATATTATATCGATGGCCAGTCTCATGTGTAAATCGAGTTAGATTTACTTGTATTTTCTTGAGTCTGCCTTCAGAATCATGCAAAAACTCTGCGATGATCACAAAAGCTCACCAACTGCACAAATTTTACTGTCTTTCCCTTCCAGGTGTCAACCCTTGCTGATACTTAGTCCCAAGTTGTGGTGTTATAGAGTAGCTCACGAGGGCTGTACAGTAAAACCCCGTTTATCCGAAACCCTGTTTATCCGAACTAGCCGTCAGATTTAACAACAATAATATTCATTACAATTACGGTAGTAGACACCATGTTTTCAGTGCCTTACAAGGCAAAAGTCAACATAAATTTTTGCAGAAATGCACTAATTTTTCTCGGGACTTTAAAAGTCATGGAAAGATGTTACGATGGCTAAAACACCCGACATGTGGACAAAGAAAACAATCTGTTATCTCTTTGTCAAATTTGGAAGAAATATCGTACGTATTTGCTTTGAAATTCTTGTTAGGAGCCATGAGTCGGTATAGGCTCAGTATCCTCTTATACAAAAGTACGTTAGGCTACCGCAAGTCCTAGTTTCACTAAATCTGAAAAGTTAGTAACGTAGTGAGCTTCATACCTAAAAATAACGAAAGTAAACCTTACAAAAACATTACAAACTGCTGTTTAAGAGTCTCCTACACATGTGTCTCTAACATTTTTGGAAATTTATGCAGAATTTATACTCTAGATACCTCTCCAGATCGTTACAGGTTTTCTTCAGCCCACACACTCATTTAGTGTGTAGAAAGCATTGGTCATTCAGATGAGCGAAGGCTCGAATTTTAGGAATAAAATCTCTCTGCTTCAGAAGTCTTAAAATTTATTTGTCATATCATCAGTCACAAAAAATAGTAACGAAATATTCTGGGGGATTTTGTGTGCAATTTTTAGCCTTTTTGGAATTATTTTGGAAAAGTGTTGACACACTGTCTTATGTGTTCCGCACTTGAGGCAAAAACTTGGAACCCTGTTATCCGAATTTTTTCGTTATCCGAACAACCTCCGGTCCCGATGTGTTCGGATAAACAGGGTTTTACTGTAGTTTGTTCCGAAATTGGTCGGGTGGGCTTCAACAGAAATTTCTACTTTCGATTTACTACCATGGAGCCAATAAAACCTTTCGGATATCAGCTTTATGGTACTATAGGCCTACAGTCAGTTTTCAAGTACTTAGCCTATAGCATGAATAGCCTGTCAAGTGTTCAGTGTTCTTTTGCTAGCATATAAGTGGGCACCTTTCGTTGTGCTGCCTTTTGCATATTCATACTGTATATTAGAGCACTCCCATTGGTTTGTTCACCCAGGAGTGGGACTGAATGGAATAAAGATTGTGTGGAATCATTTTTGATTTTCATAGTTTTTGTCATTATTTTTATGATAATTGAAAGAATCTTTGGAACAACTACTTCTGTGAGGGATCTTTATTTATCTTTATTGTTCAGATGGACTGCTTAAAGGTTATTCCAACAGTTTGGACAAGGCAGTGTTATGTATTTCCCTTTCTTAAACAGGTAGTATCACTTTAATGTAAGCAAATAGTCAAGTCATTATGACGGTATAGAATTCTTGACATACATATTTCAGAAATGTAGGTAATTATGTTAAATTGGGATATATACACCGATTCCTGTTGTGTATGTGCAGTATGCTATTCTTATTAGTCAAAGAAAAACGTCAATGTTTTTGCAGCGTTGTTTGCCAGTCTCTTCCCTTGAGGGTTTGATGTTTTGACCAGCTTCCTGAAGAAAACTTTTCATCCAGAATCTGTGACCTGGTTATTCATTGAGCTAGATAACGTTGAATGTTGAATTGATGAAAAAGAAATTTTATGAATGAAGACGCTTGGCTGCAACAAAAACAGTACCAAATTCAATTGTGCATGACTGTGTATAACATGTATTGAGTGATACTGTTGATTGCTGCAGTCTGATATAACTCAACTCAACCAGGAAGCAGCTGTGAAGTATAGAAATCGTAGCCAGGTCTGCTCTGTTTTCAACGTGAACACTTCAGATCGAGGGAAATGGGAGACAAACAGGAAAGTGGTTCCATTGCCTACACAGTTTACTTTAAAAGTAATGGTCGGTCATAAGCTCATATTTCAGCCATGATGAAGTATCCTGTGTTATTTGCTTTATAGGGTGACTTGATAGTTGATAGTGTACTGCCATGTATGTTTCGTAGAAGCTGCCAGGCCGAAAAATAATATTGCTGGTACCAGGTGATTGAGGCTTTGAGAAATCCTTGGGCTTAGATGTTTGTCCTTTGGCACACTGTGCTGTGTGATTACATTCTGTAATCATCATATTACGAAAGCCACTCAGGCAGCCACATGACTTCGCTTTTTGATGGACATATATGTAGAGGAAATTTGACCATGATTTGCAATTTTGCACTTTATATGTTATAGATAGTGAAAAGTTTTGTGGAAATTTTGTGTTATTATGTAAGGACTATATTTTATGCTTTCACTTTGAAGATTAAAAACCATGCACCAGCAAGTTTGATGATAAGACATACAGTACAGTAGTGAAAAAAAAAAGTTTATTTCTTGTGAAGCAGTTTAAATTTTCTATTTTTTATGTTCTCCTGGGCAAAATAACCAAATTTACCATGAATTTCAACAATTTTCCTCAAGATACAAAAATTCTTCAGCAAGGAACTGTGCAGATTCTAGATGTTTTTTACTCATTACATTAAGCCATATGTTTCTTGTAATGGAAAGGAACACTGATGAATTGATATACACTGTTGTTAACATTTCTGCAAACCAAAATGGATTTGTGTTGACTTCTTTATCAGACTTCCCTCCCATCTGCTCAGTTCAGAGGGGATGTTCCTTTCCAACTAAATACCACTTCTTAGACATCTTACCTTTACTCTTAAACGTTATTTCCTGAGCTATGTATTAAAGACCATTGGATACTGTTGTGTAACCCCTCTTCTAATGAAACTGGAGGTTGGTCTGTTGAGATACTGACAACGTGACATCTTCATTTCCCTTTGACACCAATCATGTTACAAGGGTAAGAGTTTTGAGGTATCCCAAATTTTCAGAGTTATTCTTGTAAATTCAGTTACTGCAATTGGATAGTTTAGTTGTTTCGTTAGTCTATCTCACTCCTCATCACCTCCTCTTTACATATGTAATTCCCCATCTGGCATAATTCTTTAGCACCAGGATGGTGCCCTCCCACTACTGGAGGGTGACGTGGTAGTACCACTCTTCCTCTCTCCAGCTTTGCTGTTTTGTAGGTTTTGAAAGGGTCAAACTTTTCCACCTAGATTGATTCTTGTACACTACTGCAAATGTGTAAAACCAGATTCAGTTATATCAGATGTGGGGGTGTGCATGTCATGGTGAAACTTGTGTAATGCATACATATCATGCATTGGGCTATTTCAGTTGACCTTAGGATCTACGTGGCCCCTCCTTACCTCCTATTTACGTTATGTAACCCTACTTACCTGCGGTAATCCTGTTTACATAATTAATGTAAATAAGGGGTAAGTATCGGGGCTCGTATATCTCCAAACTAGGGAGTTTTGGGGAAACCGTTGGAAGTAGTGGGGGCTGAAGGAAGGAGGGTAAAGAATTGTGCAGAGACCCCTGCATGCATTGACCTTATATTACATAATTTAGTTGTGTACATTGAAGTTACAGTAGGTTTCCAGTGTTATTACTTTTTGTTTTGCAGGGAAAGTTGGAAAAAGGCGTTATCAGATGTTTTGGAAAAACATGGCCCCCTAAAAATTTATATGCAAGAAATTTGTCAGTTGCCCTTGTGTATTTTGTAGCCTGGTTGAAGTGCATTTAAATGCATGTCTTTATTGAATGAGTTGGAAAAGAATCTACACATGTGTACATGTGTATACTGCACCTATGGCTTAGTAAAGCAATTAATTGTCAGTACTCTATTGGTCATTATTTCTATATAGCCTCACAAAACTGGTATCATATGAGTTAAAATATTCACAAACTGCAGTCAAATTGGAACCTGAAACTGAGGAATTGTTTTGTTCATGCAGGTTTGTTTCGAGTGTGAAATGAAATATAAGTTGATAAAAAGTCTCAAATTCAAAAGGAACGTTAGTGAAATTCAAGAACAAGGAAACAAGCTTAACTTGCGTAGATGACAAGGGTCAACTCATTTAAACTAAGAGCAAATACATAATCTCAATCCTAGCTTCCTTTTGTAGGGAAATTTTGTAACTCATGTGTCACATGTGTGAGGATGTGTTTGTTTTCTTTGACAGGACTTGATGAAGGTAACTAATACAAATTTAGCAACTTTGCCTAGATCGGAATATATGAACAAGCTTGTAGCCAAGAAGGGGAATGGGAGCAGGGGGAGGACTTCCCCTAGTAAAATATTTTCCCCCAGGGAGATTAAAAAGTACTGCTACCTTTATGCATTTTACTATACTTAGACCCAAATCATACCCCTTCTGGAGCCATCTCGCCATGACACACCCCTACTTCCCTTTCAGTACCTGATCTGGCTGCAGGGCAAGAGGCCTGATTGAGATGCACGAAAGGTATTTTGCTTTTTGAAAATTGTTTGCACCCCCTTATATGGTGAATTAATTTGTCATCCATTGAGAATATTAACCCAGGTCAAAGGTAACCGCCATCTACACAATCCCCTTTGAGTCAGTAACTTAGATAAGGGAGAGAGAGTGGGGGTCAGGTTTGGGGATAAGGTTACTGAGTAATGTGCACATTAGTGTACTGTAAGTTACAGATATGTGCTTTATACTGTACATAATTAGTTACTGAGTTTATACCGTAGCATGCTGGCTGAAGTGGTTACACATCTGTGTTGTGACAGTTATAAAAAATCCTTGCATATTTAACAGCATTTAATAATTTATAAAATAACACCCACCAGACATGAAAAAATGTCAAAACAAACAAATTATTCTTCCCATTATCCTTGCATTAGTACTAGTATTTTTTCAATGTTTGTAATACATTATCTTGCATTGGGTAATGGTTACTATAGCAACAGTATGCACCATTATGGCAGTTCATCAGTTATTCTACACCACACAACTGTGAATCTCTCGTTGCATAGTACTGGTATGAAGACATTAGCCTTTGGCAAGCATAAGCCAAAGAAACTATTTAAAGCCTCCAATATCTTGTTTTAATTTGCAGTATACTGCCTTAAAAAAAAATAATACCATTAATATCTTTATCTCCTTCCCGCTCTCTTCTCTAAGCAAATATTTCTTTCATTCATTTAAATTACTACAACCTATCATCTCTTGAAAGGAGATCCCCCTTGCAATTAGTACGGAAAGCTTTTATGTAAACAAATCTTAGTGAAAAGTGAAGGAGTGTTTATGGACTTCAAGTGGCCATGATGTTTTGTATGTACCCTCTCCTTTCTATTTTCTATAAAACATGGAGGCCTCCAGGATTCCCTGTTGATCAAATTAGATTGTTTGATGAAATTGACTACAAATCAGAAGTAAACAGAGCGACATGTTATTGCATTAACGGTTTACTCTTCATCCAAAAGGTACAAGTTAACTGTGACTATTTTATGAGATATGTCTTGAATGATTATGTTCCAGCCTTGTTCCTGCCGTCTGTTTGGATGAAATACTAGCATTTTAAATCAGGTTGTAAATTGTTCTTAAAGGGAAAATGCAGTCACCCCAATTTGGAGTAGAGTACCTGGATATCCTGTTCCATGAATGGCTCTTGAGAATCATGTGACAATATTTTTCTCACTGAATTGTGAAACTCCTCAGTTCACATTGAATATGCATTTATTTATGTTCTGAAATATAAAAAAATACTTAAAGGGAAATAAGAGGATAGTTATGAGATTTAGCTGTTGTTTCAAAATAAGTTTTGGATAACTGCTTATGCCCTTTAAAAGTAACGTGACCAAAAACTGCATCAATTATTTCTGTGGAAAATAAGAAATTGAGATTTAATGTAGAAGAATTAAATCTACCTAATTCAACTTTCTAAGAATGGAAATGAACACATCCTCACAACTGTATGGTCAGGTAGTAAAAGGCTTTAATGAAACTGGCTGTTAGTTTCCCTAAATATTAACTTCCAGGAGTTATGGTAGAAACACTGTGCAATCCACACATAGCTGCCTCTTCTGTATGAAAATTTTATCAAGTTTGTCCCTGCGGGTGGTCGTTCTCTTTCATTCTGTACCATAAATACAGAGTATGCTTGTAGAAAATTCGAAGCAGATAGATACTGCTTAAAGTTACATCAGTCTGTAGCCTATGCATTTATTGGTTGTTAAAGGAGTAAATATGTGAAATGAACACTCAAATCATTGCAAATATTTTGGATGCCAAATCAACAAGATAAATTATGACTTGACCAACCAATTTCAATGGTTTTCTCTCTTGTTTTAATACCTTACAAGCAAAATGAACTTCAACTCTTGGTTAAATCTGCAAGTAAATATTAGGACAGACTTGAAACACTTAAAAACCAATTTAAGCAAGACTAAACAGGAAACAATTTACATTCCTTACACATCCTTCTGTAGGCCCTTCTTTGATCTTCTAGTTTGGAAGGTTACCTTTGTAATTATCTGATTTGAAAACACTCCATCCTCTCCTCCCAGCTATCTTCTATCAATCAAATTTCCGGTAGTGTAATAACTGATCCACCCCAGAAGTGTTTCACTCAGTTGCTCAACCGAAATTGTTATGTTGGCAGCAGATTTTAGGAAGGCAAGTCTACATTTTATCAGATCAGGAGGAGAGAAGTGGAGCTTAGGAGTGGGGAAGATGAAAGTTGGGTTTCTATGCTCACATCTTACTGTCCTTTGTGCACGCATCACAGTCCTGAATTGACAGATGGACACTCGAGTACAGAATTTGGAGTTTCAGGCGAAGATAGCCCCGAACCTTCACAAGGTCGTTCGACAATTTTGTGGCATGCCAGAGATTTTGCCTAGGCTCAAGAAGTTGCTCCCGGAGCCTGAGAAACTCCACTGGTGGTCATACGATGGTTTAAGATGCCCTCACAAATGTCCCGATGTTTTTTACGATCAGAGCCAAATTTGAACATTTTCTTTATCATGTTTCCCTCTGGTGTCAATTTTGGGAAATTTCGGGACAGTGTGACCCCTGCATTATTATCTGTATCTACTGGGTTTAGGTGGGATACCTGCCTCTACTTCATAGTCACTACCCCTGGCCAGGAGGCCTAATTTATTTTCCCACGAGGTTATGGGCAAATTTGAATTTCAAAATTTTTCAAATTTGTTTCAAAATCATGGTTAGGGTTAATTTTAAGGTTAGGGTTACGTGGCCAGGGGTTATTTGGCCTGTTCTTTCATAATCCGGTGTCAGAATTACAATAAAAGGGTCAGAAAGCTGTCATTTTGGAATTAGGGGTGTGTCCTATTTCCAAGAAGCTGATTGGTCCATTGGCATGATTTACCCATAACCTCGTGGGAAAAAAATTGCGCGGCCAGGAGTCCTCTTACCTTATAATTGCAACTTTTTGGTAAGTTTGAATACTGTCAAAAAGTTGCACAAAAATCATAGTTGGTAGTTAAAATTGGTGACACTTCCCAGGTTTTAATGCAATATAATAACACAACTGGCTCTTTTCTTCTTTTTACATGTTCAATCACAAGGTTTCTCTACATTTGGCCATTATGATTCTTGGACAAGTGTCGGTTAATCAGGTGTTAAAAAGGCTGTAGTGTAAGCCTACTGGTGTATTCAGACTTATTTTTAGGCTAGTAGTCAACAGTTTATAGCTACTGTGCTATATGATCCTGCTTCAACTTATGATGTCATTGTAGGAGGGGTAGCCAATCCAGAGTTGCATCTAATTGGGCCATGGGTACATGACTCAAAAACATTGGAGTGGCCTTATATACCCAGCACAGCAGCGAAATTTGCTCATTTTGGCTTCATAAACAAAGAGAGGTTTCTGACATATTTAGAGAGGAATTTTTCAACCAGCTCTATAGAGTGATAGAATATATTGATCAGTCAAGCTTAACAGGCCAAACCAGTGCCCTTGTCAGTTTATACTACTTTGTGGTCACTCTTGGACTGGGAATTATAGAGATATAAACACCTGCAGTTTATACCTTTACCCAAAGTTTTAATACGGTTTGACCCATATTTAGATTTTTTCCAAGGTTCTATCCTAGGTTTTGACTGTCCACTGTCATCTATTCTAGTAGCAATTATCTTGTTATCCAAACACAACTAAAAGCCACAGGGAATTTCTCTATGGACATAATAGCGGGACTTCTTTTTCCTGGTTGCCAGGTCCTTTCTTCCGACTATTAGTAATAATGTCTTCCTGAATTAATTACATCTCTTTGGTGTATCTGCCATTGTTATCACAGGCTGAAACTCTTCCCCTGTAATTGCCCTCCATTCTGCAAATTTTGTCTACAACACTTTGTTAGAAAACTGTAGGACACTCCTAATCCAGAAGTCAATTTGAAGTTTCCTGGACCTGTCAAACAGACATACTAAGAGCGAGCCTGTCATAATTAAGTTACTTTGAGCAGTTCATAGCCGATCACACACGTCAAACCCAATGCAGCACTAAGCAAACCAGATCATCTTTATCAACCTCTGCTAAGACATGGTTATTTTACTGAGATTTTGCTTAAGTTTTATACGGTCTTTTGTTGCCATGGCGACAACAAGCAAGAAGAGACTGTTGCTCTGGTTTTGTCAGGATTAGAAAAAGCAAATCAATTTGATGGTAGAATATTTGTTGTTCTTTTCACATGTACAGCATGCAAAAAAATTGTAGTAATGAATTGATGCTTGGAAGGAAGATCATTTCTTTTTATCCCATGGGGAATGGAGCAAAGGATAAAGTAAAATATACCATATTGCAATAAGAATTTAATTTAGTTGTGACCTCAGGAGCAGATATATATGTGTGCTCTCTGTCAAAGATATTGTTTTTGTTAAAGCAATAATTAAAATTTTTAAAAAGTCAATTTGGCAGAGATTGTTTATACAGCTCGGGCTGTGCATGATCTTTGTTGTTTCCATAGAGGAGAAGTTTTATTCCCCTTGTGACTTGCCTAGGAGTACTTTGAAAGATGCAGTAATTGATGTTTTAGCCAGAGTATTGATGTACTGTACATATTCTTTGTGTGATGTCGTACTCTACTATGATGGATTCATGCTAGGAAAGAGTGTTGAAGAGAAATGTCTTAAACTGCATCAATATGCCGCAGACAGAAGACAGCTTTTAATATTAATAAAATGTTCAATTTTGTCAATTAACTCTGGCAGTAGTTTTTCAGCTTGCCCAAAATATTATGCATTGCTAGAGGTATGAATATTGCTTCATTTGAAAATTTTATTAAAGTTTGGGTGAACAAATTATTCATGAGCCACAAAGCTGTAAATTTCTCTCAGTGAGAAACATACAGTAATTCTTGAAAATAACATAATATCCCTGCAGCAACCTAATTCTGAATTTTCTATCATTCTAGTCTATAAATCATAATTTTAAAGGAATGAAATTTCTCGTACCACAAACACAAGATTGCCCATTTAAACGGTCTCACATACCCTTGAGGAGCACTGGTGTCACCCTTAAAAATATTATTTTCAACAAAGAGCTCCTCATCATGGCAAAAATAGCACCTGATTCTGTCAAAATCCACAAGACCATGAACCAAAATCTGGATGAGACTGACAGCAAGCCTGCTGTATAATATAAGGCTTGGTGATAACAATACAGTTGCAAGATTCTGAGAGATTTCGCAAAATTCCAAAATCCTCCTCAGGTGAAAATGTGATAAACGAGCACAAAAGTTCTTGGCTGGAACTGGAGGAAGTAACATTCATCCTTTTTCTTCATGCATACATGGAATGAAAACATTGAGCGCAAATGATGGCAGCGCTGTCAAGAGTCCGGGAATACTCTGTCATTCTACAAGTACAACCATGCCCATTAAAACGTGAAATGAGCTCATTAACTTGCTGTCAGTGTGTTAAGTCAACGAACGTGCTCACTTGCTAAATTAAAACATTACTTTGGATTTTAATAGATGACTGGTGCTGTGTACAAAAATTAGAAGTTATCTGATCAAGTATTTTTGAAGCAAAGTAGGTGCTTAAATCTTCGTTGTGTGCAGAAAAAATGGCCTGATGTCTGCCTAAAATGTAAGGCTTGGAAATCATTATGGAGCATAATAGTAATGGCTATATGTGTACTGAACAGTATGGCTAGATTGGCCTGTAGTACAGAATAGCTGGATTTTGCCCCCCCCCCCCCCCGTGTCCTGCACCCCTACTGAATCTGCATATGGGCTATGCAGTCTACCTGGACCAGTGGATTCATAGTTTTATGGAAACCATCTGATTGCATTTGTTACTTGACCTCTACATTTGTACACTAGATTCTAGAAACATTTAGTTTCAAGTTCACAGTTTAGTAGAGCTCCTGTCCTTTAGAATAGACCTTAGTTGTGATCAGTGCAAGGTCAAATAGTCTGGCATTTTGTCACATATAACACACACTGTTGCATAAATGTACCTAGACTTGCACTTTATAAAACAAATAAAGTGGAAGGCAATTCACAGAATGATTGAACTAGGTCTAGGGGCATGGATGACCATTTTTGGTCAAAAAGTACTCTTTCAAAATAGTTGTGCCGACTTGAAGGAATGAAATACTGTTAGTATGGATAATGGAATTCATGATTTTCATGATGATATTCTGTTGGTCTAATGTCTGCAATAGAGTCTATGTAAAGTGCATATCTTTTGCAGGACAAGCTTTTAGTCACAAACTTGGCAACTAGGTGTAGTTTAGCTAGAATTAAAATTAAAGTTATTCACATTGCTGACGTATACTTACCCCTTGCTACATCTAATGTGCATAAATATTGTGCGCTGCACGTCACTTGGAGTAGTTCAGACACTGCGCCCTCTATATCCGTCATCTTGGCCAACAACTCATACCCATTCTACTTCCGCTGCAAAGCTGTTGTCTTGAAGGTGTTTGGGTCATCAGAGTCATGCAACTTTACAGTTCTGCTGACTTGGATATGACGCTAAGTGTCTTTCAATTATTACTAGGCCTATACAGTATTGTATTCCCTTTAAGCCCCTTTCCATCCCTACGTGAAGTTTGGTTGTTAGTTTTTTGAGGGGAAGCTTTTTCCACCTTCTGAAGCTTCGTTTTCTTAGCTTAGGCTTAGTAGCCTATCGTTTACAGTGTACGTAAAGTTATTCACATTGAAGACATATTTACTTATGCCCCTTGGTACATCTTATTTCATAAATCTTGTGTACTGCGTGCACCTCTGAGTAGTTTTGACACCACGCCCCCAATGTGGGCCATGTTGGCTGCTAGCAACTCCTCCTCATTGTCCTTCATTTTCATCTTTTAAAACAACTCTTGAGTTTCAACAAGTTTGACTCCAGTTTGTATATTAGAATCACAGTGTATGCCTTGATGATGTTGCAGCTTTACAATTGGTAGGCCTGCTCATCTGAAAAACGCCACATAGGTAAAAGAAAAATAATTTTTTAAGTGTCTGATGGTTTTGATTATTAATGGCAGGAAGATAGTTTATCTGCTAAGGTGGGTATAAGTGCAATTTGATTTACATTTATTATGCATTTTTAAAATTATGTTTTATGTGGCCTAGCATTTGAAACTCGAGTTTCGTTACCTTCATTTTGCATTTCTAACCAACTGCACCTTTCATTTGCAGGAAATGTAAATCTGATTATTGTGCACCCTTGGTACATGTTACACTTTTCACTTGCCTATCTAGCCAGTTTGTTAGCCACATTATGAAAGACCCTACTATGTAGGTAGTACGCTAGGTAAACAGGTACTCTTGGAATACAGTGGATTTGGCCACATGAAAGCCCAGATTTACTTTATGTGCTCTCTGCCCTCTTCTCTGATAGTTTTTAATGGCTGAACAGAACAGAACACTGCTTACTGCAGAATGTGGTTGACAGTATTCTGAAGAGAGTGAAAATGTGAATTACAGAACTAAATGGACAGATTTCCTATTTTCTCCACATTCACTAGGGGTTGTTCCCTCATTAGCCTTTCAAATTGGAAGACACTCCATTGCCTCTCCTTTAGTGACTTTAAATTGTAACCCTGTGTACCAAAGGAATTTAAGGTTCACCATGAATCAGTAAAGCCTGAAAGATACCAGCAATTGTAGAAACCTTCCCAGATCAAAGAGTTTTCTGTTGACAGAGAAATTCAGATGTGTTTTGTGCACTTGTATACCATTGAGAAAAGTCAGAGAGCTGTAGTTGAAAAATGCAAGAGAGAGAGAGACCGTGTAGTACATGTACTCCACAAACAGAGGGACTTATCCATAAGCAAATAAACAAGGTATGAAAGATGGGCCGGCATAGCCAATCTTGTTCCTCTCTGAATTTGTTTAGATAAGGATGTTGCTTCAGATTGAGTGAGGTCAGTAGGTGAGAGTTATTTCGTGGAGAGTAAAATAGCGCAGAGCTCAGGCAGCTGATAGATTGTGAACTATGCTTTTATATTCTATGAAGAGAAGAATACTTTTATCACAAGAGTTTGTCCTAGCTGACAAGTTTTGCCTCTCTTACAATCTCCAGCGAATGTTTTTGTTTAAGATATGTCTCTATCATCTGCCACATTATGTGATCCGTGCCTTAGTTGCGCCTTATAATTTGAACAGACAAAGCAGTCTCCTCTCCGTAGTTGGGCTTGAAGAATGAAATATTGACCTTCGTCTGTGAATGGACATAAATATCTGGAGGCAAATCATTGCTTGTTAATAATCATACTGTAAATAAATGGATAGTCTTTATAGAATGAGCGATCAGGTGTAGATAAATTTGTACACCCTATTCAGTTGCAATTATTTGGGTTGTGTAGAAGCCTTTGGGCACATTTGACAGACAGGCAGGTGAATTTTGTATACTGCTTGGTACAGAATTAAAAAATTTGTATGGTACAGTATGGATCTTTTTAAAATTAAAAACTGCCAATAGTCAGTATTAAGTTGGTCCAACTCTGGGAGCTGGCATGGTTTTGTGCTGCAAAATTCAGTCTCCCATTGTAAAGTAAAAGTAGTCAATTTGCAACAAAACAGAAATGTCCTATTAATATGCATGCCATGCCAGCTTCATTGGTTTCCTGCTAGACATTCACATTATGACATTTATGGAGCCCTCAGAACCAACTTAGCCAGGGACTGCGGAGACGGGGGCAGGTGGGCTACGGTGGCTTTGGCTCTGCACTTTTTCTGCCATAGACATTTGGGCTGCCTTGAACTGGGATGATAGGCTTTTATTTTCTTAAACATATTTGGCCGCATCATTGATTTAGCACCTCACTTCAAAATGGTCTCTGTAGTCCCTGTTCGCTGGACAGGTTTTGCTGGTTTCCATGAAGTGAACTAGATTGAAAGTAGTATCTTTCATAAACTTAATAATGCTGTAACAAAAATATGGTCACATGATAATAATATGGAGGAGTGTGCATGAGGTAACATACACATACTCAAACTAGGGTGACTGCATTTGGTATTAAAAGCTTTCTGACAAGTTTAATAAATTCATTTCCTTCATAAAAGATATTCTAGGTGTAAAGTCACGGAAAATGTGAAAAATTCTGGTAATTGAGGGAAAGAGCATCTTTCAAGATGTGAATGTTAGTGACAAATCTTTCAAGACTTTTTTTGCGGCCTAATAAGACTCTCTACTTAAAATGACACGTATGATTTCCTCTTTCATGTGGAAACATTGTTCCACAGGATGAGCTGTGACATTTATAAACACCAAAGATCTTTGATTTTGTTTAGTTAAAAGGAAACTGATACTGTAGGATCTTGGAAATAAAAGTCGCTTTCTTTTTTATGCCCAGACAGATGTTGATGTACATACCTACTTAAAGAAGCCTTCAATTGCTATCACATGATTTTAGAAAGAAAGTAAACTTCATCATTGTTTTTTTGTTTGGAGTACTCTTTGTTACAAGAAAACAAGATTTCAAATAGCAAGACAGCTTCTCACATAAGAACGAGGAGTTGGGTGTGGTTTGCATGGTTGATAGCCTGCAAAGTGAAAACATTTAACATTTTGAAAAGAAACATAATTTGCCGGTCTCATACTAACAGGCTCTTTCATAATATTGCTGAAGATATACTCCTAGATTTTGTGGATATAAGTTAAGATGAGAATGAAAAGGACTTTGTCATTGAACTAAGTCAGGATTGTGCAGCATGTGTGGAAAAAGATGCAAAAGTAAAACTGATCAATTAACATTGCCCCTCATTAAACCTGTGATCCCTGCTTCCCTGCAGTTAGATGCTTGTAAACCATTTAGCAGATGCATCCAAAAATCTGTCTTCAAAAACTTCAAAAACCATGCTAAGTGAAAGGAGAAATTCAGGGTCAAATTGACAACTAGAGCTGTTTAGCTGGTAAGTGAGAAGAGGACAAGGGAGGCAGCCACCTTCACTATGCTGTTGGTTTACCAGGGTCTTATTGCGGGTATGTGGGGATTACAGGTGTAGCCTAACAGGACTTAAGTATCTGGGCCCGTAGATTCCAATCCAGAGAGTTTTTGAGAGCTGGTTCGCTTTGAACAATTTACAAACCTAACAAAATGATTGTCAGTCTAATGTGGATTGTCACTTGATCTTGCTAGGGATAGGGGATGGGGGATAGGGAAGTTTATGTAATTCAGATCATGATTTGGGAGGGGCAGCAACCTTGTTAAAAGCCTACTTCCATGTTGGGGTCCCAGCTTTTCATAAGCACATTAAGTTTCAAATTCTGATTCTAGTGCTAGTCTTATACAATCACTTCAAATGCATTCTCTTTTCCTTTTCTACTGTGACATTTCACACATTTACCAGAGCTCTGCAGACAAGACAAGAAAGCTGGTAGACATGCAGCATGACTTTCTCCAGCTTTGTATTCAAGAGTATTGCATGTTTTTAGTAGGCTGTAAAGCCTCGAACTGTGTGTGGTACGCCCGGTATGCATCCTTCATTATCTTTCTACATCTCTTCATAGTGCAGTCTGCAGTTCATGGCATCTTGTGTCAAACTTGTAGTTGCGAGCAATAAATCATAAGAATACGGCTCAAAAGGAATGTTTTACAAGTACAGTCTGTAAACCAGCTTCATGGATATCTAGCTCCCTTGGAATGATTTTATTTCAAGGGCTGGAGCAGTGAATCTTTCACATATACAATAGAAGACTAGATGAAGGTGCTATTGGAAAGGATGGTACACAACAGATGTCCTTGGCAATATTTGGTGATACAAAGGTCAACTTGAAGTTGAGGGCAGCATAGCATTTTGAAATTTTATAATGCAGAGCTTTCTCACTAAGCTGATGTGTGAGTTTAAAATCTGTTGTATTGTATATATCTATAGTGCCTACTGTACTGTCATGTTTGAAGGGCAGTCCATTCATGTAACCGGCCCCATGGTGTAAGTTGTAATGTGATTGTTTGGACTTCATCTCAAACCAAGGATGCTTTAATCTGGCCTGCAGAATTCTCTCCTTGCTTTAAAAATATATTAACAGGTTTAACATGGCTCTAGAAGAACAAGCTTCCACCAGACTTAAACGATAAGTTGAATGTTGGCAATGGACATAAAAAGCTCCTTGCCGTGGTAGAATTTGGTCATGTTCAGTTTCGTGTCCAGTTTGGAGATGTTGCTCCTCAAGGGGAGTGGAATTCCAGGGTTTCTAGATTGGTTCTTGTCCATCCTCTGTGGCCATCAGGACTTTTGGAATAAAAATAGAATTTTTCTACCCCCCCCCCTTCTTTTGTTTTTGAAATTTCATTGTATTGTAGGCTATATTTACAGGGTTACAGTAACAATATCACCATATGCTTGAACAACTGGAACCTTTGTCTACTGTTTAAAGTGAATTGCACAGTGAATACAGTATGCTGCTCAGAGGGTACCGAGTTGGTACAGTACAACACTTCGTGAAGGCAATGTATTCATTGAAGAGAGTAATGTTTTAAAGCACCACACTCCTGGCACCTGGATACCATATGTTTCTATGTTTAGGTCAATCAAATCATTCCCTAATGTTAAGCTGTGTTATGTACATTGGACAATGTTTATAGAACATACTGTAGGCTTTATACCATTGTCAACGTTCAAATTGATTCTTGCCCTATTCCTATTGTAGCTATAGTTTGCTGTTCACCAGTAACATAGGTCTAAATACACTAATGCGTTCGGAACTAGAAACCATCATTGTAACTCTGTGTATACTGCCATTACGTTACGTTACAGAGTTTTCTCCCCGTGTGTAGGTGTGTAAATGGACTTTGCTTGGGGTTTGTTTGAAGGAAGGCTCTGTGATCCTTATCATTAAGGTTAGGCAATGATGCAAATATGGGTATTTCATTGAAGTGGGTAGATTGGTGTTTGAACTGTGTGTTTTCCCTGGGAACAGTTTGCATACAGCTAACAGAGCTATCTAAACATAGGAACTAAGAGTGGAGACGAGTCCATAAGGGTGGTATTTTAAGTCTCCTGGTGTAAGGGACAACAGTCCTGCTAGTTCTCAGAGTCTCTGAGAAGTACTTGAGAACAATTCCAAAGAATAGCTAGGAATATTTGCAATGGATTTGAGTCACTCAATTTCATGTTTATTCAGAGTTGAAAGAGAATGTTAGAGACAAAGTTGACATGTAGTAATAGAAGAGACATTTAAGGACATTGTTTTTTCATTACAGGATGTTTGGCTTAAATCAGTCAAACAGTGTCCTGTCTAAAAATTGTTTTAGAAATACAGTACAAGAAATGAAAGGATTGATAATTAAGTGAAACCCATTTATTCAGTTGTGAAGGTTTTTTTTTTTTGATTGGTCACAGTTCTTGTGAAGTGAAAAGCTTTGAAGGGAAGTACTGCACTTTTGTGGTATTGGAACATTTCGATACCTTTCAAACTATGATTTATAGAGAAAGGATGATAGGTAATCTAAAATAAGTTCAGCTTTTTTTTTCAAAAAGCAAGGTTTTACCACAAGAAGAAATCTGCTGTTTTGTAGATTTTGTGGATAATATTTTCACCAAAATTTTCAAATCTTCAAATGATGCTGCATTCAGAAGTCTGCTTACCCTTAATATTTTGGGGGAATGAAATCTTATGTGTGACTTAATCAGTTTGGCTGAATTATAATGTAAAAATAAAAGATATATTTTTGTCTGTGTCACTTTGATACTGGATAAACTTAAAAAAATCTTATGTGTGACTTAATCAGTTTTGCTGAATTATAATGTAAAAATAAAAGATATATTTTTGTCTGTGTCACTTTGATACTGGATAAACTTAAAAAAAATCTTATGTGTGACTTAATCAGTTTGGCTGAATTATAATGTAAAAATAAAAGATATATTTTTGTCTGTGTCACTTTGATACTGGATAAATGAAATTTTTCTTCATAGTGCAATTTTCTGCAAAGGTCAGTTTTATGCATTGGTATTTATTGGCCTACAGAGACAATGAATCAGTTTGAACTCCTAAACCCATAAAGACTATTCCCATAGTGCTCTTTTGTTAGCTTTCAGTGTATTCTCCAAGCTATACATCACCTATTTTAGTGCCTTCCTGCCTACTGTCCACATATCTTTTCACAACACTCTAGCCTATTCAACCCCCATTGATAGCATTTTACCAAGCAGAAAAAAACTTAGTAATTAGAGTAGGAAGCCTGATATTTGAGAACTTCTACACTTCTGCAAATGTAGCCTGAAAAATTTTAATATTTCACTTTTGCCTATGACATATCTTTGTGGTGTGCCTGCCACTAGTATTCTGTTGCAACAGGCATTATGTGAGCTTTATGTTACCAGAGTGAAACCACTGTAACACCCCTGTAGGCACCTATAAAACTCTCTGACTTAATGTAGTGTTCTCATCATTTTAAAGGTTACAGTTCATCAAAGATTCCTAAAGAATGAGTGGTCATAGGTTAATCGTCTACACAGTGCCCTCAGAAGAATGTGTATCACCCATCTAACAGAACATTGTTAAAAGAAGATCAAGTTTAATGAGAAGTGATGGTCTTCTGTTTCAAGTTTAGTGGCAACATAGTGACCTTTTGTTCCATGCCCTGGTGATGAAACAGCCACTGCACTTTCACATCTACAGGCTTTTATACTCTCCATGCTTTCCTGTTCTGATTTTAAACTGCGGTGATTTTTCTGCTTGAATGCACTTGAAGATTTGGCTAAGTTCCATGATAGAACTGAAAGTGTGCAGTGATGTAAAGAATGATATTGAATTGGGAGGATGTTAAAGAAGAGAAATACCTTTGGTCAAAAAGAAACTTTTTTTTAGAAGGGCAACAGTTTCTGAAGACCTATCCCATCAGCTTTAAAGTAGAAGCAATTGTTTCTCTTTGAGCAAAAGAAGGATCTGTCATTGTAAAGTGGACCTGGAATGAGGTCTATTGATAGGAAGGAAGCAACAAATTTTTGTAGTGCAATAGTTTGTATAAAGTACAAAGTAAATTCTCTTTCAGTAGTATGGTACACTGAACACTAGGCACTATTTTGGCCTGTCAATTGGAGAAATAGGTAGTTCTAAAATGGGACCATGTATGAAAGACCCAATAGAGGTCTGAAGGTTTGTTGGAAGAGTTTGTTTACACCAGGGGATTTACAGTAGCTTCTATAGGGTAGCAGAATCCATTGCGGCTGGAGGGGGGCTAACATTTTGTTTTTGCCATCTGGCATCTAGCCAAAGGGGCCTTGAGAAAACGTGTTCACGCTGTCTGGTTAAAGATAATTATATTGGTTGAATGATGTAGGAATGGAGGGGGGGGGGGGGTGCAGGTGGAGGTTGGGAAGGAGAACAATTAGCAGTTTGATTAGAATTCCACAAGAAATTCAGTGAAAAGTCTAGCTCTCTTGGAAGGGATCAAAGCTTTTTATAGCAGTTCATAGCTATTTCATCCTTGTGGGAAATCTGGAAGTAGCAGTCATTAAAATTTATAATAAGGAGGGAAGGGGGATACTAAGGATCAAAAAATAGGGCAAAGATTATATCACAACTTATATTGTAGGGTCCAACATGCCCAAGCCTCATGCTTTTACACCTCCCGTCCCCCACATCTTCGAGTATTTTTTAAGTTCTTCTGTCCAAGTTTCCCACATAAGGGATTCTGCCTCATCCCAGCAGTTACTTTATACCTTTCATAAAACACTGGAAATAATCTTTACTTGCTCTTGCTTTAATCTACCCTTGAAGTACATTAAAAGGAAAAAAGGTGTAAAATTTCATTCCCATATTTTCTTTTTAGACCATTTGACCTTTTCCTTTGCAGCCATTTTGGTGTATAAAAGTTGGACAATTATTGCTTTACATGTTACTTGTATGCAGTAAGATGTCCATAAAATTTGCAGGCACCATGGTACAAGATCAAATGCCATAGGATCTTTGATTCTTTTGCAGTTTATATGGACGCAACTGTATCCAGTTTCAGGGATTTATGATCTTGAGGTCAAAAGTCGTGTGTAGCGATTAGCTTCTGCCTAAGTTTTATGTTAGACAAGGAACCAGGGAAGTGAGTAGGGAAGGTGCTGTGTTGTGTTTGTGAGTGATGAGAGAGTGTGAGAAACTTCCAACTGCATGTGAAAGTGTAGGCCTATAGGCTACCCCCAGCTTATATTCAGTGTGTAAGACACTGCTGCAGTAATATATGATTAAAGGAAAATAGGATCATTGCTTAGACACTTCTGCTGGTGCTTTTTGAAAGTGATTAAAAATGAAAACCTTGAAGAAGTGTACCAACTGTTTCAAGGAGACCATGGCTCCCCCTTGTGCCCCCCACCCCGAGACATAGTTCATAGTAAAATAGGTGGAGGTGAAAATTGAAATGTATGCAGAGCATAATGAAAAGTTCTTGGAAATACTAGAAATGGATAACCATGTGAGCTGTGTGACACAATACATCTATACACTTTAAAGTTTTGGTCACAAGGGAAGTGTTCCTGCCCTTCACTTCAGATGCTGTCTCTCTTTCTCTCCTTCTTTGTTTCTCTCTCCCTCCCACCCATCTGTCAGAAATCTTTCAATATCACAGCCAGTCTGCATGTGCTGTTATGATTACATTTTTTGTCTATCATGTGTGTTATCATCTGCGGGTCACTGTCAGGAATTTCAAAGGTTTGTCTCTGTAGGCCGAATCATTTGTATAGGATACGTAGACTACCTAACGTTTGACTTGGTTCAACAAGCATGAAGTCATCTCTTCTATGTGTATACTCCCTTCTTTTTGGTGTAGATGACAGTGACAAGATGACACATCCAAAGCAATGACCGTCCTCAAGTGATGTGTGAATGGTGAAGATTCAGAGAGAGACAGCTGCAACTGTTGCTCTCAGCTTTCACTACAATTGCCTCTTATAGCCTCACAATAGTTTAATACACAGAGCTAACTGTCATTCAGACCAGTCAAGAGGGTAGCATCTTCCTTAACTTTTGCAAGTGTCAGCTCTCAATATACATTGTGTTTCTTCTCTCTCAGAGCAGAAAAATATTTATGTGCTATGAAAAGACATCTGAGCCTGGGAGATGTCATGTAACAGCTCTGTCTTTCAACTAAGACTTCCTGTGACATACAAGTGCAATAATCTGTGCCAGGTCACTTTTGTTTTGCAGGCTTCTTTGAGAGATATAAACAAAAGGAATAACAATAAGAGAGACACCTCTCAGTGTGACTCCTTCTGCATAAATCATGGAAGTTACCAGATGCCTCATTTAGGCTGCCCAACAAAGTATTAGCCCTCTTCATTGGTTGTATTTGAGTGAAGGTGTTGGATTAAAGTTTGCTCCAGCTTTATGAATTCTGACTATTTGGAAAACAAGTTTTGTCAAAGAATATGTGATTTTCAGCAAGATGGAATATGAAGGCTTTTATACTTTGACAAGTCTGTAGGTTTCACCGTCCTATACTGAGCTTACTACTAAATAGGAAAGCTTAACATGAGATGGCTTAAAAGGCAATAAATCTCACCCCAAACAGTACAAATTCTCCCATATTAACAAAAGCCTTTCCCAGTTTTATGAAGACCACAGGTGTGATTAGTGCACCTCCTTACCTTTCAAGCAGGTGTCAATATTTATGCCTCTTTTGACTACATACCCTTACACTTGTTTTATATAACAGTGACATAGATCATCCAAATTATTTCACTTTATTGATGAGCCTAATTTGAAGTTACCTCTCCATTGTTGATTGGTAACAACATATACATATTCATATTGCAAGACAAACAAATTGTTTCATGCCCTCACTTTTTACACAATAAGTCAAAGGGACATTTTCATTGATTCAGTATTAAGTGAGAAAAATTACAAACTAAAATCCCATTGAATTTTGTCATGTAAAATGTATGGTAATTCCAATTCCAATGCTTTAGTTGATGTTTCATTGAATATTTATAATTTGCGTTTGTTTTGATCGTATTTATGAATAGTAAATAGCATACAGTTTTTATGCAAATGGATGAAGAATTCCTGTGAAAGTTCTCCGATGTTGGTAGTTTGAGTGCAGCCAATATCGGTGGAGTAATACTCGTCCACCAGGTGGGCAATATACCTCCGGGCAGCCTTCTCTACCAGCTGTTTTGTTAGGGTGCTGCACCCGGACGAAAACTGCTGAGGTTGCTCAGCACCCAGACAAAAAGTTGATCCACCCGGACAGAAATTAGCAATTCAAAACCTTATAACAGAACAAATAGTTATAATTTCAGTGTGAACATTGCATAATAATAATCAGAAATGTACTTAGTCATCAA
This sequence comes from Holothuria leucospilota, assembly GCA_029531755.1. NCBI lineage: Eukaryota > Metazoa > Echinodermata > Holothuroidea > Aspidochirotida > Holothuriidae > Holothuria > Holothuria leucospilota. Next base: position 23,394,581 of record CM055963.1, on the reverse strand, counting down.
AGGCCTTAACTAAATTTATCATCTATTTTAGCAAAAATTTTTCAAAGAGAGCACCCCTCTCTTTATAGACAGTGGTCACTATTAACCTTTAACCTTTGGAGCACCCGGACAAAAATTAAATCAGTGGAGAACACTGCTCCCAGGTAAAGCAACAGCAGCCTGTGTTGAGTTTGTATTGAAAGTGCTCTGCAGGAAAGGAAATATCTAGGCCTAGGTGAACAGAAAGGTTGCTGTTTATGCCAAACAAAGTGAAGATTTAGAATTTTAATTACTTAATGCCGATACTGTCTAAACAGGTCACATATTTGCCTTCCATTCGCTTCCTTGTTTGTCCTATTGAGTGCTCGAAGAGCCTTTCTTTACAATTGTGGCCAGTCTGGTTTCAGGAAGAGCGTGCAGTGTTATGCCTCAATTTGTTACTGTGGAGATTTGTTAGGGGCCACCCCTATCAAGTTACACAATGTATCAGGTGCTTTGTGTCCGTATTCTGTTATGATTAATAAATGGATGGTTTTAAACATAAATACGTCCTTACCCACATGCTTGTGTTATTGTGAAGTAATATAATACCCTATTCTGACCAACATGCTTTTGTTTTTGTGAAGGAATATAGGAATATAATACACTCTCATGTTTATAATTTGGTTTTCATTTCGTTGCAAAAGCTTTTCAAGGATGTGCTCATGATAGCTCTCATGTTTCATTGTCTTGGTCCTTGAACTTCCTGTATGCTAAATAAAAACTCCAGTTCCCAGGTTTCAGTTCTATCATATAGTGTTTCAAGTAGATTAATGATCAGCGATTTTAACAAATTATAAAAAACTCATTTTGGACAGAGCAGTTCTAGCACTGAATACAATGTAGCAGGTTTCTTTTAATACTTTTAAGAGGCAATTGTAGTTTTCTCAGCATCCCGCACATTAAAGGGAAATATTGTGTTGAAAATGCACCAGTATGGCTTACAAAGAAAATAGCTTTAACCATTGTTAAACCATTCAGTCTCACCAATAAACTCCAGCAACAGCTTTGTCTCCTCAAAGTATTATGCATCATTTGAATTTTTGAAAATTTGGGCCAACAAATTTTCCTTGAGCAGCAAGTAACTGAATTTCTTTGTGTGAGAACCTTATTTCTTGAAAAGAAAGCTATGGTACTCATGCCTTATTTTGAGTTATTTATGAGTTATTTATCATTCTGTAGCTATAAATATTGGTTTTAAAAAATTTGAAAACTTCCAAGAAATTATCATTGTTGGAATTAGAGTTAGATGAGGTTTTACAGCTCAGTTACTAACCAATGGTTTAAGTCAGGCTGGCCACGGCCTTTTTTCCAGTTGTGGCTCACTGGCTTGTTTTCCCTACTCCATTGCCTATGCTGAGTACCAAGCACAGTGGCAGTAAGTTCCATTTTTAAAGTCTTTGGTAAGACCCGGCCAGGAGTCGAACCCCAGAATCAGTGTTTGAGTGTCTTTGCATACTGTGTGGGAGAGTAGTAGTGAGCACAAGACTGTGTGGGAGAGTAGTAGTGAGTACAAGCTGGCACACTCTCACCCTGGTACACTTGACTATATTCATACTTGTAAGTATAGATTTGTGCTCATACTAGCACTTAACTCATTTTGAAAGTTACACACTTCACACATTTAAACTGCATAGGCTTATGAAGAAATGTGTAATCATTCTCCACTGGTCACTACATTTGTGCTCACAGCAGTCCCTTCATGTTGCTCATTATGTTGTACTCACACTTCCAGCCTGCTGTATTCAATTGTTACATAAACCATGGAGCTGTTATGGACCTTATGCATAAATAGTGAGTTTATTTCGTTTAGCACCATACTGTAGCTGTATTATCTGTCTATCTGGCTTGGTTTACCCACTTTATCTCCATTATTAAAGGGGTGGGAGTACCAGTGTGAAACCGCAGAACTCCCGGTGTAAATATGTACTAATCTGTTTCACTGCAGTGTGATCCAGGATGATGTAAGCCCTCGAGTAGGAGAACCATCCCATATGCTGTACAATCAGGCAAAGTTACAGGCACAAAGATAAACTGTACAGTTTTGGGGTCAAGAAAGTGCTGGTTCCTTCGGTCTTGATTTTCTAAAGAAAGTACCCACCAGCAGAATGTATCAGAACATGGTTTGGCAATATTGAATTTCTTGTGTTCAGAGAACACTGTCGGTGTGCATATAGTATACGCTCTAAAATATAGGCCTGTAGAAAGAAACCCTGCAGCACTGGCAAGCCCATCTCAATGAATCTCTGTATAGTAATTGTTGTGTCTTAAGATTAGTTTCTATGTAGAAATTGCTGGATGTAAAAAAGGGTGTGAGGACTTGCAACAGTGTAATGAATATGAATAGTAATCACTTTAGTCATGACTTGAACTGGATCATGTACCCAGTAATCTCAGCTGGGAGCATCGGAATTGGAAATGAAACATCAACTGGGTGTGAAACATTTGTTTGTAGTTGTATTGAAGTAAAAGGGAATTGCAGCAAACAGCAAAAGCCTTGCTAATTTTGACAAAAATTTGGGTTTTAAAGAAGTTTTGTTTTGGTCAAAGTGCTTTGACTTTGCATATGATTTATCTTCAGAGCTAGGGTTTCTGTTGAAGTTGATCAGAAGATAATCATTAAAATACTGAAGAGAATCTTAGACTATGCTTGATTGTGATCATTGTAGGTTATTGCATCTCTTTACCATGAAGCTGCATCTAACGGGCATTGCTGCATTGTTGAGTGAGGGTTACTTTAGTACTGTGCTCTTAATTCATCCAGCCATGCCAGTGATGAAGCGACAGATCGTAAAGCTAGTTATGCAGGCTATAATCAGATATTGTATTAAAACGTGTCTGCATGGCTCATGCTAGTGTAGGCTATCTTGTAGTTACATTGCAAAATATTACAACACAGTAAATATGAATTAAAGGACATCTTTTCTTTTAATCATTTACAATGTCCCAAGTTTGCTTTAGTAGTCTAATGCTTCCTATGCCTTGCCTGTACATACAGTGTACACTATACCGTACATGTGCTATCTGCATGTAGAACAGTCATGTCTACAGTTTCTGTTATGTTCTCGATGATATGTTGAGGTATAAAGAAAGGTCTATGTGGTCCCACTGTTTTAAACTTAACAGTGGGATATCTTGGTTGTTTTGATATTTAATGACAATTTTGATGTAACGCTTGATTGTTTGATTGATCAATCCATGCAAGAAAGGCTTGGATGTTCTTTGTTAAACATTTAAAGGAATTTTGGAGAGATTTGGAGCACGGTTGCTCTTTATTATAAAGACAGAGTTGAAATGTGTAGCACCAACCTCATACTATACTGTAGTCTGCAAAATGCAGTTTATTCCTTAAATCATCCCCATCTACAGTACACCCCATGGTTTGTTATGTCAGTATTGTATTCAGGTAACAGCAGTTCTACATGTGTGCATTTAATAAATTGTTGGTGCTTAATATCTCAGTTCTCAGAAGAACTAAGAAAAAAAAAGTATAATTTACTTTGGCTTTGCCAGTTATTAATTTATAATCTTGGCATGGGATGCACAGTGCTCTTGACCACTGACTCTAAAAATTGTTAAGCTTTCCTGTATATGTTGCAGCAGTATGATCAGTTGAACTAGTTGATTCACATGAACTGGTTTGTTTGAGGAAACGAATGACTAGCTTTGCTCCCAAAAGGATTGCCACTGTTGAGGCTCTGAATAAATTAAAAGAATTAGTGCGCAATATTGATAGGCATGTCTGCTGAAAACAACGTGTGAACTTGAGATTTTCCAGCCTGTGCACGCAACACAAATCGTCAAACTTTTGCGAGAAGTTTTCCAAGCACACTGTAATTATTGTTGTTGATATGTAAACATTTCTTGTGACCATTATAGTTCAAGCACTTCTGAAAAAAAAAAAATCACACTTAATGATACTTTTAGTGACGATGGCTTCTGGATCAGGGGACAGCTGTCATAAGCAATGTAATAAATTTGGTCTGTATGTTTAGAAACTCAATTATCAATCCTCAGGAAATGCTCTGAGCACTTCAGAATTCAGAGAGCAGATGACAGATGTACTAAAATGCCTTTGTGAGGCTGATATTGTTCTGTTGAGTACCACGAGCAAAACATCAACTTCTTTGGTAACAGTGTTTTAGTGATGTCATATCCTCATTGGCATCTGTTTATAATGGTGACATTATGTTACCTGGGAATACTGATTTAATTACAGTACAGTATTGCCATATATATAAAAGTATTGCATATTGTCACCACTGTGATATAAGTTTCATGCTGATTTTAAAGGCAGACTTGCTTTATGTAGGCCCAATCATACTTACATTTAGCAAGCTTGCTGGTGCTCGTACTCATGAGAATTGAATTTTACTGCCAACTCATAAAGATTATAAAGGTTTAGTTGCTAGTTCTAGCAAAGTTTTGTACTTATGCTTGTGAAAAGGATGCGGACGGTACTTGTGCTCATTCATCCAGCCAGAGAAATGCACCTGTATTCATACTAACAACATTGTACTTGCTTTTCATGTCTGGTTAGAGACAACATGTCTATCTCGCTCCTCGTTACCTCCTATTTACATATGTAATTCCCCAACTCCTGCAAGTATTATCTGGCATAAATTATTAGCACTGTGGTGGCGCCCTTCCACTACTAGAGGGCAGCATGATAGTACCACTCTTCCTCTCATCTTGCCCTGCTTCAAGCAAGATGTGTTTTTGCAACTGTCTGGCAATTTGAGAGTTTTTCATCTCCCTCTGGAGGATTTCTATACTGTAGCTCTCAGAACAGCTGTAGGTAGTATAGTTAAGTTTGTGTGTAGTGTGTTGCCCAGTTCTAAAGATACGGTTTTGTGTTAATGGTTCCTGTTTTACTTGGTTGGTTTGTAATGCTGAATCATGAATGAATGTACCAACCGTCAATTTATATTGGTGCAAAACCTTTTCTTCATAATACAGTAGATCATATCAAGCTGCTCTTAGTAATGTGTACATTTTGGGATAACTGTAGTGTTATTCTAATGATACTTGCATTTTAGTATATTTAGTTTTCAGCATACTTTTCAGAAATGGAAATAATTGCCCCCTTCCCAGGAAGCAAGTAAAATTTCTCCCAGTTGTATATTTTGTAATTTTATCATTCATGTTCGAAAAGTCAGTTATCTCTAAATCCCCAAATTTCCCTGGAAAGAACTTGCTAGTCTTGCAAGTTTTACCACCCCATTCCTCAGGCAGTGGGTTTTAAATTGCCAGAGACCATTCTTTTCTTCAAGTGTACAACTATTCAGTGTGTGAAAATTTGTTTAAGGGGGGATGCATGGAGTAACCCATTTATTGTACTGTGATTATTTCGTTGGTCCTTAAGTGATTGGTTATGCAGAGCTTAAGACTAGGAAGTCTTGAGCATGCATTATGATGGATGATGTGGCCAAGTTTCAAAAATATTTGCCAGTTGGAATGCAAAAAAAAAAAAGAAAAAAAAAAAAATGATGTCCTGCATCTGTACATTATATGTGCTTATCTACCATATGTATTGTAGCTGAGTGCCTTTACATTAATGCTGGAAAATATTGTTTCCTCATAATTGCCAAGCTGCTGTCATACTTACCTAGTTTGATCACAGGATTTAATTTCCATTTAATTTTTCTTAGGCACATCAGAACGAGTTGCACTTTTAACCGGAACAGTAGAAGCCCTCAACTCAGTCGCACATTTCATCATTGAGAAAGTGAGGGAATCACCGCAGCTGGGTCTCAAAGCTGGCGTGGAAAATATCACTACACCAGAACGAGCCAGACAGGTAAGTACCCTAAATACGCCTGATGATTAAAGATTGCGATAAACTTTCTCCGTTTAATGTGACAATACTGATGTGTGGAGTGTGGGATTGCCAGTCTGCCGTTGGTGATTAGCGGTGATTAGGCTGCCAGGGTATACCTTTAGTGTCTTACCGCATCATCAACATAATCATCAGCTCGGTAGAAACTGTATAATAATGAATCTGGGAGATTGCAAGCGGATGTAGTCTCAGTTATTCATTAGCTTAAATGGTGACAAATCACTCAAGAAAAATCTGCATTGCAATAGATGGGACTGGAGCAAGTGTATGTCTCATATCCACTCTACACATTATTCCTTGATGATGCAAAATTTGGTGGAAGTTGAATTCAAGAATAAATGGGTATGAGAGGTATTAAAAATGTGTTCAGGAATATTGGTGTGTTTTTTGGAAAGAAAGAAGACAGGCAAGGTATTAACACGTTTGTGAACCAAATATTTTGGTCATTGTGATGTGTCGGCTTGTCATTGGTATTGTAGTTACAAGATTTAGTCTTGAACATAAACCTTTCAAAGGTGCTTTTATCCCTTTAAGTCTGACTCTTTAATGACGCCAAAAAAAAAAAACAAACAAACGGGAGGGGGGAGAGACCAAATTTGCACTAAGGGTTAGCATTTTACCCTGTACTTATGTTAGAAACTTTTGAGCTTTCTTGTGCTATTATTTTACTTCCCATGAGTTCAAGCAACAAAATTCAGGAGACAGTTTTACACTAATGTCCAGTCTAGATTAGTATATATTGTGGTTATCAGTAGACAGTATCTGCAGCAGTGCAGTATACCATTTCAACCAGGACAGTACAAATACATGAATCTGTTCTCCCTTCTTTTATTGTAAGTTACAGAAATCCTGCGGTTTATGTGGTTAACCCCTAGTAGTGATTGACCTATTCCATCCAAGGAGTTTGTAAGGGACAACTCCCTGTTCCAACAAGTGCATGCAAGACCCCTGTGCCCCACACCTGGTGTGCAGTAGGGGGTATTTGTCTGAGGTGTGGTCACTGTCACCTGTAAGTGGTGACATTTGTTCCAGAAGTTGACCACAGTGAAAACCTGTTTTTGTCATTAATTACATGACTGAGTGAGTCAGTTTTTTTGGAGAGACCCAAAAAGGTGCAAAAATGTAAAATGCTGTCACCTTCATAGGCTAGTAATCTTGAACTTAAGAGTTAACTATTTTCTTTGGAAATTAACTCATGGCATAAATTTACCCACTGCATAAAGTGCGTGGTAACTGTATGGAGGGATCAACTACTGTATTCTATTCTATTCTATTTCATGCCTCCTTACCTCCTATTTACGTATGGGGATTGCATGCTGTAGTTAAATACTTTTTGTAATTTGTACATTAAGGCTGGTTTGTACTTTCAAATTTTCCTGCGCTATAAAGCTATAAGAACCGTACATGGTCCCTCACTCTGCTGGGGCAATCATGGACATAGCTCAAAGATGAACAAACATTTTTCAACTTTCATAGCTTTATAGCGCTATACTGAAGTATGAATCGGCCTTTACTGTATAGTACAGTATTACTCTAATTTGTATTCCAGCAACATGTATGAGAAGTCTGTAGTAATGAGGTTGAGAAGAGATTGATAGAGTAACAGTGACTCTAATAATATGTACAGAGTATTAATGAATAATTAATGTACTTGCTGTTCGTTAATGAGAGATAATGAAAGCCAGTGAAGACTAGCAAGCATTTTCACTTTCTTGGAAATATTTCTGTAGAGCTGTGGAGAAAAGTCAAAGGTCAGTGGAGGAATATCTGCTTTACATAGTTTAAATTAAGCTTAAAATCTTCTGATTAAGTAAAGAAAAATGAGATATTGAGCAGGAATGAGTGATGCAGTGTATACAGAGGGCAGCAGTTAAATATGCAATCAAACCATTAATTTTGGGACTAAAATCTTTGCATCAGGGGAGATGAAAAATCTGTGTACATGATCACAGATGAGATAACACTACAGTACCACTGAAGAAGTATCGAGGGTTTCAGTCGTCTTTTCAAACTATTTCCAGTTGATAGTACAATTAACATCTGGATTGAAAGTTGGTCAGTTAGCAAGTTCTGCACTCTTTTAGTGTGAGTGTAAAGTGATTGCCTGTGTAACCTTTCTCGTGATGACAATGTAGTTTGCATTAATGTACAACGTGGACTGATTTTACGTTATAGAGTATGTATTGCGGGTAAATAAATATTTCTAGATCCAAAACGCGGGTGATGTGACATCAGCTAGTTACGAACTGGTAGCATGCACAAAGAAATTCAGCTCCTCAGTGTACTGTGCAGGTCAACTAGTGAAGTATGTATGGGGTACATTTGTTGGCTAAAGAGCTATCAACATATCAACTGTGACTGCAGAACGTCGTGGAAAATGTGTGTGATCACCGCACCTTGCTCACAATTTTGAGGAGGATTTAAAGAGCGACGTACTTACAGGATTCACAGTATCGCACTGCTAATGCAAACCCCAATGTCCCCGAAAAATTTGGTTTCCGACAGACAACCTTACACACCTGTTTTTGCAATATGTGGTAGTCCTGAAGAATTTCTTGTCCTCTCGTGCAAAAGGACAATATTGAACTCTGTTGGCTGTAAAGAATCCAGCATAATACAGTAATTTCCAGGACAATTTGAGAGCAGGGTTTACTTGTGCTGTAAAACTTACTATGAGCAGAACTGTGGTTTTGGTGGTGGATGTGTTGTACAAAATCATTGCAGAATTTACACATTCCCAAGACACTCTGAAGAGGCTTACTTGTAATTGAAGTGTTTTTAAATGAGGCTTCTCAAAGACAGTACTGAATATAATAGACCTGCATGGTGGACTTTACAGTCTGGCAGTGCCAAGTTTGTGACTAATTTATGCTAAGGCTCATTTTATGATGTTAAAATGCAGTAAACTAAAGTGTAAACCAGTCAAGCAATGGAGAGAGGCATTAATGTCCCATTATGCAGTTTATTACAAGATTAGTATTTATGAAGAATTGTCTTGTAAACTGTGCTGCAGGTTGTTCTAAAAGTGATAAGTCTTAATTTACTTCACAGATGATGCTCTATGAATAAACAGGAAATGTGGAGTATGAAAGATATAATACAGGGATACAATAAGTATTAAAGTGTGTACAGTAGCTCAATGTATAACTACTACTGTACACATGTTGGATAGACCTGAATGCTTGAGTGCATGCATTAGGCTAGAAGAGCCTAAGCTACTGTACTGTACTACATAGTGCTTCAAGAAGTACAGTATATAATCTAAAACTACTCAGAACACAGATGCTCAGGAGAAGTGGTAATATGATAATGTATAGAATGAAAAAAAAGTGAAATACAGAGCAAAGAAACTTCAAGATGTCTGTGAAATCAGACACCACGTTTCATAGGGAGGGCATTTTAAACGAGTGGAGAATAATGGCGGGCAGGTGGGTAAACTTCTAGCCAATCTTGTAGTATCCAGCAGATTGGGGGCTCCAGGTAGCTCACTAAAAAGAAAAATGCTGCTGCCAAAAGGAGGTAAAAGAATGATAGAATACTGCATATATACTGTAGATATAGCTAGGGGCTAGTACAGTTGCTCAAGAATACCCACACTAGTAAGATGTGGGGAATTAATGGAACGACACCACAGAAATATTTTTACATATCAGTTAAAGCAAAAACATCTTGACTAAAGCAGAATCTATACCAAGAGCTGGAGGAAATTTCTCAGGAAGCAAGCCAAATTATCCAAAATGTTTTACATGCTAATCATGACATACACTAACCTTAATTACCTACCAGTTGTTAGAATGTCCTTCCATACACCTAACTTTCCCAGCAAGGAGCTTCCTGCTCTATATTCTTGATTTTTCTCCACCCATGACCTCTAGATTTTCAGTCACAAGGATGAACAGTTCAGGTGACAGAGCCTACAGTAGCAGACCTGAAATTCCTTCTCAGTGTGCTTACCCAGGGGCGTATCCAGGAATTTTAAATAGAGGGGGCGCAAGGTTTGATTGATCGCTGTCCTGGGGTAGAGTATAAGGTACACCCCTCCCCTTTGGAAATTTTTGCTTTGGAAGAGGGATGAGATGCATAATGGTGCTATGTTTGACACATTTTGAAGCATTTTCTTTTTTTTCATGCATGACGGCCAGTATGGGAGGCACACCCCTGTTGCACCCCGCCTGTATCTGCCACTGTTACTTTTAAATGCCTTCTTTACACATGGGCGGTAGGTTAACTGAACCGAAAGAAATGAGGTAGAGTAGCTACTTAACAGGATATACTTGTGAGGTAACATGTGTTGTGTAATTTGATGGCCTACTGTAGGTGATATGACCTTCAGCCTTGGGGTTTAGTTTAATATCTAGTTTATTTAAACAATCAAATACATTTCATTAACTTTAAATAAATGGAATAATTACATACATGGAGTAACTGGAAAGGAATTTAGAGGAATTATTTCAGACTTGTTTTCTATGATGGTTGTACTTCATAAGTAATAAAGTGCATAATTTTAAATGTCTGGCATGAAGTTTGCTGGCGGTAGGTTGACCTGTTTATGGTGTGACTTTTGCCGCTAATGACTGGGAAAAAGAAACATTAGAACATTTTGATGTAATCATGTGTAGAACAGTCATACGGATACATCTTTTGCAGTTCCCTCAGGAAAACAGTCGATATCATACCACCATCTGCTATGTTGGTCTTAATATATTAAATTACTGTCTGGGATATCACTTGAGCTGGAGTCTCTGTGAGTGTCTTCATAAATCTGAAAATGAAACATACTCAGAAGTTGGGATTCCTATGGACAGTACGCTCACCACGTATTAGAAAAACATCTGTGATGATGCTTAGTTGTATGAAGCAGTATTTATGTGCTTTCTTTAATTGCAAGGACAAAGAGGGTCATAAACTTTCCTGGACTCTGGTTGCACAGCATGACAGGTTCCTTTACATCCAAGCAGATATAATGTAAAAAAAAATATGAAGATAAAATACTGTATGACAAAAAAAGTTGATGAATGTGATAAGAAATGGTTCTGTCATAATTTATTATCTGTATGACTGGGCACAGACATGCTTAATGCAGAGAGACCTCATTCAGAAAATTTGATAGAGAAATTGACGCAAGGCATTGTGTGTCCTGTGTTGTATTTAATTCCGTCCAAAAGGAGATGAATTTGAAGTATTGAAAGTTGCTAGTACTTGAGAACCACAGTACCAGGAAATTAAAGTGATATTTTTTCCGAGTCCGACAATATGCTTCATATTTGAACCAGTTTTAGTACAATTTTTACCTTTAAACCTGAAGGTCATTTTTAAAAACATTGTTGTCAATATACTCAAAACAATCAATTTTTTTATTTTTTTTATTTTTTACTTTGTGTGTGTATGTGAGAAAAGTGATCTTTTTTTTTTTTGAAGTTCTACAATCCTTGGACTTGTATGCTGTACATAGGTTGTTGTCCTTTTGTTGAAGCAGCTATACTGATCTCCACATTTTTGCCCTGTTTTACTCTTTCATTAACACTCCTGGTACAAAATTCACAAATCTTTGTGAAAATTACTTTGGTGGTCTAGTTTCAAGTGAGACTGTATTGGTTACACTAAAGTGAGTAATGCCTTTTACTCTTATATATCTTACAACACAGAGATATTTTCAGATCTAAGATAGATACTGTGTTTGACTTAAATGGAGGGAGAAAAAATGAGGGAACCTATTTTCACACATAAAGCCATTGATGAAAGATAAGACCCCAATTGTATCTAGAAAAGCTTTATTTTTGTTAGAATAATTTAAGGCTGGAAGCTACTCAACATAAGCCTTAGTCTGGATTAAAAGCCTTGTGCAAATCTTGGTCTGTTAATAGCTTTGCACTTTGCAAATCTTGAAGAAGTTGAATGCTCTCTGTTTTCCCAGACCCTGCAAAAGCAGTGTTAAAGGCAAGAACATAGGCTTTTGATGGAAATGGTAAATCAGGTTGGGAAGGAGGGGAGGGGGGGGCTGGGATTGGGCTGCTTCCATGAAAATTGTGGATATTGAAAGGAAATCAATTGTTTTTTGTACATGAAAAGAGGGTAGATTTTCCTGCTTCCTAGGAGTTTAGCTTTTTCAGTCCTTTTCCAAAGTTGGTATTATTGGCAATTAAAATGGCAAGAACTCAGTCAAGATAGCATGTTCAAAGTGTTTAATACAGTATTGCATGTGCATACTAAAGGATACACTTATGTATGTCAAACTCATGGCTTATAAGCATGATGTCTGACTGACAAGGCAAGCATTCTGTCAATCTCAAAACTGGAATAGATAATTGCTTTGTGAGATCTAAGTGTAAATTAATGATAGTAATGTAGAAGACTTGTTTGAGAAAAGTTTACACATGTGTAGTCTTTACATTAGAAGGTCATCTTGAACAAAACCTCCTCTGCTTGAAAATTTGTGTCTGGGCACATCTACTTGAGATGAATTCAACTTGAACTTTTCTGAAGGGCTTTACTTTCTGCTTCAAGAATAGGTCAACATCATAGCAACCACATCAAGACTTTCAACAAATTAGGAACAGTCTGGGAATTTGTTTACTTTTAAAAGATAAGATGGATGGTGTAGGATGTGGAGGCTTAATATTTCTTAGACTGGAGGTGAGACTTGAAGACTTGACATCTCTTGCTGAACTGTACTGAGGTATCAGACCACTATTTCAGAGATCATGGTGGCCTACTGCTTAAAGTATTAGACTTGTGATCCAAGGATTTCTGGTTTGACTACTGTCTGCATGAATACATTGTGTCCTTGGGCAAGGTGCTTTATCTCAATTGCATCTCCCCACCCAGGGGTTAAATGGGTACCTGTGATGTAAACTGCCTTCGGGTGCATCATTAGCACAGCTGCCACACTTGAGGGATTGTCTCTGGGACCATTTGTCATTGAGCAGGGGTGATATTGTGCTGGGCCTTTGATAAGGATTGCCTAGATATTGGTGCATTAGAAGTGCAAATATTGTTATTACTGTTGCTACTTATGGGCAGGCATCTCTCCTAGTTGACTCTTGTTTACTTATGCATTTCTTTAATTGTCTGTATTTACTATGTGTGAACCACACAAGAGGGTGCTGTTTATATCATCCATAAACCGCTTCTACATATGTGACGCAATACAACCCAATAAAATGTCACCAGGTCTTTTACTCTGCAGACGATATATTCATCATCTTTCAATGACATTCCAGTGCACGGTTATTCATGTGATCCATAAGGCAGTTCTACCTCACAGTTGATCATACAAAAAATCGCTTTGCGACAAGTGGGTAAAAATTCAAATTTTTTCAATTTATTTTTATCATGTCGCATCACGTCATGCCTAGTGTGAAAGGGTCGCACCAAGCATATCGTAAATTTAGGGCCTTTGCCTCTTCTCCAGTAGTGTTAATGAAGCAGTTTTTATCTGCCAGAGTATAACTTAGCAGGGTTAATGATTAGTCCTTTTGGGACATGAATATAATTTCACATCATACCTTGTGTTTACTTATTCCACCCCTTCTTTCCCTCACCAAAGATGCCTCCCCTGCCCCCTCCTCTGCACTTGCAATATCATTCTCACCATCGATGAACAGATAAAGAGAAAGGCTTATAAGGGTCCTTCGTCATGTGAGAAAGTCACACTAAATTGTTTATCCAACTGGTTTTTGAGTACAGTGCAATCATCTATGTGGTAGGGACTGCATGAACACTATATGTATATTAACTTTTCTGTATTACTCATACTGAGTCTCCAGCCACGTAGATAAGTCCAACACCAAAAGCGATAATTAACAAGAAAGGAAAATATCCTAAAAACACCTTAAAAGGCCTCAAAGCATGCCAAACTACCTATGTCAAGACATGTCCGCATTCCTGCATTGTACATATCAAACACAACATGTCCAGTGTGTACTTAGTCAACATCTTACACCTGTTGTGTACGTACACTTCCGTAATGCTCAACCTAATGGAGAAATATTAGTACCTCCCATGAAATTACGCAGAAGAATCCCGAGTTGGTTTGTACGGAGGTGGGAGTATTGTTTCTAATGGCACAAATTGATTGTGAACTTTAGAGACTGGGAATGCTCATTACCACAGATAGGATCGCACCATACCTTATAAACAATGGTTTATACGCCAAAAAAAGGGGAGGGGAGTACTTGCAGTTTGTGTTTATAATAAAATTTGAAATATTACCAGCATCAAGCAAGATCTTTCTTATCTTAGACACAAGTTGATTGATTTTGTTTACTGAACAAGTCTCAAATTTCAGGTTGGCTGAGAGACTTGGAGTGAAACAGTGAAGTGAGGTAGAGAACAACAGTTACTTGTCGTTAGCATTGTAGACGAAAATGTTATAATGATGCATAGTGTAGGGTATGGAAAATTGACAGTGCCCTCACCTGGCATATTGGGGATTCAGTTAATCATTGTAGAGTGTGCATATTCCTTTGCAAAGAACTGCTTGATTTATCTGTTTATCTTTCAGCTACAGATTTCTTTCTAACATTTTGAAGGTCAGATTTACTATTTTGAAAAGCTTACTGAAAATATTCAAGAGGTTTCAAGCCCAGGAAGATGTTCCAGAAAATATAGCAGTTTTCAGCAGTAGATTCACTCATTTACATTGTTAACTGCAGCTTCTGCTTGTGAACTTGGAATTCTGCCATCTTGGCTTTGGTTAAACAAAACATTGTGCCTGTACTGAACATGCCACAACATGAGTTACATAGGTATGGCTCATGTTTGGAGGGCTTTTGAAGACACTAAATGTGGGTGGCATTGCTAAACCTGAAAGGTGGGGGGGGGGGGGGTAATACAAAAGCCTGTCCCCCAACCTGCCCACAACGTTCTTCAACCCCCACTGCAAAATCCAAGAATAAGAGAAAAGATACAAGTATATATGAAGCCCCCTTCCATGAAATGGTGGAGCTCCCAGAAGCACCCCTCCCACATATTTTCCTGGCTATGCTAATCCTAAACCCTAAGGTGTACAATAACTACTGTGCTTTCATCTTACCTATTTTTAGTCTGCACATAATTACAAGAGTTGAAGGTAGGACTGCTATTACTGTATGTTTTATTACCTCCCAGATATAGAGAAATGTCACACAGTTTTATGTTTGAAAGCACTCATAGTTGCAAATTACAATCATTATGGGGGGGCTCTTTCATTATTTGAATTTTAATATTCACTATCAAATAAGATCTTGTCCTTTTGCATTTTATTTAAAGGTTGTGTGACATGAAAATAACATAGTTGGATATTTGATGTTAAAGCATTAAAAATCCAGAAAATAGCCACAATTCCCAATAAAATCCATCAAACATTGACCATTTTACAGGTAAATTTCTATTTCACACTTGTATCATGAATAGACATGAGCTAAATATGCAAATATGTGACATCGAAAGAGGGACATACCATATATGGCACATGTTAGCCTTTGTTTTTTTAACCTTAATTTCAAGGACACTGGTAGCATTGTTATTCCCCGAGGGGTTTATAATAAAAGTTAAAATTTTTTCCCCGAAAAGTATTGATATCACTCACCAAACTTTAATCTGTGTGATCAGTAATTAAGAGATAATTTATACTGTATAGGGTTAACAAAAGAAATCTTCACACTGTGCAACACTCCACATCATTATTTTTGCATAGGCAATTAGCTACTTCAGAAACCATCAAACTTTGAAGACATATATTTTGAGAACAGTAAAAGATATTGAAATAATTCCAACGGATCTTTGATTAGAGGACTTAATTCTTTAACTGACAAGTGAAACAGCTCTTTTTGGTGGCATGTCACACAACCTTTAAGAGCTGTGCATGATAGTGATCACATACTTGTACAGCTGCTTTGGCACTCTTGCCCATGCTCATGAGTGAGAATGGATTGTACTTTTACTCATACTCACATATAATGAATGTTGGGCTTTGCTGTTAATGCAAATTTTTGTACTCATACTTCTCAGCCAGAGATGATGTGCCTGCACTTGCATTCTTCATGACATTGTACTCACAATTGCACTTTAGTGTACAGTCTTGTTATAAGTATAAGTACTTGCACATATGAGAATGGATTTGAACATGAAGGCATATTGAGATATTATAAACATATTGACATATTTTGGAAAGAAAAATTAAACTGCAAAAATTTTATACTCGTACTCATGAAAGAGTAGGTGTACTTAGTGTTACCTCACACCAAAGGCACTAAACTAGTATGGTACATTCACTCTGCAGAAATCTTTGTAAGCTTTTTAGATGCATTCTATTAGGAGGAAGAAGCTGTTGTTTTTGGTGGAGATCAAGGTCATCTTCAGTCACTAGAGGTCAAACTCTGAAAACCTTATTAATATATTTCCAAGTAAGAAGCATAGATACTCTTCATACTTGGTTTGTAGTATGTAGATGCATTGTATGAAGAGGAAGTACCCTGCAGTTTTTGTTGGAGGAGGTGAGAGGTCATCCAGGGTTATCAGAGGTTGAACTCTGAAAACCATGTTCAACCATGATATCTCCAAATAAGGAGCATGGATACTCTTCATACTTAGCACGCAGTTGCAGTATTTGAAGAGGTAGGAGACTGCTTATTTTTTTTTTTTTTTTGAAGGGGTGGAGGTCAAAGGTCATCTGAGGCCACAGTATATTTTATGCTTAGAAGCTCAAAAACTTAAAGATGGCCTTTACTGTATGTACCATATTTAATACAAAAATGCTTTTTGTGTTTATTGTAAGGCCATATCAGGTCTCCACTCTGAAACCATGTTAGTATGATATCTCAAGGTAGGAATCATAGCAATTTCTCATACATGGTGTGTAGATGTATCGCATTGATCCAGAACATGAACATTTTAGAGCCTCTGTAGTAAGTATAAAAGCCTAGGTCTAGTGAAATGAATTCACCAAAACATTGCATTTTTGCTTTCTAGTTTTTAGACATGTCTCTCCTGAAGTTCTGTAGGTCTCTACTAATTTTGGATATATTATACTCCAACTTATAATTCTAGTGATCTGTTTGGGAGCTGTTTCATATCTGACACAGTTTTAATCAAGACCCAACATTTTATGTTGGACAAGGCCTGTAGTGCCCTCCAAGCACTCTGACTGTGTGATTTTTATTTCATAGATAAAAAGTGCAGATTTCCACTACTGCTGCATAACCATTGCTAATAACATTTGTGGTTCTCTGATTGCAATCATTTAAAGCCTCGTTTGCTTGAAGTAATAATTTTTTTAAGGGAAGGTGGGCAGTTCCTTTAATGTTTTATCTGATGGTGGAACTCATTAATGTGAAAATAATTCTGCTACTGTATTATGGTATTAGATATTCTGCAGGAGTTCCTTCACAAACTCTAACTGCAAACTGATGTACAATATGTTTTTGTTGATTTTTCACAATTTAAGTTAAATGTCGAAGTAAAACAAAAACAAAAAGTACACTCTGACCCAACTGTTTACCCATCGCTGTTGATGGATGCACCTTTCCTCCCCAACTATGTTGGCTGGCAGGTTCTAATTACAGTAAATGAGTATGATAAGGCTTTTAAAATGTAGTGGCTTCTTTCAGCTGGACATACTTGAGCAGTGCTTAATGAACGCATAATAACCTTAGAAAAGAACATGTGTATATCAAAACCTTGATTGTCTGAGGAAGTAGCTTAAATAGTTATTGTCCATTCCAGACTTGAAGCACCAAACTTTCCTTGTCAAGAACCTTTCCCACTGTCCCATTTCTGATTGGAATTGCCAGTCTTGCAGATAAACCATACAGATCACAATGGCTTGATTGGCCTTAGGCATTGTACCCCGGGACATACAAATATTATTAAAAGAGTACCAAGTTGTACAGTAGACTTGGGCTACTCCAGTAGTGTTGGGGTCACATACCAGTGGCCATATCTGAATGGAGTTGTAACTCCTAGGATGACGTCATAATTACTGACATAAGATTATGTATCTCAACAGCTATAAATTATCAATTGTTGTATAATACCTTATTAATTCCTCTACAGCTGATGGGAGGATTGGTGGTCTCATGCCATGGGTTATTTAGCACTACAGTATCAGACGGTCCTGTGTTATCCATCATGGGTTTAGTTTAGAATAATTAACACACGGTGTTGGCCCTATGCACTTCTTGAATCAAATTTTGACCAAAATCTGGCCTGTTGAGGAAGTTAATTGTTATATAAAACAAATAATGAATGTTTTTCATTCATGTGATAGTATGATGAAGGTTCTATTCAACTTGGCTTTGCCTCATTGAATAGAACGTTTAGTCTTTCAACTTGTGAAATTATTCATACTATCACACTCATAAACATTCATTATTTGTATACTGTACTAGCCTACTAGTGAGTATTCATACACCACTTGGCTTACAGTATAGACTTCTCAATGGATAAGATGCCCATCTACCAGTGTGTAGAGTCAAAGTGGCCACCAAAGAGGAATCTTGTGATTTGCATTCAGAAAAAATCAAACCAGCCAGTTTTGTTACAGTACTTCATGAAAACCTGCAAAACAACACATATGCAAATTCGAAGCTATGAATTCACTTTGCACACATATACTTACCCCATGCTAAGGTGGGGGATTTTTGTTGATATTTTTGGCAATAAGAACATTATTATTAAGTGTTATTATTGATATTAAAAAATTCTCAGGAGTGGGGATTCTAGGGAAAATGGAGTCATCAGTTGACTCCCAGGCAGGAGTAGCCTAACATTAACAAGTATGCAGTACCTAATGTGTGTATTTACTAATAGCCACTCTTTTTAGAGTTCTGGTGTAGGGCTGACAGTGACCAATAAATGGTCTCCATTCTGGATTGTGTTTTGTCTTGCTTGATATTGCTGGTAGGCTCCATGAATATATGTTGCAGCAGTGCATTTCTATCTGGTAAAGGGTCACATATCCAGTTCACAAGGACTTCACTCAGCCATTAATGCCTTTCTGTAGGATGGCCCTTTTGTATTGTCCTTCCTTTGAAGCTCAATAGAAGAAACTGAAAAAAAGAAAAAAGAAAAAAAAAAATTGTGGGGTGACTAAGCCACATGTTTGTGTAGCAGTTGGTTTCACACAAAAAATACTATTACAGTGTTATAAGGCAGTAGTGAATTAGAGGGGTTTGTTGATTGGGTGACAGATTAGTTCAAGGATTCTGTGAACTGTAACCACACAATTGCAGAGATTTGCTGGCTGGTTATTGTCCCTTTTATGATGTAAATGATGCTCAAATAGTTAGATTGTAGCCAGATTATGGCACTGATTTGTTAAATATACTATCCCAGCGATGCATGAAAAAAAGGTCAGATTTGAAGTATGCATTGCTGGCTTAATGGCTTTCATCACCTTGTTGAATAATTTCAGACATATAGATTTATCTTGTTAACTGAGTGTTGTTGACCACCAGAATCAACAGTCATTTTAATAGAGTATTTATGCCAGAAAGCAAGCTTTCTCCTCTGGAAGGAACTGTTTTTCTCTGACCCTGCTTTGAAATTTACAGAACCTTGCTGATTTTCCTGTACCTTTTTCATTTGATTAGGCTTGGAAACTGTTCTCGTTAGCAAATTGAGGAAAATTGGGTTCAGTTTTCAGAAAATTTTAAACACTTCTTTTCCTGGACGATATTAGAGGGAAATTCCTCCTCTGTGTTCCCAATAATAGCAAAATGAAATGTCATTTTCAACTTGTGCCATATCTTTCCCTGCAAAACTCAATTTTCTTATCCTTCTTTCATTTTACTGTCCTCCTTCACCCCTTCCCTTCTGCCACCTATAAATGGATACCACCATTTAGCCCTTCCCTCAAATATTTCTTATAAGATTTGAAACCTTCTGTTTTTCTTGTCTCAAAACTATCAGGGTTCATAGCTTCACAGTTTATAACATTTTCCATTGAGTGGGTCAATAGGATGCCATGATTGATTTTTGTGAGAGAAGTTAGACAACCTGGTACCAGAAAAGGTAGTTTTTGAGACAGATCCCTAAATTTAGCCAAAACTAGTCGATAAGTATCCTTTAGATTCAGGTTAAGTGGACAGGCAGAGAGGCATTACAATGAATTAGTGAAATAGAAGAGAGAATGTACTGTCAGGTGAGCACCCTGTAGTTCTTTACTTACTTTGCTTTGTCAGAAACAAGTTATCTTTGTAAAATCTC
The DNA here is from genome assembly GCA_029531755.1 of Holothuria leucospilota. Taxonomy (NCBI): domain Eukaryota; kingdom Metazoa; phylum Echinodermata; class Holothuroidea; order Aspidochirotida; family Holothuriidae; genus Holothuria; species Holothuria leucospilota. The sequence continues at coordinate 23,374,537 of CM055963.1, read as the reverse complement.
CGTAGATTAGAAGAAATGGGACAAAGGAGACAAAAATTGGGCAGGCCCATGAATAATGAATTTTATGAAGTAAGATGAAGAGCATGCAGTTTAAAGTGATGTTTAAAAATGTATGTCAGTCTCTAAACTGATCTTAGATGCAGATAAAGCAGTTGTTCCCACCTTATTTCAAAATGTCAGTTTGAAATCCTACAAATCTCTTGTTGAAGTCCCCTCAGGTATCTTTCATAAAGTTTTCAAATGTAAATTCAGCTTATTAAAGGTACTCAAAGGAGTCTGTAATTATGCTACAATAATGTAGCAATTCAGTGTGGTAATCAGGATAGTTGCTGTGATGGGCCGTGATAAGCAGTTCTGTTGGGAACTGCTCTTTAACGCCCATAACCAACTGTAGTATCAGGTTTGAACTGAATTTGAAGGAATTTGGAAATAAAATCTTTTTTGGGTATTTTGAAAGGGTTCACATATGGTACACCAAATTAGGGCCAGTTGATCAAGAATATGCCCCACTCTTTTTATCAAGTGAAAGTTTCTCTATCTGCACACTGTTTGGACTACTGGAGCATGCTTAGCATGATCAAGCTATAACCCTGAAATTGAAGGAAATATTGCTGTGAACATGATTACAAATAACTATACAGAAGAAGGGTACTAATTCCAATTTGGAGTGACTGTACAGTACTTGCCCTTCAGATTAATGGAAATAAAATGTATACACTTTCCCAAGGAGTTATTGCAATGAAGAATCAACATTACCCCTCTCTTACCTCCTTTGTGCATATATATGTACCCTTAGGTACCCAAAGATGATAGCACTGTGGACTAAAATCTTCTTTCCTAGGCTCTCTATTCAATTCCTTACTTGCACCTCTGTACCTCCTGTTTAACCTATGAACCCTTACTTACTTCCCATTAAGACCCAGCAAAATCAATAGCATAGTGGAAGGGAGTCCTCACCCTTGACACCCTGTAACATCATTGTCTGGGTGTTTTGAAAACCATGAGACAAGTATTGGGATATTGCTATCACATGCTCATATGTGAATCTTTTGATAATGTTCAGGGCTGAAATGTAATGGTCATGTGATGATGCGTGACAAGTAAAAAATGCATCAGACAACCAGTTTCTCTCTTTGATTGTGCCCAGTGGAAGAGTAGATTTAATAATCCACACCATCAACAAGATATGAATTCAAAAAAATCCCCTTAAGAAGTGATAGAAGGACAATGGTATCACCTATTGTTCATCATCGCACAAGTAAAATAAAAAAAAGAAATGATATGGTACTTCACGCGTATGGGAGTTTGTCATAAAATTCAATTGGTGCAACTTCAGAAAGGCTGTTCTGTTTAAAGAACACACAAAGACTTCTGCATTTTGTTAAACATGGACAGTCTGCAGAACTAATAGTAGTTAGTTACTGTGTGATCATCAAAGCATGTATGTGTGATCAGCTTACTCGCCTCACATTGCGATATGCAAGCCACATAGGCTATCCTGTCATGTATGTAGTATATTAATTATCTTACAGGCCTAATCAAGGTGCATCTGTAGACTACTGACTATCTAACTAACTAACTAACTAACTAACTAACTAACTAACTAACTAACTAACTAACTAACTAACTAACTAACTAACTAACTAACTAACTAACTAACTAACTAACTAACTAACTAACTAACTAACTAACTAACTAACTAACTAACTAACTAACTAACTAACTAACTAACTAACTAACTAACTAACTAACTAACTAACTAACTAACTAACCTAAGCCCACAGCCAAACATTTTCCCTGAATATTTTAGTGGCCATTGATATAGTACAGTAACTGTTTGTTTATTCAGGCCTAAACTACTGTAGCCAGAGTAGCCTAATAAACTTGAACTGGCGCTCAAGATTCAGAAAAAATCTGTCATGTGAAGATGGCAGCCAAAAGTTGACATTAAAAATTCACAGGCAAACTGTGCAATGTAATTTTGTGCTGTGCAACCGATTTTATCAATCTCTGCATAGTATGTATGATGTTTAAAAAAATAAAAGTGTCATGACTCAACATTTCAGTTAGATCAGACCATGCAGTTAGCGTTTGCCAGGCACCAACAGCCACAGAGAAATGTTCCTCACGCTCATTTTCTGCAGCCCTGAGCTTGAAAGTGCACATGTGCACTGCACCTTAAGAAAGTTTCAAGCTGTTCTGTTCAGTGAATTTTAGGCAGAAAAATTGACCAGTGGACACTAAACATGATTTATGAAAGAATTTTTTGTTTACTAGAGCAGCCCAGCTGATACAAATTTTCTTAAAAATCAGGCCTGATGTTAGCCTGCTTCCAGTCGAATTTTCAAAATAGATCTGGATGCAGTTGATAGAGAATTAACCGCAGAATATTTACAACAACAATGAATTTCATCCTGAGCCAGTGAAAAAGTCCAGTAACTAGTGGGGCTAAAAGTACACAGGTGACAGGCAATAAGATCTGGTACCAGCTGAAAGCATCCTCACCCCTGAAGAGTGTGTAAAATATGCCAAATGCTGCATGCGTCCTTCCCCCTCCTCTTCCCTTCTAGTGAAAAACATGCTATAGCATACAGAAATTAGCAAAAAAGCAGTGTAAAAAATGGTCGTCAAAATGACAAACGTCGATTGTAAAATTCCCAACAAACTCAAAATGAAGAGGGGGCCAGTTTCATGAAACACCTTCCATTTTTTTCAGTCAGTGCACAGAGGATATACTGCAATATACAGGGTAGGGGGGCACCAGGTGACCCCGCTCATGACCGGTACCTACAAATTCCACCCGGCACTGCTTGAAGAATAATAAGGAATATTTACTGTCGCTTTATATCCGTCCAACCAGGGAATTGCTGTTTGACCCCTGGTCCAGCACAGGCAAGTCTTAACACTCCGAAAATCCTGGTTCCATTTCTGAAAAGTTGGTCATGCCATATTAGTTGATAATGTATGTCTTGACCTGTTGTATGGCTTTCTACTAGATGTCACAGTCAGATTGATCACTCTAGTCACACAAGATGAAACTTTTACTATGCTCTTTTTATTCTCATTGACTTCTTAACAGTGTGCTCTTCACAGAAATAGCAACGCTTGCTCTACATTTTCCAGTTTGACTGATGAAGCATTTTAAATATTCAGAGATCTGTCTCATGTATCCTTAAATACATATAAATATATCCTAATACATATTTATGTAGGTACGTGTACTGCAGGTGATCTCTCATTAATAATTCTAGCAGCCTGCTGTTGCCTGAGGATTCATATATATTCTTTAGCTTTTCCTACAAAGCCTTTAGTTAAAGGAGGTTTTGTGCATTCATTTGTGTTACAAAGAAGTGTCATGTCTTTAACATCATGGTTTATTGGTACAGAATCATGATAAGCAATTCAAAATTAGGTTCCTGGGAACTTTTCAGGTTCATATTTATTGTTTAATGCTGAAGGTACCTTGGTAATTTTAAAGAAGTATGAATTTCACAGAAAAACATTCACTGTTTTGCACTATGCATCATTTGTAATTTAAGATTGTGAAATACATCCTACCCCCTCCAATCCTCTATTATCACACATTTGATACCTTCCACCCCCTCCACCTACCACATTTTGTAGTGAGAATTCAGACAGTGTTTCCACAGAAACTATTGTTGCATGCTCTAAGCACATAGATCCCACAACAGTGAATTAAACATTACGACTCCCATGATCGTAGGTAGCTCCTTTATTTTTTTTAACACAGTGTTTCATGGGAGATGCCTACAGATAGATGGACAGACTATCATGTAATTCTGCCATTCATTTTTACCCTCCCCCAGTATTGAAATGCTGGCTATGCCATGGCTTCAGAAATGCAGCCATTGATGCATGACAAACTGTACTATGCCTCCTCAATATGAAACCTTTTACCTAGATTACAGTAAACGTAATATCAGACCATATCAGGTGCCTCTTGAAATAAGTATGTTTACAACGTATACTGCTAAGAGGCACTCTCAACGATATAACTGTCAAAGCAAGCACATATTGTTTAATGTCAGTAGACAATTAAGTCTCATACAGTTTTGCTTCCACAAATTATTGAAGGATATATACCGAGTTGATTGTGACAGGTTGTTTGTTTGTGAAAAATGGCAGGAAGATGAAAACTCCTGAGTAAAATGTGAATGAGTGTGGTATTATAGAAAATATTGGAAAGTGTGGGAGATTGAGAAATTTTGGAGAGCTGTTAAAGAACTTCAGTTCACATTTACATTATTGTTTGCTATTGAAAGCAGAAATTATCAGGTGTTTAATAGTTGACATAGGAAGATACTGTTGCATAATTAGGTATGCCATAGGCTTGGGTGGTGACTCTACTTTAGAGTCATGACTCAAGGCCAGGAGTTAAGTAGTGACTCCTCTTCCTTGGATTCAAGACTCTTGGGTAATATTCAGTACTGTCAAAAACCTGCACAAAAATCATATTTTGAAGTTAACGTTTATGTCATTGGCAGTTGCCCAGGGAGTTGCTAGCAAGTCCCTGCCCAGACATACGGTAATCAGGAATAGCCCTAGAGTTTTAAATACAGTTGATGACTGCTTTTTGATTGACATTCATTCAAACAATGTAGCTTCACTCTGGTTGGTCAATGATGACTTACAAGTGCCATTGTACAGTCATTTGTGTTCCCAATTAAGCTCTCCCATAGTCATTGTGTGTCAATATATATGGCCTTGGGCAAATTAAACTCAGTTCAGGTTCCTCTGTCTTGGAGGTGTACTTGAGGTGTTTTTTGTTTAAATTGGAGGAGGGGCTAAAAGTAAACTTAATAGGGAGAATTTTTTTGTCTGGGGTGAGATTGGAGTAGTGCAAGTCTTCAGTTTGAGTACATGAGTTCAAGTTGAAATATTAAATTGTTACGAGTAGTCTCCAGAATGTGAGTAGATAAGTACAAAAGTTGCATGAGTTTTGAGTACAGGCATTGAACCTTGGAAAGCCATAAGTACAAGTACTGTACCTATTTCGCTACATGTCTGGTACTGGTGATCAGTCATTCCATTTGGATCTGGGTATTTTTTTTTTGGGGGGGGGGGGTATTTTTGAGCAGATTGGATGTGTACTAGCCATCAGCATTAATCTGGACAGAATTAAGTCATTCCTGTTACCAAGGGAGATTTTTACAATGTTGTTTTATGTTATTTTTGAGATCAACAAAACACAGGACACCACTGATTTAAAAGACATCATACTTGATGAAGAGAACACTGCAAAAGTACATGTTTCACAAGCACAGCTTGCATCATCAGGTTCATTAAGAATGAATAATTCTACAGTCTACAGTATGCCAGATAGAATACAGGACTGAAAAAAAAAAACTTTATTGGACAATGTGAATGAGAAAAGTTCTTGCTCTTCGTTAAGATTAGGATTTTGTCAGTTGGTGTGAAGGCTTCCTTTTATCTTGAACTGGAGCTTAGTAGGAGCTATTGTGAAAGAGTTGTGATCAATTTTACCTTTGCAAATAGCTGATTTGCTAATGTGTTTGTAATTATGGGAGTTTTTGTCAGTGAAAAGAAAAGATGCCCATGTATTCTTGTAGGCAGATGTCTGTGGGTTTCCCCTATGTGGCAAGCATTAATACAACTTGCACAAATGAATTTGTACACTACATGAGATGTAAGGCTTTGGGGGATTGGGTCTTTATTAACAAACACATTGCATACTTTTAAGGACACGAAAACCATGTTATTTTTGTGGAGAAACTCATTTTCGCTTATATGAATGAAAATTGAACGTATTGGTTTAAATTCTTTTAGCTCACAGAAACAGTCTTGAATGATATAAACTTGCATCCCTGGTTCTCAGTCCTGCTTTTGAAATCCTCCATTCTCAACAAAATTCACCCAGAACTAAAAATGTCAGGATAGTTGTTCCCACCTGAGGTAAATTTGCCAATAGGTTTATTCTTCATTAAATTCCGTTTGGTGAAATGGGGCACTAGAGGTAACATCAGTCTCAAATACTTCCCATGGGCAGTGTTGCTGTCAGAGTCATTTTAAGTGTACCTACATGTAAGTAGTCAGCTGTAAAAAAATTCAGGATCGCTGGCTTGGAAACCTTTCCCAAGTATTTTTAATCCACACAGGTCATTCCTGTTTGTATGCTGAAAAGCGTATACAGCAATAAATTTAAAAAATTGTTCCATTGCATTTTTGAATAGAGAAAGAGCTAGAAATGGTGCAGACAGCTAATTTCTTCAACAGTGGTTGGTCATTGGAATTTAAGATAGGCTGATCAAAAACAAAGATTGATTAAATGCTACTTGGTTACAAGCCTTCTTTCAGAAAACAGTGACCAGCTGAGTGCTTTCAACTGAGTGTGCTGCACCTGTATGTTTATAGATGCTGTATGTAGCTGATAGTGAAAAGCTCACAGTGAATTTGCCAGAGTTGAGGGTTTTCCTAATCAAATCTGCAAATTGTCTCTCTGCTTTTGCTTTGTAAATAGATTCTACAGTGTGTTTTAGTTTGTGTTCAGGAATACAATTAATTTGTATAGCATATCTTATCATCATATGTGAGAAAAGGGGTGAAATTGTGAAATCTGCACAAAAATATTGGTTGTCGAATTACCCTATAGGCTGATTTGCATAAAACAAAAGCCGTCCTTTCAAGTATTTATCAAAATGCATTGGAACAGAAATATGGGATGTTAATGCGAAGGTCTACATTGAGGTCAGTTTTAGGATATTAAAGGGTTTAGGGATGGGAGTATATGGGTCACTTGTTTAGGAATACAGAAACATCAGAACAAAGAGGTGTAACCATAGCAGCAGCTCCTGTTTATTTTCTACGTTGGTCTCCTATTGTATGCCATAGCTTTGACCTGGGTCATTGTAACATCAGAAATTCTGAGAATTGCTTCTTGGCTCAGTTCTTAACTGCTCTCCCAGAGTATTCTTCTGTATAATCATGCACTGTTCGTTGATGAGCTTATCATGCTTCATCCATTGTATGTAAGGAGTAAGAGCAGACAGAGCTCTGTGATCTTTCTGGAGCCTTCCTAAAAACACCAAGACTGGTCTATTGTCAGTCTCTCATTCTCTCGTGACTTGATCTTGCCCGTCAAATTATTGGTAATATCATCGGTGACTGGTGATGCAGAAAGGAAAATCTGTTGCAGCAGTGTAACTGCTGATTAGCAACAAGCGCAGGCCAAAATGCATGAAGCAATTAAATTGGTGACGCTTTACGTGATGGCCTGATTGATATCTTGATCATCCAGGCAGATTATCAGATGCAAAATCGTTCTCGTCTTGGAAGGAACATCCCATTTGAGTGTTTTCTGTTCACTGATCTACCAGTTTCAGATTAATATTTTGCTTCTGCCCATGATTGAAATTAATGAGTGAAAGATAAATCGGCAACAGGAAAATTAGAGTAAGAAAAATGAGTGTTAAAATGTATCATTTTGGAGCCGAAATTTGACACAAATGATCGGATCTAAAAAGAGAAGTGCTCCTTATTGGGTAGGGTGCCATAAAATGAGAAAGGATTTCTTTTTAGGGGAATTCTGAGAAAATTCCACTCTGAATGATTAGCATGCTGTCAAGTCTCAGGTTGTTATAAAAAGCGAGACCTGAGCAGAATGCCAAGCTACAAAGTACTGAATTGGTTTTGATGCTAAACCATGTTGACGTAGTGACGTGAAACTGGCATGTCTAAGATGTGGGCTAATAGACTAATGCACTTTCAATTATTTATTCTAAAAGAAAATGTTTTATGTGGAAATGTTTTTCATGGGGTTGCTAATTAGGAAATGGGTTGCCTAATTTAATTTTCAATGAACTTCAAATTGAGTTAAACTGAAGTCCTATCTAATTTGGTATCACAGATTAAGTCTAAACTTAATCCTGCAGGACGCATGTTCAAACAGTATCATTTAATGCTGTTACCTGGTGGTTAAACATTTGTTTTAACAGTAGACTTGCAGTAAGGCCAGGAACAGTAAAGTCTATTTCGCTCCTCCTTACCTTCTGTTTACATAAGTACTATAAAAACGACCGGAGGAAACTGTAACATTAGTCGCACATTATGTGGTTTTTTGTGTCAGTTGCTGAACTTTTGGTATATCCTTCCTTTTGTATAATGTCACAAATTAAGCAAAGAATGGAGCTTCACCACAGAAGGTGCTCATATGCACTCCATTCCTACCTGTACATTACACTACAACAGCACTGCTGCCCAGTCACTGTCACTGAATAAGGAGAGTGTAGCTTCATTACCCATCATTAGGCTACCTCCTATTTACAATCTATCCATACACACAGTGCCCACAGTGAGTACATGCTGAAATAGAAGATCGCACCTTAGAAAATAGCCCGTACTTAAAGGCACCCTGCAACATCCTTCACTTCTTTACGATTTAACAGACCTCACTCAATTTGAACTCGTGCCAGTGCCCAGATAACGGGAACAAGGAGGATATGGCTTGTGAAATCTACTGTGCCCCTCATTACCTTCTATTTACCTATGTAACCCTCACCTACCCACAATTAGTACCTGTCACCACCTCAGTGGTGACATTAAGGTACATACTTAGGTTAAGCTTGTGAACAAGGAGTAAAATTTACCTGCAAGGTATCAAATTATCACAGTTCATATTAAACCAACAATTCTGTATGTGATTTCTCAGTTTCAACTCTCTTGTCATGGTACGTACATGTAGCAATACCATTACATTAGCTTGTTACTTTCAAGCAGAGGTTGCAAAGCCTAGCTGTTAACATTAAAAAAAAAAAAAAAAACCATTTGATATTCCAAGCATTTTACAGTTTTTCTCAGTTTGTCATTAACAAGTTGGATGCAATACATGCTGCATTTCCAAGGAAAGTAAAAGCAAAGTATAAACTTCCTTTAGCCACAGTATTATCAAGAGATCAGTCAGTTCCATGGTTAAGTTTCAGTTTTGTATTATACAAGTGCTTTTAATCTGTGACAGTGTCTCATGGTGATGAGTTCAACGCTATACATACACCTTTTAGAGACAAAAAAAAAAAATTAGTTGGCATTCATGTAGGAAAATTTGCAGTCTCCCCATAGCTTCTATGTGGCAAATGCAATACTAATAAGTGTGAAAGCGCTAATGTGTGACCACTGCGGGTAAATAATACGAATTTCAAAGGGAGTTTTGTAAACATTACTTGTTCTTTCCTTGCAGGTGTTAATGGAAATGTTACAGTGGTTGAACACTCACAGGCAATAAAACTGCTGCATGTGTTCGTTAGTGAGAAAGCCCAGTTGATTACAGTCATGATGGGCAAACTGATGAAAAAAGAACAAGAAATATCCAGCTCCTAGGATAGTTAAGGTTTTTTTTTTCTTTGTTTTTTTTTAAAAAAAAAAAAACCTTGTCTTTTCTAGTGAGTTTCAGAGATGTTGTGGGGGGGCAGATTGACTGGCTTCTATTTTTTGTTTTGATGAAAGAGAAACATATGTAGTCATGATGGTGTGCGCCTTTGTGACACTTAGCTCGTTAACACAATATCTCAAGAAGGGAAACTCTGACAGCTGGCATTCTTGGTATATGGATGCTTCAGATTGAGAGGAAGAACCCTATTGTTTGTGGTGGAGGTCAAAAGTTATCTTAGGTCACCAGAGGTCAAACTCTGAAACCTTCTCAACACCATATCTCAGGGTAGGAAGCATGGATAATCTCCATATGTAGCATGTGGAAGTATTGCATCAAGAGGACATTTTTTTTGCTTTTGGTAAAGGTCACCAGAGGTCATGAGAGGTCAAATTCTGGAAACTTTGTGAACTTGCTATCTCCAGATAGAAGGCATAGAAACTAGTCATACTTAGTATGTAGATGCATTATATTGAGAGGCAGAACCTTATTGATTTTGGTGGAGGTCAAAGGTCATCTGAGGTCACTGAATGTCAGCATCTAAAGAAATTGCATTACAGGATATTTTATGGTTTTAAACTCAAAGAAACTTTAACACATGGTGTTTATTTACCATATTTGGGGGTACTAGGGGTATTGGCCATTGGTCCTGAACATGAACATTGTAGAGCCTTTGTTGTTCTGGATGGAGCTTAAGTCTACCATAATGAGTTCATCGAAACCTCAGTGCATTTCTACATTCTGGTTTGTGTTAAAATGTGAACTGAGGATAAGGGGTGGATGATGATTTTCATGGGAACAGACCTTGTTAATTGGTGCAGTGTAATTCAGAAAACTGAGGTACAGTTCACAAGTAAAATTGCGGGGATAAGCAACGGGAAGTAGGATGAAAGTGCTGAAGTTTAAGAGGAAACATGCAGTGTCATCATGTTGTTGAGAGAATTCTTTTCTGGTGTGATTCCATCTCATTACTGGCAGGACTTGCATGTTGTCCAGGCTAGAACTAAAAACCACTTTCTTGTACTAAAAGAAAAGACCATGTTGGAGGAAGGCTCAGGAAGTATGTTTACATATATGCACAACAAAAAAATTCTTAACTAATATAATAGGGACAGGTAATATCAAGCATCTGACCTGCAGAAAAATCTCTTAAAAACAGAATGAGACTTCTTAAGTTGAAAATGGCAATAGGTGTTGCCATAAAGAATTAGTTGTCAGCATTCTTGATTTGCTTGTAACTCTCTTGTTTCCTTCTCTTTGCAGGTCAAAGTTGTCGTCCCAAACAGTACAGCAGGACTCATTATTGGTAAAGGAGGATCAATGATCAAGTCCATTATGGAACAGAGTGGTGCTAGGGTCCAGATTTCTCAAAAGTCAGAGGGTGTCACTCTTTCAGAGAGAGTAATAACTATTACAGGAGAACTTGATGCTGATCTGAAGGCCTTGTCTTTCATCATTGCCAAAGTGCAAGAAGATCCTCAGAGTGGTAGCTGCAACAATCTCAGCTATGCCACAGTGACAGGTCCCGTAGCCAACGCCAATCCAACGGGTTCTCCATTTGCCGAAACCATTCCAGGTGTTGCCACCAATTTGGCAGCTGCAGCAGCTGCAGCAGCCTCTTTAGGAAAAAGTCCACTCCCTTCTGCTGTTGCTACACCAGTTGCAGGTTCAGTTCAACAGACTGCCCTGCCCTCGGGTCAAATAGCTGTAACACCTTCCTTGGTCAGAATACCCACCAGTTTGCCGGGAACAGCCAGTGCACCCTCCAGTGACTCATCATCATTGAATGCAGCTTTGAGCTCACAGTTCGGAGGCTACACTATTCCAAACCTGGGAACTTTCGGAGGACTTCCATTTGGTGCAACTAATCCCCTGTTAGGTGCAACGGCACCAAACATGTTACCTCACATGCTTCCATCCGGGCTGGTTAGTCCCTACTCTTACACTTTCCCACCTACAGCAACGCACACAGCTGCTGCTGCAGCCATGGCAGCAGCAGCTGCTGCTTCATCACCGAAGACAACTCATGCTGCCTCTTCCCCAACAGCAGTCCTGGAGCAGCAAACTCTTCCCACCACAACCTCACCCAGTACCACTATGGCCTCACCAGTGACCATTCCTATAACTGTGCCCACCGCCCAAATTCATTCTGCTCCTGAAACCATTATGCAGGGATTCCCATTTTCTACTCCTCTCACTGCAGCATCGATACAAGCTTTCCCTGGGGTTGCCTTATCAACTGAATCCCCAAAAGATCCTTCAAAGGAGACTATTGTTGAAGTAGAAGTTCCAGAATCCTTAGTTGGTGCCATCTTGGGTAAAAGCGGCAAGACGCTGGTAGAGTTCCAAAATTATTCTGGTGCCAAGATCCAAATCTCAAAGAAAGGGGAATTTGTCCCAGGCACGAGAAATCGAAAAGTGACAATCAAAGGACCACTGACGTCCACTCAGACTGCTCATTTTTTGGTAACGCAAAGAGTTGCCCAGGAGGAGCAGAACAGAGCTCTAAAGGGAACGACTTAAAAAAGCGGTGAATAGTGACAGACTTAACTCAGCCTAGAAATCACCAAAGTTTTTTTTTCAGATCCTTGTGAAATGGTGCCTTGACAAATGATGTATGATCTCTTGAACGATGAACCCTTTCAAAAGAGCTACATCTTGATCTAACAGTCTTTCGATTTTCACTAATCTTTACGATGATGCTCCAAAAGAAGTGGAGCAATCTGATATTTTATGTGGACCACTTACAATCGGCTCAATTTGTGATGAGCTTTCAGAAACAGGTAGGCAGGTTGCCAAAGCTGAAGACCGACTTTTTGTATGCTTTTCCTTAAAACCAAAAAGAAGATAAACTTTGTTGGGTTTAGGAGGCAGTTTTTACTCATTTCTGGTAAAGGTGTTTTCATCCAACAATATGTTTTCCAAAATTTTTTTTTTTTATCTTTCAAACTAGGTAATTGGGAAAATTAAACCAGAATCACCCTCATGTGTTTGCAGCTTTTAGTAAACTACCATCACTGTAAACCATGGATGTTAGTTTCCAAAGAAAAATTCATTTCTTGCATGCAAACTCCTGCATAGCACTCTATTCTTCTCATTCAAGTTCATGTGATTGGGGGGTGATGTACCTCATCTCCCACAGTGGTGCTGCCAAAAAGAAAATTTTCCCTCTTCCATTTGACACTTGTATACTTTCAACTCATTTACAACAGAACAGATTTCATAACTGCAGTTGATTTCATGCATAATTCAAGTAATATGCATAGTTATTACTTTTTCCTTAAACTTTTATGCAAGTTTAACATTTTGTGATTTTTTTTCATTTCTATAATCAAATTTACAATTTATACTTAAAACAAGAAATAGAAAGTTCTTGACAAATTAATACATGAAGTATATCCCACCTCAAATATAGAAATATGTGCAATTGTGATAGTCTCCAGAAAGTTAATTTCATACAATTAGTGTCTTTTTTTCCGAGGTTTTTTTTTTCTAATTTATGTACTCAGGAGGAAGGGGAGACATTGGCCTTATGTCTTTTCAAGAATAATTTTTTTTCATGAATTTCTTGTGAAAGAACAATCTGTAAATAAAGATATAATATGTCAATAAATGGAAATGGAGACAGAATTTTGTTAGCAAAAGTAAGGAATCAAGTTAAACAAAGTGTGGTTGGTGTAATGCTATCAAGTAAGGATCAATATTTTTCCCCCAAAAATATGGTAGAAACATTTCTCAATTTCTCCCTCTTTCTTTCCCTTTTCTGTTTTCTAGTTTTCCTATTATTTGTTTTACCTCCCATTCTTCAATTAAGTCTGATCTTTGCAGCTAAGAGATGTGCCTCATTTGAAACCAATCTGCCTGTATGTTTCTGTCAGCTTTCATATTGCACTCTCATTCACAAGTGTGTCCTTGACACCAAACTGTCATCATCAATCACATTTTCGCTCCTGTGGGTTCCATCTCTGCATAATACCCAGCCCCCCCCCTTTCATCCCCTCATCCAACATCTCACTTTTTCATCTTCTGTGTTCCTCATCTGTTGCATCAGTTGGATAGCTTACTGCATATAATTAATTCTGGACATCCAGGTGTTTGTTTACCAGACGTACATAGTTTGGGAATCGTCTTTGTCCCCCAGAGGGAGATTGGCAGAGGTGGGCTTAGGTACAGTATAAGGTGAGTGTGAATGATTTGTGCGAAAGTATCACAGTAAATATTAGTTTACATTTTGGACATTTGTTAATGTACTTGCTTCGTGCATTTGCATACATAGTCTTTGCAGGAAGAAATTTTAACGAAGATTGTTCAGGGAGCAAGATTCACTGACCACCCACCTCAGTGACAATCATTTTGGTTCCATAATACTTTTCCTTGCAGTCAGTTGAGACTTTGTCATAAAAATGTCATCACATATTCATTTCCATCAATTTGAAATTATTTTGTAATTGTACTCATCTCCAGATGTGGTAGCAGTCAGTAGCTAAGGTAAACTGCCAGTCTTACTGATATTTTGTCATTATCCATCATCATATTTGCATGTTTCGTCATTCACTATGTAGAGGTTTTTCATGTGATGTCAATGCTTGTCCAGTTGGCCATGGTGTTGGTCATTGCTCATGCCCAGAAGATGTAATACCAGTCTGGGTGCACAACAGGAAAATAAATACAGTTGTGATGCAACAAATGCTTGGCTGTAGAAGACATATGAAATATCATTTTCTAGGTGGGCTGAGCCATTTTTGGCAGTGGAGAACCTGTATTTTGTCAAAAATCTACCTGTAAAATAGGTTTGTCGAATGCCACAGCTGGTATTCCTTTGAAGCTTGAGGTGAGCATGATACAGTGATGTTGGTGGAAAACCTCTATTGCACAAATACTGCCTGCAAAGACTCTGTTGAACAATGAAGGCATTACCACAAGATGTCTTCATCTTGAAAGTTGCCAGATGCATTTGATTTCTGCCGTGAAATGGGTTTTTTAATCGTCTGGTGTCATTTTATTGATAAAAACAGAGTATAGCTTAAATTCTTTACTGGTGAAAGCATTAATACATGTTAATTTTTAATACCCTTATAGACAACTCATATAACTGTGGCTGCAAAAGAGAATTGTTTGATTTTGCCAAAATACAAAAAATCTCACATATTGTTGGGGCTAAACTGGTTTGTTCAAGCTTGTTGTAAATAACAGTTTTTGAAATATTTGTGTTTTTGACTATCAGTTAGGAATGGAATGTGCTGGATCAGATCAGTTGATGCATAGAATAGGAATGTTTGGAGGTTTCATTTTCCCCTTTCCAAGGATCTGAGTGTGTATTTGTGATTTGTCAAAATGTTTTTGTCATTTCATATAACAGTCTTCTTTAATCATGACTGGAGGCTTCTTTGAAAGTGCTGCATCTGGAGCCTTTAAAAATCATATTTTTCATGTACAGTTTGTAAGGAAACCTGTTGTAGAACCCCTCTGAATTTGAAATCTAACCATCAGTGGTCTAAATTGAAGTTAGCTGCCTCTTTACTTTAGCACAGTGTAGAAGGGGAGATAACATATCAAGGAAAAAACATACCTCAATGAGACTCATATCTATTCTCCAAATTTGCATGCTTTTGCCTTAAGGTAAAATAGGGGACCAGATGATATCAAATTTTGTTGTAAAACACTAATTGCAGTAAGCAAAGTAGGGATGTGTACCAAAATTATGCTTGAAGCTTGAAAAGAGTTTTAAACATTACCAAAAATTCAGGAAGTAGGTCCGATTGTTTGAACGTTTGGGCTCTGACGGAGGATCTTGGCTGAAAGTATTAGAGAATTGTATGCTGCATTATTTGTGCCTGGCTGATCAACTAACAAAATGCCTGCAGGGATGTGTTTACATGAACATGTTTTGTTTTAACATATTCATCATTTAGTTTGGGAGGATCAAAACTGCCTAAAACAGCAAGAGAAAGACACGGACCTGCTTTTTGTCCAAAACAGCTAACCACATGTTCATGGGCTTCGTCTCTGTCTCTTCATCGTAGATGTTAGGTTTTTTCTTTCATGAAGTTTCATAGGTGGAGCTCTGAGAATATCTGCTAAAGTAATAGTGTACCTTTTGAAAAATCAAACTCATAAACTGGCCTGAAGATGCTGCTTGGGGTGGATTTAGGCATCTTGGTAAAATGAAAAACATCTGTGGGAAGCCAAATTGGCAGATTAAAATCCTTTTATGCTAAAAGTGAATTCAAAACACTGTACATAGTTTGAGATTGTTGGCTGACTGTGATGTAAGACTTCAGAAGTGGGTTAGGTGTGAAGATTAATCTTAGAAATCATTTCATGTCAGGTTGAAATTGTAGAGTTTCTGAGAATTGGAGAAAGGTAAGGTGTAACACTTAATGGCTCGGTATGTGTAGGCGGCCGTCATTTTGTAGGAGACAGTGATCAGCTTGACAGTAAATTGGGGAGAAAATTTTAAATATTTAGTACATTTGTGGTATTTGGGTGTTACACTCATCAAATATTTGTAGGTTGTAGTACCATTTTGTAATATTTTTGTCCATAATTCATGTTTGGTCAGGAATGGATGTACACTTTTTAATTTTTTTTTTTTGTTTTATGCAGGGAACTGCTCATGATCACGATGCTGCATCCACCATGACACATACATTACTCTTTTGTTCATGTATCTTTTTATGTTAACATTTGTTGTCATCAAAACTCATTCACCCCATCAGGCAGAAAAATCATTTGTTTTATGGTTTCTTAGGAGGCAGATCTCTCTGCTTTATGAAGAGAGAAAGATGTCAATGAGATCAGATTCTTCGATTGAAAATGTGTGTTTTCCAATCTGTACATATATAAAACCTAAGTTAATTATTATTATTATTTTTTTTGAGAGAGAGAAGAAACTTATTTAAGTTTAGAGTGATATGAGCTAGGATGAAGAGTGGCACATAACAAATCATGTTCATGATAGTTTATATATTTTCATCTCTTTTTCCAATTACAATTTTCCTCGTGTGTTTCCTTTAAAGTGAAAAGATGTAACTTTGTCATACAGTGGTGCTACTAAAAATGGAAGTTAATGGGGTGAGGGTGGAAGGGGACAACATATAGCGCCCTCTTTTCATTCAATTCAAAGAGCATGTCAGTTGTTAAAGCTGCATCCACGGTAATCTTGTAACAAGCTGTCAAAGGTTTTAATCATGGGCTTTCCTAATTAATTTTTCGAATCATTTTCCAGTCAAACAACAATCAAAAAAAAAGAACTTGGTATTTTTCTGTGCTACTCATATTTTTGTAAGTGCTAGCTATAGTGGTCATTCTTCTCACATAATGCTTTTTGATTTTCCCCTCCTTGCCACAATTATTGACCGTCACGTAGTCTTGCACTTCCATGGCTGATGCCTTGAGCCAGCTTCTTAATCATCCATGATTGACAGAAACTATTTTTTTTTTGTTTCCTCAGCACAGTACATGAAATCATTACCCATTCTCATATGTTTAAACCATTTATTGCATACATTGTATGGAAAAACATTGTTGCTTCTGTATTTCTTTCAACTTGATATCATGTGTCTTGTGTGTTCTTTTCCTTCTTCATTGAACATTGCGGGCACGCATGTTTTTACAATCAGTGCCATTTTTGGATATATTTTTTACGTATATATATATTTATACGATATATACATGTATATATCTATGTACTTTTGCAACGGCCAACTATTCCCCCCAATGACCACGGAGTGGAATCAACATACGATCATATTCCCCGGTGTTCATTGGACAAACTGACACACGTAACCCCATCGTTGGTGAGGGTATCAAATCTTTATCATTTTATACAATTTTTTTTTTGTATAAACTTTTTTTAACTCCTGCTGATTCTAGTCTTACCAAACTGATCGAGCTTCGCTTTGTGTTTACTAAACGGCATTCTGTAGGTTACGTTTGTAGGATTTTTTGTCAGCCAATTTTTAAACCAAAAATGTCATCAGTTGTGAATATACGTAGATGTCATACTTTGCATGCAACTGTAAACTCAGGAGCACTACCTGCATGCACATTCACAGGCGAACCTCACTGATTACCTCTCAAAAGTTATCATCATCCCCCATTGTGATGGCCTATACTTCCTCCTCACACATGACCATGAAAACTACTTATAACCTCCCCTTTTCTTTTTTTCTCACCCTATCAATATGACTTACAAAAAGTAAGAAACCAAAGATTTACAAAAAGACAATCCAGTACTATATTTTAAAATAGTTGTATAAAAATGTGTATTCAAAAAGGATGGTGTAATCATTGGGACATCTACTGTGGACGATTAATCAGCCAGTCAGTCGACTTACCATATTTTTGTTACAAGAAATTTTGGTGATGGATCAATCTGTGTATCTATTACTCTGACAACAATTACATCGTATCCTCCCTTGTAAAGTCAAAAACTTCGAAATAGAATTTTCGCATCAGCTGTTTTGTTTTAAACTCGGCGAACATATTAATGGAAATCGCTGTCATGTGGTGGGGTAATACATTCTGTAAAATTAAGTCTGAAAAAATTCTTTTCTTGCTTTACAAAGCTCGTATTTACCCTTCTGATGGTATGGTGACACAGACAGTGAACACAGGAGACAATGGCGTCACTATACAGATGACAGTAAGGAATGTTGCTCAAGACAGATTAAACTGGAGACACAATGAATACAACCTGCCGACACAATCCACATCTGATCGAAGGACATACAGTATTTCTGGTACTATTCAGAAGAGGGATGCAGGGGTTTACATTTGCTATGAGTCTAACCGTTTTGATGAGGCACGCCATGGCATGCAAAGGCTTATTGTTCGTGGTGAGTAAATAACAAGTATATAATTAAAGAAACTGTTGTGCCTTTTACTAAAGCCATATTATTACAGTGCCTTTTCTGTTTGGTTTTTCTTCTTGATTGTTTAATCATGTAATAAAGAAAGGGAAATACTGGGTCTGCAAGCAGTATGCAGCAACAAACAGTACTACTGTAGGTCTTAGGAGTAGGGATCATAGTATTAAAGGATGGTGGATTGGTTGTCTAGCTGCAATAGGCCTTTTGTGTGATTCTTTAGTAGTCTTTGTACTGTACACCAAGAATTTTAATAAGAGAGGAGAATGGTATCTGTGATATATGTGATTTAAGAGACTATTTGTCTTCTGATTGATGTTCTTATTGATAAACTGTTCTTAAAAGGACATTCTCTAGGAGTTTGGAAAAAGTAAGAACATTTTGGCATGTATGCACATTCTCTGAATGAAGTGTTCTTCCACTAGGAAAACACGTACTCCTGTATCATTTTTATTTGATCCTTGCAGTTGTAGGGGGTGGTGTTGAGTGGTTCCTGTCAGTAGACATCAAAATATTAAACTAAGTTGTGACATTGTTAAGTTGGTAAAAACAATTTCAGTATATTTTTGACCAAATATTCATTTTAAGGTCATCTAAAAGCTATAGTTATGATGCTGATCAGCAGAAATTCTGTCCCTCCTTGGCACTGTACTTTAATTGCTTAAGTGACCTCAGTTTTGCCATTTTTGATTCCTTGATGTAGTCAGAGGAATATATCCAATGGTAATGCCGTGTGTGTATGTGTGTGTGGGTGTGCGGGTTTGTGTATGTGTGTTTGTGGCGCTGCTTGTAATCGCCATATCTCAAGATAGGAATGACCAACACTTTTCATATATGGTATATAGATTTGTCATGTTGAGAGGAAGAACCCTATTGTTTTTTGAGGAGGCCAAAGGTCATCTTAGGTCACCAGAGGTCAAAAACTGAAAACCTTGTAATCGTGAAATATCGAGCTAGGGATGACCGACACTTTTCATGTTTGGTATATAGATTAGTCATGTTGAGAGGAAAAACCCTATTGTCTTTGGTAGAGGTCAAAGGTCATCTGAGGTCACTGAGGTTAAACTGCAAAAACCTTGTAAATTACTTGTAATCACGATATCTCGAGATAGGAATGACCAACACTTTTCATATTTTGTATGTAGATTTGTCGGGTTGAGAAGAAAAACCCTATTGTTTTTGGCAGTGGTCAATGGTCATCTGAGGTCACTAGAGGTCAAAGAAAGAAAACATTGTAATCATGATATTGCAAGATAAGGATGACTGACACACTTGATATTTAATATATAGATTTGTTATGTTAAGAGGAAGAACCCTATTGTTTTTAGTAGAGGTCAAAGGTTATCTGAGGTCACTGAGGTTAAAGTGCGCAACCTTGTAAATTGCTTGTAAGTGCGATATCTTGAGATAGGAATGATGGACACTTTTCATATGTGGTGTATGGATTTTTCATGCAGAGAGGAAGAACTCTATTGTTTTTGGTGAAGTTCAAAGGTCATTTGAGGTCACCAGAGGTGAAAGACAGAAAACATCGTAATCTCAGTATATGAAGATATGAATGACCGACACTTTTCATATTTGGTATATAGATTTGACATGTTAAGAGAGGTCCCAATTGTTGACTGACACTTTTCATAAATGGTATATGGATTTGTGATGTTGAGGAAGAGAACCCTATTGTTTTTGGTGGCAGTAAAAGTACATTTGAGGTCACCAGAGGTAAAAAAGCAAAAACCTCTTAAACATGATATCTTGAGACAGCAATTACAGACATGTTTCATTTTTTGTATATAATTCTCAGTCATGTCAAGAGGAAGAACTGTATATTTTTGATGGAGTTCAAAGGTAATTTGAGGTCAGCGAAGGTTAAACTGCAAAAACTTTGTAACTGGCTTTTAAACATGGTATCTCAAGATAGCAGTGACCAACACTATTATATTTGCTATATAGATTTGTCATGTTGAGAGGAAGAAAGCTATTGTTCATTTTAAGTCACCACAGGCCAAAAACCACGTAAACAGGATATCTCCAGATAGCAAGACGGACACTTTCATATTTGGTATATAGATTTGTCATGTTAAGAGAAAGAACACTGTCCTTTTGGTAGAGGTCAAAAGTCATGTGAAGTCACCAGGGGTCTTATGCGAACACATTGTAAAATGATGTAGTCAAGAAGTGTAAATTTTATGGATGAATTCACGGTGTAACAAACAGAGATGGTGACAAGTCAATTTTTGCAAGTCCAAGTCAAGTCACAAGTCAATAAATGTTGGCAAGTCCAAGTAAGTCACAAGTCATTTGCCTCAGCTCCAAGTCAAGTCAAGTCACAAGTCAAGGAGGTAGTAGCAAGTCAAGTCAAGTCATTTGAACTGAACCACAAGTCAAGTCACAAGTCAAGTCACAAGTCACCATAGATAATAGAAGAAAATGGCTGGCTCTCCATAAACTCAGTGACATGTTTGCATGAAAAGTTTCGATGTATGGGTAAAATGGTGAAAATTGTAGGTTAGGTACCAAATATGGGTGGGATATTTCAAAATAGGGGTATGCTATCAGGAAGC
This sequence comes from Holothuria leucospilota, assembly GCA_029531755.1. Lineage (NCBI taxonomy): Eukaryota > Metazoa > Echinodermata > Holothuroidea > Aspidochirotida > Holothuriidae > Holothuria > Holothuria leucospilota. The sequence continues at coordinate 23,353,706 of CM055963.1, read as the reverse complement.
CTAAAAATGTCTTGGTTAAATATTTGAAATGTGACCCTGCGTGGTAACAAGCAATAGCCTGGTATGCTGTTGCTTTTATATATGAGGAACCTATCGACACATACCCTGTGGGCCCCGGAAATTTATGATTACTGGGTAAAGGCTCAGTATTTATACCAACACCATCTGCTCCTAAAAGGTACTCTCTGCTGCAAGCTATTAGACAGCTAACCTGCACCATCAGAGTAAAATATTTTATGGATGATATATCTTCCCGACCATACCGTCAGTTCCATCTGCCCTCAACCTGGAAGCCGAGGGCAGTGGCATGTCCAGACTTTTTACACTGTGGGTGTACAGTAAATTTTTAGGGTTGGCGCTGAAGAATGAAAAGGGAATTTTATGCATGGCACCTCACCTTAAACCCTATATCAACTCCCCAATTTTTGATGTTTTACATTTTTCATTTGGGCTTTCTTTCCCCTTTCCCATTTTCTAACTGTTTTCTATTTGCTTTCGCGGAGGGTTACCGCTTGGGTCCAGGAACGGAGCCTCGATCCGTGGGGGTCTTCTTCTTCTTTCGGATCACGGTGACACATCCAAAGGACATTACTACACCGCACATGCGTCAGGGGTGCCCTAATTTGCCCTAATAAAATTGGTAATATATTGAATAGGATCTCTATGACTATCTAAACCATCAATCAAAGTAGCAGGAAGGTTATTCCAATCTTTCAGAGTACTAGGAAGAAAACTAAATTTATAACAATTAGACCGAGAGTAGAGTTGACAAAAATGGAGGTTGTGCATCCCACGAGTTTTCCGAGTTGGATGACTGAGTTTGTCCATGGGAATATTAGCCTTACCAAAAAAACCTTTCGAGAAGAGAATAAGTCTGTTTTGCTTGCGACGATCAGCTAGCGTGGGGAGATCAAGGTCCTTCAAAATAGATGTCATCGACCCTGGCTCGCGAGAAAATTCGGAGCTTACAAAACGAGCCGATCTCCTCTGGATGCTCTCTAGCTTATCTTGTAAATAAGACTGATGTGGGTCCCATACGCAACAAGCATACTCCAAAACAGTCCGAAGGAGACACTTGAAGGCAGCTCACTACACATAGCGCGAGCAAAATGATAAATTTCTATAAAGTATACCCCAAAATCTTATTACCCTTATTGCAGATAGATTGAATGTGCTTATCCCAGTTTTAAGTCGTTAGAATCGTGACACCTAGGTACTTTATCGAGTCAACCTTAACTAACTTCACATCGTTCAAGACATAATCGAAGTTAACCGGATTTTTTTTTCTAGCGAAAGTAATGAATGTTGCACTTAGAGGGCTGGAATCTCATGCCCCAAGTCTTGGCCCAAAGACCTAGATTATGTATGTCTTTCTGGAGCAAACAACAATCATTAACATTCTCTATGACCCGATAACAGACACAGTCATCAGCAAAAAGTCTAATATTAGAGGAGGCAGCATTTACAATGTCATTGATATGAACAAGGAAAAGAATGGGTCCTAGGACAGATCCTTGAGGAACACCTGAGAACAACATCATCAAAAGGGGACCGAGATACCATTAACTACAACAGCTTGCTTACGATCAGAGAGGAAAGTCGTCGACCCACAGCGAAGAACCTGTTTTTGGAAACACCAAGGCTCAAACAGTTTGGTTTTTAGCAGTTCATGAGGCACGGTGTCAAAGGCCTTTTCAAAGTCCAAGATGAAGACATCAACCTGCTTTTGTGAGTCCAGGGCCGAAGCCCAGTCTTCGACGACTGATACTAGTTGGGTATCATCAACTATGCGACTTTCTAAAAGCATGCTGCTTTGTTGAAAGTGTATTGTTTGCCTCAAAGAAGTCCATCAAGTTGGAACTTATAATATGCTCTAACAATTTACAGCAAATACAAGTGAGCGAAACAGGCCGGTAATTACTAGGGAGAGAACTGTCATTTTTTTTGTAAACAAGGGCAGACGTTTGCCATCTTCCAATCAGCCGGTATCCTACCGCTTGTAAGGGATTGCTGATACAAGTGACTTAACATAGGAGCAAAGTCAGAGGCAATTTCACTAAGGACCCAAGGATGAATGTTATCAGGTCCAACGGCTTTGTTTTTACTCAAGCCCTTTAACAGTTTTTCAACTCCATGAGTAGATATGGTAATATCAGCCATTCTGCTACAAGCTGGTCTGCAGAAAGGGATAACACTAAACAAAGTCTTGGTAAATACACTTGTGAACTGAGCATTGAAAGCACAGGCCTTATCCAGATCAGTAATAGCTAATTTGCTATTCGTCTTGAGAGGGGGGATGCCATGTTTATCCTTTTTTGGCCATTTATGTACCTCCAGAAAGGTTTAGTGTCATGTTTTATATCACCAATCATACCATTAACATAATTTGTATGGGAGATATGGACCTCCCTTTTGATTCTAGACCGCAATTCAGCCCATTTGTCATGCATCTTGGTATTGTTAGTTTTTTTGAAGATAGCATGCAGCCTGTCCCTTCTTCTAATCAACTTACGAATGCTATCGGTAACCCACGGGAGAGATGTTTTAGCTCCAGTTCTTTTGGTGGGAACATTCTTCTTAACAGTTCTTTCGAGAAAGGACTTAATCAGCTGCCAGTTTTTGTCCACAGTACGGTTATTTTGCCCCCCATTGAAGTACCCCAATGTGAAGCTCCGGGTATCGTTTCTCATAGCACCATAGTCACCCTTAGAGAATTGCCAGATAAGCCTACGAGGTTTCCTTTTGATCGGAAAGAGACACCTCAGTCTACAGAATAAAGCCACATGATCACTAAACTGATCTAAGGGGAAATTTCAGTGAACTGATTTGGCGAGTTTGATATAACTAAGTCAAGGGTATTTGTGCCTCTGGTAGGGAAACTTACAAGTTGCTCAGCTGCAAAGTCATTTAAGATATCCAGGAGTAACTTTCCAGAACTATTACTAAGACACACTCCATTATCTTTATGAAGCCTAGTGGTCCAATCAATTTTACCGAAGTTAAAGTCCCCTAAGACATGAAACCGTGGCTGCTTACTAGTTCTGTGATTGGCCATGATTTTACTTAATTGCTCCCTGAACAAAAGGATATGTTCAGAAGGAGCATCAGGGTCCCTGTACCATGAGGCAACATAATGTGTAGTACCATTGACAGAAACTTAGTCCCAAATTGACTTCGATCCGTTTGTGAGGATACTAACGTTCGTGGGGGATAGGTTGTTTTTCACCAGCAACATAGTGCCTCCACCCCCAAGAGTACGATCGTTTCTGAAAATGGTATAATCCAGACTGGAAGGAACCAGTTTCACTTGAAGTAATGGAGTCATCGACTTTAGTCTCCTGGAGAGCTATAATATCAGGATGAGTCACACTAAGGAAGGCCTGAAGATCAATTTTTTTACCGCGAATACCATTGATGTTTATAGAAACAAGGGAGATCTCTTTTTTGATAGCTGTTTGATTTGATTTCAATGATGTGCCTGTATCCACACGTGAGGCACTGAAGATCCTTTTCGTGTTCAGGATCAAGGGAATTGAATCTATTAACAAGTCTTATGCCAGTGTGAGGATTACTGTTAGCCCGAGGGGGCAAGGGTGTAGAGAGAGCAGTACCCAAATTTTTTTCATTACAGACAGGACAAATCCAGACACAGTTTGTAGCCTGGATGTTTTTGATAATCAAGGTCAGAGACCTGCGAGCACCTATTGTGAATCCAGTTTTTGCAGGAGTCACATTCAAATGGCAGGATCACTGCCCAAAACCCTTTGGTCACAAATACCACAGGGCAATGAACAACTGGGGCAGTACCATTTGTCATCAGAGGTTGAGAGCTGCAATTCTTTATATTCATTGCTATCAATGTTAGCACACCGTGCATGAACCCAATTTTCACATCCATCGCATTCAACAGCTTTGTCCCAATTTTTAACCAATTTGTTGCATTGGCCACAGTAAGAGCCTGGGCCAGGGTTTAGCTCAATATCCCCCCCTAAGACTAAAAGTATGCACAGGAAGGTTAATTTAGATGAGTAGGAGTAAAATCGGTAATTAAACATGAGGTAGGATTTAGAACTCAAATTAGGCCTAACGCTAGTTCGATAAATAGGCCTAGGCCTAGACCCACAAGTACTAGGTCCACTAAAATACGTCATAACTCCCATGTGATTAAAAATGAAAAAGAGCATACTGACCGACCTTGGAAATACGATGTACGGTCTGAAAAGGGACATCCAGGGGTGAGTGGTATGACAATGGCCGGAATGCCATCGAGAGGGAAGGCTACAACTCATAAAAACGAAAATAAAAATGAGGCTCCTCCACATGATGCTGGGCAAGGATAGGCCAGGCCTCCAACATACATAAAAACACACAACCTAACTACACAACCTAACGTAATAATAAAAACACCAGAGAGTACAAAACGCAATCCGTAAAAATCACGACTAAAAACAGGAAAATAGAAACCACAAAGCAGAATCCACATCAAAACAGCTAAAACGCACGATTAAAACAGCAATCCGCCTAAAGAAGTAACAGAAGACTAAAAAAACAGGAGCTAAAAACAACAAGAGACACAGTAATAAAAATTACGTCCTACTACCCCGACGCATGCGCACTCACTGTCAGAGGGAGGTCAGAGGGAGAAGCTCCTGGCATTCTCACCGTTAGTGGTATCAAAGTCATAATTTTGAAGCATATATCCATCACCAGATAGGTAACATTGTGTGGGGGAATTTTGTATTTTTTCCATTGGGAGGAACAGTGCATCGATCAGCGGAACATTAGCAGTGTCCAGCAGTGTTGACATGGCGGAGTTCATAAGCGGAGCACACATGGGCTCAACTGTGTGTTATGGTATTTCTGTTTGTAGCTTCTTATAACACAGGAAAAAGAAAGAAAGAAAAAGAAAGAAAGAAAGGAAAGAAAGAAAGCAAGCAAGCAAGCAGGCAAGGCAAGGCAAGGCAAGGCAAGGCAAGGCAAGGCAAGGCTGACAGGAAACGCGCTCAAAAGGACCAGGCTTTGTCGGTAATACTGCTCTTTTCCATCAAATTCGCAAGGGATAACCGAAAGCAATGTGATATGATGCATGTCAGGCCTCCAGGCTGTGAGTGGGGGACACTGAGCCATGCCATTGTCGGCCCTATTCTGAACCAGCCCCAACAATGACACCCTACCTTTGGGCCATAGATTCTGGAAGCTGTTGGGTTTTTCGGTATTATGGACCATGCTTTGATATTATTACAAATGTAGTCATAGATTCAAGGGAGCATTCCAATTAGAAGGAAAATACTTCGACCACCATATGTGACCTCTGTAAATGCCATAAGCCTAGAAATGTCCAGAGGCAATACCCAATCACACACAATGGCAAAACTCTGAGTGTTTGGGATCTGTCACCATGGTTAAGCTACCTGTAAATTTGCTGTACCATTGGAACTAATTTGAATTACAAAGTAAGGTGTAAACAAAGTTGAGATGAGAATTTTAGTAATCAAGGAATCTGTCAATTGTCATGGCATTAAACCTGTTAATGTTGGGTACTGGGCGGGGTGGGGGGGTGGGGGATTTTAATGATAGACTTAATCCGTCAGTCATATTTAGACATTTAACATATAGCCTTGAAACTTTTAGGGGGGTTTGTGAGGAAAGCTTGGGGTCTAGGCCCCCTCAAGCCTCCTGCATGGCTACGTCACTGGACTCGAGAGTTACCCCATGTGCTGTTTTAGAGGACTACCTCTACAATACAAAAAGGGCATTCTTGTATAAATTCCGATTCACTTCGCAAAATTCACCATATCCAAGCTCTAACGCTCTGCTATACATTCACTACGCTATGAAAAAACAATTGTCATTAAGAAATTTGATAAAGGCAGAGGTATCGCAATTATTGCCTAAGAGTGGCTATAAAACAGAAGCGCTTAGGCAATTATCGTACGGTAGTACCATCAACTTAATGCATCAATTATCACCATGGAAACCATTTCCCTGGTCACATCTCTAGTCTATGACCTGTTTCAGATGAAAGAAATTACCAAAGACATATTTGACTATTTCAACTTCAGTAACACACTATCCGTACACCACTTCTCTACCTTCTACCCAAAGTCCACGAAAAGTCACCCGACGGTACTACGTTCAGACATTTTTTTGGTAGACCCATAATCTCTGGCAGCGGAGGACCTGTACATCTAGCAAATATCAGAATTTTTAGATTAGTTTTTCACATTCCACTGGTTCAACAACAACCTACAGTACCTATGTGAAGGATACCAATCACATTCTTGATCTAAGTCAAAATCTAAAATTACCCGATCATGTTTGATTGGTTACACTTGATGTAGTCAGTATTAATACACCAACATCCCGCAGTATGAAGTGATTAACGCATGCCCCGATGCATTCGCAAAATCCGACAACAACATTACTCTGTACCAGAATTTTAGAGCTCATTGAGCGCAATTGCTTCAAACTTAAACACTATACCTACTTCCTACAAACAGAAGGCGTGACAAAGAATGGGCTCGGAATCGTCACCCGAAATCACTGATATCACGTTGAAATCATCAAACAAAATAGTACCCCTTTAAGCATATCATCCTCTGGTTGAGATATCATCCCTATATCCTTCTCTTTTTTGACGGTTCTGAATCTGAACTAAAAACCTTTGTGAACCATATTAACACCATACATCCTACCTTGAAATTCACTTTTGAATCATCATACTCAGAAATTAATTATTTTGACATTAGTATCTTCAATTGTTTTTCAGAATCAAATTTAGGCTCGTAACTAGACTTGGAAAGCAGGCAGCAAACCAAGTGAGTGTGGGGGGGGGCGGCTTTGAAAGTATGCTATTGGACATGGGCCTGGCTATGTCCCCAGAGCAAGGGGCCAAGCCAAGGAGCAGGTGTCTTTATCCCATATGCCCTCTTCGGTTACTGGACTGATCAGATTACCTTGATACCTGTACCTTACTCGAAATCAAGCGAAACTTTCCAATATTTATCACTTACTCTTGCCACTCCGAAAGTTGTTTCAATGGCTCTTTTAAAGGTGAGACTTTACGATATTTGCGTCTCTGTAAAAATCACCATGACTTCAACGAGAACTAGTCAGCTCTTTTAAAGGGAACCTAATTTGGCGCAATTACTCATAGAATAATGTATCTAAATATCGTTTCCGAAATTAATTTTGAGGACTGATGTTAACACCTCTCACCTAAACCTAACGAAGGAATCCACACCATCATTAGTTTTTAGGTTCCATTTTCACCTCACATCAAAACCAAGGACTTATAAAAGTGCCTTCGTGACATTGGCACTTATTTACTGAACACCCAACACTTTAAATTCTGTTTCCGAAACCTGCGCTTATCGTCCCAAATGTTAGGCTACTACTTGCATGCAGGACAAATATTACCACTGGTAGCAATGATGCATAACCGACTGGCGCTTGTTTGCGTATGTTATAATACAATGTGAGTGGTTTGTATAGGTAAGTGTTGCGTACACTTTTGTGGTCTGGGCATGCCACGGCAGCGCGAGAAGGGGATCGGGAGCGAGCCTGTTAAACCAAAATTGGCCATCTAAATAATGTTTCTGACTTGCGTTGGTGACAAGTCATTTGTTGCAAGTCCAAGTCAAGTCACAAATAAATCAATGAAAGTCCAAGTCAAGTCGCAAGTAAATACGAAAATCGCAAGTCAAGTCACAAGTCAGGAAAATAGTGACTCGAGTCCAAGTCAACAAGTGCAAGTCAACAACTCTGGTAACAAAGTACCCTCCTTTATTAAGGCAAGGAATCACTAAGCCTTTGGGCTTTCTGGTTGAATATGCAAAAACATGAGATTTCTATACAGTACATAAACTGGCGCCCAGGAGTCCCTCTGCAACTCTCTGCACTACTATAGAGCCATTTTCCCTTCCAAACTGAATGTCATAATTTGTGGTGATTTACTAATACACTCAGCATGCCGATCATTCTCTCAAAATCAAGCACTATAGCCTAGTACACTTCAAGTTTCCCGACAAAAATCGCCCGTTTCAAAATATCTCGTTGCTAAATCAAACAGGCTTTCTGCCAGCTCCCTGTCCAGATTCTCCTGCTTGCAGCCTGCTGGAATTGGGGCTATTTGACTCTCCTTCTGAAACTCCAGTGATACTGATCGCTGGTCATATCTTTTTTTACAAAGTGCCGAAAAAATATCTCACACATTTGGACGTGAAATGGTCATAACTTAAAATTTCCACTCACGACTGGGTCAATTTCAAAGTTTTCAGACTGCAGTGCATGCGCTGGGCTGCAAATTGCATATTTTTTATATATTAGACAGTATGCATTGTTTTGATAACGTAATTTATTCTTATCATTTTCCCACACATGTTTCAAGATGTCATTTGAGCATCAAAATCCTTCAGCTTATGTTGAGGGATGACAATGAGAATACAAAAAATCTTGAGATTCGAAAATGAAGGATTATTATTCATCTAAGAACGAACAATTTGTGTCGATCTTAGATGCATACGTTGTGTAACTGGGCACATGTCGAGTTCAAGACTGTCAACAACCCATATACACTTTCTAGTCCCGAAATTTGACTTTCCGAAGCTTTGAGAATTTGATTGCAATGTTTTTTCTAGTACATTCTGGTACTAATTTTAATAATCAATCATAAAAGACATTCCAACACAATTACTTGTTTCCAATATTCGTAGATATGTAAATTAAATAAGTCGAATTTTCGGAGATAGGGCTTAGATAGTACCTGGTACCTGCCAATTATGGCTAGGTACCAGGTCACTTTAAATAAAATTTATGAGTAATTGGGAAAACTTTCCTACTGAGCTTGGGAACACATTGCAATTGCTGTTTGAGAGTTTTTACACATGTCAGGTAAATGTATTTTTTTTACATTTTTGACCAGTTGGGCCTTTTCAATTCTTTTCTTCAATCGATCCTTTTGCTTCTTTGTTGGGAGGTAGAATGGTGGCTTCCAAACTAACTTGTATACAAACAAACTCAGAAAAGGCCTGTTGTGCACAATAATTGGAGGGTACATTATGTTAACCATGGTGTGAAATTGTGTCCAACTGCTTATGTAGTCAATATCATGCACAGTTATGAGTGGGTGGGACTAAACTTAAAAACCTGAAAATGGCAGTATGTCTTATCTGCAGTCAGGATGGGATATGGCATGGGTATGGCAATAGGCAGAGGTCATAGCTTCTTGAGAACATTTCATCATCATTAATATTGATGAGTGGGAGGTCATACTGTATCTATAGTGGGAAATTTTCACGGGGGTTAAATTTTCGCGCTTTTCGCAACCAAGTATCTAATCGCGAATTTAAGACCCGTGAAAGTACTTCGTTAGTTTGCACAAGACTATGTTGGTTGCCTGCAACGGCGAATTCTTCACTCTGCAAATATGTGAACAAGGTACAGATTTGCCAAAAATTGCCTCGCGGAAATTTCCCACAGTACAGTATTTGAAAATGGCTGGAATAATGCTTGTGTGCAGCAAATTCATAGTAGACAAGGTCTACGTACTGTGCAAGATACTTCATAGGTATATTGACCATGGTGTGCAGTTGTGGCCTATCGCTTTAATATGTTGCCAGTGTATCATGCATATTTAGTGAGTGGATGGGGCTTAATGTAAAAATCTTAAAATGGCAATGTTCGGTCATTTCCTGATTGGAATGGCTAATTAGCTTTGTATATATTTTTAGCATAGGTATGAACATAGGTAGAGGTAATGGGTAATAGCAGGGTCGTTTTACAAAATGGCTGAAAATGCTTGTGTACAAGGAAACTCATTTGAAGTAAAAATGATCTCAGTGCTGTGTACAATTTACACTTGGCAGGTATGTTGACCCTTGTTTGTAGTTATGCCATATTGTTGTTTGCACCAGTATTATGCATAAATGAGTTGGTTGGGCAAACTAAAAATACCAAATCTTGAAAGGGCCATGTCTCCTGGTTCAGAGTGACAGATATACTTCATATTTGCACAGGCATTGTGGTTTTGCTCACAAAATGTTAATAGATGTTTTAATTTGTACCTTCATTGTTTGGAGTTGTTATACAGGAGGTCTTTTGCAGTGTCTGGAACTTTTGAGGTGAAAGGCCATGTGGGGGTCATGAACGAAAGGCTCCTGTGCACACATAGCGATGGACCTATGTGAAATTGGCCTGCATAAAGAGTCAACAGTTCATGCCATGCCATATTTTTTAGTACTACAGGGTATCAAAGTGGTTCTAAGGAAAACTATGTCTAATAGACTTATTAGAGCCACTATTTAAGGAACAGGAAATTGATCATAGTGGGTCATTGAAACTTCAGTGCATCGTTTGGTTTTGAAATAAATAGCACTGGATCTGCTTAAAAGTCAGAAAAAGTGGTCTTTTCCACAGGTTTAAGCTACTGCACCACTGTTGCTCTGGTTGGATATGCAGATACTGTAGGTAGGGGTTGTAGATTACTTGGTGTATTGACTCTGGTAGTCATTATATTTGATAACTTCTTCCACTTGAAAGTAGCTCACAATATATACTTTATATATGCAACACTTTGCAATTACTTAAAATTTAACAAATAATATGACTCCAGTTTCCGGCAATGACATCATAACCATTGTAGAGTTGCTTTTGGTTACAGATTTTCATTTTCCATATGAAGTATATTTTGTACATAACAGAACTTTTTTTTTGTAGTCTTTTTCTTCATTCAGTCACATGTTTTCTCTTCAGTTGGCCACTAAAATTCTTCAACATAGTTCAGCATAATAATGTTCTCATGACTTTATGTTTGCTGTATTGCAGGTTGCCAAGCAAATCGCTGGGGTCCTGACTGCATTGGTATCTGTGATAACTGTTACAATGGAGGAATTTGTGATGATGAGACTGGGAGATGTATCTGTCCTCCAGGATTCATGGGAACATACTGTCTTACAGGTATTAAATATTTTACTTTTTACCTTGTAACCTTTAGATCATTGAGCCAATTTCAGTAAAAGTAGTCGATCAAAGATGGTGTAAGAAGTGTAGGTGTGTTAGGAAGTGAGTAGATGTGGAAGCTTAAGGACTATAGTCTGGGTGTTGGGGTAAGGTGCAAGATGTTGAAGGACTTGTTAAGATTGCTAGATGAAAAAGTTAATTATGAGGTGTAAATACCTGATGAATACCTGATGTATGTGTTGAAAATGTAGGCAGAGAGCAGTGTTGAAGAGATGTGAACGGGAAAGTCTATTAAAGCGCCGGAGGCGTTTTTTGAGTTTTGACTTGTTTGATTCCTTTTGGGGTGGAGGTGTAGCTGGAAGCTGGGGAGTGGGAGGCGGTTGTGAATCATGGGAGTGTTGGTCATGTTGTGTACTTACGTTGCAGACATCGAGCAGGGTAGGTGGAGGGCAGCAGTGGGCGCAGTTTTGTAAGGTTGGAGTTTGCATCTAGTGAGGTTTTGGTGAGAGTGAGGGTGGCGGGGCAGCCGTAATCAAAGAGAAGTCTAATAAATTGCTTGTAAATGTTGATGCTCGTGTCCGGGTGAGAACACCTGCCTCTGGCCACCACCCTGCGGAAGAGGGTGGTGCAGTATGAGGCTTGTCTGTGTATGTTTTGGAAATGGCCGGGTGGCCCAGTTTAGGGTAAGGTTAAGAGTCAGTCCGAGGAATTTGGCAGTGTTGGAGGGGCTACAGGGTGGTCTTGGATGTAAATGGGGTTGAGAGGGAGTCATTTTTTGAGGGCTGAGGGTGGTGGAGAAGAAAGGTGGTCTGTTGGGGGTTCACTTTAATATGCCAGCGGTTACAATAGTGCGGATGGAAGTATTGTTAAAGTCGGTATAGTGCTTTGTAGTGGCGTCCATCTGCAGACCAAATGGCCAAGTCGTCAGCAAATTGGGAAATTTTGATGTGGGGGGGGGGGAAGGGAATGTCATTGGTGTAAGTAATGAAAAGGAGGGGGCAGAGCACAGAACCTTGAGGAACACCTGCTTTGGGATGAAGGAGTCAGATCTGCACCTGTTTATGTCTGTAAAGGTCTGTCTGTAAGTCCCCTCAGGACAACTTCCACCTGGACAATTCCCACCAGGACAACTCTCCACAGACAATTCCCCTCAGGACAACTTCCACCTGGACAATTCCCACAAGGACAACTCCTCATAGACAACTTATGTCCCCTCAGGACAACTTCCAGCTGGACAATTCCCACAAGGACAACTCCTCATAGACAACTTAAGTCCCTACAGGACAACTGCCACCTGGACAATTCCTACCTGGACAACTCCTCATAGACAACTTAAGTCCCCTCAGGACAACTTCCAGCTGGACAATTCTCACAAGGACAACTCCTCATAGACAACTTAAGTCCCTACAGGACAACTGCCACCTGGACAATTCCTACCTGGACAACTCCTCATAGACAACTTAAGTCCCCTCAGGACAACTTCCAGCTGGACAATTCTCACAAGGACAACTCCTCATAGACAACTTAAGTCCCCTCAGGACAACTTCCACCTGGACAATTCCCACAAGTACAACTCGTAGACAACTTCAGTCCCTGCAGGACAACTTCCACCTGGACAATTCCTACCTGGAAAAGTTTCCTTGGACAATTTCCCGCCCTTAATGAGTTTTGACCAGGGGTTGATAATTTGGCGGAAGTAAGGAGTCTTCTGAGATTAGGGGGTTGACAGAGGGCCAGGGGGGGGGGGATATGTATATGTTTCAGTCGTAAAGGATTCAAATACTGCTCACTTTTACCTGTTTCTGGACCTTTGGTGATGTCATTTAATTCAAAAAGGCAGCTTTGGTAAGAATTATTAGTCGAGGCCGATAAACTCGTGTTCTGTTTGCTGATGCACTTCATCGCTGAAACGTCACAATTGAACAAAGTAGCAGAAACCATTTTCATTATTCCAGACGAGGACCTGGATTTTCTCAGCACACATGGGGTGCGTGAAATAATGTCCATTTCTACTGGGGGATAAACTTCCCTAACATAGCAATTCAAGATGTAATGTAACTTGTCACCTATCGGGTGACGTCCACTATAGCAAGTAGGATATATCACCGTAGGTGTAATCGACAACAAATATTTATCAGTAAAAAATGCCCTCTTTATAAAATCATTGTGATATAGCGAATAGCAATAAGGATCTTTGAAGGTGAAGTTGTATTCTCCAGCATCGCTGAGGTTTACGCGCAAAATTGTGAATTGCAAAGATATTAAATTTGAGGCAAAATGGGAGATAAACAGAATATATTTATCATCAACTGTATATCGTTTGTTGAAGTAAAGTCCCATCATCAACAAGTTGGACTGATTTGCAGCGTCATGCGCAACAAAGTCTAATTCCAATTGAATCACATGTGTGTAACCCGAACAGTAGGGCAATTGTGCGACAAGATCAGGAAAAGAAACTCTACATCCTTTTGAAACCGAGCAACTGGTGAAATTTCGATGAGAGTCCCTGTGGCATTCAGGAATACAGTCATTTTGTCCCTGCGATGAGCCCAGCAAAACGACTGCTAGGAACATAATTGATGCTGGTCCGCAGATACCCATTTCCACACCTTTCAAACTGAGAAGCAAATCCCTATTCTGATATACACGTTGTGATTTATCGCTGTTATAAGAGGTCAGCACAGTCATATCGTGAAATAAGCCGCAAGTCACTTTAGAAAGATTTTTGTTATGAAGTTTATCTTTTCAGTAACGTGAAAATAAGTCCTATCGATTATGAAATCCCTTTCAAAAACTTCTTTTAACAATATCATTACATAGAACCCTGTTGATGATTAAAAATATTAAGTGTTTCTTCCAATTTTCATTTTCATTTTTTTTCAATGTGGAACTTGAATTTAAAGACAAACCTTCTTTTAACAATGTCATTTTATAGAACCCTGTTGATTGTTTAAACTATTAAATGTTACTTTCAATTTCCATTTCCATTTTTTTTAATTTGGAACTTGAGTTTAAAGGCAAATGTATCATTATATAGAACCCTGTTGATGATTAAAAAATTAAATGTTACTTTCAATTTCCATTTCTTTAAGTTTGGAACTTGAGTTTAACGACGGGCAAATGTATCATTATATAGATGTAATAGTTAGCATATGTCCTACCAGTTCAGTACTGCTTCCTTAACGATATTTCTTTTCTGCAGCCTCTGGACAGCCTTAGTCATCCATTTAGGTTTAGTCACCTATTTCCTTGTCCTCATAAATTTTTTTCACACACATATCTGATACACAACTTCTTTTCGCTTGCATACCTGATATGTGCATGCGTATCTTTCTTTCGTTCGTATCTGTTTTTGTTCGCATTAATTTTTCGTTTGTATCGAGATTTCGTTTGTATAAAATTTTCGTTCATATCATCGTCGTCGGTACGTTGCAGTAACCTATTGGGCATGGATGCAATGGGAACTTGATAGAGGCCTAGCAACATGCCAGGCGATTCCTGAAAATGTCCAGATTCTGTGCATCTACTACATTATCTGATAGTATGTTCCAATTCATTATAGTAGAGGAGAAAAAGTATGCTTACACTGAGGTTTCTGCAGTTAATGTACTTGAGAGCTGTACCATTTTAATTGCTTGGCTTTCAATCATGTTTGTAAAAGCAGAATCTTTAAAACGAGTTGGCTTAACCCTTCCTCTAGTTGCCAGTGCAGTTAGGAATTTGTCGGGTTGAACAGCTGGGAGATGGTTATTACTTGTTTTATACATAAAACACAATTTATCAGTTTTCCTGCGATTTTGAAGTGTTGGGAGCTCCAATTTTTTTTAGCAGGTGGGTCATGAAACCTTCCTCTGTAGACGTATAGTCCGCACTGCTAATAAATCTTGCTGCTTTGCGTTGTACTCTCTCAAGGCGGTCAATGTTTTCTTGTTGGTGAGGGTTCCATATAGCAGCCGCTTATTCAAGATTGCTATACGAATCATTGAGGTGTAACCGATTTTCTTACTATCTATAGGACAACGTTTAAGGTTTCTTTTTAAGAGTCCCAGCATAGAACTTGCTTTGGATGTAATTTTGTCAATATGAATGGTCCATTTATAGTCCTTAGAGATAGTGACTCCTATAGGTAGGGAGTGCTCTTAACTTGTAGTATATTATTACTTACAGAGTAGAAGTACGATGATTTGGATTTACTACTCAAAAGATAACACTTTTTTGAGTTGAAACTCATTCCCCTCTTGTTTGCCCACAATATTAGGTTATGTAGATCTTGTTGTAGTGCGATATGGTCGCTTTGATTTGTTATGGGCCTGTAGAAGAGGCAGTCGTCAGCAAATAATTTCACTTTTGAGGTAACACAATCAGGAAGGTCATTAATATGGCAAAGGAATAACAGTGGACCAAGCACCGTCCCTTGTGGGACACCAGAAACAACGGGAGCATACTCAGAGGTTTCTCCGTCAAAAAAAAAACAACAGGCATCTTACGCTGAGTGAGAAAAGATGTAATTCATTTCAAAATGTTCCCATTTAGGCTATACCATAAGTTTGCAACTTATATAGTAGTTTTTTATGTGGGACAGTATCGAAAGCTTTGGAGAAGTCGAGTACGATGATATCAGTTTGTATATTTTTATCATAATTCTTTAGTAAATCATCCATGATTACTAATAGCTGAGTCTCGCATGAGAACTCTTTTACGAAAACCATGATTTAGGGAGGTGAGAATAATATTACGACCCAAGTGATCCAACAAGTGTTTACAAATAATGTACTCCAGTAACTTAGGAATTACTGATGTGATAACAAGTGGTGGTAATGGTGTAGTTTCCTTCTGGGACAGGGTAGCTAGTCTTCTAAGTCTGGTTGGGAGGTAAAAACAAATATAAACTGATTCAACAGGGTTTCGTCCTTTTTTGGAGCATATCGTATATAAGGTCTCCATTCTGTTTAAGAGGGCATATTCCGACATTGTCGCATTTCTTTGACTTGATATAGTTCCAAAATGGCTTACTGTTCTTATTTCCAATACCGTCAGTTATAATGTTATTGATGTAATCCTGTTCAGCCCGTTCCATACTAGCCTTGCAGCAGTGGCGTAGCCAGGTTTTTTTTTTAGAGCAGGGGCTAGTGAGGGATCACGAACCTTATTTCCTGGGGGCACAGTTTCTGAATTCTCTCCCTCTCTATTAGACTAATATATATATATATATATATATACATATATATAAATATATATATATATATAACACTAAATTAAACATTTGGGAGACATTGGGATAAATCCTTCCTTAGGGAGACAATCGGTTATATTCATAAAATTTAATATATTTCCATATCTAAGCATACAAATATTCATACAAAAATACCAATAATTCTTCATGAATGCCTTTAACTCATGGTACGTTTGTTTTAACTGTATCTTTTACACACAAGGTTTAATTAAATAAACAAAATATTACAAAGTATTTCGCAATACTTACTTGTCTCCCTATAATACATATAAATTACATGTAACACATGACACACCTGTATTTCTATGGTAAATAACAGCACCTATGATGTATTTATGCAGCTTACACACTGGCATAATAAAGAGGGCGCTGATACGCTACCATAGAAATAAAATTCTTTTAGAAAGATTGTAGAGAAGGGGTTTAAATAATGGTGTAAAGAATTAGGGAGACATAAATTTGTCTCCTTAGTGAAAATGTCTCCTTAATATACCAATTATAACTGCAATTTGTCTCCCTAATAGGGTATTAACAGAAATGTATGTATATATATATATATATATATGTATATATATATATATATATAACTGTACAATCCAAAATTTTCCACAGGGGAGGCCAGGGAGCACCTGGGGTGGCACGGCTGTGTCGTGGGGGGCACTTGCCCCCTCATGCCCCCGTAGCTACGCCACTGCCTTGCAGTGTTTTTGGTGAATTTTGTACATTGACCAATCATTTGTTATTTTAGCTTTGTTGTATATTTTTTGCTTTTGCCTTAACAATCTCTTAAGGTTCCTATCGAGCCATGGCAAGTGATGTTTCGATTTACTATTTACGGAACACGTTTTTCAGCTGACTTTTGAATAGAAACTTGAAAGTTTCTTATAATCAAAAGCAGTGGTTCCCCACCTTTATCTGACACCCTTAGATAATGATGAGTTATAACTTGGCACCCTGTTAACACTATCTAGAGACCCTATAGTGGGAGAGATTGGCCAACTTATTTCATGGGCGCCATTTTGGAGCCAAATGTTAACTATGGCCTGATATCATGTACACTGTGTGCATACAGTTTTCCGTACAAAATGTAAAACAAAGTGAGTTACAGCGTTCTGTTCTCTTGTGACAATCATTCGTATTGGTTGACTCTAGCTGGCATTGTCTGCCGGATCCTTTAGTTTGTCACCTGGTGCAAGAAAAGTCGTCCTGGGAGGGGTCTAGAGGGAGGGGATAACACCCTCTATTTTGAGTAACTTTTGCTAATAGAAAGTGACGAAAATGCAGAATGGTGTGTGCTCTTTTGACAGTTTTAAAAGTGATTTTATTTAAAAAATCTCATTTTAGTGTGTTTTATTTTTTGTTTGCAGGAGAGGGGGAGGGGTGGGTCTATTCTGGCCTGGGTCTACCCCTTCTTTCTTAGAAAACTAGTAGTACGTTAATGCAGGATGGCATACACGCAAAATGGTGCTTTTTATGGAAAGGTCAAGCAAGTTGAAATAATTATGTAAGATTTTTCATTATTTAGGAAAAGATTCAGGAGAGGTCTGGGGGGAAGGGGTAAATATAGGGGAGCACTTCGTAGTGAGACTTTTTTAAAGTATGGAAAGGCCTAGGCATGGGCGTCAATGTATACTCGAGTGTGGGGGACATGGCCACTTCTGTCAAAAATTTACTGTGTAAAAATCTTGAGTCAATGGGTGTATTTCCAAAATGTGGGGGGACGTGTCCCCCCAGGATTGACGCCCATGGGCCTAGGCCTAGGTTTTATAAAATTGTGACTGACCAGGGTGTATTCCATGTAAAAACCTACATCAAATTTAAAGGTACGCGAATGTTTCAGTTTTCTCATGTTACTAATAGATCCAGGAGCAATGTTTGATCTGTTATTACGTCCCCCTCCCCTATGAAAATTTTTGAAAAATTGGGTGTTCTTACATGCAATCTTGTGCCACATAGGCTACAATTGAAGTAAGATATTTGTGTTAAAAAATTGACGTATTTTTAGGAACTGAAACAAAAATATCGGCATCAGTGAGAGGAACCATGGCCCAATGGGGTGCCCTAGCTCTCCCCCTTTGAAAATTTTTGAAAATTAGGTGTCCTTACATGCAATCTGGTGCCACATAATTATGCTACCATTTGCAGTAAAATTTGTGTTAAAAACTTTACGTATCTTTAGGAAGTAAAAAAAAATCGGCATCAGTGACAGGTGGGGGTATGGCTCAATGGCCCCCCTAAATACGCCACTGCCCCTACACCTATCACTGGGGACTGCATTTAGGTTTATGTGTTGGAATATCAAGCAGTAGGCTACTCGGAATATAGATATGGAACCGCCGTGTACGGTATAGGCTAGGCCTTGTACAGATCGTCGTAATCTAACTCAAAGGCTAAGCCTTCTCTAACGTTAGGCCTACACGTATTACTAAGTTGTATACTGTAGAGTTACGTCGCATAAGCGATCGCTATTTGATGGATTCCAATTGAACCTTCTAATTTTTACGGCCAACCGAAACATTCTTTTTGTACAGGATGGGAATCTATACAACTTGTAACCCTTTTCTGGTCTGTTCGTGCATTCAAATGCAGCACAACCCGGCCGCAATTTTGAAACAAAACATGTCTGTCTTACATAGGATGCGTACGTCCGGCCGTACGTACAGACGTACAGTACAACCTGCACAACTTCTCAATGTACATAGGCTACACATGAGTTTGCAAGCTCGTACTCTGGCTCCAAAATGGTGCCCATACATTTCGTCCAATCAGAATGCGTATCTGAGAACAATGGTTAGCCAATCTCTCCCACTATAGGGTCTCTAAACACTATCTAAAGCGGAGCGCCATCATCAGTTGGCGCGGAGTGTCCAAAAAACTTTTGGGGCTAACACGCCCCCTATTGCAGAAAATGGCACTTCCCATGTCTTCTTACTTAGTAACAAGGTATGCAGTTACTTCATCTTCAATCAATAAAAACGGAACAATTTACAATATTGTTTAAAATATTTATTTACTTAATCTTATGCTGGCACCTCTAGAGAATTTTCTGGCACCCCTCTTGGGAACCACTGATCTAAAGACGACAGAGTTTCCATGCAGCTTGTTAATGTTTTCACTGATGGAAGTAGCATCTAACTTAAGTTCAGCTCAGTTGGCTTTAGAGTACACAAAGACCTTAAATTTCTTCTTCTCTGTCTACTATAAAAAGTTCTTTGGATAGAATCTGTGACTTATGTCGTGATCGGATATGCCAGGAATGTTAGTTGAGGATTTAATAAGAGAAGGGCTGTTAGTGAAAACTAGATCCAGCCAGGGAGCTGGAAGATCCCCGATCCAGTCTACTTGTACCTCTAGGAGGCAGATCATGTACTTGCTCAAGTTCGTGGTCGTTTGCCAGGTTCAGAAGGGCTGTAATGAGATGAAACATAACAAGTCCAAAAAAGGGATGAAGATAAATTATAAGTTCTGGATCCAGTACGATATAGTACAATTGAAAACTGAGAAAACATAAAGAAGGTTGTCTCCTTGTACAGCTACAAAACAGGATTGAGAAGTGACGCCTTAGCACGTGCCCTCTTTTTATGTCAACACAAATACGCAATACGATTGGTCCGCGCTTACATGTGACAGTATCAATCTGCATAAATAATATGCATGAACTACAAATAAATAAACATCACTGTGATTTTCATTTGAATAAACATCACATTACATCTCCCTTGTTCAGTACGGGGATAGCACATGATACACTCATTAAGGCACAGTCATCAAACACACATATAATGACAATTGACTATTAGTCTAGAACTTCTCTTGGGATCACTCTACGACCTGCCCTGGTATGATAGTACTCATTGCCTTCAGAAACTTGTCCCTGTATTTTTGAATCTACACTGTGTTACGGCTTGTGGTCGCAGGTCAAACCAATAACAGCGAAAGATCACAGAAGAACGAGATTAAAATTCCACAACTTAATGATTATTTACAATCTCCTTATCTTACTTAAATTTACAATAATTAATTAGACTTACTCACAATCCTTTAATTAATATTTGCCTGGTCTGGTCCAAGGGCTGGTAGTGCATGCACGTTGACGATGGCACAGTGGTAGACCTGCAGCGTGCTGTAGCGTAGGAACTGGTTCCACGAGCGAATAATGACAGGGCTAGGCGATGATGGATGGTAACAATCTCAATACACAGCGTAGAAACGGCGCAAGGCAATTTGTCACAAGTGTTCAGTGTCAGTGGCTGGCTTATGATAGTCTGGTCTCGTTGATGTCTCTCGATGAAGTATTAGGTTATCTCTCACCGATAATAGTTGTTGAACTGCCTTTTATATGCTAGGCTTTTATTCGAGAACTCTCCAGAATTTAACAGAAACTTCTAGTGTACACAGTCCAGCAATAACGAGAACGTTCCTTAATAGAAACTTCTAGAACACACAGTAGTTGTAATTGGGACATAACGTAAACAGTTCTCACTTCTAGACAGTTCTAGAAAGGCTGCGTTGAAGTTGAATTCTCTGGAGCTTTCCATTCGCTCGTCGATGGATTCAATCCGGTGTTCCTGACGGGTCGTCTTGTAACAACTGTCAGTATCTGAACTATCATCACCATCCTGGTACTGTTGGTCCTCAAATGAAACACTCCTCTCCCCTCTCCCCTACTTTTATATGCCTACGATTTCTCCTAAGTATCTCTCCAGTATCTCTCCTAAGTATCTCTCCAGTTTCAATATCATAGGATCTTGGCTCTGATCTCTGGCTTACTATTTTACCAGGAGACCATTTTCCAGTAGCTTGGCTTTTGACAAAGACATTTTGTCCTGGGGATAGGGAACTGAGACTTAGTGTTACGGTCATGATAGTACTTTTGTTTAATTTGTCTTTCTTGCAAACGTTGTCCCACCTCATATTTGTTATGGGACCTATTACCAACTTTAACAGGAAGGTTTGCTTTATATTATGTTCATGTTGATAATATAACTTCGTTTTAACTCACTCAACATGTGTTCCATAGTCCTTGATGACGCAGACATTCATTATAAACACTGTCAGTCTGGAAGTTAGTAAAACGGTACAACGTGGTTGAAAATACACACGGAACAGGGCTGGGTTCTCCGTGAACTGCCTACTCACGTAACATCATCCCATCTCGGCTTAGCCTCTGTCGAGTCTTTCCTGCGACAGTTTTCCTCCTCCCTCTGGGAACATTAGCAGGAAACATTGGCTGTTACCTTCTGGGTGTTGTACTCCCCCTGGAAATCGCTACGCAGGAAAGCCTCTGGACAAAGTTAATTTCATGCACAAACTGCTTAACTAAACCTTTGAAATCTACTACCAAATCGGTAGTAATTAGTGGGAACCAATCAGAGAGTCTTCGGTTTCAATGATTCATGAATATGCACGACTGTACCTTGCCTGTTCGTTCCATGGCGAACAACAACTGGGATCAATGGGATGATTCAAGCGCACAACATTCAGCAGCTCTACTTAGTTTAGACGCGAATTCATTAATAAATCGACAGCTCGAAGCTCTGTTTCAAACGGGACGGACACATTTGTGAACCTGCCGTATGGATTTGGTAAGAGTTTGATTTACCACTGTCCGCCGTTCTTCGAGCGATAACGTTGGGTCGACGTAATATCGCAAGGTCAACAACAGGGACTGGTTCTGCGAGTGTTCAAGCAACAATAATAAAGGATCGAGCAATTTCATTGGTCAATTTCCTTTCGACGACATAGCAGCATAATAACAATTAATAGTAAGTAGTAGCAACGTGAATATCATAGATGCATATATTAACACTTTGTCTAAAGGCTTTGATGCCGGCGCGAGATCGTTTGCTCAGCAGTCGAGGGCCTAGCTTCAATGGTTGGAGCGCGTAGGCTACTTTCAAATCGAAGTAGGCCTAAATAAAGTGAGGGATAACAAACGGCAGAAAAGCCTTGACAAAGGCTAATCTCGGCTATGATGAAGAACAGGTCGCAAAGGGAACTGACATCTCAATCTTGTAGAAAAGTAAAATTGAGTCGCATCCGCTTCCACCATGTGATGAGATGAAACCATAGAAATAAAAGTAAGGGAGAACGCTGACACAATGCATCCCTACATGGGTGAAGCCACGAAAATTGTGAGGGTGCTTTCGTTGTACGGCAAACTGGCAAAAGACCGATTGATTGAGGTGTCTCCGTACGTACAGTGTGCATTCTGCTGCAGAAGTTATAGCTTATTTTATCCGTTTTTCGAAAGATTAGGAGTAATTTTCCACAACAGAAATAAGTCATGGTGCCTCAAGTATTTTGTTTTATACTCCTAAATTGAAAACTTTTAGTTTCTTTGCCAATACTTGGGGCAAAAGCAATGACGTGATATTTGTATTACGCGCAGGTGCTCTGTTGCCGTACAGCCTAGCCAAATCAATGGCTTCAGTCCAGATCGACAGACGTCATTCTCCCTTACTTTAATTTGTATGGATGAAACATAACAATTCAAAAAAAAAAGCCATGAAGATAAATTATAAGTTCTGGATCCATTAAGGTATATTACACTTGAAAACTGACGGAGAAAACATAAAGAAGGTTGTCTCCTTGTTGACAACTACAAAACAGGCGGATTGAGAAGTGACACCTTAGCCATAAGCGGCTCGCCATAGTGTCACGGGGGGGGGGGCACTTTCCCCCCAAAATGTTTGCAAAGCATGGTATCCAGTTTTCCAAAAAAAAATATAATAATAAATAAATAAATAAAACATGTAATCCAGGAGTCCAGATTCGGTGTGTGTGAAGACGCTTTAGATTGGACAAGATCTTATTTAGCTAGTCGGTCGTTTGCCGTTTGTGTAAATAACACCTTTTTGGATCCTATTGGACTGGATTTGTCGGTTCCACAAGGCAGTATTAATGGACCCATCTATTTTCTTGTTATGCTAGCACAATCGAGACAGCTATTGCTGATAACCTCCAAGTCTTAGGTTATGCAGATGATCATTGCATTTATGGGTCGTATGATGCCTCTGATGATTTTTCTGAGTCAGACATGTTACTTTCACTGTCATCAACAGTGCGTAATATCAAACAGTGGATGTGTGCAAACAGGCTCAAAATGAACGACTCTAAATCTGAATTTATTGTATTTGGAAGTAAAGCCATGTTAGCAAAATGCCACATCGATGAAGTTGCATTTGATGAATCTTCAGTGCATCGAACAAATTTCATTAAATTACTAGGAGTTCAACTCGACCAACACCTCACCCTTAAAAATCATATCTCCTCCAAAGCTCGGGTCGCTGCTCATGGGCTGCACAATCTCAGGAAACTACGTAAATATCTGGATCTGTCGTCTGCCCTTAAAATAGCAAACAGCCTTATATTTTCCCATATGGATCGATTGTGCAAATTCACTTTTTGTTAACTTACCTAAGTCATCGTTATGGCCTTTACAGCGTATACAGAATCAAACCGCAAAAATCATTTTAGGGAGATCAAAGTTTTCTAGCTCCACAGATGCTCTCAAACAACTTCACATTCTTCCCATACATGTTCGTGCCGAGTTCAAACTTTTAGTTCTCGTTTCAAATGTCTCCATAACCTAGCACCCGATTGTGTGTCGAATTTAATTCAGCAACCAACACAAATCCCATTATTCTACACGTTCCTCTAGTGGCTGTCTACTTCACGTCCCCTTCACGAAAGCTTCAACTTTTCGTGACAGATCTTTTAGTGTCTCGGGTCCAAAATTATGGAACAGCCTCCCAGAGAATGTGAGGGATTGTCCATCAATCGACTCCTTCAAATCGAAACTTAAAACGCACCTGTTTACTAGAACTTTCAATTGACTGAACTTTCATTTGTTAGCTTGTGGTTTTGTTCTTTCCGTTCTTCTTCTTTTTCTTTTGTTCTGGTTGTGAAGCGCCAGTGAATACAGTACTGAGCGCTTTATTAAATTCAATTAACTTAAACTTAATTCGAGATGGGTTAAGGCCCTCCCTTTTCCTTGAGTGGGTTTAAAATTAAAGAAGTGAATAACCTTTCAACAGTTCAATTCAATGCGAAGGTTAAACATCAAAGGACATTTTTTTCGGCGCGCTTCGGGCGCGTTTTCTTAGTTGCTTGTATGCTACTGTACATACTTCAGACATCACAAATGGGCCTGCCATTAGTGCGAGCAAGGTAATCAAAACAAATGATCACGCTGTGATATTTGTAATCTGCTTAGCCTAAGCATCATAATGTCATTTACAGAGTGTAACGGTAATGCTGGAGTTAAATGCCCATAGTTTTGCAGACACTTCAGAGCTTTCGGGGTCATTAGATACACAACCCATTCGCCGTGTTGATTATCATCCACGACTATATGCAGTTTTGCCGTGCGTCATCTGGTCAGATTAGCATAGGTGTCTGTCTACAAAAAGTTGTACATATAGCCTAAACGTATTGTGTTTCCCATAGAAGGAGAGCCTCTTCCCTTGTCCAAATTGACAGCGCCGTTGGCCCACGAGAGGTCTTATGACCCCCAAATGGCCCGGTGTTATAAGCAAAAGGTTCCCCACCTCTGTGCTAAAGTATACCGTTTCAATTGATTTAAAATAAGCACACCAAACAGTCAATATAAGCTCAGTGTAATGAGACTTTTGACTAGTGGCCTAGCTGTTTGTATATATGATGAGACGTAGCTCTGATTTAGGGAAATTCCCCTCTCCTTTAAAAAATTTCGTTTCGGTACGGTACTGAGATCCAAAATAGTGCTATCATGTCATCGTTTTCAATTGTCTTCATGCTCGAAATTTTCGTAAGTTTAAGAAAACAATCCAGAAAACCAACATTTTATGGCTTCTTGGCAAAGCTGAAACATATTGTGACACAATGAAAGAAACAACACAGTGGCGGATCCAGGATTTGGCAGAAGGGGGGGGGGGAGCAGGTCATAGTGGTTTGTATAAAAGTCCGATCTGGGGGAGGGATCTAAGGGGGAGGCGGTGCACCAGGGGTGGTGCCAGGGTATTTTGATAGGGGTAAGTATGTGATGAGTGATCGCCGTCCTGGGGCCTAAGGGGAGGGGTGTCCCCTCCCCTTTGGGAAATTTTTGTTAATTTAAGGTTGCTCAGATGCAGTATGGTGATGTCTTTGGTATATTTTTTGAACTGATCATACATGTCTGGAAAGTGTTCATAATTCAGTCAATTTTAACTTTTGGTTGGGTGGAAGATGCTTTTCTGGGGAGGGGTCTAGGGAGCCCCTCCCCTTTGAGAAAATTTTTGTTAATATAAGATTGCTTAGATGCAAAATGGTGATGTCTTTAGCATAGTTTTGAAACTGATCATATATGGCTGGAAAATGCTCATAATTTAGTGAAATTTAAATTTTGGTTGGATGAAAGAGGAGAGTAGCCTTTGTTGTCCACATATTAGGATGGTAGTTTCCCGAATTGAAGTTTTCGTTTCCTTACATTGTCCTAAATTCGAAGTACATTTCATTAAAGTAAATTACAAAGCTTAAAGAAGACGCTAATGTTGCAGCAAGTTATAGTTAAAAGCCTGAGGTTGTTGAAAATATTCCTCTAAATATTAAAGATTTCTGAAATTCCCTTGAAAGTAGAAGCATTGTTCCCAATGCTGTGGGCCCGGCCGGTAATAGACTAAGTTAGCAATCCAATACAGCGCTCATGGGTAACCCCTTGCAATGCCCGGAAAAGTTCCTGTGACCAATATAAGCCAAAATGTTATCAGCCGGAGGTCAGTAACAGAATTATTAACATAAGACTTATTTTCTGACGTAGTAAATTAAATAATGAACAAATTTGAATTTCACTCTGACACATTACAAAGGCCTATTTAATTGGAATAGGGCCTAGTCATTTGTTTTATGAAGTTGAAAAAAACTTCAAAAATTTTTGGCCCCCCAAATCCGCCCCTGCAACAAAATATTCAAAGGTGGGGCTCATTATATACAAATGGATTAAGCCGTTTTGCCCATTTCACCTGCCTCTTACTTCACCCCTATGGAGTGGTTGTATTTATTATTTTTAAAGTAGTTAGCTCATGACTGCCTGCCTGAAATGGTTTTTGAAGAGCTTTTGAAAACTACATGGGGCATCGCTGTAATACATAATAATAACCATACTCCTATTTTACTATCCGGAGCTGACCATTAATATTGCGGGGGAGGGGGGGGGGGGCTTTCCGAACCTCCCTGAAAACTTGAGTTTGCCCCCAAACAAAATTCTTAGAGCCGCCCATGGCCTTAGCACATGCCATCCTTTTATGTCAACCCAATACGCAATACGATTGGTCCACGCATAGTACATGTGACAGTACAATCTGCCTAAATAATATGGATGAACTACAAATAAATAGACATCACTGTGATTTTCATATGAATAAACAACACATTACAAGGGATTGTTGAACTTCCCTGTCTTCCGCATTTACTTGGACGCATTTACTTTGCCAGTCGATGTCAGGACAATTAAAGTCGCCTGAAAGGATGGTGTTCTGAAAGTTGCCATTAGATAGTTTAGCCAGCGAGTAGGCTAGACTTTGCATATCGCGAAGTGTTCCATGTAGCATATAAAAGGGCCAATGTATAGGTCCAAGGCTTTCTTATTTTGTAGTCTAACCTTTGTCCATTCAATTTCACAATTCGTAGTTAGATCAGGTTCACAAGAAGATATCCTGGCATCAGTGCCAACAAATACACCCCCCCCCCCACTGTGATCTGATCATTTCTATAAGCCTTATAATTGGGTGGGAAAATTTCACAGGAGTTTATGCAATTTGGAGATGGTGATAAACCTAGTTTGATACCCCTCAGCCAGGATTCAGTACCAACTATGACATCAGGTTTAACATACTTTAATATGGCAGCGAATTTAGTAGTTTTGTTGATATTACTTCTACAATTAGCAGTCATAATCCTAAGGTTTGTCACTTTGGAGGAATACTAACCCCACAATCATGTACGTCCGCAGAAAAAAAAAACTTTAAGGGTGGGGGTGGGGGGGCAAAACTTTTAATTGATTAAATCGGGGGAAATTTTTACTCACAGAAAGAGCTTAATTGCTAAATGTTGGCGCCTTTTACAGGGGTGCATAGCCAGGATTTGCCAGGGGGTGGAACATGTAGGTAAACTATCTACGGCGTAGCGTCACCATAGTTTGGCGCACAGCGCCAAGAAAATTTTGGCAGAAATGCCCCCCAGATCGCTGAAAATGACACTACCCAGGCCTTGTGAGTTGCATCTAATCATTTTCTATTTTGAAAGATCATGTTCTGGAAATTTTCTAGCGATATCATAAAAAATATTGATGTTACTTTTTTTTCAAGTTTTTGATTTTCTGGGGGAGGGGACAAGCGCCCCCTTCCCCCTCCGGACGCCCATGCCCTCAGTCTAAACTACTTTCATCAGTTCTACAATTTGATGCTGTGTGACTTGACTTAGGGGTAGTTGTATATTTTGGCAGGGGGATTGTCCTGATGGCTCATCAAAGGATGGAAGCATAGAATTTGAATGATGTAGGTCCTGCAGGACACTAAAAGTATTCGAATTTTGTAGTTCGAAGTTGTTGTAGGTGACGCTATCTACATTGATACTATTACATTTGTAGCATAGCCATTGACCAACACTCGAGGAGGTTGCAGTCAGTACTAGACATTTCAATACATGAACGGCGGTGCCAGTACACTCATCACAGCATACCCCGTCTGTTGACCAGGTCACGGGGCTTTGACAGATGCCATAGATATATACAGTTTTGTTTATTTGTCTTGGGCCAGGGTTTGTGGCTATATCGACTGCCACTAAAAGAAACAAATGCAAATAGGTCTTATTTGCATCAACAACATGATTTTCTTGCGGTTGTCGAAAATATAACACAACATAACAGGTTAAAGGGCAAAGGAGGGCTAAGGCCCCATAAGATGCCCCGAAGTCCATACAACCTTAACTGAAAACAAAGAACAAACCAACACCAAACGAGCCCAGCATAATTAGATTCTACCACACTTATGGAAGAACTTGTCAATGTTAACCCTAAAGCAGTGCACAGATGTGGAGTTAACTACCCACTCAGGTAGACTATTCCACTCGTTAACAACTCTATGAGAAAAGCTGAACTTCCTAATATTGAGCCTTGCAAAACACTTAACTAGCTTCTTACAATGGCCTCGAACCCGAGAATCACATTGAACCTTTAAATAATTGCAAGATGACAAAGGATTCCTTTCAGAGAGAAATTTGTACACCTGAACCATGTCCCCCCGAATCCTTCTCAACTCCAGGGTGGTAAGTCCAAGATGCTTAAGTCTAACATGATAAGGTAGGTGTCTCACCTCAGGTATAAGGCGAGTGGCTCTCCTCTGAACTTGCTCTAAAAGAAGCTTGTCCTTTTCATAGAAGGGACTCCAAGCCTGGGCTGCAAAGTCGAGGTGGGGTCTTACCAACTGCTTATACAGATTTAGTACAATTTCTTTACTTACTTACTACTGAAATTCCTCTGGATCAATCCAAGCACCCTATTTGCCCTAGCACCAGCAGCTGCGCACTGTCTATAGATGGCCTTAAATCACCTGTAATAACTACACCCAGATCCTTCTCAAAAGTCACATCACTCAGAATACTACCATTCAAGTTATAATCATAGCTGAAATTTTTAGGACCAAAGTGAAGGACTTTGCACTTATCTGCATTAAAAGACATTTGCCAAGTCTGAGACCATGAAAATAACCTATCCAAGTCTTTTTGCAGTAATGAGGCATCATCCTTATCACTAACCTTCCTATAGAGCTTAGTATCACCAGCGAACTTACTAATACTAGATGTGAGAGAGCTATCAATATCATTGATGAAAATTAAGAAAAGAAGCGGGCCAAGAACAGAACCCTGTGGAAATCCACTTGTAACTTCTTTCCAAGAAGAGAAATTACCATTAACAACAACTCTCTGAGATCTACCATTGAGCCATAAATTTATCCAGTCAGCACAACGGCCCTTGATGCCTGACCTATGCAGTTTAACCATAAGTCTACGTAATGGAACTTTATCAAAGGCTTTTTGAAAATCAAGGTAAATGACATCAACACTGTGACCAGAATCAAGAGATAAGGAAACACCCTCTTGATCAACTGATCAATCCAAGCACCCGGTTTGCCCTATAGCAGCAGCATAGGGCTAAGTTTTTAGATATATTGTATTGTTACCTGTTCTCTTACTGTACCTTTTTGTTGATTACCTATGGCTGAAGACCAACTTATTTGTTGTGATGATTGTGGTATGTGGGCTGAGTTTGTTAATTTGGGCCTAAATTGTACATTTGAAGAAGCATCTAGAGATACCTTTGTTTTTGTTTGTCAGAAGTGTAACCGACCGGTTAAAGGAACTTGAAGGACTTCTGGCTGCTGCTGACAGCTCAAACGGGCGGGTTTCAGTACAGAAAGGTAGAAAGCCTGTTGAAATTGCAGAGGGGTGTCCAGCTGTTGAGACGTCAAATTCGTTTGCGGGATTATCAGTGGAGGATATTGATCAGGAGGTTGTAGAGGAATCAAAGGAAGGGGACTTTGGTATTTCTGGTGGTCTGTGGGAGCGTGAAAAGGCTAAGGGTAAGGTTCTGTTTGTCGGGGACTCCATTACTCGGTATACTGATAGGGAATTTTGTAAGAGGGACCGAAGGAATAGGATAAGGATTTGTCTCCCTGGTGCTAGAATTGAGGACATCTCGGCCAGAGTTAGCAAAACTGTTGGGGACGAGGAAGTTGTAGCTGTGCAAGTGGGCACTAATAATCTCAGTCGGGACAATCAAATTTCACTTAGGTCAAAGTATAAGGAACTGATTTGTAGGCTGAAGTCGACACGTACGAAAGGGGTTGTTTGTCGTATTCTCCCCCGGTTTGACAAGAAGGTCTCCTGGGGCAAAATTTTGGGATTTAATAAGTGGTTGAAAAACGAGTGTGCGCTTGAGGGTTTTCTCTTTGTTGATACCTGGGCTGGTTTTGTAAATAGGAGGGATCTTTTTGCTAAAGGTGGGTTGCACTTGTTGAGCATAGGGGCTAACGAGTTGGGTAGGCTGGTTTCTAGGGCTGTTGATTCCAAGGTGTCAAACTGGAGTCAGGGGTGAGGTCAGCCAAGAATGGGGGGTTTCTGAGTTTTATTGTGCTCAGAGTGATTGTGTTAGTAACAAGGGGAAGCATGTAAATAGGGCTGTTTGTGGAATGAAGGTCATGTTTGCCAATGTTCGCAGCCTTTTCAATAAGTTCAGTGAGTTCCTTGCTCATATTTCCATAGACAATCCAGACATAATTGGGGTTACCGAAACTTGGCTCCATAGCGATATCAGCAACTCTGAAATTCAGGTTCCTGGGTGCAAAATTTTCAGGCAAGATAGGGCTGATACTGCCTGTGGTAGAGGTGGAGGGGTTTTACTGTATGTTAAGGATAGCATAAATTGTGTTGATGTCACCAACAAGTTTTCTTCTGGATTTTCTAACTGCTTGCCCTTACTCGAACTCCAGATATGGGCCAGATATGAAATTCCATATATGGGCCAGATATGGATTTCATATCTGGCCCATATCTGCTGCAGATATGGGATTTATATCTGGGCCAGATAAAAAATTGGGCAGATATAACCCAGATCTACGCCAGAACCAGATCTAAGCCATATATGGCCAGATAAAGTTTTATCTGGATCAAGTCTTTATATGACACAGATAAAATTTTATCTGGACCAGATATGGTCCTTATATGAGCAGAATATATTTCCATATATGGCCCATATCTGCACCAGATATGGAATTTATATCAGATCAGGTAAAAAGTTAGGCAGATATAACACAGATCTAAACCAGAACCAGATCTAAACCATATATGGCCAGATAAAGTTCTATCTGGATCAAGCCTTTATACGGCACAGATAAAATTGTATCGGGACCATATCTGCTCTCGTTATGAATCATATATAGGACTTATAGTCACACTCCTCATGGAGACTTTGAACACCCCTCTCTTTTTTCCAAAAGTCCCCTGACTCTCTGGCGATGTGCCAGGGGCGAAAACCAAACAATACTCCCGAAGGAGTTCTGCTCCCTGAAGGAGTAACAACGTCCCCAAGGGACAGATTTTGAACACCAGCAAGCAATGTTTGAGTGCTCCATGAATTAGAATTTAATGTAAGTGTTGGGTTGAATTGACTTAAGTACATAAATTCAACTTATTTCATAACAGTGAACAGAAAAATCCCTTGAAATTTCCTATTTTATGTGATCACAGTGATATGGGCTTCTTATTTTAAACTTTATTACGTATTTGACTCTAAATTTTGTTTACTGCGTAGTGCATATTTTACTTTCAACTTCCTAAATCATGAAAAATGTAGGTTTAGATACAAGCTCCGCCCAAATATGCAAATCATTTGCCTAAGTTCACTTAGTACACTGCGGTATTAACAAAAGTGTAGCCACTAAATAACTGCAATGTCTGGGAAGGTGATGCTGTATCCAAAACTTGTCTTAGTTTGTAACAAGCATAATCCAAGAATCAAATCAAATAAATAATAAAACAAACTAACAAAGTGCTCATTTGCATATCTAGCATATCAAGTTATATCTGACTTGATATGGTCATATAAAACTTTATTTGCATATCTGGAATTGCATTGTATCAAGTTATATCTGGCTTGATATGACCATATAAAATTGTATTTATATATCTGGACTGGCATTTCATCAAGTTATATCTGGCTTGATATGGCCATATAAAACCGTATTTACATATCTGGAATTGCATTGTATCAAGTTATATCTGGCTTGATATGGCCATATAAAACTTTATTTGTATATCTGGAATTGCATTGTATCAAGTTATATCTGGCTTGATATGGCCATATAAAAGTGTATTTACATATCTGGACTGGCATTTCATCAAGTTATATCTGGCTTGATATGGCCATATAAAACTGTATTTATATATCTGGAATTGCATTGTATCAAGTTATATCTGGCTTTATATGGCCATATAAAACTGTATTTACATATCTGGACAGACATTTCATCAAGTTATATCTGGCTTGATATTTCCATATAAAACTTTTTCTGCATATCTGGAATTGCATTGTATCAAGTTATATCTGGCTTGATATGGCCATATAAAACTGTATTCACATATCTGGACTGGCATTTCATCAAGTTATATCTGGCTTGATAAGGCCATATAAAACTTGATATAATGTATCAAGGCATCTAAATCTGGCTGTATATCTGGCTTGATATGGCCATATAAAACTGTATTTAGCCAGATATATCCAGATATCAATCCATATCTGGATTTGCAGTAAGGGTGTGGTGTGAAATTAGTTTTGTCAATGAGTCTTGCACTCCTTTAGTTGTTGGTATTATTTATCGTTCACCACATTCTTGCGCTGATAATAATCAGAGTTTGTTCGAAAGTTTTAGGAAGGTCTCTTCAAAAAGGGCAGTTGGGTTTGGGGATTTCAACTTTCCTGATATTGATTGGCATTCATGTACTAGTGGGTCACATGGGAGGGATTTCCTTGAGGCAGTGTCTGATGGTTTCTTTGCCCAACATGTTCTGTTTCCCACTCGTGAGGATAATTGTCTGGATTTGGTGCTAAGTACTGATGAAAACATGGTTAGAAATGTAGCTAGTGGTGGTAAGATAGGATCTAGTGACCACAACCTCATTCGCTTTGAGTTACTTTGTTTCAGCAAGCTTCAAGGTAGTGACAAAACTGTTTTAGATTTCAGCAAGGCTAACTTTACTCATGCTAAAGAGCTTCTTACCATAGATTGGGTTGCACGTTTGTCTCACTTAGGTCCTGCTGAAGCATGTAGTGTTTTTCGTAATATAGTTACTGACACTACAAAGTTGTGTATCCCACTCAAGAAAGCTGTGGTTAAAAATAGGCCAATCTGGATGTCTAGAGAGATACTTAGAGCAGCCAGGAAGAAACGTAAGTGTTGGCGTCGATATAGGGTCAGTAAGAATTCTGATGACTTTGTAGTCTACAAGAAGCAGGAACTCTTAGTTAAAAATTTGGTTATTGACACTAAAGCTAAGTTTGAAAAGCAGTTGGCCAAGGAGGTTAAGGTAAATCCAAAATCTTTTCATGCCTATGCCAGGTCTAAGCAGAAGGTTAAGGAGGGTGTTGGGCCTCTCCAGGGTAATGAAGGCACACTAGTTAGTGATCATCAGGATATGGCTAATTTGTTAAATGATTATTTCGTATCTGTTTTTACCAAGGAATCATCTGTTTGGGGGATTTGTAGGGATTCTGATAATTCTTTTTTAGTTAGTGATGTTGTCTTCTCTGAAGAGTTGGTTTGTAATAAGTTGAAGAGTTTAAACGCTAGTAAGGCCCCTGAGCCTGATGGGATCCATCCTGCCATTCTTAATGAATGCTCCGAGATTTTGTCTGTTCCTCTTTGCATTATTTTTCGGAAGTTTCTGGATTCAAACTTTGTACCTGCTGACTGGCGGATTGCTAATGTTACTCCAATATTTAAAAAGGGGGATCGGAGCTTGCCTTGTAATTATAGGCCGGTCAGTTTAACCAGTGTTGTGTGCAAAGTTATGGAATCTGTAATCAAGGATTGTTTGCTTAAATATCTTTTAGATAATGGGTTACTCAATCTGTCACAGCATGGTTTTTTACCGAGTAGATCTTGTGTTACTAATTTACTAAGCTTTCTTGAGGATGTTTCCTTATCTCTTGATTCTGGTCACAGTGTTGATGTCATTTACCTTGATTTTCAAAAAGCTTTTGATAAAGTTCCATTACGTAGACTTATGGTTAAACTGCATAGGTTAGGCATCAAGGGCAGTTGTGCTGACTGGATAAATTCATGGCTCAATGGTAGATCTCAGAGAGTTGTTGTTAATGGTAGTTTCTCTTCTTGGAAAGAAGTTACTAGAGGAGTTCCACAGGGTTCTGTTCTTGGCCCTCTTCTTTTCTTAATTTTCATCAATGATATTGATAGCTCTCTCACATCTAGTATTAGTAAGTTCGCTGATGATACTAAGCTCTATAGGAAGGTTAGTGATAAGGATGATGCCTCATTACTGCAAAAAGACTTGGATAGGTTATTTTCATGGTCTCAGACTTGGCAAATGTCTTTTAATGCAGATAAGTGCAAAGTCCTTCACTTTGGTCCTAAAAATTTCAGCTATGTTTATAACATGAATGGTAGTATTCTGAGTGATGTGACTTTTGAGAAGGATCTGGGTGTAGTTATTACAGGTGATTTAAGGCCATCTATAGACAGTGTGCAGCTGCTGGTGCTAGGGCAAATAGGGTGCTTGGATTGATCCAGAGGAATTTCAGTAGTAAGTAAGTAAAGAAATTGTACTAAATCTGTATAAGCAGTTGGTAAGACCCCACCTCGACTATGCAGCCCAGGCTTGGAGTCCCTTCTATGAAAAGGACAAGTTTCTTTTAGAGCAAGTTCAGAGGAGAGCCACTCGCCTTATACCTGAGGTGAGACACCTACCTTATCATGTTAGACTTAAGCATCTTGGGCTTACCACCCTGGAGTTGAGAAGGATTCGGGGTGACATGCTTCAGGTGTACAAATTTCTTTCTGAAAGGAATCCTTTGTCATCTTGCAATTATTTAAAGGTTCAATGTGATTCTCGGGTTCAAGGCCACTGTAAGAAGCTAGTTAAGTGTTTTGCAAGGCTCGACATTAGGAAGTTCAGCTTTTCTCATAGAGTTGTCAACGAGTGGAATAGTCTGCCCGAGTGGGTAGTTAACTCCACATCTGTGCACTGCTTTAACATTGACAAGTTCTTCCATAAGTGTGGTAGAATCTAATTGTGCTGGGCTCGTTTGGTGTTGGTTTGTTCTTTGTTTTCAGTTAAGGTTGTATGGACTTCGGGGCATCTTATGGGGCCTTAGCCCTCCTTTGCCCTTTAACCTGTTATGTTATGTTATCCTCAAGAAAGCTTAGTAAATTAGTAACACAAGATCTACCATGCTGTGACGGATTGTGTAACCCATTATCTAAAAGATATTTAAGCAAGCAATCGTTGATTACAGATTCCACAACTTTGCACCCAGATAGCACACTTTGTTGGACCAACATTGGCAAATGGTCGGCAAATGTTGGCAAGCATTGGCAATAAGTTGTGTTGGCACATAAATGTTGGACCAACGCAAGACCAACCTATAGTCAACAACTGTTGTGCACTCTAACATTTTTCCAACGTTGGGCCATCATTTACCAAACAATTGTTGGGTTTCATTCATTGAACCAATGTTAGGCCAACATTATCCATCCAACAGTAGGGCTTTCTTCGGTCAAACAACATTGGGCCAACATATACCAACCAACTGTTGGGTCACATATATTGAATCAACGTTGGGCGAACATTAGTCAGCCCAACTGTTAGGCCTTATTCGTTTAACCAACGTTGGACCAACGTGTACCAACCAAATGTTGGGCCTTACTCGTTAAACCAATGTGGGGCCAACATGTACCAACCAACTGTTGGGCCACATTCCTTTAACCAACGATGGGCGAACATTGCCCAGCCAACTGTTAGGCCTTATTCGTTTAACCAACATTGGACCAACATGTACCAACCAAATGTTGGGCCTTACTCGTTAAACCAATGTGGGGCCAACATGTACCAACCAACTGTTGGGCCACATTCCTTTAACCAACGATGGGCGAACATTGCCCAGCCAACTGTTAGGTCTTATTCGTTTAACCAACATTGGACCAACATGTACCAACCAAATGTTGGGCCTTACTTGTTAAACCAACATGGGGCCAACATGTACCAACCAAAGGATGGGCTACATTCATTTAACCAACGTTGGGCACACATTGCCCGGCCGACTGATAGGCCTTATTTTAGACATTATATAAGAAACCAACGTTGAGCCAGTTTAAAGTTACCAACTGTTGGGAATCATATATTGAACCAACGCTGGACCAACACTTAAAATTTTTTTGAAGTTTCTAAAGGCCGTTACTATCATACAGTAATAAAACAGTATCAGAGAATTTATTTATAGGCCTCTCAAAGCAGTAAATAGAGGTTTAAAATTCATCAGCGGCACTTTATCTGTGATATTATCATGTTAAATATAAAAGATCAATAGTGTATGTGACAATTTGAAAGAGTTTAGTTATAAGTCATCCCTCGACTGATGTGCTGAATCTGGAGAACACTTAAAAGTCGGTCTACAACCTATGGTTGGCCCAACCCGAACACTGGATTTTGGTGATGGATTGCTAAAGGCCCACATTAGTTTCGGTTGGCCAATGGTAAGCGGCCCAACATTGGCCCAACAATGTACCACCGAAAAAATACTGCTCTCCCAGATAGCACAATACATTGGACCAACGTTGGAAAATAGTTGGTAAATGTTGGCAAGCGTTGGTAATGTGTTGTGTTGGCAAAAGAGTGTTGGTCCAACTTAAGACCAACATTTTTTTGCCGCCCGTACGACATTACAATGTTGCACTAACGTTGGACCAACGTTTAGCACCCAACTGTTTGGATTTTATTTACTTATCAAACGTTGGGCTAACGTAAGACGGCCAACAGTTGGCTTTCATTCCTTTAACTGACGTTGGACCAACAAAAGTCAGCCAACAGTTGGGCGTAATTCATTTCATGAACGTTGAGCCAACGTTTAGCACCCAACTGTTGGATTTTATTTACTTATCAAACGTTGGGCTAACGTAAGACGACCAACAGTTGGCGTTTATTCCTTTGACTGACGTTGGTCCAACAAAAGTCAGCCAACAGTTGGACGTAATTCATTTCATCAACGTTGAGCCAACGTTAAGCACCCAACTGTTGGATTTTATTTACTTATCAAACGTTAAGCTAACGTAAGACGGCAAACAGTTGGCGTTTATTCCTTTAACTGACGTTGGTCCAACCAAAGTCAGCCAACAGTTGGGCGTAATTCATTTCATCAACGTTGGGCCAACGTTAAGCACCCAACTGTTGGATTTTACGTACTGTACCAACTTTGGGCTAACAGTAGACGGCCAACAGCTGGCTTTCATTCCTTTGACTGACGTTGGATCAGCAAATGTCAGCCAACAGTTGGGTGTAATTCGTTTCTTCAACGTTGGCCCAAACTTGGATTTTATTTACTGCGCCAACGTTGGGCTAACAGTAGGCCTATAGACAAACTTCAAGTAGCTGCTTTACCTTAAACCGTCTTTGAACAACTTCCATGAAATCAACCGTTGGTCCATATGTCTTCAGCCAATATTGAGCCCCCCATATTTAGCCAACCGTCGGTAATTATGTAATTAACCAATATTTACCCAGTTTTAATTAAGTGACAAACTGTTGGGCATCACTATTGAACCAACATTGGACTAAATCCTAAAACTATTGAAGTTTCTATAGGCCGTTTCCAATAAACCGTAATAAAACATTCACTATAAGAGACTTCATAGAACTGTCAAAGCAGTAAATAGGTGTTCAAAATTTCTTCATTGGCGCTTACCTTAATATAATGTTAAATGTAGAACAGCAACAGCGCATATGTGAATTGAAAGAGTTAAATTAAAAGTCACACCTCAACAGATGTGCTGAATCTGAAGGCTACTTAAAATTCGGCCTACAACCCATGGTTGGCCCAACCCGAACACTGGATTCCAGTGATGGGCTGTTTAACGCTGGCATTAGTTTCGGTTGGGAACCGGTAATTAAGTGGCCCAACATTGGCCCAACCATAGTCCACTTAAATAATATTTACCCGATCATTTTGGTATCAAGCCAACCTCACAATTCCTTTAATAGCAGCTGTTTCTAAATTTTACATTCACAGTGAATATTTTGCGAAATGTTTACTTTTCTAGTAGAAAGTTCTGCCGAGACAATTTAAGGAAAATGTTTAAATGCTAAAGAATTATGTTGGAGCACCAGGTTTATACACCTTTCATCTGAATGGAACATTCTGAATTTTTAATAGCAAATTTTGGTTTATCCCTCAAAACAGGTCTGATTGAAATAAATTGTGACTGGTAATGGTGAATTATTGCAGAAAATCATGCTTCTCAGTTGTACAATGCGTCTAAAAGACGGAGAAATTGGAATATCATGAAAAAATTGTGTTATTAGGGTTAATAATAACCAAGACGTCTCACTGAATATATATAACAGCCAAACGAACATTTACATGATTCATATTAAAATCCTACTGCTTTTAAAAGTGGCTAGCTCGAGCATGTAAGTAGCAATGCTGGTAGCTTTTAAACTTGCAGAAGGTAACTTCCTGAGATATTTCGTTATGGTATCCCATAATGAGCAGTTATTGGAGGGAAGTTCTAAAAAACAGGCACAGTGTAGTTGGCCCAACGTAATGCCAACTATGTACAACTTGTTGCTCCTTTGGTGCAACAGGTTGTAGGATTAACGTTGGATCAACGTTGCAACATTGTCAATTCAACACGTTGGGTGGGCGGTGGCATAACGTTGGTCTATTGATTAAACAACATATTGGGCCAACGTTTTCGAAATGAACAGCCAACCTTCAAATAACATTTTCCCAATGTGCTGCCAACAATACCTACAACATTCTTCCAACGTTGGTCCATTGTAACAACAAAATATTGGATAAAAGTTGTTGTAATGTTGGCCCTGTATTGCAACAACTTGCAGGATTAACATTGGCACATTGTTGAGCCATTGTCAATTCAACATGTTGGGTGGACAGTGGCACAACGTTGGTCCATTGATAAGCCAATATATTGGGCCAACGTTTTCACAATGAGCAGCCATCCTTCAAATAACATTTTCCCAATGTGCTGCCAACAATACCTACAACATTCTTCCAACGTTGGTTCATTGTAACAACAACGTATTGGATAAAAGTTGTTGTAATGTTGGCCCTGTATTGCAACAACTTGCAGGATTAACATTGGCACACCGTTGAGCCATTGTCAATTTATCATGTTGGGTGGACAGTGGCACAACGTTGGTCCATTGCTAAGCCAATATATTGGGCCAACGTTTTCAAAATGAGCAGCCAACCTTCAAATAACATTTTCCCAATGTGCTGCTAATATACCTACAACATTCTTCCAACGTTGGTTCATTGTAACAACAACGTATTAGACAAAAGTTGTTGTAATGTTGGCCCTGTATTGCAACAACTTGCAGGATTAACATTGGCTCAACGTTGAGCCATTGTCAATTTAACATGTTGGGTGGACAGTGGCACAACGTTGGTCCATTGCTAAGCCAATATATTGGGCCAAAGTTTTCACAATGAGCAGCCAACCTTCAAATAACATTTCCCCAATGTGGTTCCAACAAAAACTTCAACCTTCTTCCAACGTTGGCCCAACGTTTTTGTGCTATCAGGGCACACAACACTGGTTAAACTGACCGGCCTATAATTGCAAGGCAAGCTCCGATCCCCCTTTTTGAAAATTGGAGTAACATTAGCAATCCGCCAGTCAGCAGGTACAAAGTTTGAATCCAGAAACTTCCGAAAAATAATGCAAAGAGGAACAGAAAAAATCTCGGAGCATTTATTAAGAATGGCAGGATGGATCCCATCAGGCTCAGGGGCCTTAATTACTAGCTTTTAAACTCTTCAACTTATTACAAACCAACTCTTCAGAGAAGACAACATCACTAACTAAAAATGAATTATCAGAATCCCTACAAATCCCCAAAACAGATGATTCCTTGGTAAAAACAGATACGAAATAATCATTTAACAAATTAGCCATATCCTGATGATCACTAACTAGTGTGCCTTCATTACCTTGGAGAGGCCCAACACGTACCCTCGTTAACCTTCTGCTTAGACCTGACATAGGCATGAAAAGAGTTTGGATTTACCTTAACCTCCTTGGGCAACTGCTTTTCAAACTTAGCTTTAGTGTCAATAACCAAATTTTTAACTAAGAGTTCCTGCTTCTTGTAGACTACAAAGTCATCAGAATTCTTACTGACCCTATATCGACGCTAACACTAACGTTTCTTCCTGGCTGCTCTAAGTATCTCTCTAGACATCCAGATTGGCCTATTTTTAACCACAGCTTTCTTGAGTGGGATACACAACTTTGTAGTGTCAGTAACTATATTACGAAAAACACTACATGCTTCAGCAGGACCTAAGTGAGACAAACGTGCAACCCAATCTATGGTAAGAAGCTCTTTAGCATGAGTAAAGTTAGCCTTGCTGAAATCTAAAACAGTTTTGTCACTACCTTGAAGCTTGCTGAAACAAAGTAACTCAAAGCGAATGAGGTCATGGTCACCAGATCCTATCTTACCACCACTAGCTACATTTCTAACCATGTTTTCATCAGTACGTACGTACACTTAGCACCATGCAAATCCAGACAATTGTCCTCAGGAGTGGGAAACAGAACATGCTGGGGAAAGAAACCATCAGACACTGCCTCAAGGAAATTCCTCCCATGTGACCCACTAGTACATAAATGCCAATCAATATCAGGAAAGTTGAAATTCCCAAACCCAACTGCCCTTTTCGAAGAGACTATCCTAAAACTTTCGAACAAACTCTGATTATTATCAGCACAAGAATTTGGTGAACGATAAATAATACCAACAACTAAAGGAGTGCGAGACTCATTGATAAAACTAATTTCACACCACAAGCAGTTAGAAAATCCAGAAGAAAACTTGTTGGTGACATCAACACAATTTATGCTATCCTTAACATACAGTAAAACCTCTGCAACCCTACCACAGACAGTA
The DNA here is from genome assembly GCA_029531755.1 of Holothuria leucospilota. Classification (NCBI taxonomy): domain Eukaryota; kingdom Metazoa; phylum Echinodermata; class Holothuroidea; order Aspidochirotida; family Holothuriidae; genus Holothuria; species Holothuria leucospilota. The sequence continues at coordinate 23,312,794 of CM055963.1, read as the reverse complement.
TCAGCCCTAGGCTTGCCTGAAAGTTTTGTACCCGGGAACCTGAATTTCAGAGTTGCTGATATTGCTATGGAGCCAAGTTTCAGTAACCCCAACTATGTCTGGATTGTCTATGGAAGTATGAGCAAGGAACTCACTGAACTTATTGAAAAGGCTGCGAACATTGGCAAACATGACCTTCATTCCACAAACTGCCCTAGCTTCCCCTTGTTACTAACACAAGTACTCTGAGCACAATAAAACTCAGAACCCCCCCCCCATTCTTGGCTGACCTCACCCCTGACTCCAGTTTGACACCTGGGAATCAACAGCCCTAGAAACCAGCCTACCCAACTCGTTAGCCCCTATGCTCGACAAGTGCAAACCATCTTTAGCAAAAAGATCCCTCCTATTTACAAAACCAGCCCAGGTATCAACAAAGAGAAAACCCTCAAGAGCACACTCGTTTTTCAACCACTTATTAAATCCCAAAATTTTGCCCCAGGAGACCTTATTATCAAACCGGGGGAGAATACGACAAACAACCCCTTTCGTACGTGTCGACTTTAGCCTACAAATCAGTTTCTTATACTTTGATCTAAGTGAAATTTGATTGTCCCGACTGAGATTATAAGTGCCCACTTGCACAGCTACAACTTCCTCGTCCCCAACAATTTTGCCAACTCTGGCCGCGAGATGTCCTCAATTCTAGCACCAGGAAGAGAAATCCTTACCCTATTCCTTCGAGTCTTAACGAGAAAACGAGTCTTATGGCATTTAATGCTAGCATCAAAAGTTGAGATTTGATCTCAATATTGGGGGGGGGGGGGGGCATGACCAGATTTTCCAACAATCTACTGTGTGAAAAATCAAAGCCAATGGGCGATTTCTGAAATATTGAGGGGACGTATCCCCGCTGTTCCCCCGGGATCGCCGCCCATGGCTAGCATATTGCCTTGGATCAATTTTTCGATTGTATCAATTATTCCTTTGTATCAAATTTTCGTTCGCATCAACTTTTCGTTTGCGTTTGTTCTAATCTCCAAAACAGTATGCACGCAAATGCTGGTATTTTTTACGATCGGCGTTCCATAATCTCTTGATTTTACCATAGTTAATCGAGGGCGCATACTTTCTTGCATTACACGTGAATTCCACTTGTTGATGATGATAAAATTATCTATTTCTGTCGTTGCCAATTGGATATTGTTGGCCATCATCTGACTTAGTAAGTGTAATTTTACATGTTCTTAATCCTCGTGGTTAGTGTATAATTAACTGTCAGTCCTATTCGATCATGAATTTGGTCAAATAAATATTTACATCTAAAACTGAACATAGTCTAGGCCAGGCCTAGCCTAACGAGTAACGGGTACCTAGGCCTAGGCATGAAAAAATTAGGCTTCCCTAGGCCCTATCACAGGCCTGAGGATTTCAGATTTCATGGTAACCATATTTTAGGTTACGTGGTTTTTGATCCACGTAACCTAACGTAACCCATTTTGTTGAGTCTCAAAAACCCATTTTTGCGTATTCCCAATATACAGAAAACACAACTCTGTGACAGTTTACCACACTGAGTTTCGTATAGTATGTAGGTAAGTGAACGAGTAATCACTTGCACTGTCAATGCCACAGTGCACAACATGTGTTCAACTTATACGAAAAACAATGTTTCAAAATGACATGATGCTGTAAATGTGTGTGCTGACGACCAGGCTCTGAGGCAGAAATTTCAGTTGTGGGTGTCCAATTGAGAATAGTGGGTGTGCTAACATATTGGCCCAATATGATGCTGAAGGCATCATCACGATCGCGAAGCAATCACCTTCAAGGGGGCCCTTGTGGGGGTTAAGGGGGCAAGTTAAGAATTTTGCATTTTAGAGGTTTCTGAGGGTGAAATACAAGCCGTTTCAGCCTATTTTTGAGACTTCTTGGACCTGAAATATGAGTTGGACAATACAATTTCTGCCCCCTTCTGGTCTTCCGCCAAAATATTAGTCTTCCAACTCCAAGGCTGATGTTTACTAGAACAGGACATCAGGATTAGGGCTATCTGCATTTTGTTTTGGTGGGGGGGGGGGGGGGCATTCCAACCATGTGAAATATTTGGAAAATTAGAAATGGTGTGAGGTATCGTCTATGCTACAAACTTACAAACCAAAAATATCCAACCTCACATACCCTTCCCTCAGTTTTGCCTGGCCATAGGCCTAATTGTAGCCAAGTATTAATCCTCAGCCTTTAGCTTTAATTTATAACCTTACTGTAACTGTAAAACTAGATCTTGACTTGCAGTGTTACTGAATCTAAACAATGGCACCGTCTGCTAGACTGTAGTTCCAATAGCCGTAGTCTGTAGATCTACAGGGAGCACAGCACTGGCTTCAAAGTCCAACAGAACTACTGTGATGTGGTTCCCTATGCAGCATACATGCTAAAGCATTCACCAAATAAACTTGATACATCTACAAAAAATGAAAAAATCAGCAACTTTTATCATCGATGATAATGAGCAATTTCGTATGCTTCTAATATCTGGAGATTGTTGTCCAAACATTCCAGCCTACGATCACTCTTTTGGTCCTTAGAAGTTTCATTTCTACTGTAGTACACACTAAATATGCAGTGCCACAGTCTGAGGGTAGAAATCTTCGATGTCAAACTTAAAGGCATCCAAAATTATCAAGAGTGACAAACATTTCATAAATTAATTATGAGGTATGTGTAAATCACTCTAACTAAGCCCCTCGTAATATTTTCGGAACCTTTACTTCAGTACTTTTCTTGCACGATCCTTTATTATCCACAAACACCCACACTAGCTCATACGCTATCCTAACGTATTTATATATGGAGATATCGAACCTAAGCTAGTGTCATGTTTGTGTGAGAACAGTCTGATCCTACGGACAGACTACATTGTAAAATGTATGGTATCAAGCGCTCGCAGCATAACATGCAACACGGCAGTTACGTTGTGAGCAATAGCACTAACCACACAATTCAGTTGACAGGATTTTCGTATGGCAAGTACATCGAACGTAGTTAAAGTCAACGCATTACTGCATTGACTCAATATGTGCTGCTATCAGAATTCTGATGTACATGAAGAGATGTGTATGCATGTTACTATAATTGTGATTTGAACAAAATCACGCTAGTAGTCCCGCTGAAAACTAGGGAAGATGAAAAGGTCTTCCGGTTGGGGAAATGGTCGTCTCGGACGCTTATTTCAGACAGTCTTAATATGTATACTGGAAGCTTGGTAGAATTGGTGCACGGCTTCATGTATATTTTGAAAGCCGTGTACGAAAATATAGGCCGTCATTTTGGGAAACCGGCCATGCAAAGGACGGCTGGACGGCTGGCTGCCTAAATCACTGCTGACGACATGTCGTGAGGTAACAGCATATGGTTTGGAGTACAGTAAAACCCCATTTATCCGAACACATCGGGACCGAACGTATTTCGGATATCGGTAGCCTAAAATTCGGATGTACCGACAGGGTTTCAACTTTTTGCCTCAAGTGCGGTACACAGGGTCCATAAGAAAGAGTGTGCACACATTCCCCAAATAACTCCGAAAAGGCTGGCAAAATTGCAGACAAAATCCCCCAAAATGTTTGGTTACTATTTTTCGTGATCGATCAAATGACAAATAAATTTTTAGACTTCTAAAACACCTGGATTTTATTCCCAAAATTCAAGCCTACGCCCTTCTGAATGACCAATGCTTTGTACACACTAAATGAGTGTATGTGCTGAAGAGAAGCTATAACGATCTGGAGAGGTATCTAGCATATAAATTCGGCATAAATTTCCAAAAGTATTAGAGACACATGTGTAGGAGACTCCCAAACAGAAATTCACAATGTTTTTGTAAGGTCTACTCTCGTTATTTTTAGGGATGAAGCTCACTACGAAACTAACTTTTCAGATTTAGTGAAACTAGGACTTACGCTAGCCTAACGTATTTAAGTATAAGCAGAAATCGAGCCTAAACCGACTCATGGATCCTAGCAAGAATTTAAAAACAAATACGTACGATTTTTCTTCCAAATTTGACAAAGAGATAAAAAATTGTTTTCTATGCCTACATGTTGGCTATTTTAGCCCTCCTGACATCTTGCCGTGACTTTTAAAGTCCTGAGGAAATAAGTGCATTTCTGCAGAAATTTACGGTGAATTTTGACTTGTACAGAAAAGCCCTGAAAACTTGGTGGATTCTACCGTAATTGTGATGAATATTATTCTTGTTAAATCTGATAGCTAGTTCTGAAAAACGGGGCTTTACTGTACACGTAGAATCATAGTAAATTACTGTTGAAGAACACGCTGATTTCTCATTTATTTTATGATCGAACCGAGTATAGATAAAACCAATATCTGTCTGACACATCCATTTAATCATCTCCAGTATCAGTTAGCTGCATAAGCAAGAAGTTTCCTTGACATCGTCATTGCAGAAACGTTAAGAAGAAATCTTCGCGCACTAAATGAGTCCCAACTAACATACTGTGTGTTAACTGTGGCATGTAATTTTTAAAACAACTTTCATGATATCGGGCTATGTGCGAAGTCAATGCAGTGGGGCCGTAATGACAGCTTGTGCAGTACATCCGCATTGTGTACAACCGGGAATCATGGCTGGACAGGTCGTCGCCATAGTGCGTGATACCAGTCAGCTAGTGTGAACTCTGCAATTGCAATTTGCGATCATAGCACATGCTGCGAGCCTCATGCGATCTATTTTATGGTTTGTGATATGAGGCAAGAGCAATGTGAGAAAAATGTCGCAGTTGGTAGTCTGTACTTTATCATATAATATCTCCTAAATGAACTTAAAATGCCTCTTAATGAATGTTCAAATTTTAGGTCACAGAGGAGTTGAAGTTGAGTGTCAAATGGGACATCGTAACCGATTTTTCGGTTACGTGGTTTGGCGGTCACGTAACCAACACGCGACCGCGAACGATCGTTCGCGTGAAATCCGCAGGCCTGCTATCATAAAAGTTAAAACTAACATTCACAACGATTCAATATGCAGATGTTTTGGTCTGTGAATGTTTTGACACGGAGACATTTTGACCAACGGCGGGGAAAATTTGGTAATGGGATGTTTTAACTGGTAAGCGTTCAATTCGGCCTAGGCCTAGTAACAACATGACAGTTAGGCCTAACTTAGGCCCTAGCCTAACGTTTAGGCTATAGGACTAGGCCTATCCAGGGAAACTAGACCACCTAACGTTAGGGTCAAGCTAGGCTAGCCATGCATGATGACAATTTCATGCATAGCCTAGGCCTAAGTCATACACTATCCAACACACTCTTTTCGAGCAATAAACGGTACGCGTTTAATTCATCATGTACAGTAGGTTACAGCACAGTCAGTAGGCTAAGTTAAAAGCCAGGCCAACAAGTTACAACAGTAGGCTACAGTATAACTATAAGCTATCCTTCGTGCTGTTATGAATGCCCCAGTACATAATTTGACTAAGTACTGGATACACGAATGTTTTAGCACATTACGATGGGCTAAATTATAGCATACCTTCTTGCAACGTTAGTTCTGAACTGACATACACTACTACTAGCCGTTATCAGCAGTACACATTGTACGAAATGTATGTTGTGCCCATGAATGATAAGCCAGGTGCAGATAGCCGTGAGAGATTAGGCTGAAACATGTACTATGTAGTTATAATATTGTTAGGCTTCCCTCAGCAGCACTGTACTTATCCATGTGACCAGCTGGGAGCGTTCGCGCGGTTCCTCGGGGTATCTTCTTTTGAACTAATCACACAGTAATCCATTTCAAAAACCATACCTGAAAATGATATCATTGAGGAAATAGACAGTTTTCTTGCTAAAAATTTTACAGGAGTGGTGTGGTCCTTATTCTTTACAAAATTTCAAAGAAAAAGACATGCGAGTATTTTTATCGAATATGCGCACTTGTTTATGTCAAATATGGGCATTTATTTGAATCCCACACCAGCAGGTCAGAGTTCACTTTGAGATACCCAAAACGGTTCAACATTCCGTAGATAGAGAACAAGTTTTCTACAAATTTACACGGGAGATAGCCTTCCTCACTGCATGCTGTGGAAAAAGGAAGACCTTTTCTTCGGTACTGTTGACCAAAACGGGTGATAAGCGAAGGAAAATGACGTGATAAAGGCTAAAGAGGTACTGGGTTGACGGACGAAATGATAGCTTTCTAGCCAATAGGAAACACGCATAATGCTAAGATGTTGCAATAACTGACGCAGTTTGATGTCTGCCGATTTCGTCTCGGGGTTTCTAATTGGAGGCGAATTTTCCTTTCCTTTTCACATCAGTTCAAGATTATGTTCTACACTTTTTCTGGTATGAAATTTGTTTAGTATTTTTCTCTAAAACATCACGAAAAAGGGTTTTTGGTAGACAACGACGTGAACGCGGTACTCTAGCACCACATGATCGAAATTGACCAATCAAAATACTGCATAATTGGTTTTTACATCATTGCTTATTGCTGGTCCGCCATTGCTGTTCTTCGGTAGCTCGTTGGTTCTTATTCAGAATCCTTTCAGATTATGGACCCCAAGAGCCATCCGACGACGCAAGGCCATCAGCAGCAAGCATCAAGTGATAAAGAAGGGTATCAATCTAATTTTACTCAATTTTAGATAGAGAGTAAAGTGGAAATCCGCACGTGAATATCCCATGTGAGCCTAAACATTTTGCCTTTGTATTAAAAGTGCGGAAGGCACAGTAATTTGTTCGAAATGACGATGCCATCGCGGTTCAAATTGCACTTTCTCGGACAATAACAATGATTTATTGCTAAAATTGTTACCAAAGTATGCCTTATATACCCACATTCAATTGGAAAATTGTTCTAGTTATGTAGATTACACAGTGATGGTGCATTCGCCGGAAATAAATTGGTGACAGTAACGCTCTCTGGGAGGAACTAACCTAGCGTTACCCGTGTATTTGGGTGTGTTACTGTTACTGTTTGCAGCCTAACAATACCTTGTGCACGAGACTAGCCTACCTCGGGGGAAAGTCCAGCAGATTGGTAAGCTATGGTGTGGCGTTGCACCTGTTAAAGGTTAATTTTTTTGCTGCATCTCTTACATTCTAATACTTTGTGATGTACTATGAACATGGCCTTGTAAAATAAACCATTTTCTGAGCAATGAAATGACCAGAGTAGGCTTATATGGCCAACATGGCAACAACATTTATTGAACTTGATGTGATTTGAGAGGCTGTATAGCAGTCAAAATGTTGTCCTACCATTTGCTTCTAACTTCCCCCGTAGCCAAGAGCCTAGGATAAAGTAATTAATTTAGCCATGTACATAGCCAGCAGGGCAGGAAGAATGGTGATTTTCTGGCAGACAAATCAAATTTCCCACAAGTGGTAGGCTACATAATTTTTTTTACAAAAGTAGCCAGATTTCCCTACAACTGCTGTAGTAGGTGGGTTGTTTAGTATGAGTCAGTCGCGATGTTCTAAACGTTGTAGCCTATAGCGTGTAGGCGTGATGTGATTCCATCATGCAGTAAGCAAGACCTTCAATACATATTCTTCAAACATCAAACACAAGTACCTGTTTGCCGTATGATTTTCCATGTTCAAAGAAAAATATTGTTCACAGCCAAAGTTTTAAGTTTTGGAATGAGAAAAGAATTGGAAATATGACCAAAATGTGTTTGATCAAGCTTTCAGTAAAAATTTTGCCAGAAAAGACAACTTTCTCTTTGCTTATTTATTAATATTATTATTTATAAATGTGGTAGGCCTAATTAATAATAGTTGTATGTTCTTTTTTTCATGTGATTGACTCAGAATTCCTTCAGAAACATTGTGTTGTTAGGTCTTGATTGTAAGTAAATTTTCTGGTTGTCCATTACTAGACAACCTGTCTGCCTTTTTGGTTGTCTTAAAGAAACCTCAGTAGTCCACAAAGAAATTTGCAGTAACCTTAGAAGCAGTCTGTTAACTTGTTGCATGAACTTTTGTTGACCCTCACAAATTTTGGTAGTCACAAGCGACAGATGACCGTTAAAATCAAGCCCTGGTTGTTTACTGGCCACCTACAATTTAAAATTCATTTTCTATGGCATACTCAATCCACACAACATTAAAATATAGCACAAAAAGTAGGGATGTAAGTGGTGAATGAGAAAAATCCCACAATTATGCACTAGCCCACACACGTGCGTGCATGAAGCATTGTGCCATTCCCGAAGAGGGGTCCAGGGGGCCCGCTTAAGGGGGTCCAGGGGGCAAAGCCCGGAAGCTCCTGCAATTTAGGAGTTTTTACACCCATTAAGTCAAAATTGTTGGTTCTATACTTACTGTACAAGATATCAAAGTTAAGCCCTATACTTATGTATAGGACTTACTTATCCATTGGCTACAGAATGAGTTTTAACTTACAGTGGGTATCTCTATCTGTCAAAGAAAAGAGCCTTCACATTAAAAAGCACAGAGCTTCTAGCGTTACTTCCATCATAGACGATCCAGTACACAAGCCTGACAAGGAGGACAAACTAAGTTAGGCCTAGGCCACATTAATTACCCAGTACAGGCATAGCCTGTGAAAAGCCTATGCCCTATAGCCCAGTCAAGGCCTAACATTAATCCTAATGGAGGTAAATTTTAGGCTAATATTAACGTTACTTTTCTTTCCAATGCCACAGGCAAAATACTGTCCAAAATATTAATTTTAATTTAAAATATAAAATATTAATTTAAAATAAAAGTATCGTGAAGTCGTCACTAGTTTTAAAATACTTTCCATGTCGACAAGACTTTATACACGAAACACAGCTTTGGCTTTGGTCGTAAGTTACCATTGTGAAAAATTACACTTTGCTAAGTGTGATACGTAAAATTCCGGTGGGAAAATTTTGCCAAATTTCAAAAATCCGGTTTTCTGGATTAATCCTTAAGTCTTACATCCCAGAATAAGGAAGACACATGGGAAAATATTCCTGCCAGTTTCTTTCATATTTATTAAATGTTTTCTACTTTTTCTTTGGCAATGTTCGTTCAGTGGTTGACTCAAGATACCTCCATTATTTGCTACCATATGAAAGAATTGTAAAGACATTGAGGACAATATCAGCCAAAAATATTGTTATGTAATTTTGCTCCTGATATCATTTATGAAAATGCTCAAACGATATCATGAAAATCCATGCATGCAACATCCTCACAAACTTGCTGAGCGGCCTGAAATGTTTGTTTCGTAGTTCTTTTACTTAACTCCTCACAAAAATCTGAGTGCAAGTAGCAAAGAAGATTTAGTTGATAAACCTGCAAGATCACTCTACGAATTGGTTGACGTATGGAATAACACGTTAAGTGCTCGTAATACATGCACAGTCGCTGCATTGAATGTAATAAAATGTCAACTACAGTTGGAACTGTGCATCAAGCACCTTTCACAGGAAGGACCTGCAGTTGTGTTGGAAACAGCTGTACAGTAGGCTACAGTATTAACAGTTCTTTGCAGCAGCGTTGAAAACTTTCTTTGTAAAAATCAGCAGCCCGTGTGGCAGCCCACGCACAAAGCGTTGAGGTTTCTGGGCCTCTCTATTGCAAAGTCATTAAAAATCCTAATGTATGTAAAAAATCTGCTACACAGTTTTGCATTTGTGTAGTAATTTGTGCATCTTATATCATACATTATTCCCTGATGCAGCAGCTACAGCTACAGTACAGGGTTTAGCGTTTGGAACATTGAAATGGACACAAAACTTCGTCCACTCCTGAGGCAACATGTGCTAGGGCTGTGACCGTGTAGCGATTATTTGCTAAAAGATCGCATGTAGAATAAACGTTTAGTACAAGCTATTAAGCGATTAATCGCAAAACCTGTTTTTCGTCCATTTTCTATAATCCATCTGAATACTCGGTAAATGCAGAATGCATAATATTAGCCCCTACGTATGGTAGGTAGTATGTCATCATGTTGTGATTAGTTTCGACTATGCAAGTCTTCACAGGAATCGTGTTTGGGGTTCACGGATTTTGAATAGGCCTATTTATCAGGTCAATCAACACACACCGAGTCTTTCTGTTGTGATAAGGTAATCGCGATTAATCGCTAAACGATCGAAAATTTTTGAGCTTAAACGCTTAATTATTTTACTACACGTTCACAGCCCTAACATGTGCTCTACATCCGGGATACATTCAGTTAACCAATGAATGAGATTCTCTTTCAAGTTGGAATTTGTGGGATGCACAATTTTGTGGTGATGATTTTGTCAGAGATACAGATGCGCCAAGAATAAACGTAAAAAACCGACCGGAGCGCTAGATACCAACCGCTGAAAACCCACAGTTTACCACGCTTTTGTCGACGTTGTTTCACTGAAATCTGCGGCTCATGGTTTTGGGCGGTTTGAATAGGAGTAATCTGATAAGTCAAGTAACAGCCTACACAAAAGATTTCACCAATGAAATTCTTTACAATGAGGAGCGTAACACAATAGCTGCATCCTCAGGTTTCATTGATCAGACTTCCTGTGTAATCGATAAGAAATGTTTATCACTAGGCCTTCGTTAATAGTGCAGAGGGTTGTTATCCGATGGTTAAGCATGTGCTGACAGAGTTTGGAAACGGTCGGACTATTCCTAGTACTGTACGTCACTGAACCGTCCTGGTTTAGGCTTACGGGTTTGTGAAGTTTTAGGCCTAGGTACAGTAGCGTAGTTACTCAGGCCTGTTCATTCAAAGACACAGCCGTCACATACACACAACAAATTACAGTTTTATAGCAAAACGGCACAACTTACTGTATACGTTTGATAATACTACACTCACAGTAAATTTTTGCAATTGTCTTCCCTGTAAGGCTGCGTTATTACTTTGATCAACTTTTTTAGAATAAAGACCGATCGCTGAACGCAGCACGATGTGGGGACAACTTTTTTCTTTGTAGAAATTCCGATTTATTAATTCCATTTTTCCAATGCTGTTTGAAAAAAAAAACACTTTTGTACAACTGGATTAACTAGAAGAAATTGCCGATTTTACTGATAAGGTCGTTCTATATCCTCGCAGTAAAATAGCTTATTTCAACACTTATGCGATGCTGCAAATCGTCCCAAGAATTAGGTTTGGCATCTATTGGGAGTGGCCCAGCTTTCCCCCACCCCCACCCGTTCGCCGTAACCGTACAAGTTTTTGTGTTGGATGGGGCCTGTTTGTAGCAGTTGCCCCCAAAATGTACAATCCAGTGTTCCCATAATTTCTAGTTTGCAGAAAATTCTCTTACCTCGGAGAGCATATGAAAAGTAGTAGGCTAAGCCGTCCATTCTTTGAATATATCCTATTATTTCCTAGTTGGTGAAATGAGTGACGCTTTCCTCCGTATATTTATTTGTCTTGAGAGCATATAAAAAAGCCATGTGTCAGTGTCTTTTAAACGGCCATGGATGAAATATTCCATACCTTTACGTTCAAAGAACGGCAAATAATTTTCAGTCGCAATACGGTGCCGCATGACCCTTTAATAGATAATCAGCAGACTTGCATTTTAATGAAACTAAAACCCACTGCATTGTCTTATTTTTCAGCCCATCGTTGTACTATACGTATCTTTCATTTGATAGCCCCATGCAGCACACATATTCGCTTTCCCTTCCTGGCTAGCTTGCTGCTACATAGCAAATGTAGACCACAGATACAGTAATGCATTAGTGTGTTAAATTCCATGAGAAAACCTTCGCAGTTCGACTCAAGAATTTCCCAGGCACCTTGCAAGGGCCCCAGCTTATTTGCATACAACGTTCTGTACATTCCTTTGCTAGTGACATCATTGGACTATCAGCTATTTTTCACGGATTAACCTGTGTACAATTTCCATTGGCTGCTACCAATCCACGTGAAGGTTTACCGTAAACGAACAACTGCTAAATCCCGCCCTACTGGACAACACCCACCTCTTGAAAACATACAGCACTCAGTACTGTCGCTTCCGCGTGTAGGCCTGATAGTGGTGTAATGTACAGTACATAACCTAACGAAGTAAATTTCACATGGGTATCGTGTCGCTCTACGTGCGTTGCGAACATGCTGTCATAGCCTGGCCAAAATTCAGTATGCAGATTTTCAGCAAAATCAACCTTTACAAGCTAAATTTTGTACCTTATCTTATTCATGGGTGTAGAAGAAGTCCGATCTTGTGAAAAGTTTTCGGTAAGAGTTTAGTATCGCGCGAAATATCGCTTATTTTTGAAAAACAAGATGGCGCCGTCTGCAAAAGTTTGAAAAACATCCGGAGAGATGTGTGACGTCACGTAACTGTTAAGGACAACCAAATGGACTACGACTTCCAAAAAGGTTACGCAAAAATGGGCGGTGGCCCTTATGAATGAATGAGTATCAAAACCCATAGCGGCGATTGGATATTTCACGTAATTAAGGCAGCTTGCTGCATTTGATTTTCCCAAGGTATTTGAGGTGGCTCTCATAATAATTGCGTGAAACATGTGGCATGGCCCTATGTACATATTAGTGCGGTGCAGTTTTAGGCCCATGCAAATATGCGTAGGCTATACAGCGTGTGACAGTACTAAATGACAATGTTATACGGTTCCCCAAGGGCCGTGTTCAAATTCGGGATCGTGTTAGCTGGTGAATTTTACCGAGATCTGGGCAAAGAATGGTAGGGGAATGTACTGTCTTACATTCTGACATTTCCATCTTCATTCTCTCCCACTGAATGGACTATAATTGGATTAATTTTTTTCTATTAAGGAATCGGACTTCAACGCTTTTACCCTTGTAGGTAAGATTTGAAATTTTAGCAATTGCTGAGTAGAGGGTACATATTCTATGTGAATGAAAAATAAAATGCGGCAAGGCCTTTGTATTGCACCGGAACATCGGAGGATGCAGGAAGTAAGCTGTGATACTATTGCAATGGCATTCTCCCTGATTATTTTTTTGGTAGAAAACAGAATGGTTCAATTTTATGGACTTGGCGGCCCTCCCTTTGTCTTCCTTTGCACATGAAAGACTCAAAAAAGTTTAAGGAATTCAGGCTAACAGATATAATTTTCAAAGGTCACGCAATTGATTTTTTTTTGGAATGTGCAAAAAAAAAAAAAAAAAAAAAATCGAAGGTTTGAAAAAAAATTGTTCCGTTACGGGAAGGATTCGCAAACGCCCAACAATATTTCCGAACATGTGGGAATATGTACGAAAAGATTTGGAACGTTCAACCAGATCTTTTTCTTTCCAAACTTACGAAATGTATTCATAATTGCAAAGAGGAATTCGAAAGAAAATTGCGGCCCTCCTTTTTTCCATACTCATGAAGTTTCAGACTAGAACGCGGGTCCCACTACAGTGGTTTCGGATAGGATTATGTCCCGATTTTCATGAGTTTTAGTTAAAATCTTCTCCATCTCTGGTCAGAAACCGCCAAAAATCTGCCAACCTGTGTAAATGCATGATATCAGAGGACTACGAAAATGAAATGTAAACTAATTATTTCATGACGTCACATCGACAAACAACTTTTATCGGAGTACAAAACTCGGACTGATTTTCAAGTCAATATCGCTCTATTGAGCGATATAAGTTATATGGTGATAGGAGAACAGTTTATCGTGACAAAAACTCAGTTACGGAAAGAACTTGCAAACGCACAAGAATTTTTCCGAACGCAGTCTTTTTGACGGAAGGTACGAAACTTTGGGAACGTTCTAGGTATTTCTTTCTAAACTTACGGAATTTATTAATCATTGCAAAGGGAAATTCAAAGTAAACTGCGGCCCTTCCCTTTACTTTACTTTGTATATATAAAAGACTCATGAAGTTTCACGCTAAATAATATAATTTTCAAAGGTCATGTTATTGACAATTTTTCGGAACGTTCGAAAACTTTTTCGAACTTCAAAAAAAAATCGTTCCAACACGGAAAGCGTTCGGGGGATTTGCGGATGGTCGCAAGCGTATACGTACTGTATTCAATCAGAACGTACGATTGTGTGCAGGCAGGCTTTCACAGGAAATTGATAATTGCTTTTCCCTACAAGAGAAGATTTCTTGCTACAGCGAGTTACGGACACACAATGGGACTTCTGTTTACACTGGCACAAAGGCACCTCGGTTTACCGGGTTGCCGATAATCCGCATTGAAAGAGCGAGGTACCTAGCGGTTCTATTGTACACTGAATAGACCGGAGCGTGACCGAAGCGAACACGCACACTTATTCTTGGCGTATCTGTAGCTTTGGAGTTCAGATGTCCCTTTTATGTACTGTTAAACTGAATAAAAAGTGGGCAAGGCTTAACTAATGCCCATTTGTATGGAAAGAAAGCCAATGTGGTAGAGCTGTGCTAAGCAATAAGCATTATGGAAATGACACAGTTTGCCTTTCGCCTGCTATGGGCTGTGTGCACTTTTTCTCTAGTTCGCGTTCTGAATGCCCACAGGTCTTACACATCGTGGCATGAAGGGAAGGCCCTGAATCGTACATAGTAGATATTATGGCAGTTTAGGTTCTGCAGATTAACCACAGATGTAGGCTTAGTCATGTTTAAATTTCAAAATAGAAGAAATTTAGCTGAACAAACCAACACTTGTGTCTTGCCCGATTTTTTCATGGCAGGTTTTAAACTGTTTGCAATTTAACACAGGACATATCTTCACTGGAAATTTTCACACCTGTATATATGTTAAAAATCACCCTGTGCTGAAGTATGTATGTCGTAAGCAGCAGGGAATATATAAATATGTCACCTCTCTCTGTGCGCTTATATTTCGGATCAACATTTTGGTAAAAAGAATTTTTTTTATAAAATTTGAACATCGTCATGAGGAACTACAGTATATTCTGTTTGCCACCAGGGTGGGAAAAAATGTTTATTTCCTGGTAAGCAAGTCAAATTTCCCATAAGTTTTACATATGTCCATGTACAAAACTATCCAAAATTTGCTTCCAAATACTGAAATTTCCCTGCAAAGAACTTCCCACATTCCTGATTTTTTTCCACCCATGTTTGCCACCGTGTACATTCTTAATACGATATAAGTTGAGGGTGGTTCATACACATTTGTACCCGTCCAACTCCATTCTGATTCTGATGCTGATCACCTGATCACAAAAACTTGCAACCTATTTAGCGTCACACTAGTCGCAGTTGCAAAACTACTGCAGATTGTTTTTCGTTTCGATGTTTCCAGCCTCATTGCTGTAAGGAAGGATAACCAGAGCAGTAATATAACATTAGCAACGGGCCAATTTCTCAAGCGATTGCAAAGGCAATCTGTCACAAATTAGATCGACATTGGGAATAATCCACTGATCGGGCTAGTGCCATGTACTGCAGTTTTTGACATGGTGCCTTAGTAAACACAAACAGGATCACATGATATTGCGATATTGTTTGGGTATTGGAGGAAAATTTTTTTGCAGTATCGATAACAAAAATTTCATATCGCAACAACCCTATTTCTAGTACTACTGTACAGTATCCAATAAAGGGTGAAGTGGATATGATCTTAAATAGTATTTTGAGGGGATGAATCATGCAAGACTGTCAATCACTCATTTGAGGGACAAATTGGATCATATTTGGAGTAGTTGTACAGTAAAACTTCATTTATCTGAACATTTTGAGATCTAAAGGAGTTCCAGTGACTGAAAAACTTGGATACACAACTCTCTCAAGTTTTCAAAAAAAATTCTGCACTTCAGAAAGTATGTTGGATTATTGTAGTGCTCATGTGGTGTGTAGTTTAATAGTACCTTTGATATTTTGTAATCCTCTTCAAAGGTTGAATGCAAGTTGATTGTGACATTTAAGGCAAGAGACTTGCAGCTCATTGTACGAATTGATCAGTATGCTGGACAAAGCTGCGCAATGAAAACTATGTACAAAGCTGAACTGCGGCAACTGATTAATAAGGATGCAAAAATGGATAAACGAAATGACTGTCAGAAGGTTAACCAGGGCCTTAGGCAACTAACTGTTACGAGGAATGATTGTGCAATTCTGGTGACTACCCCTACAGGAATACATGTGCAATTAATTGCTGATTAATCACAAAAGTATGTGATTAAGCAGTTAACTCCATAGACATTCCTAAATACTATCCATCTGATATTTACTTCATACAAAGGTTAATGTTAGAAGTTTTTCATCTGACATAAGTTTTAATATTTTGCCTACATTGTAAATGACATGATACTTCCTAGAACTACCAAAAATATTTGGCAAAATGTTATTTGCGAACAGTGTTCTCCTCACTAAACTTCTGTTTAGTAGTACTTGACCAAGTAGAAAACCACACGCTAGTGGCATATAGTGAAAAATAGCCCTTAATTTTCTGTGTAATATATATTTTAATCAGCTTATTGAGAAATTAAATTTTATTGTTTCATGGTATTGGTACAACACCACATATTACAAAAGTGTTTAGTTGCTAATCTTTGTGAGCTAAAACCCAGTTCCCAGTTTCAAACTAGTCTTGGGGTGAAAAGTGAAGTCCAAACTAGGTGACCCGCTGGTTTGTGAGACTTGGCTAGAACCCTAATAATCACTTTAAAAGTCACCTTTGAATGGTCAACCAGAGAAAAATTACAAAATAAGTTTCTTATATACTAGTTAGTACTGATTTAAAAATTATGGCATAATGTTTGTACAATATATGACTTATCAGAGCATACTTTTTCTTTGAATTACAGGTCATTGACCTCACCAGAGCCAGCCTTTGGTGCTGGCAAGAAAGGTTTGAATGGTCCTGTGGAAGCACCAAGAAAAGATAAAACCCCACTGCTGGCAGAAGGGAAGTGTAACGGCGAAATGAAGACAGAAACAGTAAGTACTTTCTAGTCTAGTCTTAATTTCCTTTTAAACTTCTGAAGCTTGTGTTAGACTGTTAATAGTGTACGTAAACCTTCACTCTATAAAATAGTCTGAAGGTAAGAAGAGGGACCTTCATTTCAATAGATAGTACTTGGTAATTATTAGGGCTGCCATGTTTAAACAGCACCTTATTCAAACATTTAAAACAGATTAAAAAACCAATGAAAGTTGAACATTTTCCTCCCCCATGTTTTCCTTTGAATTCTTTTATTCAAATGTTTATTTGCCATTTCAATGAGAAATGAAGCTGTCTTAAGGTGGTGACTCCCTATTCACTGCATAACTCTGTGGTACAGTAAAACCCCATTTATCTGAACTCACCGTTCAAATCTGCAAAACAGTACTGGTATCCTACACAAGCTCTGTACAATTTCAGCCTAGATTTGACATTTTGTCGTGCTGTTACACTATATTGATCAGTGCAGCTCTTTGTGAGCAAGACAGCCATTATTAATGTTTATCTCCACTACCAACTTGAACTCTTATGCTAGAAAATGAATAAACTGTACAGGATTACCCTACCGTACTTCCTGTCTTTCTTCATTCTGTGTCTATGTAGAACAACAAAAGCATCACTGATTCAATAGTCTACTGAAGTGTACTGTAATCTAAGCCTAGGCTTTACAACGTTACTGTGAAGGAGAGATTTGAAAAGATATTGAGGCATTTGTTTTACTGGATGAAATCAGATTATCCTCTGAGAATCATGTTTTCGTTTTGGTTACCTGAAAACAGTCTATGCCTACTAGCAGTGCAGTAAAATGTTTAGCATTGTATTAGTTTGTATTGTGGTACTTTCACATAAATAGCAAGGTTCTGCCTTTGCTGATCAGTGCCAGTCGGGCAGGATACAGAAATACCGACCAGCACTAAGTCAGAAAGTGCAATTTCTGACCAACACAGATATCAGATGACATGGACCTAGGAAACAAAACAGTAGATCCTTGCTTCCCAGTACTGTACAGTGATAGAAATAAGTGGGATTGCATTGCAGTCTGTGTTAAGCCTTTTTTGTGATGCATTCCCTGATTTGGCTGTGGCTTTCAATCCCTTCTTAAACATCACAAGAAATACCTCATTAAGAGCGAGTGCTGATCATAGATCTGCACAGACTATGTCTGATGTATGGCAAACTAATCTCAAATGAAGAGAAACAGACATGTTTCCTCTTGGTACCAGTTTAGTGTTCACATCACATCCAGTATGTCATTCATGGGCAGTTCAGTATAAGGCACCAATTCAGTGGGTCTGAAAGAAAAAATTTCTGTGGCTTACATGTAGTACATGCAACCCTCAAAATCTTGATCAAAACATTAAATATTGCAATTTATAAAGGCTTGAAAAATAAGTTAAACCATCAATATTCTGGCAGGTGGAGTTTTTGAGTCAGTAAATATTATGCGTGCACAAAAAGAGGAGAGATGTTAGTCCCAAAAGTCATATTTAGATTGCAAACACTCTCGGCTACAGCTCTCTTCATGCAGTCTGTAATCAATATGTCTCAACTGAGCAAACTGTTGTCCGAATCAGGCTTCGACAAATTCGTTTTTCACTACTTGTCCATCGGGCAAGCTGTTCTCTTAGTCTACTTGTCCGCATGAATATCTACTTGTCCACTTTTAATATGCCTTTAAACTCCTTTGTGGAGGAGACTTCATAAGGACTTGCCCGGGGGGCTATGAGATTGAACAATACACTTGCCCGAGTAACTTTTTACTTATCCCGACTGTCAGGCGGGGAATTTGTCGAAGCCTGGTCCAAATTCAAGTATCCAAAATAGCCCAACTGGAAAGGAATCCTCAGAACAAGTAACTGACATGAGCAAAACACCCTAAAATAACAATCTGAAAAGTAAGGTGTAGCAGTATATCGATATTATCAATATTAGTCGATATTTCCTCCTTAGTTATATCGTCGATATGCGTTTTCAAAAATATCGATATATAGTAAAGTCAATATATAGTACTAATATCGACATTCTACTATTCACTTGGATACCGATTCTACTAAAATATTGACATCCAACACAAATATCGATATTTAACAGCAGTGACTCATGACTGATACGAGTGTTTTTAAAAACCGATACCTAAGCATCGATAGGGTCAAGTTACCAACGAATCTTGGCCAAGCTTACATAGGTCTAGGTTCACCTCTTGTGACCTTCGTAGCAGCACAATACTGAGCTGTTCATCACAATGCTATGAGCATAGGCATGCTGTATAAATTATTTCTGCAGTTTGAATACGCAGTGGAATACTTCTACTGTGTACACAGCAGGCTCTGAGGCAGAAATTTCAGTTGTGGGTGTCCAATTGAGAATAGTGGGTGTGCTAACATATTGGCCCAATATGATGCCAAAGGCATCATCACGATTGCGAAGCAATCACCTTCCTTGGCAGGAATTCAAGGGGGCCCTTGTGTGGGTTAAGGGGGCAAGTTTAGAATTTTGCATTTTAGAGGTTTCTGAGGGTAAAATACAAGCTGTTTCAGCCTATTTTTGAGACTTCTTGGACCTGAAATATGAGTTTGACAATGCAATTTCTGCCCCCTTCTGGTCTTCCGCCAAAATATTAGTCTTCCGACTGCGAGGCTGATGTTTACTAGAACAGGACATCGGGATTAGGGCTAGCTGCATTTTGTTTTGTTTTTTTTTTGGGGGGGGGGGGCAATACAACCATGTGAAATATTTGGAAAAAAGAAATGGTGTGAGGTATTGTCTATGCTACAAACTTAAAAACCAAAAGTATACAACCTCACGTACCCATCCCTCAGTTTTGCCTATCCATAGGCCTAATTGTAGCAAAGTATTAATCCTCAGCCTTTAGCTTTAACTTATAACCTTACTGTAACTGTAAAACCAGATCTTGACTTGCAGTGTTACTGATTCTAAACAATGGCACCATCTGCTAGACTGTAGTTCCAATGGCCGTAGTCTGTAGATCTACAGAGAGCACAGCACTGGCTTCAAAGTTAAACAGAACTACTGTGATGTGGTTCCCTATGCAGCATACATGCTAAAGCATTCACCAAATAAACTTGATACATCTACAAAAAATGAAAAAAATTCAGCAACTTTTATCATCGATGATAATGAGCAATTTCGTATGCTTCTAATATCCGAGATTGCTGTCCAAACATTCCAGCTTACGATCACTCTTTTGGTCCTTAAAAGTTTCATTTCTACTGTAGTACACACTAAATATGCAGTGCCCAGAGCATTTGCGAAAATGTTACTTTATTTTCTGTTTGTGGAACTTTACTCTGTTGAGTAGTCTCAGATAGATCATCCTACAGTAAGTCTGGATATCATGAAAAATTAGTTTCTTGTAAGTCTTGGAATAAAACTTGCATGCAGTAACCAATTCTGTAGAAGAATTTCGGTCACCGATACGGCTCATGAGCCAGCTCGCACATTCAGCCATGTAGGCCCCACGGTCTTGGGCAGTCAATCACCAGTATACCAACATCCACTGTGTAACAGTAGGCCTACATTAAGTCTTCCACTGCGTATGCAAACCGCAGATGAAAATCATACGCATGCTATATGCTCGTAGCATTGTGATGAACAGCTCAGTATTTATGCTAGAAAGGTCACAAGAGGTGAAACGTTACTACTACGTTAGCTAGGCCAAACGATTCATTGGTAATTGACCATATCGATACTCTGGTATGTTTTTTAAAAAAACACTTGTAATCGGTATGAGATCACTACTGTTAATATCGATATGTGTTGGGTGTTGCTATTTTTAGTATAACGGTATCCAAGTGAACAGTAGAATATCGATATTAGTACAGACTTTAGATATTTTTGAAAACGCATACGACGATATTACTAAGGAGCAGTGATTTAGTCAAGCATGCCATCCAGCTGTGCTTTGCATGGCGGTTTCCCAAAAATGACGGCCTAGATTTTCGTACACGGCTCAAAAAATATACATGAGCTTCGTGCACCAATTCTCCCAAGCTTCCAGTATACATATTAAGACTGTTTGAAATAAGCGTCCGAGAGACCATTTCTCCAAACGGAAGACCTTTCATCTTCCCTAGTTTTCGGCGGGACTACTAGGTGATTTGTTCCAAATCACAATTCTAGTAATAGGCCTACACATCTATTCTCGTACATCGGAATTCTGATAGCAGCTCATATTGAGTCAATGCAGTAATGCGTTGACTTTAACTACGTTCATACTTGCATTACGGAAATCTGTCAACTGAATTGTTTGGTTAGTGCTATTGCTCACAACGTAACTTGTGCCGTTTTGCTGTTATGCTGGAGCGCTTGATACCATACATTTTACACATGAGTAGCTGTAGGATCAGACTGTTCTCACACAAACATGACATAGCTTAGGTTTGTATATCTCCCTATATAAATAGTTAGGAAGCGTATCGAGCGGTGTGGGTGTTTGTGGATAATAAAGGATCGTGCAGAAAGTACTGAAGTAAAGGTTCCGAAAAATATTACAAGGGGATTAGTTAGAGTTGATCTTACACATATACCCCCATCAATTAATTTATGAATGTGCGTCACTCTTGATAATTTTGGATGGCAGATTAAGTTTGAACATCTAAGATTTCTACCCTCGGGACTGTGGCACTGCATATTTTAGTGTGTACTACAGTAGAAATGAAATTGTAAGGAACCCCAAAAGAGTGATCGTTAGCTGGATGTGTGACAAACAAGTCTCCGGATATGTTAGAAGCATACGAAATTGCTCATTATCATCGAGATAAAAGTTGCCGCCTTTTTTTCATTTTTGTAGATGTATAAAGTTTGTTTGGGAATGCGTTAGCATGTATGCTGTATAGGGAACCCACATTCACAGTAGTTCTGTTTGACTTTGAAGACAGTGCTGTGCTCTCTGTAGATCTACAGACTACGGCGTTTGAACTACAGTTAGCAGACGGTCCATTGATTTAGAATTGATAAGTAAAACACTGCAAGTCAAGATTTTAGTTTTTACAGTTACAGTAGGTATTAGTACAGCTAAAGCTGAGGATATAATTGGCTACAATTAGGCCTATGGCGAGGCAAAACTGAGGGACGGGTACGTGAGGTTGGATACTTTTGGTTTGTAAGTTTGTAGCATAACGATACCCACACCATTTTAATTCCAAATCACATGGTGGAATCCCCCCCCCCCCCACCCAAAAAAAAAACAAAATTGCAGCTAGCCCTATTTCAAGGTCCAAGAAGTTCAAAAAAATAGGCTGCAACAGTTGTTTTACCCTAAGAAACCTCAAAATGCAAAATCCAACTTGCCCCCTTAACCCCACAAGGGCCCCCTTGAATTCCTGCCAAGGAAGGTTGATGCTTCGCGATCGTGATGAGCCTTCGGCATCATATTGGGCCAATATGTAGCAACACCCACTTATTCTCAATTGGACACCCACAACTGAAAGTTCTGCTCAGAGCCTGCTTAAGGAGCAAATATCGATAATATCGATTATAATGCGGGGGATACACCTTACGGCCAAGTACCTGTTAGGTTCGGCTTTATAAGTTGTAAGAAATTTCAAATGCAGTGATATTGTTTTTCGATTCTATCTGTGTAGACCTAAGAGAAGTTAATTCTGCTGTTGACATCAAGTTTTGTCGTGATTACATTGCAACTTTACTTAAGCCTAAGCACACTTGTCATGAGATAGATATCAGAAAACGTTTGTGTTTATTTGAAGAATGCATGTGGGACTTATATGTTTAGAAGAAAAAGCCTGGCTATATATTTAAAAAAAGGTATTTCATAAAAAAAAAGGATGCAGATAATTAAAACAGAAGAGGAAAACTATGACTGATTAAATGAATAAGGCAATACACTACAACTTCTTTCAACTTATTGCTTGCAAATTTTTGACAGGTTGCCATCAGGGTTTTCCCCTGCATTGTTTTGTGAGGCACCACCTCACAGGTTGGCCATCACCTCACAGAAATTTGCTATTATGCCACCTGTACTGTACTAACTATAGAAGTACTGATAGCCCTCCCTCACTGTTGATGCCAAGGCTGGCACAGCTAGTGATTGTATTATAGGCGTTGGCTACTAATTTTTAGCTAAACCAGCCAAAGATCGGTTTGAGCTATTGTATCCACCACGTCACTCTGTCTTCTCTGTCCGTCCGTCCGTCCGATCTAATCTATCTAATCTATTGCCTTTAATGCTCTCAGGACACACTCGAGACCCAAACTTTTAACGAAACTCAGACACATGGCGTTGAACTTTAGGCTACTGTAGTTCAAGAAGTGAGGTCAAAGGTCATTTAGGGGTCATTAAGCCGTTATGTGAATATCTTTCAAAAAGATCTCTTACTCCACAAATAGCGCTGTATGTTCTTGAATTGGTCATAACATTTCTTAAAGAGTGGTTGTACAAGATTTTTGATCCAAAGTCATTAGAGGTCAAAAGGTGAAATATCTTTGATGTGGTATTACTTTGCACCTGTGAGTCTGATATTTACTAACCTAGTTTTAGTCAATGAATTTTGAAGGGCTCAGCTGGGTGCTAAAAATGTAGGTCAAAGGTCATCCAAGGGCATTTGAGGCCAAAATTGTAAATATTTTGAAATGCTATTTTTCTCCTAGTTGCATTACAAAAAATTATATTCAAAATTGCTTCAGATGGACGACTGGATGTTCAGATTACAAATACTTCTCCAATTTGGATGAAAGATGACTTTGATACCTTTCTAACCAATGTTGGGCCACCCCTCTATTTTACCAGTCTCACAAAATCACTTTACTAGCTATTTTGGGTATACTACACTCTCTTTACAAAAACTGTCTGTCTACAAGAGGCTAGTCTGTGAGGTTAAAGGTTAGTTTAAAGGAGCTTGCTTAGCTCTGGACAGGTATGAACAATTCTGTATGTGTTGTGGGGATTTAGAGGTCTGTTGGCACGCTCCTGGTTGGCATCATAATTCATCATCGTGCATGAGTTGTAATGACAATACCTCTCATTGCAAAGTTACTGTTCTCCTGGTAACTGTATAGTATACAGGATTCTAAGTTCCTTGTGGCAGCAGAGAGCTAATACCAGATTGTTTACTAACTGTAAAAATTTATAATATGTGGTAAAAAACCAGAAAGCTACTGGATTTTAGATGGTTACATCTAGCAGTGAGGCAAGGATTGCACTGCTAAGTCAGATAGTAAAATCAACGACTTGAAGAGTTGATATAACAAAAGAGGTCGCGTCCTCTGCTCACTGTCAAGTAGGGACTGGATTTTATCCACTTGCTTACATTCACACTTCCAAGATTTTAAATGTATTAAATGTATGAAAATTTTTTGGACCTGTGGTAATGCATATATGTGAGTACATCAGTTTTGCTTTATGTCAAAACTGTCCTGTTAATTAGTGTTTACTGTAGTCACTGGATATGGAATAAAACATCTTTCTTCATAGATAATTGTATGGTAATGCTTTGAACTTAAAAATAGGTGACGTTAGTGTTATTTCACTGAGGCAAAAGGGAATTTCTACCTGCTTTGGAGAATGGGGGGGGGGGGAGGCAGGGTAAAGGTCTCAACATTTATTTGCTTTTTACTAATGTTGGGAAAGATATGTATTTGTTTTGATTATGTGTTTCCAGCGTTACACCATGCAGAGATGTAACTGTACTCAGGGTTTTGCGGGGGAGGGGGTGGAGTGAAGCCGAACCCCAAGTCTTGCTGGGTTTGAGCTACGCACCATGGGCGCTCTATTAAAATTGTAGTAAAGAGTTAGTTTTAGAACGACACATCACTTGCCACAAAAATGCGAAATTAAAGAATTGTAATCCCCTATTATACAAGGAATAGGCCAATGGCAATGATCTGAGGCAGGCCTACAGTACATTAGGCTGGAGAATGAAAACACTTAGCTTATTCGGAGCAGGGGTCAGCTGGAACGTACACTTGATATTTACTTTGTGGGGTAACTTGTCTGGTGAGGTAGCCTAGTAAAACTCTTTTAGCGCCTTTAGTAACAAATTTTAAACAAGTCCTATCATTACGTCTGTGGCGTTGTGTCCAAGTGTGCTGTAAACATGTGCATCGGAAACCAAAAAAATAAATGCAGTTTGTCCACTTCTGTACTGTAATGCTACCTCAACTCATGTGTTAAAATTTTCGTAAAACTGCTCTTGTTACTCTTGTGAAAAAATCCACTAACTACTGTACTTGGTGAATGCATCTCCTGGCTGAGATTCCACCCGTACCGTACTGTTAAAAATGTACTGTAGAGTAGGCAGACACCTGCACGTTCGAAACGTTCGTTTGTTCGTTGCCTGGGCAGCTCTCACTTTTTTCGGACATGTGTGCATGCTGGAGCAATTGCACTGACTTAGCACGTTCCACTTTTCGCAATTGGGGGGTACGGAAAGGTCTGGGAAACTATTTGCTCTTTTTGCCATTATTTAGAAACTGTGGACGTAAAAATTTGGAAGTGTTTGAATAGAATAAAAAATTATGAGCAATATAAAGATAGGAATCATTTTAGCATGTAAGGTAATACCAGGATAGCAGTAACGGAAAGAAGATTTTTTTCTGTGCACACAGTGCAAAATACACCATTGGAAAGAATGTGTACGATTTTAAAACTGATTAGGAGTGGAATTTTGCTTCAGAAAAAAAGTTTCTACGCCAAAAATCCGAAATTTTGGAGATGATTCGAGACAAAAGAATATTTTCTGGTTTTATATAAGTGCATACCTTATAAGACATAACTGTAGTACCAAAATTTACTTCTTTAGATCATGAAAATCCACGCCTTGGTAATTGTAGTGATAACTTGACAAGTATGAAATCTAGCAATCATTGAAAGTCGAGCCACATGCCCGTATATCCATAGGGTAGTGTGTACTGTGGAAAGATATGTGGAAAAAATTTTCAGTAACGTCTTTCGCCCTACTCTACTTGTGGACACGTTACCAATCCCCACGCACCGCATGCAAATATTTAGCAGCGTTTTTGACGTTCATTTCTAGAGATAAGACAGGCTATTATACAATATAGTAGGCCTAATGCCCTGTTTTGTCGTTATCTAGTATAGGGGGCGTTGATGTTAAACACGCCAGCACGGGCTTGTTTCTGGTGAAAAGAGCAATTTAACAAAAGCATGGTACCCGAGGGCAACTGACAAAAGCAACTCATTTCAACATAATCATGAATGAGATGAAGGTAAATACATTTTGTTAGTTGCAATACCATGCTATTTCGGAAGATCAAAAGAGAGAAATATTGAAAACCGCTACCCGGGAAGGAATTTTGACCCCTAGTAACAGCGTCGGTCAGGTACCGAGGCAAACACTATCAATTCACTGACAAAAATCAGAACCAACCTCCAAAAATGGCGTCGTGCCCCTGCATTATACAAAACATTAGCTTGGTGCCCTGCCTGATGGCCTTTGGTGCCCTGGCCTGAGGCCTTGGTGCTCCAAAATTCGTGAAAGACCAAGGCCAAATGGCCGTGCCCTCCTCAACCTAATTCCAGCCTGGTATTTGTCTTTAAGTACTCTAGTAATGTTGATGCTTTGTTTTTTCCTTCTTTCTCCATAGGCAGATCAACTGACAGAAGAACAGATTGCAGGTAAGTTATAATGAAGTTCCAGGTTGGTTATTTATCAGACTGCAATACCTTTGTGACCACTATGGCAGTTTTATTTTCAATGGGTATGATAATCTTGTTTTGTGTGTGTGCTTGGCCATTGTTTAGCGATGATTATTGCCTGTGCATGGTAGAAGCTTGTGGTCTGTATATTGTTCCTATGCCCTACTGTATTGTTTCGTGCGACATGTAGGTCTTACTTATGATTTGAAGATTAGATAAAACACTCCAGATCATAGATGGCTAGACTATAGCAAAAAGATTGGTGAGGTGTAGGTGGAAAAAAAGATTCAGTTCAAAAGTGAGTGGGACCTAATAAACATGAGGAAAATGCTTTTGCCATGATTGCAAGCAGCCGTTTTTTAAACTATGTGTTTCCTCCCATGATCCTTTGCGATTACAAACCCTACACTGTAACAGCCCAACTGTGTGCTGGAGCCTGTTCATCATGTTGTGGGTGTTAATGCATTTGGTCTGTTTTTCTGTACTTATTAGGGTTGGGAGATTATCACCAGAAGTCCATATCACGATATATGATATTGAAATACCCTAACATGATATGATGTGTAGAAAAAAGTACAACTTTTGACGGACTGAGATTTCAATAATTTAAATCTTTAAAGATAAACAAAGTGTTATAATTTCAGTATTCATTCATCGATTTCGTCTGATTAGAAAATTAGGCTGTAAAACCTTTTTAGGATTATTTCAGGCTCATTTAGCCTTCCGAATCTTAAAGTTTATTTCGCTCCTCTCTTACCTCCTATTTACCTATGTACCCATATTGGGGCCCCCAATAACTGTCAGGCAAAAAACTAATAGCCACCGCGGAAACCCCTAGCAGTAGAGGGGCGCCCTAAAACCCCAACAGTGAGCTTTGGGGATTATGCCCTGTATCCGTTTTGGCGATTATCTATATGGATATATCGCCAAAAATTTTGGCGATTATATCGCAATTACTGTTACGATAGGGATTTTTTTCTTATCATCCAACCATAGTGCTTACAGTGTTATTAAATATTTCTTTCAAGCTAATGGTTTCCTGCTCTCCTGATGCTTACACAAAAAGATTCGCCTGCCTGACTAGCAAACAAGTTTAAATTTTTCGTCTTGTAGCCAGAGAAGATCAAACAAGGCTTAAGCCAGCGAGCAGTCAGGAGTTCCTTGGACTCCCAAACTTTTGGATTGCCCCCATATTATTTACATTTTAAGTACAAATTTCACTAGAATTTACTGTTTGGACTCCCAGATTCACCATCCTGGCTAAAGCCTGATTCAAACTTTTTTATTATTGCCTCACATCCACATCAAGTCAAGCCAGTAGTGCACTAGGATGTTAATGTGGATATGGCTGTCCCACATATTTATTGCTTCAGATTTCTACAAATGCTACCAAAGGCAGGGGTCAAAATTCCCACTGTTCCGCTGTCGAGACCAGTGCTTTTAGTGCCGGAACAGTAACTTTCAAAGCCACTGTTCCGTCGAACAGTGTTTTTCCACAAGAAGCACAAGTGCATATAAAAAATCGCACATGCTAATCCCTCTGATAAAGTTAATGACGGCCCTGAATTAAAAAATCCCGTAAATGTTGGCTTTTAGTATGAATGCCATTTTCGTTCCATGGTGTCAATTTTAAGGCGGTTACATTTGCAGTGTTATTCCTATTGCTGCATAGACAGTACTGTGTAAAGCACACACTTGAAGTTTACTACCAAATGCAGAAAAACTTTTACTACCAAATGCAGAAAAAACTTTTAGTACAGTAGACATTATTGCCCTGCAGCGAAGGTCCTCTGCATCACATCTTGCATAACGGGGAGAGAGGACCATATTGTATACCCTGTGATTGCGATGTCACCGTCAGGCACATTCTTGTCGACTGTCTATGAATACTGCCCATATTCGTCGAAGTATTACAACTTGTGCCAGACCTGAAGACATGTTGATCAAGTAGATCCCCTTTCTCATTTTGGACTTTCTCAAAGAAAGTAACCTTTACAGGAAGTTTTGACATGACTCCCGAATTTGCTTTGTCTAGAGTTTTAGGATTTTTGCCCAGTGTATTCTTTTTTTAGTTTTACCTTCTTATAGCTGACACTACATAAACATTTGTGTTGATGTGTCAGTTTAAATCACCACTAACTAACTGCATCACCCTCTGTCTTGCGTGTTTGTTACAAATGATCTCTTAACTATTCATGATATTCCCTTGTGTTTTAGGGGGTTTGTTATAATATTCCCTCCAAGCTAGCAAACTAAAGCACCGAAACTGAAACGACAAAAGCAATTCCTGACTGCTGACATCCGAAACCAAAGTCAGTGGGTCCTAAGTGTTTGCTTTTCTCGCAAGATCTTCCCATACACTTCTGTGTGGAATGTACTGATAAAAGGTTATGCGAGGATATGACTAGAACGATTTCACGTATATCTGCTGCGAGAAAATAACATAGTTTGTGCACTCATATGTTGGAGAAACCCCAATCATTGCCTTGCTTATCGCACTAAACCGCAATTCAAAGGATGAATCAAGGAAAAAGATTCCTTTAAGGTGGATGCTTTTTTGCTCTCACTCAAATTCCACTTGCCTGCTTGCTGTGACTTTCTGCATCAATTTTGAGTGTATTTCATCCTCAGGAGCTAGTAGGTCTTGGGACCAGCAATGCTAGGTCCGGGAAATGTAAGATTTTAGGTGATAAACTTGTGCTTAAAACATAAGACTCAAAAAAATCAGGATACCCCACTGGCTAATCCCCGCTTACAGGCGAAAATACACCCTCCCACGTTACGGTCAAGTCGTGCAGTCATTCCACTCGAATACAGTAGACAGCAATTGCGTTTGGCACGTATGCCGAGGTACTGGGCTCAGGAACAGTCAAAATCTATCTGGAACAGTAATTTTGGAAAAGCGCTGTTTCCTGGAACAGCAGCAAAAGATTAAATTTCGACCCCTGAAAGGCAATATAAAAGATATCAACATAGTGGGAGATATTGCCATTAGCCGAAAACGTCCCAGTGTCAGTATGTTATGCATGCAGTAATGCTCTGTTAATGGTACTGTAAAACTTCAAACTAAACACTATAAAGGATATGAGCGTATTGGTACGTATAGTGAAAACTGTAAGAAAGCCTGGTTACAGTGCATATGTCCATGTCTTTCCTGATTTACAGTTGAGGATTGGCTTTGTGCCTTTGCAGGAAGTCAAGGAAGCATTTCCCTTTTCGACAAGGATGGTGATGGCACCATCACTACCAAAGAGTGGGTAAGTCATGAGATCTCTGGGACAAAACCCCAATAAGCTGAACTCAAGACATGATAATGAAGTAGATGCTGAGGTAGGTAACATGTAGTTTCCTTGTGATGCAAAGTCCTTTACTATGAAGTAACTTGATTCCAGGGATAAGTGTAATATCTTCCATTGATTTCTAGAAAGGTGATTGTAACTCATGTGTAAAAGCAAATTGGGCTTTTATGCGCTTCTTTCACCTAAAAAATCTCAAAACATGCATGAATGAGAGTAGCTGTGCACTTTTCATGTGGAATCATACTTTACTCACAAAGTATTATTTTTGTCTTTATACATTGAAAATTGTAACTTAAAAAATCACACACATTGCCTTTTTTCCAGGAAAATGGAACCATTGATTTCCCAGAATTTCTTAAACTATGATGGCAAGGAAAATGAAAGGAGACAGGGACAGTGAGGAAGAAATCCGGGAAGGCCTTCAGAGGGGTCCGCCTTGACAAGTATGGAAATGGTTTTATCAGGTGTGCAATTAAAGGAGGTCTTACTGTAGCTCTGTTGAAAATCAGGGGAGCTGTTATCTGATTGAGATAACTCGCCCACAAACTTCCTGTGGGAAGTAGGATTGCGTTAATGAAGGTCACCTAATTATCATTCAGTTATCTTGCTCTATAGATACATATAGGCCAAAACTGCACATCAAAGCATTGTTCAATTTAAAGCCCATTGTTAAAAAGACTAGCAGACATGAATAATGTTGCAAGGAGATATTTCATCAAATTGAAGCATTTAAAGGTCGAAGGTCCATGTGTAAGCCTTATCAAATAGCTAATAGGGTGGTAACCTTTTCACACGTAAGTAGGTCTTTATAGTATCATCAGCATAATAAAAATTCTTGTGCCATCTCCATTCAGATAAACTACACCCTGGTTGAGTAGCATGTTGTAGGGGAAACATAAATCAATTGACAGTTAGTTTCCTTGCCAAAATATGCTCACACTGCCAAACAAGTGTTCTTTTAGACAGTATACTTCTTACATTTGTTCAAAGTATGTGAAGAATAGGAAAAAGTTATTGCTCACAACTTAATACTAACCCATCACCACACACGAAAAAAAAAAAAAAGGCCAGGGAGTTATTGCAGTATTAATTTCCCTACTTGGGTTATGCCAGAGATAAAACATTTCCACTTCTTTGTTCCAGTAGGATACATTGGAACTTCTGGTAAGAAACAAGTACTTGAAGTACTTCCAAGTAGGGAATTTCAAAAGTCCCAAACACAACAGTTATGGAGTTTTGCCTGTGGAGAGTACCATATAGGTTAGATTGGGTAAGGGTGTAATGAACTCTTCTCTGCATAGTTTTCGACTTCCTTTTCTTTGGTTCATGGTACAGTATTACATGAATGTTTGGCACGGTGTTCTGCCAGAGTCTAACAAAGGAAGCATTATTCTGCAAGTAATCCGGCTTTTCTTCAGCCAGTTAAATTTAGTACTGTAGTTATAGCAGGAACTGAAAAATTAAGGAACTTCAACCTTGCCCATCAGCCCAAAATTTGTAAAGAAACACTTGCTGAACAAGAATCAGAAGTGGACTAAGAGTGTTGAGACAAAACACCTAAAAACCACCATCAAGACATTAGTTCTCTGCATAAGATTTAAATAACTGAAAAAGTTCAGCTAATTGGGTAACAAAGGTTACCTTATTTCTTTTACAGTATACAAAATTGTGGAAATCATTGGATATCTTTGAGTAACAAAATCTGCTTGTCATAGTTTTCCAGTAAAAATTAATACTGGGGACATACCCCAATTAGGCAAAATATGCCATATTGTCTGGAAGAAAACTTGCTTCTTTGTTGCCCTTTAAGGGTGGTGGGTCTTCTGTTAATCTCAAGTGCAGGCAATTATTACATTCGACGGCCATTAGGAACCAGATTTATGAGAGGAGCCATTACATTTAGCAAACGGATTTTTGATCATTAACCATTTCCACTATTCCCCATATCACTGCCTCACCAATTTTACATTCCAAGCAAGTTCTCTTGTATAATGTGGGACTATTAATCACAAAAT
Source organism: Holothuria leucospilota (assembly GCA_029531755.1). Lineage (NCBI taxonomy): Eukaryota > Metazoa > Echinodermata > Holothuroidea > Aspidochirotida > Holothuriidae > Holothuria > Holothuria leucospilota. The sequence goes on along the minus strand of CM055963.1, from coordinate 23,281,017 downwards.
ACAACAGAAATGGCGAGCAAGATTTGCTTTTGAGTCAGAGGATAAGTTACTGTTGCCTGTTGAAGTCTGCCCTTTCGAAGGAGAAAATTCTTCTTTTAACTTGCCACATGTATTTGCCTACATGGGTAAGTATGGCTGTGCATTTCAGTTAATTTCACTATCCGTTTAACTTGTTTTATTACCGAAATGTTAACCGTTAACTGAAAATGAAATGCAGTGTATAAATAAAATCGACATGGCAGAAGAGTGCCAACACTTTAAATTCCAATGTTTTAAGACCCAAAATGCACTGCAAGGTGTGTTCGTTCGATTTTGGTGCATGTCAAAAACCTATTTTTCACAAAGTTTTGGCAAGCAGTCCATAAGGCAAAGGCAAAAATCACACATGTATTCCAAAACTTATCACAAATTTGAGTAGTTTTTGTCATGCCACTGATTACTGTTTTCGAGATTTTAACAATTCAAAACATAGCATCGTAAGATGAGAAACCTAGGACATCACTGTCACTATTGCAGTGTAGATGCCACTGTACTTCTCCCGCTAGCCTACAGTGATACAGTATCAAACAGGCCTAGAGCCACATGTATGTACCTTTGAGGACAAAACGTACACAATTACTGTACAGTGTTCCGTACTGCAGTGTGCCTTGTGATGTTGCCGGGGGGGGGTGGATACAGTTTCATTACGTAATATGTGTCTGCTAAGAAGTTCAAGGCACCGTAATGGTGTGAAAATTTAACTTGCCTTAAATCTCTTGCCTTTTCTACTCTCATCCTTACTGAAAATACCACAGTTTCTTTCGTTAATTAGGAAAGGAGAAACTTCAATATCGAAAGCTACTCTTATAGTACTTTAGGTAGTCAAGATATTGCGTACAATTACTGTACTGTATAATGCACATACCAGTATATCATGAACGATTGTTTGTTGAAAAGCACATGGCCGTGCTCGCCAGTTCGCTTCAGCAAGCTCAAACAAGCTTTGCTCATTATGTTCGAAACTAAACATGAATAATTCATGAAAATTGGGGTTAATAAATAAAATTGGCAGAAAGAATTTCACTCTTCTGGGCATATTTTTGGGGTTGAACTTTTCCGGGCATTTTACTAACGATGAAAAAAAATTATGAAAAATGATATAGTAGTCACTTGACAAAATTATTCAGTCATCTTAATTGGGGGAGACTATTTACAAATGTTTAGTTCTAAGGTACAGGGCTTACAAGGCCAAGGTTGTAAGTTAAGCTCGAAAGCTACATAGCTGTGTAAACTGTTTTTGCAGATTTTGCGCAAAAAAAATTGTTGGCCTTTGAATCATGACGTACTGTAAAACACATTAAACCTTGGAAGTTTCGCCTGGGAAAAATTCCAAAAGTCCATTTAAGATAAACAATGTTAAGACATATTTTTCTGCTGCCTCGACGTAAAACTTTTTAGCCTCATGTATCCAAGTTTTCAAAAGTGTTCCACACTTTTAAAAGTATGTTGGATTGATGTAGAGTGTGGTGCCTAGTTTTTTTTTTTAATCCTGTTGCCTCTGATATTTTTTGATGCTTTTCAAGGTTGCTATTGAAACGGGTTATTGTTCACGTTTATTTTCCAACAGAACACTTGCGGATCCATTGAAGCCAATGGATCGATAGGCCAGGACAAAGCTGTGCAATGCAGACTGTGCAACTGGCATTTATAAAGCAATTTCTGAAACTTTGTTTTTGACCTTTTTGTAAAGTTTTGGCTCCAAAGTTTACTCATTTGTTAACATGGTTTTAGGGAGCAACTTCTGCGGTTTATAGCATAAACGAGTTCAGGGTATAAAGCTGAAACTGCGGCGACTGATTTATTAAGATACAAAAAAACGGTTAAACGAAATGACATTTAGTGAACGTTCAACCCAATTGATCGATCGGTTAATCACGTAACCGTTTTTAACCGGCCAACAGTCCTAAGGTTAATGGACTACTTGTCTGTGACCCATTTTGGCCCCATAGGTATTTGCCAGATAAACCCATCATTTGCAGATAAACCATCATTAGAAATTCAAATATCACCTCTAAAGTAGGCCTGTTAGCATAAAATTGTCAGGCGGCTAGGCCGAGTAGCAGGTATAATGTAATCCTTTGTTCTTTTAATGTGGATTTCTGCTGTATTTTTGGGGCCAAGTGTAACGTGTCTGTTCCTCAGGGCTGTCCATTAGCACTTGCGTGTTTTACAGACACCCCCGTTGAAATCACCAAACGCTTGTGTTAATGAAAATGGACTTTGCACATTTGCACTCCAAACGTGTATTATGTACATGCTCTCAGGCCTATGCTAACATGCATGTTTTCTTTTTGCCAACAAGTAGTTGGAGCAGAATTAATTGCTAAATGCTGACAGCACGATCTGTTTCTCAGGGTTAAAATGTACAGGTTACCACCCTTTGTATTTGTTGCTTCTTTTTTTCCAACTTAAAACCAAAAGGTGTCCATGTGAATGAATTCAGTGTTATATCCTTGTACTTCATGACGCACTTTGGTGATGTGTGCCCATGTGTTACCTAAACAGTGTGAAGGAAGGGAAATTACTAAGAAACTAGCCAAGCCTCAATCTATTGGGGTGAGGCTTGAATGATGGGGTAGTATGAATGAATAATGGGTTTTACTTATGTGTGTGCTTTTTTTTACTGGAATTCCAAGTTAATTAGCAGCATGGTGTTTATCAGGGGTGAATGAGAGGAAATGTTATAACAGTATAGTGATTTAGGCCCATAACCTGCCCGATACCAATTTGAAAACAATGGTCAGTCGCAACACTGGACATCAAGATTTAAAAAGAAGAGTTCAGTGGCAGTCTTATGGAACAGTTATTGTTTACTTTTGTCAATAGTGCTGCAGAGCTCCCGTCACGATTTATGACAAAACCTTGGGGAGAAACTCACAGATGAGGAAGTTGATGAAATGATCAGGGAAGCTGCTATTGATGGTGACGGGCAGGTCAACTATGAAGGTAAGGTTACATACAATTTAAAATCCATCTAACTTTTTTTTTCATGTGATATAGTTTCCTCACAGTGTTGTACCCTTGGAGAAGGTTTGTTGTTAAGAAGCATGTTTGTTAAGTAGCATGTGCTACTGTGAATGTAGTGTATACATACTTGTTGGTAATGTTTGTAGTCCACTCAAGGAGAAACTATGTAAAGTTGTATGTAAGCGTCAGGATAAAGAAAAAAATGCCTTTTGACACATTTAGGTAATGAAGAATAGAGGCATAAAACCTGTGTTTGCCAGGCCGATCACCCAGTTCGGCAGTGAGTACTACTTGGTATAAGAGACAATGGGGGAAGAGGGGTGTGGAGCTTGCCACAAACCCCTCCCCTACATTAAAAACTGAAAGGGAAAATGTGCCAGTATGCAGTGTAATGGCAGTGAAGCACCAAAAGAGAGAATGAGGGATATTGTAAATTTGATGATTTACATAGTATCGGAGGAAGTGCATGTCTCCTTAAATGAAACTGTGTTATAGCCCAGTTCAAAAGTGGGAAAGGATGGATAGGTTCACTAAAGCAATTGGTAAGAGTTAATAGAAAATGTCCTCTTGATTTCTGGATACTCAAAAAGGGTTTGAAAAAAGGGACCTAAACTCAGAAATGAAACTTTTTTCTTAAGGAATGGTTGAAGGTAAGGAATTGATGCCTGGGTCAAAACTCCTCTTTTCACTATATGTACATTCCCGCCTAGGTTGTTTAAAAAGACGATAAGTTTACACGGAATAACTGAGATTTAAGACAAACAGTAGTTACCGGTTCTAACCTGCACCCCGATGGTATTTTTGTAATGTTTTCATTTGTGCTGTTTTTCTTGCAGGAATTTGTTTCCATGGATGACATCTTCATAGGCAGTTTTGCTTCCATCAGGACTTCAATAAGTAGTTATAGTACATCAGCAGGCTATGAAGGCATCTAGTTACAAAGTTGGGCAACACTCAGGCCTTACCCTTTTTGTCTGATCTTCTAACAGCCTAATAATCTGTGAATGAAGCCACAATTCTATCCAAGTGTAGCTCCAATTCTGCACAATCTTAATGCTGTTGTATTTCAAAAGTTGTGCAAGGATGCCATGGGTTTTCACTAAACAAACCCCCCTCCAAAAAAATCAGTAAATGATAAAAATTTGTGGGTGGAAGGAGCGGAGATGGGGACAGAGTAGACATCCTGCGTAGAATGCATGAAGTAAACCTAGGACCCCACCAGTTTACATGCTCTTCATCTATGATACCTCTTGCATGTTACCTGTGTGGGATTTTTTTTTATTCTATTCCCATAAATGTGTAATATAAAATTAAATAGTAAAATCCCACACAGGTACATGCAGAGGTATCATGAATGAAGAGCATGTAAACTGGTGGGGTCCTAGGTTACTTCATGCATTCTACCAGATGTCTACTATGCCCCATCTCCGCTCCTTCCACCCACAAATTTTTATTATTTACTGATTTTTTTTGGGAGGGGGGTTGTTTAGTGAAAACCCATGCATCCTTGCACAACTTTGAATACAACAGCATTAAGATTGTGCAGAAGTGAGCTAACACTTGGATAGAATGTGGCTTCATTCACAGATTATTAGGCTGTTAGAAGATCAGACAAAAAGGGTAAGGCCTGAGTGTTGCCCAACTTGAAACTAGAGGCTTCATAGCCTGCTGATGTACTATAACTACTTATTGAAGGTCTGATGGAAGCAAACTGCCTATGAAGATGTCATCATGGAAACAAATTCTGCAAGAAAAAAGCATCAAATGAAACATTAAAAAATACCATCGGGGTGCAGGTTAGAAACGTAACTACTGTTTGCTTAAATCTCAGTTATCCGTTAAACTTATCGTCTTTTAAACAACCTAGGCGGGAATGTACATATAGTGAAAAGAGGAGTTTGACCCAGGAATCAATTCTTACTTCAACCATTCTTAAGAAAAAGTTTCATTTCTGAGTTTAGGTCCCTTTTTTCAAACCCTTTTTAGTATCAGAAAATCAAGAGGACATTTCTATTAACCTTACCAATTGCTTTAGTGAACCTATCCATCTTTCCCACTTTTGAACTGAGCTATACACAGGTTCATTTAAGAGACATGCACTTGCTCCATACTATGTAAATCATCAAATTTACATATCCCTCATTCTCTCTTTTGGTGCTTCACTGCCTTTACACTGCATACTGGCACATTTTCCCTTTCAGTTTTAATGTAGGGGAGGGGGTTGTGGCAAGCTCACACCCTCCTTCCCCCATTGTCTTTATACCAAGTAGTACCACTGCCAACTGGGTGATCGGCTGGCAAACACAGGTTTATGCCTCTATCTTCATTACCTAAATGTGCAAAAGGCATTTTTTCTTTATCCTGAGCTACATACAACTTTACATAGTTATCTGAGTGGACTACAAACATTACCAACAAGTGATGTATACACTACATCACAGTAGCACATGCTACTTAACAACATGCTTCTTAACAACAAACTTCTCCAAGGGTAAAACCTGTGAGGAAACTATATCACATGAAAAAAAAGTTAGATGGATTTTAAATTGTATGTAACCTTACCTTCATAGTTGACCTGCCCGTCACCATCAATATCAGCTTCCCTGATCATTTCATCAACTTCCTCATCTGTGAGTTTCTCCCCAAGGTTTGTCATAACGTGACGGAGCTCTGCAGCACTATTGACAAAAGTAAACAATAACTGTTCATAAGACTGCCACTGACTCTTCTTTTTAAATCTTGATGTCAGTGTTCGACTGACCATTTGTTTTAAAATTGGTATCGGGCAGGTTATGGCCTAATCACTATACTGTTATAAAATTCTCTCATTCACCCGATAAACACCATGCTGCTAATTACTTGGAATTCCAGCACACACATAAGTAAAAACCCAGTATTCATTCATACTCCCATCATTCAAGCCTCACCACATAATTGAGGTCTTGGCAGTTTCTTAGTAATTCCTTCCTTCACACTGTTTAGGTAACACATGGGCACACATCACCAAGTGCGTCATGAAGTACAAGGATATAACACTGAATTCATTCACATGGACACCTTTTGTTTAAGTTGGAAAAAAAGAAGCAACAAATACAAGGGTGGTAACCTGTACATTTTAACCTGAGAAACAGATCGTGCTGTCAGCATTTAGCAATTAATTGCTGCTCAACTACTTGTTGGCAAAAAGAAACATGCATGTAGCATAGGCTGTAGAGCATGTACATAATACACGTTTGGAGTGCAAATGTGCAAAGTCCATTTTCATTACACAAGCGTTTGGTGATTTCAACGGGTGTATGTAAAACACGCAAGTGCTAATGGACAGCCCTAGGAACAGACACTTTACACTTGGCCCCAAAATACAGCAGAATCACATTAAAAGAACAAAGGATAACATTATACCTGCTACTCGGCCTAGCCGCCTGACATTTTATGCTAACAGGCCTACTTAGAGTTGATATTTGAATTTCTAATGATGGGTTATCTGCAAATGATGGGTTATCTGCAAATACCTATGGGGCCAAAATGGGTCAAAGACAAGTAGTCATTACCTTTAGGACTGTGCCGGTTAAACGGTTACGTGATTAACCGATCGATCAATTGGTTGAACGTTCACTAAATGTCATTTCGTTTAACCGTTTTTGTATCCTAATAAATCAGTCGCCGCAGTTCAGCTTTATACCTGAACTCGTTTATGCTATAAACCGCAGAAGTTGCTTCCCTAAAACCATGTAACAATGAGTAAACTTTGGACCAAAACTTACAAAAGGTCAAAAAAAAGTTCCAAAAATGCCTTTATAATGCCAGTTGCACAGTCTGCATTGCACAGCTTTGTCTGGCATATCGATCCATTGGCTCAATGATCCGCAAGTGTCTTGTTGAAAATAACGTGACAATAACCTGTTCATGCAACCTTTGAAAAGCATCAAAAAATATCAGAGGCACAGGATTAAACTAGGCACCACACGCTACATCAATCCAACATACCTTTTAAAAGTGTGGAACACTTTTGAAAACTTGATAGATGAGGCTAAAAAGTTACTTCGAGGCAGCAGAAAAATATGCTTAACATTGTTTATCTTAAATGGACTTTGGGAATTTTCCCAGGCGAAACTTCCAAGGTTATGTGTTTACAGTACATCAGGATCAAAGCAAATGCAATCTGCACAAAACAGTTACACAGCTATGTAGCTTCGAGCTTAACTTACAACCTTGGCTTGTAAGCCCTGTACCTTAGAACTAAAACATTTGTAAATAAGTCTCCCCATTTAAGATGACTGAATAATTTTGTCAAGTGACTACTATACATTTTTCATAATTTTTTTCATCGTTAGTAAAATGCCTGGAAAAGTTTCAACCCCAAAAATATGCCCAGAAGAGTGAAATTCTTTCTGCCATTTTATTTATTAACCCCAATTTCATGAATATTCATGTTATTTTCGAACATAATGAGCAAAGCTTGTTGAGCTTGCTGAACGAACTGGCGAGCACGGCCATGTGCTTTGCACAAACAATCGTTCATGATATACTGTATGTGCATTATACAGTACAGTATTGTACGCAATATCTTGAATACCTAAAGTACTATAAGAGTAGCTTTCGATATTGAAGTTTCTCCTTTCATAATTACGAAGAAACTGTGGTATTTTCAGTAAGGATGAGGTAGAAAGGCAAGAGATTTAAGGCAAGTTAAAATTTTCACACCATTACGGTGCTTGAAATTCTTAGCAGACACATATTACGTATGAACTGTAGCAACATCACAAGGCACACTGCAGTACTGTACACTGTACAGTATGTGATACGTTTGTCCTCAAAGGTACATACATGTGCTCTAGGCCTGTTTGATACTGTATCACTGTAGCTAGCGGGAGAAGTACAGTGCATCTACTACTGCAATAGTGCCAGTGATGTCCTAGGTTTCTCATCTTACGATGCTATGTTTGATTGTTAAAATCTCGAAAACAGTAATCAGTGGCATGACAAAAACTACTCAAATTTGTGATAAGTTTGAATACATGTGTGATTTGCCTTTGCTTATGGACTGCTTGCCAAAACTTTGTGAAAAATAGGTTTTGACATGCACGCAAAATCGACGAACACACCTTGCAGTGCCATTTTGGGTCTTAAAACATTGGAATTTAAAGTGGTTGCACTCTTCTGAAATGTCGATTTTATTTATACACTGCATTTCATTTTCAGTTAACGGTTAACAGTTCGGATAATAAAAACAGTTAAAAGGATAGTGAAATTAACTGGAAATGCACAGCCCTAATTACCATGTAGGCAAATAACATGTGCAAGTTAAAAAGAAAGAAATTTCTCCTTCGAAAGCAGAATCAACAGGCAACAGTACTTATCCTCTGACTCAAAGCAAATCTTGCTCTCCAGTTTCTGTTGTATTTTGTGATTAATAGTCACATTATACAAGGCAACTTGCTTGGAATGTAAAATGGTGAGGCAGTGATATGGGGGAATAGTGGAAATGGTTAATGATCAAAAATCCGTTGCTAATGTAATGGCTCCTCTCATAAATCTGGTCCTAATGCAGTCAAGTATAATTGCTGCACTTGAGATTACAGAAGACCCCACCCCCCTTAAAGGGCAACAAAGAAGCAAGTTTTCTTCCAGACAATATGGCATATTTTGCCTAATGGGTATGTCCCCAGTATTAAATTTTACTGGAAAAACTATGACAGCAGATTTTGTTACTCAAGATATCCAATGATTTCCACCAATTTGTATACTGTAAAGAAATAAGGTAACCTTTGTTACCCAATAGCTGAACTTTTCAGTTATTTAAATCTTGCAGAGAACTATGTCTTGATGGTGGTTTTAAAGTTTTTTCTCAACACTACTTAGTCCACTTCTGAGTCCTGTTCAGCAAGTGTTTCTTTACAAATTTTGGGCTGATGGGCAGGGTTGAAGTTCCTTAAATTTTACAGTTCCTGATAACTACAGTACTAAATTTAACTGGCTGAAGAAAAGAAGGAATTACTTGCAGAATAATGCTTCCTTTGTTAGACTCTGCAGACACCGTGCCAAACATTCATGTAATACTGTACCATGAACAAAGAAAGGAGTCGAAAACTATGCAGAGAAGAGTTCATTACACCCTTACCCAATCTAACCTATATGTACTCTCCACAGGGAAAACTCAATAACTGTTGTTTTGACTTTTGAAATTCCTACTTGGAAGTACTTCAAGTACTTGTTTCTTACCAGAAGTCAATGTATTTGAACAAAGAAGTTGAAATGTTATCTCTGGCATAACCCAAGTAGGGAAATAATACTGCAATAACTCCTGGCATTTTTTTTTTTTTTCGTGTGTGTGATGGGTGAGTATTAAGGTGTGAGCAATAACTTTTCCTAGTCTTCACATACTTTGAACAAATGTAAGAAGTATACTGTCTAAAAGACCACTGTTTGCAGTGTGAGCATATTTTGCAAGGAAACTAACTTGTCAATTGATTTATGTTTCCCCTACAACATGCTACTCAACCAGGGTGTAGTTATCTGAATGGAGATGGCACAAGAAGTTTTATTTATGCTAATACTATAAGACCTACTTAAGTGTGAAAAGGTTACCACCTATTAGCTATTTGATAAGGCTTACATGGACTTCGACCTTTAAATGCTTTCAATTTGATGAAATATCTCCTTGCAACATTATTCATGTCTGCTAATCTTTTAACAATGGGCTTAAATTGAACAATGCTTTGATGTGCAGTTTGGCCTATATGTATCTATAGAGCAAGATAACTGAATGATAATTAGGTGACCTTCATTACGCAATCCTAACTTCACAGGAAGTTGTGGCGAGTTATCTCAAGTCAGATAACAGCTCCCTGATTCAACAGAGCTACAGTAAGACACCCTTATTGCACACCTGATAAAACCATTTCCATCCTTGTCAAAGACTCTGAAGGCTTCCCGGATTTCTTCCTCACTGTCTGTCTCTTTCATTTTCCTTGCCATCATAGTTAAGAATTCTGGGAAATCAATGGTTCCATTTCCTGGAAAAAAGGCAATGTGTGTGAATTTTTAAGTTACAATTTTCAATGTATAAAGACAAAAAATAATACTTTGTGAGTAAAGTATATTCCACATGAAAGTGCCAACATACTCTCAGTCATGCATGTTTTGAGATTTTTAGGTAGAAAGAAGCAGCACAATTTGCTTTTCTGAGTTACAAACTTTCTGAAATCAATGAAGATATACAATTATCCTTGGATCAGTTACTTCATAGTAAAGGACTTGCATCACAAGGAAACTAACATGTTACCTACCATCAGCATCTACTTCATTTATCATGTCTTGAAGTTCAGCTTCAGTGGGGTTTTGTCCCAGAGATCTCATGACAGTACCCAACTCTTTGGTAGTGATGGTGCCATCACCATCCTTGTCGAAAAGGGAAAATGCTTCCTTGAATTCTGCAAAGGCAACAAAAGCCAATCTCAACTGTAAATCAGGAAAGACATGGACATATGCACTGTAACCAGGCTTTCTTACAGTTTCACTATACTGTACCAATAACGCATCCATTCCTTTATAGTGTTAGTTTTGAAGTTACAGTACCATTAACAGAGCATTACTGCATGCATAACATACTGACACTGGGACGTTTTCTGGCTAATGGCAATATCTCCCACTATGTTGATTATCTTTTTAATATTGCCTTTCAGGGGTCGAAATTTAATCTTTTTGCTGCTGTTCCAAGGAACAGCGCTTTTTCCAAAATTACTGTTCCGGATCAGATTTTACTGTTCCTGAGCACAGTACCTCGGCATACGTGCAAACTGCAAATTGCTGTCTACTGTATTCGAGTGGAATGACTGCACGACTTGACCGTAACGTGGGGAGGGTGTATTTTCGCCTGTAGCGGGGATTAGCCAGTGGGGTATCCTGATTTTTTTTGAGTTCTTATGTTTTAAGCACAAGTTTATCACCTAAAATCTTACATTGTCCCGAGACCTAGCATTGCAGTGTCCCAAGACCTACTAGCTACTGTAGGATGAAATACACTCAAAATTGATGCAGAAGTCACAGCAAGCAAGGCAAGTGGAATTTGAGTGAGAGCAAAAAAGCTCCACCTTAAAGGAATCTTTTTCCTTGATTCATCCTTTGAATTGCGGTTTAGTGCTATAGCAAGGCAATGAGTGGGTTCTCCAACATATGAGTGCACAAACTGATGTTATTTTCTCGCAGCAGATATACGTGAAATCGTTCTAGTCATATCCTTCGCCATAACCTTGATTCAAGTAACATTCCACACAGTAAGTTAATGGGAAGATCTTGCGAGGAAAAGCAAACACTTAGGACCCACTGACTTTGGTTGCGAGATGTCAGCAGTCAGAATTGCTTTTAGTCGTTTCAAGTTTCGGTGCTTAGTTGCTAGCTTGGAGGGAATATTATACAAAACCCCCTAAAACACAAGGGAATATCAATGAATAGTTAAGAGATCATTTGTAACAAACCACGCAAGACAGAGGGTGATGCAGTTAGTTAGATGGGATTTAACGACACATCAACACAAATGTGTTATGTAGTGTCAGCTATAAGAAAGGTAAAACTAAAAAAGAAATACACTGGGAAAAATCCTAAAAAGTCTAGACAAAAGCAAATGCGGGAGTCATGTCAAAACTTCCTGTAAAGGTTACTTTCTTTGAGAAAGTCCAAAATGAGAAAGGGATCTACTTGATCAAACAATGTCTTCAGGTCTGGCACAGTGTAATACTTCTGACGAATATGGGAGTATTCATAGCAGTCGACAAGAATGTGACTGACGGTGACATCGCAATCACAGGGGATACAATATGGTCTCTCTTCCCCGTGATGCAAGAGGGTGATGCAAGAGGACCTTCGCTTGCAGGGCAATAATGTCATACTGTACTAAAAGTTTTTCTGCATTTGGTAGTAAAAGTTTTTCTGCATTTGGTAGTAAAACTTCAGTGTGTGCGTTTACACAGTACTGTACTATGCAGCATAGGGAATAACACGTGCAAATGTAACCGACTTAAATTGACAACAGTGGAACGAAATTGCATTTCATACTAAAAGCCAACATTTACGGGGATTTTTTAAATTCAGGGCGTCATTACTTTATCAGAGATTAGCATGTGCGTATTTTTATATGCACTTTGCTTCTTGTGGAAAAACACTGTTCGACGGAACAGTGGCTTTTGAAAAGTTACTGTTCCGGCACTAAAAGCACTGTTCTCGGAACAGCGGAACAGTGGGAATTTTGACCCCTGCCTTTGGTAGCATTGTAGAAATCTGAAGCAATAAAGATGGGGAAAGCCATATCACATTAACATCCTAGTGCACTACTGGCTTGACTTGATGTGATGTGATGCAATATAAAAAAGTTTGAATCAGGGCTTTAGCCAGGATGGTGAGATCTGGGAGTCCAAACAGTAAATTCTAGTGAAATTTGTACATTAAAATGTAAATATATATGGGGGCAATCCAAAAGTTTGGGAGTCCAAAGGACTCCTGGACTGCTCTCTGGCTTAAGCCTTGGTTTGAATGCTTCTCTGCTACAAAGACGAAAAATTTAAACTTGTTTTGCTAGTCAGCAGGCAATCTTTTTGTGTAAGCAATCAGGAGAGCAGGAAAACCAGTAGCTTGAAGAAATATTTAATAACACTGTAAGCACTATGGTTGGATGATAAGAAAAAAATCCATATCGATATACAGTATTGCGATAATATCGCCAAAATTTTGGCGATATATCCATATATATATCGCCAAAACGGATACAGGGCATAATCCCCAAAGCTCACTGGTTTGGGGTTTAGGGCGCCCTCTACTGCTAGGGGTTTCCGCGGTGCTATTAGTTTTTTGCCTGACAGTTATTGGGGGCAATAATGGGTACATAGGTAAATAGGAGGTAAGAGAGGAGCGAAATAGACTTTAGGATTCGGAAGGCTAAATGAGCCTGAAATAATCCTAAAAAGGTTTTACAGCTAATTTTCTAATCAGGACGAAATCGATGAATGAATACTGAAATTATAAACACTTTTTTATCTTTAAAATTTAAATTATTGAAATCTCAGTCCCTCAAAAGTTGTACTTTTTTCTACACCATCATATCATGATTAGGGTATTTCATATCATATATCGTGATATGGACTTCTGGTGATAATCTCCCAACCCTAATAAGTACAGAAAAACAGACAATGCATTAACACCACAACATAGATGAACAGGCTCCAGCACACAGTTGGGCTGTTACAGTGTAGGGTTTGTAATCGCAAAAGGATCATGTGGAGTAAACACATAGTTAAAAAGCTGCTTGCAATAAATGGCAAAAGCAGTTTTCCTCCAGTTATTATCCACTCACTTTTGAACTGAACCTTTTTTTGTCCACCTAACCACCTCACAAATCTTTTTGCTATAGTCTAGCCATCTATGAATCTGGGTGTTTTATGCTAATCTTTCCAAATCATAGTAAGACCTACATGTCCACGAAACAATACAGTAGGGCATAGGAACAAATATACAGACCCAAAGCTTCTACACAATGCACAGGCAATAATCATCGCTAAACAATGGCCAAGCACACACTACAGAAACAAGATTATCATACACCATTGAAAATAAAACTGCCATAGTGGTCACAAAGGTATTGCAGTTCTGATAATAACCAACCTGGAACTTCATTATAAAACTTACCTGCAATCTGTTCTTCTGTCAGTTGATCTGCCTATGGAGAAAGAAGGGAAAAACAAGCATCAAATTACTAGAGTACTTAAAGACAAATACCAGGGCTGGAATTAAGGTTGGAGGAGGGCACGGCCATTTGGCCTTGGTCATTCACGAATTTTGGAGGGCACCAAGGCCATCAGGCAGGGCACCAAGGCCATCAGGCAGGGCACCAAGGCTAAATGTTTTTGTATAGCAGGGCACGACGGCCATTTTTGGAGGTGGTTGATTTTTGCAGTGAATTGATTAGTGTTTGCATCGGGTACCTGACCGTCGCTGTTACTACGTGGGTAGAAAATTCCTTCCCGGGTAGCGGTTTTCAATCTTTCCCTTTTGATCTTCACGAAATAGCATGGTTATTGCAACTAACAAAATGTATTTACCTTCATCTCATTCATGATTATGTTGAAATGAGTTGCTTTTGTCAGTTGCCCTACGGTACCATGCTTTTCTTAAATTGCACTTTTCACCAGAAACAAGCCCCGTGATGCGTGTTTAACATCACGCCGCCCCTATACTAGATAACGAAAAACATAGGCATTAGGCCTACTATACGGTATAATAGCCTGTCTTATCTCTAGAAATGAACGTCAAAAGACAGCTCATAAATATTTGCACGCGGTGCGTGTGGATTGGTAACGTTCCACAAGTAGAAGTAGGGCGAAAGACGTACTGAAAATTTTCCACATATCTTTCCACAGTAAACACATACCCATATGGATATACGGGCATGTGGCTCGACTTTCAATGATTGCAAGATTTCATACTTGTCAAGTTATCACTAAAATTAACAAGGCGTGATTTCATGATCTAAAGAAGTAAATTTTGGTAATACAGTTATGTCTATATAAGGTATGCACTTATATAAACCAGAATAATATTCTTTTGTCTCGAATCAATCTCCAAAAATTTCGGATTTTTGGTGTAGAAACTTTTTTCTGAAGCAAAATTCCACTCTATCAGATTTAAAATCGTACACATTCTTCCAAGGTGTATTTTGCACTGTGTGCACAGAAAAAAATCTTCTTTCCTGTTACTGCTATCCTGGTATTACCTTACATGCTAAAATGATTCCTATCTTTATATTGCTCATAATTTTTTATTGCTATTCAAACAACTTCCAAAATTTTTACGTCCACAGTTTCCTAAATATATGGCAAAAAAGAGCAAAATAGTTTCCCAGACCTTTACGTACCCCCCCAATTGCGAAAAGTGGAACGTGCCTAAGTCACGTGCACTTGCTCCAGCATGCACAACATGTCGAAAAAAGAGAGAGCTGCCCAGGCAACGAACAAACGAACGTTCGAACGTGCAGGGTGTCTGCCGTACTACTACAGTACATTTTTAACAGTACTGTACGGGTGGAATCTCAGCCAGGAGATGCATTCACCAAGGTACAGTAGGTAGTGGATTTTTCACAAGAGTAACAAGAAAGCAGTTTACGAGAAATTTGAACACATGGTTGAGGTACATTACAGTACAGAAGTGACAAACTGGCAGTTATTTTTTTGGTTCCGATGCACATGTTACAGCACACTTGGACACAAAGCCACAGAACGTAATGATAGGACTTGTTTAAAATTTGTACTAACGGCGCTAAAGAGTTTACTAGGCCTACCTCACCAGCAAGTTACCCCACAAAGTACAGTATCAAGTTACGTGTCAGCTGACCCCTGCTCCGAATAAGGCTAAGTGTTTTCATTCTCCAGCCTAATGTTACTGTAGGCCTGCCTCAGATCATTGCCATTGGCCTATTCCATTGTATAATAGGGGATTACATTCTTTAATTTCGCATTTTTGTGGCAAGTGATGTGTCGTTCTAAAAATAACTCTTTAAGACAATGTTTAAATAGAGCGCCAATGGTGCAGTAGCTCAAACCCAGGCAAACTTTGGGGTCGGCTTCACTCCACCCCCTCCCCCGCAAAACCCTGAGTACAGTACATCACTGCATGGTGTAACTGCTGGAAACACATAATCAAAACAAATACATATCTTTCCCAACATTAGTAAAAAGCAAATAAAATGTTGAGACCTTACCCTCCTCCCCCCCCCCCCATTCTCCAAAGCAAGGTAAGGAAATTCCCCTTTTGTCCTCAGTGAAAATAACACTAACTAACCTATTTTAAGTTCAAAGCATTACCATACCAATTATCTATGAAGAAAGATGTTATTCAATATCACAGTGAGCTACAGTAAACACTAATTAACAGGACAGTTTTGACATAAAGCAAAACTGATGTACTCACATATATGCATTACCACAGGTCCAAAAAATTCATACATTTAATACATTTAAAATCTTGGAAGTGTGAATGTTAAGGCAGTGGATAAAATCCCCAAGTCCTACTTGACAAGTAGCAGAGGACCGACCTCTTTTGTATCAACTCTTAAAGTCTTGATTTACTATCTGACCTTAGCAGTGCAATCCTTGCCTTCAACTGCTAGATTGTACCATCTAAAAGCCCAGTAGCTTCTGGTTTTTACACACATTATTATAAAGTTACAGTTAGTAAACAATCTGGTATTAGCTCTCTGCTGCCACAAGGAACTTAGAATACTGTATACTATACAGTTACCAGGAGAACAGTAACTTTGCAATGAAGAGGTATTGTCAATTACAACTCATGCACGATGATGAATTATGATGCCAACCAGGGAGCTGTGCCAACAGACCTTCTAAATCACCACACACAATACAGAAATTGTTCATACACTGTCCAGAAGCTAAGCAGCTCCCTTTAAACTAACCTTTAAAACCTCACAGGACTAGCCTCTTGTAGACAGACAGTTTTAAAGAGAGTGTAGTATACACAAAAATAGCTAGTAAAGTGATTTTGTGAGACTGGTAAAAATAGAGGGGTGGCACAAAATTGGTTAGAAAGGTATCAAAAGTATCTTTCATCCAAAATTGGAGAAGTAATTTGTAATCTGAACATGCCAGTCGTCCATCTGAGCAATTTTGAAGATAATTTTGTAATGCAACTAGGAGAAAATAGCATTTCAAAATATTTACAATTTTGGCCTCAAATGACCCTTGGATGACCTTTGACCTACATTTTTACACCCAGCTGGAAGCCCTTCAAAATTCAATTGACTAAAACTAGGTTTAGTAAATATCAGACTCACAGGTGCAAAGTAATACCACATCAAAGATATTTCCACCTTTTGACCTCTAATGACTTTGGATCAAAAATCTGTGTACAACCACTATGTAAGAAATGTTATGACCAAATTTCAAGAACATACAGCGCTATTTGTGGGAGGAGATACGTTTTGAAGATATTCACATAACGGCCTTTAATGACCCCTAAATGACCTTTGACCTCAACTTCTTGAACTTAACAGGTAGCCTAAAGTTCAACGACCAATGTGTCTGAGTTTCGTTAAAATTTGTCTACGAGTGTGTACCTGAGAGCATTAAAGGCAATAGATTAGATAGATTAGATAGGACGGACGGACGGACAGAGAAAGACAGAGTGACGGTGGTGGATCACAATAGCTCAAACAGCTCTTTGAGCTGGTTTGAGCTAAAAATTAAGTAGCCAACGCCTATAATACAATCAATAGCATGGTGCCAGCCTTGGCATCAACAGTGAGGGAGGGCTATCAGTACTTCTATAGTTAGTACAGTACAGGTGGCAATAATAGCAAATTTCTGTGAGGTGATGGCCAAAACCTGTGAGGTGGCTGCCTCACAAAAACAATGCCAGGGGAAACCCTGATGCAAATGTCAAAAATTATGCAAGCAAATAAGTTGAAAGAAGTTGTAGTTAGTGCCTTATTCATTTATCAAGTCATATTTTTCCCTCTTCTGTTTTATTATCTGCATCCTTTTTTTTATGAAATACCATTTTTTGAAATATTATAGCCTAGGCTATTTTCTTCTAAACATATAAGTCCCATGCCATTCTTAAAATAAAAACAAAACAGTTTTCTGATATCTATCTCATGACAAGTGTGCTTAGGCTTAAGTAAGTTGGAAATGTAATCACGAACAAAACTTGATGTAAACAGCAAGAATTAACTTCAGCTAGGCTAGCACAGAATAGAATCGAAAAACAATATCAACTGCATTTGAAATTTCTTTACAACTTAGTAAAGCGAACTAACAGGTACTTGGCCGTAAGGTGTAGCAGTATATCGATATTATCGATATTTGCTCCTTAGCAGGCTCTGAGGCAGAACTTTCAGTTGTGGGTGTCCAATTGAGAATAGTGGGTGTGCTAACATATTGGCCCAATATGATGCCGAAGGCATCATCACGATCGCGAAGCAATCACCTTCCTTGGCAGGAATTCAAGGGGGCCCTTGTGGGGGTTAAGGGGGCAAGTTTAGAATTTTGCATTTTAGAGGTTTCTGAGGGTAAAATACAAGCTGTTGCAGCCTATTTTTGAGACTTCTTGGACCTGAAATAGGGCTAGCTGCATTTTGTTTTTTTTTTGGGTGGGGGGGGGGGGGGATTCCAACCATGTGATTTGGAAAATTAGAAATGGTGTGAGGTATCGTCTATGCTACAAACTTACAAACCAAAAGTATCCAACCTCACGTACCCTTCCCTCAGTTTTGCCTAGCCATAGGCCTAATTGTAGCCAAGTATTAATCCTCAGCCTTTAGCTTTAACTAATAACCTTACTGTAACTGTAAAACTAAATCTTGACTTGCAGTGTTACTGATCAATTCTAAACAATGGCACCGTCTGCTAGACTGTAGTTCCAACAGCCGTAGTCTGTAGATCTACAGAGAGCACAGCACTGGCTTCAAAGTCAAACAGAACTACTGTGATGTGGTTCCCTATACAGCATACATGCTAAAGCATTCACCAAACAAACTTGATACATCTACAAAAAATGAAAAAAAGGCGGCAACTTTTATCATCGATGATAATGAGCAATTTCGTATGCTTCTAATATCCGGAGATTGTTGTCCAAACATTCCAGCCTACGATCACTCTTTTGGTCCTTACAAGTTTCATTTCTACTGTAGTACACACTAAATATGCAGTGCCACAGTCTGAGGGTAGAAATCTTAGATGTCAAACTTAAAGCCATCCAAAATTATCAAGAGTGACGAACATTTCATAAATTAATTATGAGGTATGTGTAAATCACTCTAACTAAGCCCCTTGTAATATTTTCGGAACCTTTACTTCAGTACTTTTCTTGCACGATCCTTTATTATCCACAAACACCCACACTAGCTCATACGCTATCCTAACGTATTTATATATGGAGATATATCAAACCTAAGCTAGTGTCATGTTTGTGTGAGAACAGTCTGATCCTACAGACAGACTACATTGTAAAATGTATGGTATCAAGCGCTCGCAGCATAACATGCAAAACGGCAGTTACGTTGTGAGCAATAGCACTAACCACACAATTCAGTTGACAGGATTTCCGTATGGCAAGTACATCGAACGTAGTTAAAGTCAACGCATTACTGCATTGACTCAATATGAGCTGCTATCAGAATTCCGATGTACGAGAAGAGATGTGTATGCATGTTACTAGAATTGTGATTTGAACAAAATCACGCTAGTAGTCCCGCCGAAAACTAGGGAAGATGAAAAGGTCTTCCGGTTGGAGAAATGGTCGTCTCGGACGCTTATTTCAAACAGTCTTAATATGTATACTGGAAGCTTGGGAGAATTGGTGCACGGCATCATGTATATTTTGAAAGCCGTGTACGAAAATATAGGCCGTCATTTTGGGAAACCGGCCATGCAAAGCACAGCTGGATGGCTGGCTGCCTAAATCACTGCTCCTTAGTAATATCGTCGATATGCGTTTTCAAAAATATCTAAAGTCTAGTACTAATATCGATATTCTACTGTTCACTTGGATACCGATTATACTAAAATAGCAACACCCAACACAAATATCGATATTTAACAGTAGTGACTCATGACCGATACAAGTGTTTTTAAAAACCGATACCAGAGTATCGATATGGTCAAGTTACCAATGAATCTTTGGCCTAGCTAACGTAGGTAGACGTTCACCTCTTGTGACCTTCTTAGCACAATACTGAGCTGTTCATCACAATGCTACGAGCATATAGGCATGCCGTATGAATTACATCTGCGGTTTGCATACGCAGTGGAATACTTTAATGTAGGCCTACTGTGTACACAGTGGATGTTGGTAGACTGGTGATTGACTGCCAAAGTACACGTGGGGCATAAATGGCTGAATGTGCAGAGCTAGCTCATGAGCCGTATCGGTGACACGAAAGTTCTTCTACAGAATTGGTTACTGCATGCAAGTTTATTCCAAGACCTTACAAGGAAACTAATTTTTCATGATATCCAGACTTACTGTAGGATGATCTATCTGAGACTATCTCACAGAGTAAAGTTCCACAAACAGAAAATAAAGTAACATTTTCGCAAATGCATCTGTTAGAAGTGCAGTTTGTGTACACATACTGTACTACGCATGTTATTCCATAGGCCATAGGGTTGAGTACAGCGTCGTAATTTTTCGCTGGGGAAGCTTTACGTTCAACGTTTAGGGGTCAACCGATAATCAGATCGGATATCGGATTGGGCCGATGTTAGGACTATCAGTAAAACATCGGATCGGCGAAATATAGCAAATTGCACTTGCCGATGTTTGCCAATGTTCAGTGCGTCGAAAATTTCATTTATGTAAATCGGGGGACGTACAGTATAGTGATTTCTTACAACAAAGAAATGAACAGATAAATAGGATTAATCATTTTATTACGACTGTCAATAGCCCTTGTGATCAATTAGGGCTGTCAATTTCAGTTTAATCTCCTAAATTCCGTATCAACAGCATAAACTGGCTCTATTGACAGGCACTGTGATATTCGCAATATGCACAAGCTTTTGAAACCTGCACATAGAGTCTAGCGATCATGTCCACCCACTTTTAGTTTCAATTCACCCAAATTTATCAATGAACGAAACGAAGTGTGGAATTCACAGTCATTAATTGTATGTTTGATATAGGGCCGAAATGTACGCAAACACGGATACATTAGGCATGTACGTGTTCTGTAGAGAGAAGTTCAAGTGAAATGCACCATGAAAGCACAGGAAAGCCAGTGCATGTGTAGGTCCGTAATTGTATGCAAACACCCATACATTAGGCCACACACCTGCTCTGCAGTGACGTTGACGTACATAGCAAGAACATGGGGCGTGGTCCGGGAAATAACAGTGTTTTTCGACCGCTGCTTGTACGACTAAATTTCCAGTTGTTACATCATAGTTTGCAGTAGATACGGCGGATGCTTTTTATGTAAGACATGCATGTTCATTTGTGTGAAATTAAGAGTGCCGTGCCATGTGCTTTTATGGCTTTCGGAATAGACGATGTCTGCAACATCACCCCGATACCCAAAACTCCTACTAGCTGCATAACTTTGCACACAGCAAGCTCTCTAGCTAGCATGGAACAAATATTTACGTATGGCTATTATATAGTACATGCATGCATGCATTATGTACTGCTGTATGAAATACTCAAAATAAATTTACACGTGTAAGCCTACACAATCTGTTTGTGTATAGGTAAAGCATGGTAGGATGGCACGAAATGGCCAAGTACATGCACTGTAATATCGCGGGCTTATTTCTGTTTTAACGTTCATTAGTGCGAGCGACTTGGGATATGAACAGTGAACGAAAGGTATTGCATTTTGATAGGGGAATTAGTAGGCTTACTGTGAGTAGGTGAAAGTTCAATCATGGAATTGTGCTATAAATGAAGAGTCACCGATAGTCCCCCGATTGCTTATTTTCGAAGCTTTATTTGGTCTATATATTCAAGAAAAAGGTTGCCTGGGTGAACATTTGCCTTCGTGACCTGCGTGTACACTCCTACACCGGCTAGTTGTGTCCATAATTTGGCACCTTATTCAAAACTGCCACGAAGGTCAAATGACATACCGCTAACATCAATAGGCCTGTTATAATCCAAAAAACGGAGTGGAGATATTTTTTAGATATTTACTAAGCTATAAACAGAGGACAAACCTTCTCAGACAAGAATGATAGAATTTTGTCCAAAACACCCGTTGGATAAGTGGGTCTGAATTTCAAGTACAGCTTAGCATGAACTGCAGATTCAAAAAGGCATGGTCCACTCGAAAAAGCCATTAGTTTGTACCTTTGGTCTGAAAGAAAATCATCGCATGCGGTAATGTACTGAAGTTATGTCGGCAAAACTTTGATAATGACCAAAATCACTGAAGGAAAATAAGAAGGGTTCTGTTAGTTCCCCCTTATTACATATAATATAAAAGCCCGTAAAAGCAATAACCATGGGGGGGGGGGGGGCTTGAGCCCCTGGAGTTGGGACAAAACCTATTCCCTGGGTAGATTTTTAAAGAAAAAATCGGGCAACTTTGTCGTGATTTTCAATCAATGCTCAATGTTGTTCGAATATTGTCTACGTTACACGTATGAACACATCACTGTATTCTTCTTGATGCAAACAAGCTCAAAAGAGAAAAGTTGCTTTAAACAGTGGGAGGTTGCAATGAAAAGTTTAGAATGTGCGCCCAGTCCTTGAACAGTGCTATGACATACTTCATGGGCTTACACAGGTGTATCACACACCTAAAGGTACGGAAGATAATTTATCATATACGGTATTTCACTGAATTACCCGTTATTGCACAGAAAAAGAATTTGATTCTGCAATCGAAGGCAAGAAGCAATCAAAGCTCTTGTGCACGAAATCGTTGGAAGAATACGATACCATTACTCTAAAAACTTACGTATATTACAAATATAACTTACATGTATATGTATACATGTATAATGATATATATATATATATATATACATATATATATATATATATATATATATATATATATATCTTGAATGAAGAGGATAAGCTACTTACGCTAATTGCTTGCCCTCCTTCCCTTTCAGCCTATCTTGTAATCCTTTTGAGTACCATCTTTTAAGCTTAATTTACCTTTTAACGACTGCTTTTACTCTTTTTGCCTGTTTTTTGTTCCATTGTTTAACCTTTGATTGTGCCAGACGTCGAGAATGTTTTATTCCACCGATTTATTTTGTATTTTTCAAACTTCAACCTTTTAATACTTCTCTTACTTTTACTCCTATTCGAAGTCTTGTGCGCTTGGTTCATTTTAAGGCTGAGGAAGGTTGAATAAACAACCGAAAGCTTCCTACTTGTTTATATATATATATATATATATATATATATATATATATATATATATATATATATATATATATATAATATATATATTTATATATATATATATATATATATTTATATATATATATATGTATATATATAAATATATATATATATATATATATATATATATATATAGAGTAGGTAGAGTGACGTAGCGACTTTATATGAATGAGTCAATCCACGCTGTATTAAATAGTCGCACAGAGACCTTATATATATATATATTATATATATATATATATATATATATATATATATATATATATACATATATATATATATATATATATATATATATATATTTCTCTAATTCGGCACTTAGGGGGAAAGTTGTTGTTGAAAAGTCGACCTTAAGGGGGAAAAAATTTTCGGGTGAAATATAAGTTTTCGCCTTAACGTTTCCACACACTTTTTCTATAGGAATACGTAAATTTACAAGGGCGCCCTCTTAGATTTACAAACTAGATGCCATTACTTCAAAGTTGTCAAATTTACGGACACCTAGCTGTTAACACGAACGGATGGCTGGCCATTGAAATAACGTTAATTATATTTTTAGACGTTAGGGCGAATTTATTTCTTATGTATTTTATTATCTTTTTTTCGCCCTATGTACAAGCAGATATAACAATTTCCCCTCACGGTGGGATTTAGAGTTATATATATAATTATATATATGTATGTATATATATATATATATATATATATATATATATATATATATATATTATATATATATATATATATATATATAGTATATAAATATTAACAATATTGACAACAAATTAGGAGTTGAATAAAACATGTCGTGGCATTTGCACCGATATGAAAGACCTGGTGTTGTAACATTTTTTGCCAACCTCAGTTTTTGACCAATAGAGGAGCACTTCAACTAAAAGTTTCCTTTAACATGTATGTAGCTTTCAAAGTGAATGGAAATTGTGGTCATTCATGAGATTAACTTAGATACCATTCACGATGCATAAATCGAGAAAATAAAGCATTTATTCATATCAGACCCAGACATGCCAAAGGCCTACTGCTGATGACGCTCCACTTTCAACTTAAACCAGAATCATGTTAAAGGTTCATAAATATAAATAAGGGTCAACTGAAAAGTAATTTCTAACAATATGTTAGCCTTCGGTGCCCATCGTTTATTCTGCTTATACTACTTTCTGGACATGAAACTGCCGCGAAACACTACCAGTATATTACTAAAACCCTAGTGTGGGATTTAACATGCCCACTGTTTCGTTAGACGTAAACCAGGTGCAGAATTCCTATACTTCTGCTGGTAACGGAAGCTTTACGTTTGGGGCTACATAGCACTGAACAGAATCGCACTATCACATGTATAGGTTTATGCATAACAGTACGAAACAGTGGATATTGTGTTTATTCCGTTCGATTCGGGGGGGGGGGGGGGAAGGAGGGGGGAGGGTTAAAACTGCCTCTTCAAAGAGTGAATTAAACGTAGAAAGTGGAAAATTTTGAAATGTAAAGTGAAGAAAAAATTATGTTGGTTTCAACATATACGCTGCTTTTCTTCGGCGGTCTTTGCGCTCATTTTTCGTATGTGCTCATTCATTATTTCTTCATACATAAGTGAAAAGACAAAATGATGGTCATATTGTGATACTTCTGGTCTATGTGGCCTTGCATATTCAATGCCAATTAGAGGTAGTAGATAAACATTCTATTACCTAAAAAATTGTAAAATCTCCAGAGCTTTCGGGGCTTCGTCCCAGTTTCATACCTGGGTTTTCCCCAAGAACCCACCAGTGCGGCATGTTTGGGGCCCCTTTGCCTACGTTTGGGAAGACTTGTTGCGCCCTCACTATCTGCGGCCCGCGAGTGAACTATGAATATCAAAACGGCCCGTCAGAGGAAAAAAGGTTCCCCACCCCTGTGCTATAGTCATGATAGTTGTGACAATGAATTGGACCATGCCGTACGATCACGGTGCCACATGGGAGGGGGGGGGGTATGATCAGGGTGACTACTGAAGATAAGCATTTTATGCTAGATTTAACCTCCACAAAAATCTCTTATTATACGAAGTCCGCCTTGTTTTTGCGACAGCCCATCCACAACCGACTGCTTAATTGCCCGAGATCGGGAAAATAAATACAGTGGCCACCGATTATATAGTGGCTGATCGAAATATCGTAGGCTAAGTAGTCCTGCACTACAGGCACGTAGCCACGAGGGCACCCCCTGTGCCCCCCCCCCCCAAAAAAAATTAAAAGGTCTTGCAGTGAAGGAGGAAAAATTTGTTACGAGACCAGTCTTTTGAATTACAAATATAGGAAGTAAAAATGGAAAACATATTTCGCATCTAGAGTCCTTAAAATAGGCAAAAAATTTTCAAAGGGGGAGGGGAAAACCTCCCATTAGACCCCTTCCCAGGCCGGCGAAACTCCAACATCGATGTGCCCCTCCCCCTAAATTGGTTTTTCTTGCTACGGGCTTGCTGCACTAGCATGTTGCGCTACACTATAGCATGTTTTTTTCCATCGACTGTTTAGCTTACTTGGATTCGCAAAACTCTGGTCACCCTGCTTGGGTAGGCCTATAATACGGGTATGAGATAACGATATGACCAGGTCTGGAGTTGTAACTCCCCGATATGACACTGGTGCAAAAGTTCTACCTTTACGAGCGGAACTGATGAACTTACCCCACCAACGGTCCACTGTCATAAGGCAACCATACACGTTCCTTATTTTACGCCAGGCCAAGGCTTGGTGACAAACATGACAACATTGTCACCAAGAACTCGTAACGCATAGGGCAGATCTGCTAGTCAATGGCTACTATTTACGAATGTACAGTGCGGTATACACGCTTCAACTTGTGCAGATTTAATCCTTGCTATCAGCTATGGAGGTTCAATAATTCAATCTAACGTCTGAGTTCAGCACTCTAAACCAGAAAGCAATAGAAGGTCGATATCGTCTGTAGTGTCCCAATTGCAGTGGGGTGATGAAGTCATAATACCTTTGTTTAGAACAAAGTCCACCTGAGTGGGACTTAGGCCAATTGTGTGTACGTTTCTTTACAGAGTCGTTAAAACTCCCACACCGAGAACTATATATGGTTGTGATGAATTAGCATAGTCGTAGGGAAAGGGGGGGGGGGGGGCATGCAAGGAGTGACGGCCCTACTCTTAAGAGTGCGGGACCAACACCCCTTTTCGCCCCCTTCCCATTTGGGTACCCTAATTCATACTGCCTGCAGCACACGAACATAATGCTTTCCAAGGTATTCACAATTATTCCCCGTACATTACATATGAAGGCCATTAACTTACATAAAAAACTTTAAAAAATTAAGCGCCACAGTAAATAATTAAAATTTCAGATTATGTTATCAGTCCAAAGCTTTACCAAAGGTGACACCATTTTGGATCTAGGAAAAATTAGTACAAGAAAAATTTCTCAAAGAGTAGAGGTTTCATCCCTTCTATTAAACAGCACGTCTTGACTTACGCCCAGCCAAAAATAGGAAGAATATCACTAAATAAACAGATAATGACAATTTTTAAGATACAATCAGTTCAAAGCTTTGCCAACGAAAGCACAATTGTGCACCGAAGCCAGACCTTGCATGTACCCCTCCCCTCAGCACCCTCCCTCACGATGCCACTCAGGCACAGGTGAAAAAGGAAGAGTCTGCTCGGATGTCAAGTTAACTATCTGTATAGGCACGCCACTTGGTGCTCCTCTTAGATAGTGTCATGAACTGCCCCCAAGAGATTTCGCTCAGGCTACGGCCCTGGCATAGGGGTTCATTTTTTTTTAGAAAAATCCCTTTGCCAGCATATGCTTATGCTGTAATTTTTGTTGGTTGGTTTCTTAACACTTCAGTAATGGCGAGCCCCTGGACCCTACACCTTTAAGGAGCGCTTTGCACTCCCAAGGCCCCTCCTGCGCCCTTTGGTATTCCGCCTGGCTTCTCCCCACTTTCAAACATCAAATCCCGCCCCCTGCTCTCTGATGTAGGGGTGGCTCCAGGTGGGGTAAGGGATGGCCCCACCTTGGTCCGACGTAGACGCTGAACCTATACCGACATCGATCAGACGGAAAAATATTTACTGGGATAATTTGGTAACAATGTTTGCCATATTATTCCGTTACGAAGTTCAACTTTGTGTACTCACATGTCTCGTTCTAGATCATTCCACAAACTGAAGCCGTTCCATTGTAGCAAACCTAACCCTCTTTTACTAGTCATAGGCCTAGGTAGGTGTTTTGGAATGGGTGCGAAATGAAAATGTATGGTCAGTGGCCTCTTGGAGGTTTGGGATACTATAGTTGGAGCGCCACCATTGGCGCGTAGCGCACCAGGAAAATCTCGGCCCAAAATGGCTTCCAGATTGCAGGTACTAGCTAATGCATTGCCAAGACCTTGAAAGTGCACTCTAAAAACATCCTGGTTAAATTTAACCAGGATAGGGGTCAATAGTTGTCCATACATTTCCTGGTTAAAGTTACCAGGAGATCCTGTTCAAATTTAACCAGCAAAATGTCAAATTTTGACCAAGATATTATAAGGAGTCGTTACTTTAACCAGAAAAACGTTTCTCTGACCCGGATTTCGTGGTCACTTCCAACCAGGAAATGTATGGACAACTATTGACCCCTATCCTGGTTAAATTTAACCAGGATGTTTTTAGAGTGTGCATAGGCCTACTAACATTCTTTATTTCATCTCATGTTGAAGTAATTTAATACAACTCCAAACGAAAAGTAAATTAACGTTCGTTACAATGGCGGGATGGGGGGACTTTTCCTATGAAAGACTACACATTCGAGTCAACCGTCCTGAGGGAAGGATCTGCTAAGAGGGGTGTTCCTCTCGCCTTAGGAAATTTTTGTACCTTGAAGCAGCTTAGATGTAAAATGATGCTATCATTATATTTTATGTACTCGCGGTTATTCATGCACTAGAAAAGAAACCAGTCCCGTACCTTTCGTAAAACAAACAATTTGGAATAATGGAAACACGAACCTTTTTCGTCATAACCCTGTCAGGGCTGTTTACTTTGCACTGACATAGCATACTCTGCAGCAATGCAGTGCTGTTTATATAGGCATAAATATGGTCTGCGGGACTGCGAAGGTACCAAAAATTTGAAATAAATGTTGGAAACCTGTATTGAAGGGGAGCAAATATAAAACCCGCCTCGACGGGAAAAATTGTTTTGAATTGTATCGTGCCACACACGAGTTAATAACTATGCGATTGAGGATAAACTTTCCAACCTTAACAAGCAAAAATTATGGAGGATAACTACGTATGTCTAGGTCACTAGGTAAGGTGGAAGGACATTAACTATTTACTAAATAAGAGCAAACTGCGAGCCCATTCAAAAACCACAGCGCGCAAAGCTCGCCAAACATTTTGTGTTCGTTTTGAAGAATTTTCGCTCCTTAAGAATAAGAGCAACAAATACTCTTCCGGGCGACTGATCGCAGTCGTGGGTACACTTTATCATACCCACTATCTTGACTATCGGTAACGAATAAAATAGATCATTCTCCAATTGGGGCACTGCAGCCCCTGAGTTGTAATGTCATTTAATAAAATTGCAACAGTGAAGTGTTTCGCAGGCCAGATCAATAATGATGGTCTCTACAAACGCAGGCTATAAACCGCCTGCGGCCCGTATGTTCTCCATACACCCTAATGAACCGAACTTGGTCGTTGTAAATTTCAATTATATGCGAAATGAGCCTCGCCGTAGGGTCCCTGCTGGGGTCCAGGAGCAGAGCTCCGGTGGAGGTCCTGGGAGCAATGCTCCGGAAGCCCTGTGGTACTTAAATAATTAAAACCATTAGAATCAAGCATATGGCTGTCTCAAAACTCATCGGATGTGCACTAAACATCACCGTGAAAAATAACATTTTGACCATTTTAATAATATCCTTACTCAGAATAAGAGGTCATTTTTATGATTAAGGGGGATTGGCTTGTGGGTGGCTACCTTGATAATGGAAGAGTTTGTGCGAAGCTATGGAACACTAAAAATGCTCTACAGTAAGCAAAAACATTGGAAACGGGTGCGCGGGAAGCGCGCCGAAGAAAGCGTTATTTAAGCATTTATTGTTACCTACTGTTTTTCCTTATTTTTTAAATGCAATATTATCCATTAGATAAAAGATTCTCTTAGTTTACCTAGCCACTTATTCTTTCTTTTATGTTTATTTTTGTCCAGTGGCGCCGGCACGGGGGCATGGGGGGGCATGTGCCCCCCAATCGATTTCAGATTTTTTTTTTGAAAATTTTTAAAATGATCCCCAAAGGCGTTTAAGCTATAGATTTCTGTAGAGGGTAGGGTGAGGTGTGTTATCGACCGAGTGATGGATCTATTGTAAACATTTTCTATCACAAATGGTTCTCAAACTATCAGAATTATTGCAAATCCTTCGCAAAATATCAAAATTTTCGCCCACTCCGCGCGCTTCAAACCTTACCTCAATATTGTCCTTTTTACCAATAATTTCCGGTGGCAACTCCCGCAGAAGCACAGCAACAAAAGTTGAAAGCTGTTTACGAATTCTCAGGTAAAAATGGCTTTGTGATTGGCAAACAGGTTTGTTGGGGAATTGAACTTGAAGTGTCTCGATGCAGAGCATGAATGCTATTTTTGTCATGGTTATCTTATTTAATGAAATATTATATCTCATGACCGTTATTAAGGTTATAATACATGCAACTATTCTGACCACAACACTTTTCCGAAAAACAGAAGTACATCTCAAACCTCTGTAGGGGTCTATGGGATCTTTAAATCTAATTTGTAGCATGGTGTGGAAGGTTGAAAGTACGTATTTGCCGTTATACATTTTTCAAAAAATTTTACCGAGGGCTTCGCGCTCAGTCATTACCGGTATAGATGGTGATTGTTAATATACTTACGACGAAGAAAACATTCTGAAAGGCGCTAAGACGTTTTCTAGCCCTTAATCCCTTTTGCTTGACCTATCATGGAGGTCTAATATCACCTCCCTGCACCTATACTCACCTTCCCTCCCATCCCCACGGTTCGTCTGGATTTCGCTCAAACTTAGTAAAAATACGATAGTTGTAAAGTGTTCGGCATCATACTCTATAGTATCATTTGGATGTCAGGTAATAATCATCATGTCATTGCCCCATTTTATGTAATTAATCCAGAGCTTCCAGGAGGCCCTATACCGGTGTCTGCCAGCCTTACCCTTTTATTTTGCACAATGAAGCAAAGCAAACTTTTCGTAATAGTCCAAGAATGTTTCTGTGGTCTCCACGTACGTATTTTTACGTCAAAACTTTCCCCGAATAGAAGGCATTAAAGAAGCCAAAAGGAGGGCTTCAGGAGGTTTCTAACAACATACCCTTTTCTTAGACAACATGCTCTCTTCTTTTACCTAACCAAAAATTAGTATTCACTAAATTATGGATATTTTCCAGCCATATTTGATTAGTTCCAAAAATATTTCAAAGATAGAACCATTTTGCATCTAAGCATCCTTAAATTAACAAAAATTTCTCAAAGGGGAGGGGGAACCCCTCCCTCAGGACGGCAGCTTTAAGTAGTGACAATGGAAGGATCCCATACTGCTGTATACAATCGCAGGGACGCATACTCTCCTCTTTCACCTAACGAAAAATTAGTGTTCACTAAATTATGGATATTTTCCAACCATACATGATCAATTCAAAAATATTTCATCGAAGCAACCTTAAATTAACAAAAAATTCTCAAAGGGGAGAAAGGTGCCAGGATGGCACCTTTATGTAGTGACAAAGGAGGGATCCCACACTGCTGTGTACAATCGCAGGGTCCGTAAAGGAACAGGTCAAAATTTACGCAGACTTGGAGGTAGCTGAGGTGGCATTACCGTGTCATCTGTGGTGCCCCCCCCCCCCCATCACCAAATCCTGGCGGCGCCACTGTTTTCGTCGATGGTCTGGGGCAAGAAACCTATCAACTTTCTTATTACTGTGAAAAATTAGATATTTCTGAATTCCACGTTAAAGTATAATTTTGTAAGGACGATCAAAGTTTGAGAACTATAGGATATATAAAATACTTTCCAAAATCAATGAAATGTTATGCGTAGTTCCTGCAGAGACATTACCATGGGCGTTCGCAGTAAAATGCCAGGGAAGCAATTTTTATTGGAGGCACATCTTCGTAAGGTGTTACCCATGAAGCCGTTACCCACGAGCACGGAAGGCGAGAAGCTGGGGGCTTGGGACTCAGGGTCCTCCCGAGAATCTTTAGTAAGTTTGATGGCTTTTGCAGCCATTCTGGACCATTTCTACTCACTTGCGGACAGCAGTCCTAACGTGACACCTTTATTTATACTGAGTTCACGCGAAGCACACCGAAGATTTTATTGAGAAGTGCGATTCCCTAAGCACGGCTAGGTTCCTGAATTTTTTGTGTATGCAAGGGCCATTGTGTGTATTGACGTACATTTAGTACTGTCAACGACCTCAAGGCTTCAAGGCACAGACGTGTGGCGGGGAGCCGACGCTCATTGAGGTACCAAACAACACAATTTTTCAACAATTACCCTTTGCCTCCCCGCCTTGAGCTCCGCCACTATATCAATTACCGTAGTTGTCATTGCGGGTGCGCGCGAAGCGCACCGAGAAGGAAATTGTAGGCATTTTATGGTATTTGATATACTTTTAATGTTTCCCTTCATTTACATTGCAAAATTTACCACAATATCAAAAATTCCCTTGTAATTTCTCTGGTCTCGCTTCCTTTCGTTCATTTTTAAAGGTCTGCAAAAAAGTAGGGGGAGGACCCCCTGTAATTCCTACTATGTCAGAGGGTTGCCATAGGGACCGACATTCTCTGCGTTTGTTCCTGTTTGCGAATCCGTTCGTCGTCGAATCGAAGTTAGCAAAGAAGTCCATTATACGCAGTTCGGATTAAACTCCGACTGTTTATTACTGAGTTCAGCAAAAAGGACAGCAGCATCTTCAGACTTCCCATGCTTCCTGTGTATTTTATATTGTGTATTGTATTATGATTATGTATTTTCCACTACTGTTTTTAAAGAGCTGTTTGTATTTATGTATTTGGATCCATTTTAGACTTTGTCATATCGCCGACGTCTTGTAAGTTCTAAGCTGTTATTTTTCCAAAGTCCCCTCGACTCTCTGGCGAAGAGCCATGGGGCGAATTCGCCGAGAGCTGTTTATAAGTTACTAACTTTCTACCTTCTTATTAAAGTCCCCATGTCCCATATTAGTAGTATTATTCATTTTCCTGACGTTTGGAAAAATTCCTCAGGTGTTAACACCTGATATCTATGACGTTTATGGAGTAGCTTGGGCAGTGGCGCCGCCAGGATTTGGTGGTGGGGGGAGGGGGCATAACAGATGATGTCTTAATGCCACCTTGATTTTCCTCCAAGTCTGCTTAAATCGCACCATTTTTGTGCGCCCCTGCGATTGTACACAGTAGTGTGGAGTCCTTTTTGTCACTACATAAAGGTGCCGTTCTGGGGGAGGGGTCTAAGGGGAGGGGGTGCCCCCTCCCCTTTGAGAAATTTTTGTTAATTTAAGGTTGCCTAGATGCGAAATGGTGCTATCTTTGGAGTATTTTTGGAGGTGATAATCAATGACTGGAAAATATCCTTATTTAGTGAATTCTAGTGGTTAGGAGAAAGATGAGAGTACTGCGTCCCTGCGATGGTATACAGCAGTGTTGAATCCTTTTTGTCACAACATAAAAGTACCGTCCTGGGGGGGTTTCAGGGGAGGGGTGTCCCCCTCCCCTTTGAGAAATTTTTGTTAATTTAAGGTTTCTTAGATGAAAATGGTGCTGTCTTTAGGATATTTTTGGAAATGATCATACATGGCTGGAAAATGGCATAATTTAGTGAATTCCAGTTTTTGGTTAGTTAAAGAGGAGAGTGTGTTGTCTTAGAGAAGGGTATGTTGTCAACAAACCTCCCCAAGCCCCCCCCCCCCCCTTTTGACAAGGCTTTAATGCCTCCTATTCGGGGAAAGTTTTTACGACAAAATACGTGGGTGGAGGCCACAGAAACATTCTTGGACTATTACGAAAATTTTCCTTTGTCTCATTGTGCATTATAAAAGGGTATCTAATACAGACAGACACCGGTATAGTGCCTCCCGGAAACTCTGGATTGATTACGTAAAATGGGGCACTGAAATGATGATTATTACCTGACATCCAAGTGATATACTATAGAGTATAATGCCAAGCACGTTACAACAATGATATTTTTACTAAGTTTGAACGAAAATCCAGACGAACATCTTCCACCAATGGGGAATGAAAGAGAGAGTATAGGTGCAGTGAAATAATATCAGACCCCCTGATAGGTAAAGCAAAATTTAAGGACTAAAAGGCGCGTTTCAGAATGTTTTATACGTCGTTAGTGTATTAACAATCACCATCTATACCGGTAAAGGCTGCGCCCGAAGGTCGGTAAGAATTTTTGAAAAATGTATAACGGCAAATATACGCACTTTCAACCTTCCACATCATGCTACAAATTAGACTGAAAGATCACATAGGCCCCTACAGATGTTGGGGATGTACTTCTGTTTTTCGGAAAAGTGTTGTGATCAGAATAGCTGCATGTGTTATAACCTTAAAAATGGTCATGAGTTGGAGTGAAAACCGTGACGCATCCGAGGCGAAGCGCTCCGAAATTTTTCGTTAAATAAGATGACCATGACTAAACCTTCATTCATGCTCTGCATCGAGACACTTTCAATTCCCCAACAAACCTATTTGCCAATCACAAAGCCAGTCCGAGTTTACCAGAGAATTCGTAAACAGCTTTCAGCTTTGTTGCTGTGCTTCTGCGGGAGTTGCTACCGGAAATTATTGATAATTAGGACAATATTGAGGTAAGGTTGGAAGCGCGCGGAGCGCGCGAAAATTTGAAAAGGATTTGCGATAATTCTGATAGTTTGAGAACCATTTGTGATGGAAAATGGTTACAATAGATCCATTACTCGGTTGAAAACACACCTCACCCTACCCCATACAGAAATCTATAGCTTAAACGCCTTTTAAGATCATTTTAAAATTTTCAAAAAAATTTTCTGAAATCGATTGGGGGGGGCACGCGCCCCCCATGTCCCCCGTGCCGGCGCCACTGAGCTTGGGACTGCACTTGTATATTAATGTGCGTATCTGGAAGAGCATTTTAACTATGGTCCAATTAGGAGTTGACAGACAGATATTTTTTGTTAATTCCGAGAGTTTCAAATCCCGAGGCAATCATTTTGAGCTGCGAGCAAGAGACTCGTTCTGCAGATACCATCAGCTGTATTCTAGGAGCACGTATAACAAACGATTATGAAGACCCTCCGCACAAAAAGACAGATCTAAAAATTTGCAGGATCTACAAATGTACTTGTCTTTCGACCCTTTTTACAAAAAATCATGGATTCATCAATCTTACCGGTACGTAATCATGTCATTCGTTACAAACAGGGGTGATGCCAGCATTTGCTCGACGGGGGGTGGGTGGGGCAATCTCTCCAACGGGACCGCAACAACCCGAAGCTCTGACAAATGCGGCAGGTTGCAAAATATTGAGTCAAGCAGACAATTTGGGAATTTTCTTGAAAAATATTGAAATTTTTGGATTTTGATAATTGGGGAAAGTTTAAAACTGTTAGAATACCATTCACAAAAGCTTGAACATTTTGGGTTTTATGGGAGGAACTTTGAAAAAGTTTGATTTTTATTGAAGAAAATTTGAAATGTGGGAGTTTAATGAAGAATCTGCAAGAATCCTTGAGAGCAAAATAAAGTATGTCTTCAGGGCGACTGGTCGGTACATACTTTATCGTACGGTACCCACTGAGGCTTCCGACGAAACCGGAAAATATCCCCAAAGGGGGAGGGGGTGGTACGGGGCAGCCTCCCCCGATGGGGAGATTGGAATGCCCCCTGGCCCCAACTAGGGCCATCCCTGGACAGAAAGGATAAAGTAAAAGCATACGGTCACAAAAAGAAGTATAAACACGACAAAGTTTAAATATGTAGACGTACTTTTAACAATAAAATTCATATACATTTATTTCAATCTAAATAATATTGTATCCTACAAGAAGGTCCCATCAAAGGGAAGCATTGCATTTGTAGTAGAAAACAATTCCATGCCTTTATAACCAAGATTTATAAATACAGAATCAAAGGTAATCCATAGTTAGTACTT
The DNA here is from genome assembly GCA_029531755.1 of Holothuria leucospilota. Classification (NCBI taxonomy): domain Eukaryota; kingdom Metazoa; phylum Echinodermata; class Holothuroidea; order Aspidochirotida; family Holothuriidae; genus Holothuria; species Holothuria leucospilota. Next base: position 23,245,876 of record CM055963.1, on the reverse strand, counting down.
GGGTAATGTAATTTACAAGAAATAAGTCTCACAGAGTGAAATCCAATGTTTTGTAGCTTATGAATAATTTTCTCGCCCAAACTTTCAAATTTTCTAATGATGCAGCATTATAACTCTTGTGATGCATAATATTAAGGAATAAAAGCTGTAGCCACTTTGCTATTAAGACTGAATAGTTGAATAATGATTAAAGTTATTTTCTTTCTGTGCCATGTTAACGTTATTTAAACATAATACGCCCCTTTTAGTGAAATTCAGATACTATTGTTCTTTCTAACATTATGAGATACTAGATGTTTTATTACATAGAGATTGCTTCGAGAACTCGCTAATTTCAGTGTATGACATGCAGTCAGCTATTTTACACCTTGTAATTGTCAGCAAACAGATTTTGTGCAGATGCAAACACGTATTTAACTTATTCAGAAAACAATTAAGAGGGAGACAGCTTGTCTTAAGTTATGAAAAACTCATGAAGGATTGGTAATGGCCAGTTTCTGAAGAGTTGTCAACTTTTTCGTCCAAGGAGAATAAAAATGGGAGCCACGAAATCAAATTTGATATCTTCTGCCGGAATGGATGGATTCAGTGGTTGCAGGGTATCTAGAAACCTGTGGAAACCAAACATAGGAAAAAAGAGGAATACTCTGAAATGTTGGATAAATATAGAGGACAGTACACTTATGGTGTAAATGTGTTATATCAGAATTCTAGAAAAAACATAAGCTATTCACTGTGCAACTTTGTCACAGGTACGGGAAATAAACATTTAAATTATTAAATGAAACAAAGCCAACCTCGTGTAATCAAGTTTGATTAAACAGACACCATACCAAATGCAAAATTCGTATGGACCGTCTTACCGCTTCCTATAACCCGAGAGAAAATCGGCTTTATCTGGAAACTTTTTGATGTAGATTTGATACGATGACAAACTCTGTATAAAGCCAAGCATATCATCCACTCGAACAATGTTCTTCTTGACCAGTGTAGTATCTCTAGTAAATAAATAGAACAGACGATTCAGGAACTACGGAGCAATTTTGAAAATAAGAAAGGGTGGGAAAATTCTTCAACGTAGCAGCTATATGAGCCATGTAAGGGCCATTGCAAGCAAGGTGAAAAGGGAGTCGAGGGCAAATGCTCCTGAAGATTTTGAAAGCAAACATCTAGCTGTATATCTGAGAATTGTGTGTACGTACTTTATTGTAAATAAGGCCTATATAAATGAGGGGCTGACAGTGTAATGGGGGGGGGGGGACTGTCGTAACCCAGCATCCGGACTGTGCCTTCAATGCAACATATAGGTCTTCATGCACAGGCCTACTTTACTTGTTATTACTATATTCGTGAGCCCAAAGCGAGTTTGAGACAAGCGGGGGTTATCTCACTTCCTCACGTTGATGAGAAATGCTTTGTTTCCTGTGTTTCTTCAGTATGTTGTGTTGACCTTGGAGTCAACAGGGATAGGAACTTCCCATGGGGAATTTGAAGTTTGCTAAATTTTATGCTTCTCATGCATTCGCATTCCGATAACATGAGATTATGAAGGAGAAAATTGGTTGGGAGTGGTCATTAATGTGAGGTATGACGTCATATGTGATTGCTTCAAGTTCACTTTGTGTTGAAAGTATGCCAACTTTAACTGCTACATTCTCAAAAACCACACATCATATTTCAATGAAAATTTCACCAGAATGCTTAGAATAAGTACCCTCTAACATATCAAAACTTGATTTGAGCTTAGACCCTTCTTTAAAGCCTCCCAAACTTATAAACCTTCTGACGACATTGCTATGTGATAAAAATTATGAACACAAAATGCTCTGAGATCTGTCAGTCTTTGAATTCTGCACAAACCTCTTGAAATCCTTGCAAGGTAAATGGATATCACGATACAGGTTTGCAACGTGTGTTCTTCTCTCATCCGTGTATGGCCCCAAAATACCTCTGTATATCTTTTGATAGAAAAACAAACATTAATAACGGTTAAATGAAAATATTCTATACCCATTGCTGGGAAGCGATCTACATGTTTGTGACAGAATGGTAAAGTTCAGAACAAGCAATGCAGTATTTCTGTAAGACTAAGACATACATACAACACAATGCTCTGTCCCCCCCCCCCCTTCCCACCACACTTAAATCATAATTAAACTTGAACCATATGCCTTGGTCTCAATGGTAAATTTACTGTGCCCGAATAATTCATTGGTAATTTTTCTGGCTATAATTGCACATCCGGATATTTTGCTACATTTCCTATAACTTTGAAAAAAAAATAGATCCTTACCTCCATAAACATCTCCTGCATAACTTTTTGTATTTCTTGATTTGGAGTGCAGGGTAGAGGAATACCATTCCCATACGCTGCTATACACCCGTTTGTTTTAAGTACTCTATTGCATTCAGTGAAAAACTTCTCCATATCAAACCAATGCATTGACTGAGCACAAGTGATTAAGTCAACAGAGCTGTCTGGGGCCGGTATATCTTCTCCAGAGCCTATCCTGGAATCAACAGGAGAAGAAATAATATGAAGATTAGTGACGTTTGTGAGGAATGTAATGCAGTGCACCTTGTCGCACACATGCCTTCCTTTCATAGGCGTAGGAAGCGGGGAGGGGAGTGGGGGCTGGGGGCTCAATCCCACAATTAAAAATGTAGTTGGGCTGAAGTATGCTTCCATCCCTCCATTCAAGGACGAAAAACTCTTACTTGTTCCCTCCGTCAAAAATGCAAAAAATTGTAGTATTTTTCCTTAAAACTTGTTGTCCAATATATTGCATTTTGCATCTATATGGACCCTAAAATATTCAAACATTTTCCAAAGGGGAGGGTGTCCCCTCCACTGGCACTCACTTGGACCCTTCCGGACCCGAAAGTGAGTATGATAGACCTAACTCCGTACATGGAGATCATGAAGATAAACAACAATTTACAACTTTTTCACGGTTATTCTTCCAAACAATCACCTGTAGATAACATTCCCTTCCACAGTTGTCTTGCGAGCTTCCTGCAATTGTCCATCGCTGACGTCAACACCAACTACTTCTCTGAAATGAGGAGCCAGGTACTTGGTGCCCTGACCTGACCCACATCCAACATCTACGGCAACCCCAAATGGGGGTGATTGCTGAAAAAAGGGGGAGTATTAGAGGTAAGAGACAAAGTGGGGGGGGGGGTGGGGGGGGGGGGGGGTGGGGGGGGGGGGGGGTGGGGGGGGGGGGGGGCGGCGGGGGGGCGGGGTGGGCGGGGGGGGGGGTGGGGGGGGGGGGGGGTGGGGGGGGGGGGGTGTGGGGGTGCGGAGGGGGGGGGGGGGTTGGGGGGGGGGGGGGGGGGGGGGTGTGGGGGGGCGGTGGGGGGGGGGGGGGGTGGGGGGGGGGGGGGGCGGGGGGGGGGGGGGGGGGGGGGGGGGGGGGTGGGGGGGGGGGGGGGGGGGGGGGGGGGGGGGTGGGCGGCGGGGGGGGTGGGGGGGGGGGGGGGGGGGGGGGGGGGGGGGGGGGGGGGTGGGGGGTGGGGGGGGGGGGGGGTGCGGGGGGGGGGGGGGGGGGGGGGGGGGGGCGGGGGGGGGGGGGGGTGGGATCTCTCAGGACATAGTTGGCTGACTGATGCTAGCCACCAAGTATGATGAATTTCCACGGAAGATTAGTTTCTTGGCACTTTTTGGAAAGTCCCACAACTGCACATCCTAATGCAACCATAGACGCTACATGTACAGACAACTGAATCTGAACACCAATGCAAACACACCTAAATCACACTTTAACAACCAATGCCACAATGTCTTTTCCCCCACTCTGATCACTGTTGGCAGAGGGGTATGGTACCAGAGTATTCAACAAAAGAAAAAATTCCAATCTACAATTTTGATATTTCTAATCTATTAGATTCCCATTTTAAGTATAATTTTCAGAAAATTTTACAAACCTGTCCATCTTCTTCAACTACCCTCAGGGCGTCGGCTGATACTTGTAAAACTGCTCGTACCTTGTGTTGCGGGTTCTGCAGGAAAAAAAAAAATGTTAATAGGCATTAATGTAGGACTTCCCTATTACTGTAAAGAGCCACCGAGTCACCTCACACTTAATAATAACTATATTGTACCCCAGTATCCTAATTCATGTACAGCTCCATTTAATCATATGACTTCTGAAAAGTCAAGATGAGTACTCAACTTCTTGGCTAGCTTTGCTATGCAATACTTATATTATGAAAATTATGATTTTTTGAACATATCAGCATACTTCATCTGCCACACTTATTTTGACTATTTCATGAAGTGTAATTTTTGACCATTTCCTGATATCACCAACTTAACATGTTCCAATATGAATTAACATCCTATCTGAGGTAATGAGACCATCTTTATAGTGAAGGATGATGACAAACTGTTATGCATTTTAATTGACTCTCTTTTTAATTGTCGAATACTAAGTGTGCAAATAGTTCCAGAGTTGAACACCTCTGTGCAGGCTACCTCTAGCACTAGACATGCAACTAACTCTTTGAAAATCTTCACATATTTAATATGTGGATCTTGCAAAGAAATTAATTCTTTCGAACGTCTTTGTTTTAACTGCAAATGTGCAAATGCTGGAAACTACTGTAGAAACATAATAATTGCTTCCTGTTGCCTGCTTAGAAGATTGGTTTCTTACATAGTGCGTAAAGTTGGTTTGAAAGTTTGGCAGCAGAACATGGCAAGCTGTTTGCCCCTTTTTGTACTGTACCTCTTGCAATATTTGTTTGATCATGAAATCAGGTGGCCCCATGCAATATTAAGCTCTTTGTCTTCACTTCATACCATCTTCAGAGACTTCAGTTCTTACAAGTTTGCCTGCAAGTACCAACCTGTCTGGTTTGTAGTAAGGATTTTCTAAACCTTGACTTGACCAAGTCTGCTCAATAGCAAAGTTCAAAGTTTGTCAAGATGAGTATAGAATGTCTTGCAATTATATGACCATGTGCATATTAGGATGAAAATGACAAAATATGGTATCTAACAAATGAACTGGGAGCTTACTCCTAGTCCTCTCATAGAACTCCCAGCTGCACTGGGATTTTTTTTTATCTTACGCCAGGTAGTTTACAAGAAATTATCTAATTTGAGAGAAATGTAAAACATCTAGCATTGAAAGGCAAGTCTTCCATAATGTCTGAGAACAAGCCAGAAACAAGGTACAGAGTTGGAACCATTATTAAAATCACAAAATTATTGATACTGAAGCAGCTTCCTCCAGTTAACTCATCGACTAGCCCTCTTGGCTCACTCAAGATTTGCAGAGTTGGCCGGTGCAAAAACTTGACAATCTGGGTAGCACCTTGCTGGGAAATTTGGTTATTTGAGGTAAAATTTGGCAGTATGAGGGGAAATTTTACTTTTTGTACTTGAGATAAAGTAAAGAACTGTGAGAAATATGACTTACACCCCAGAAAATAAATGTTTTGTCCAGCCCTGATTTCTAGAAACAAGGAGCAACATTTTCATTGATATAGTTTTTCACTCATGAATGCGCACAAAAACAACTGTCCATAGTTCCCCATTTCTTCATGTTTTTGTCAATACCACTTTTATACTTTTTGAACATTCAATTTACATTTTATGAACATTTCGCCACAGTTATCAAAAGTGACTAACTCTAAAAGCTCTGTTTTCCATTTCATCTTTAATAATGCTGACATCAGTCTAGAAACCCTCTCAAGATAATCGATCATGTTTATAGACCAGAAAGTCACATACACACTGGGAAGTTCAATGTTGAAAACTGATAACAAAAAGCACATAGTAGAGCATTGTCATGTAATTAACTGATTAATGAATACTGAGCCTTTTATTCTCAACATATTTTATCATATTGCTCGGACTTGTATCCACACTGTACCAGAAATTGATTTCAATTGCAGGGTGTTTAAACTTGTTGCCATGGTAACCCCATTTTAAGCAAAGTCTAATTTCCTGCTATGCTATAGAAGCTAATGCGTTTCTCAATTGTACCATACATCATTACAGGCTGGCTTTATTCCTGGGTATTTTGCTACAAACCTTTAATTACACAAAATTGGTTAATGTACCCAAAATATTGTCTGTTTCAATAACACTGCATAATACTCTAGGCTAGGATGGTTATCACAGTAAAGGTACAGAAGATGCAACATTGCCTAGTGTACAATGCTGTAGTGTTCAAGATGTGGTATTGATCTAAAGGCAAGAAGCTAGTTAAACATGGTTCAAAAATTTCTAGTATAGCCTACACAAAAATTTACATCACTCTATCCACTCAAAATCACTGTGGCCAAAAAAAAGCCTAAAATGATGGGAATACATTTTACATGTAGTACAACCATGACTATAGGGTGCTTGCACCAAAGGTCAAAAGGTCAAATTCGGTGGATGTCCCAGTTGTTCTGGAGGACACTGTGCCACAAACCACATTGCTTTAGTACATGACTTAGCGTCTGCATGGTGCGTGTATGATTGTCCTCCAGAACGTGGTTGTGTTGACTTTTCCATGCGTGAAACCTCCCTATAGGGCGGGAGAAGACCATCAAGTGAAGTCTGCATAATAGTGTATTTACTTTACAAGGAAGGTTACAAGCTGTATCTTTGTTTCCTCTATCCACTGCAGGTATTATGGATACCTCACAATGTGATAAATACTCCAGGCCACTAAGTACTCTGTAAAAGACTAATAGGCTTGGGCAGGTTACCCAACTCTTATTTCAGAGCAGTGACTCTTGCCAAGGTGTTGAGTAATGACCTCACTTTCACCAGAATTATAACTCCCCGGAAATTTTCAGTATCGCAAAACATGTGAACAAAAATCATAGCCTGGAAATTGCATATTGTTTTTATTAATTGTAATTAATAGTTTATAGCTGCTGAGGTACAAATTCCTTCATCAGTTGTGTCCTCATCTTTATGTCATGACTCCATGCAGAGTCACGACTAATAGGACCACGGGTCACCAGACTCCAAAAATATTGGAGTCCCCCAAGCCTAAAACTGGTGACTAGGAGGATGCCTACAATGCCTTCATTATGTTAATAGGTCTACACCCTATAACTTGTGTAATCTTATTTACTCCATATTCACAATTTTATTGATGTAGAATGGTACCAAACTATACAAATTTTATCCTTGTTTCTAAATAAATGTTTTTCATGTAAAAGATTCTGCTATCACAGTTCCCTTTCCCTCCTCCCCCTCCTGGACATTCTCTCTATCCAAAAGGTTTACAAATATTGTTCATAAATTCCAAATTTTGTTCTTATCCTGACATAGTTTTTGACAAGTTGTAAAAACTAGAGCTATATGCCTGCAGTCATTTTGCCAGTAATCCATAAGTGTTTTGTGTATTTCAAAAAACCCTTCCAATTCTCATGTATGGTTTTGTACATACTACTTTCTTCAATACACAATGATAACAATTACTTCTCTTGTAAACACCATGCCTGTAGCAAATCCATATGCATTATTTCCCTGGTGACCTTCCTTCATTATGCCGGTTTCCCCTCAAGCAGAAAAAATGGCGCAAAATTTTTCTTCCCTTTCAAAATTCATATTTCCAAAGGACTGGTCATATAATTTTTAGCACACTCAGTCATTCTCATTTTTATGACTGACTAATACTGCAGAAGCAATTCTGCATAAAAAGAGACCAAACCTTCATGGTTGCTGAGTCAGTTGCAGTATTATTACTGTATCTTACAGTAGTAACAGCATGTAAACAGTATAAACAGTGTCATCAAACAGTGACATCTAGCAGGGACAGTTGCTAGGTTGAAGGCACACTCTTGGTTGTAAAAAATCCCTTATTAACCAAAGAGGTCAAAGCTTCATATCACCAGCAAAGGGATTCAAGTATAGAAAGATTTATTACTTTCTATATTTGAAATGAACAGCAGGAAGAAATTGCTTGAGAAGTGAAAGCTGAAACTGTGGCCTAGGCAATCTTCTGCAACCACTGACAAGAGGCTTTCAGTATAGTCCCTTCCAATGGTTGTTGTAATCAAACAAGGATGAAAGGGATTTTCCTCTCTTTCAGTGAGATAGACCTATAAGCTGCTATGGTAATTCTTGGCTTTAAAATGTTACCGATAACAACTATTTTAACTAGAGGAGAGGTTTCTGCCACTGATATTGCTCTCATGCTATGTTTTGAATCATGTATAAAATGGTGACAGTTTTGACTCATTTGAGTGTGAGCTGTGTAAAGGTTACTTACAACTACAAGTAACTCCCTCATCACATAGAGTTTCCCCAAAACTCCCTGGTATGGGAATCTGCAAGCCCTAACACTTACCTCCTATTACACATGTAACCCCCACTTACCAGCAACTAGACCCTGGTAAACTAATAGCATAGTGGAGAGAGGGCACCCTCCAGTGGAGGGTGGCCTCCCTTGTCCTCTTCCAATTACCAACAGGCCAAAGTTGCATATGAACTAGTATGGTGGTAAGTGAGAAGAGGACAAGGGAGACCACAAGGGTCTAGTTGAGGGTAAGTGGGGATTAAATGCATAAATAGGCAGTAAGGAGGGGCGATGTAGATTTTAATATCTCCTCCCTGGTGTACTCCTAATGCATTTGTACACTTTCCCCTTCTCCACATCTCCTCTCCAAACTTGTCCCCCCACTGGATACTACACGAAAGAAAGAGACATATGAAACATATAATTCACATGTAAGGCTAACCCTACACCTCACAGGCAAAACTACACCATACTTCCAGTTCAACTTGCTGTTTCCTTCCCCCATCCCAAATTTGAGTGGCCACTGGTCAAGTACCAATACACCATAACTTCAACATGATATGAAGCCATGTACACATACAACCATGTTATAATACATGAGTGCTGGACTAATGAAAACTTGATATTAATACTAACTGTAAAGATGAGAAATCAATTTGCATAAAGTGAAAGGGACTCACTGCTCTAAGTCTTTTGGCTGCTTCTTCACATACACTCATACCCCTTGATTCTGTCACCTCGATGGCACCAAGATACTGTAACAAAAAGGAAACAAGATATCATTGAAACTGACAATCCATTTAGTCATATCACCATAAGTTATGAAGAATATTTTTAAAAAAATTAATAAAATAGTTGCAAACACAGGGCCTACAGTATACCTAACTTACATATTTGTTAGTTGCTATGTCCAAAGCTTTTACTTCGAGAGTGAGAAAGCAGCCCTGTTGTCTTTTGGACTCCCTGCACCCCTGTGGGACTCCAAATAGTTAATTTCAATGCAACTGAATTCCAGTATCACCTATTTGGTCTCCCTGGACTCATATCCTGGACATAGCCCTGGATATGTTAAAACTCAATATCAACATGACTTTAGGTACATGTTGTAGTGTAGAATCTTGTGAATACCTGATGTTTATTCTCTGAGTACTGTATCAGGGCTGTAACCGAGTCCACCTAATCCGAGTCCGAGCCAATTCCGATTCCAGTGACCCCAATTCCGGGCCAATTCCGAGTCCGGTACCCCCCGAGTCCAAGCCGAGTCCGAGTCCAGAGGACCCGAGTCCGAGCCGAGTCCGAGTCCATCCCATAAGTAAATGTGCAGTAAAATCCTCGGAAATTGGCAGCGCCGCTGTGTAGTGTGAATACAGGAGCATGAGTGCAGGTACAGGTACCAGCTGGTCATGAGTACGGGTACCAATTAAGCCATGGGCGTGGGTACAGGTATGGGAACCGGGCCTTGAGTACGGATGGGGGCCGGTACAGGTACGGGTAACAGGTCATGAGCCCGGACACGGGTACTGGTCATGAGTACATGGTTTTGAGTTTGGGTATGGTATGTGTGCCAGGTCGTGAGAAGCTGGTATGGGTGCAAGTCCCGGGTCACGAACTTGAGCACAGACTAGGGGTAACACAACACGAGTATGGATACCAGGTCACGACTCAAGAACTTTCATACCCAAGTGTAGGTATATGAAAGTTCAAACTTGAAGAAATTTAATGAGCACTGGTACAGGATCTAACCAGGTGGTATGCGTGCGCAGGTACATGGTCATTTAAGTAATTATAGGCACCACCAGTTACTATCATGGGTACAAGAATAATATAAGGTGTACTTAGTAATAAGTTTGGCAGCCACTCTATATGAGTATCATATACAGTATCTGGAATATTTACAAAGTTCTAGAACACAACCACTGCAATGTCTGGTACTCAGGTGCCCTTCTCTGGGGGGCATGCCCACCCCTAAATTTCTCTTAGCCCCTCAAAAATTGCACAAATTTCATAAAGGCTAGTAGTGAAGACATAGATATCCCCTGAAATGTTAGTTTAAAATATATTAAAGCCCAGCTGCAAATTAAATCTACATATTGTAGCCCCACCCCACCCCTGCACCCATCCCCCCAAAAATATGTCGCAACATCCTTACAATTGCGCCTGCTGATGCCTGTACTGACACGTCATGCATCTCTATGGTTTGAAGTAAAGTGCAATTTTCATACCTGCTACACTACTTGATTTCAAGTACACAAAACTTACAACTTTGGCAAATTAGTATTGATCATTTTCTGATGCCTATAAACATATAGCTAATTCACTGCCATTTTGTGTTATTGGACTTCACACCTTGTAATCCTAAAGGCTGATGGTCAGTGCTTGAATAGCTTAATCAACTTGAACCATGGGCTTGTTGTATGAACCAAGGATGTATTGGAGCATGCCTACTATTTACAGTACAATCAAAGCCAATTAACAGTTTTTACAACAAAAGCAGTCAGATTTGCTGGGTCTGAGAGTTTAAGAGGAGAATATACAAATCTCCAAAGCACTGGAAGATTCAAGGATTCAAGGAAAATACAAACTAAACTATAGCTGTATGGTACCTAAATAATACCTTGAGTAGTGCCTAATCCATTCACTGGTACAATATGTGCCTATTGATTGTTACACACCTTACACAATGCAGACAGTGAACACAGGTCTGTGCCTTGCCTTGCAGAACATTGTCAGTGAATCTCCTAAAATCCTCCTATTCAAACCATAAAGTTATTATGGACTCTGAAGGAGGTGATACTTTTTTGCATCCTGTCTTCTGTAACAAATTTTACAAAAAGGCTATACTGTGTAGACTATATACTAAGGAAGGCTTAGTATTAAACTGCTACAAACGGGGTGCGCTCTTGCATTTGTAAGTTTTATCCAGATAAGGTGTAAACAAACTGTCAATAGGCCTAACAGCATATGCCTAGGTCAATATCTTCTGTTGATGTATATGAATTTTGCAGTACTAACTGTACAGATCAGTCATGTGCAAGAATGGAGCTTAAATTTAGTAAACTTAATTTACTGTAGTTCAAGGACCTTTGTACTATACTTTTTGATGAGGGTTACTACCCAGAGGGCAGGTGGGGGCTGGATGGGGATCAACTGGGAGAGTAGGCTATAGGCCTTTAAGCCTATATTGCCACCATCACAAATCTTGCATGGTTACAATTAAAGGCAGTCCTCAGATACAGTTGACCCCAGTTGCACTAGTGTATAGACCTACATGATCTTAAGAACAGTATATGTTGTATCACACAGTATTAACAGAATGCATGCACCTACAGTAAGTCAAGACTATAGATTTGTACATGTAGTACCAGTTCTGCTAGAAAGTTCGGCGTTACATTAAGTTACGTAGTCATTCCTTACTACCTATAGTATACTACAGCCTTACCTGGGGAAAACAGTTCATTGAATGGTATGGTTTTAACTTTTATGGTTCAGTTCTAATGAGTTCATCACCATGTATAGTACGTACTGCAGCATGATCGAACAACTCATCTCCCCCATGGACGGCACACGGTGCAGACACAGTATGAGTAAGAGGCTTTTTAAAAACTTTTAGGTTAAATCTATCTAGCAAGCGCTAATGCTCATAACCACTTGCCAACAAGACCAGCTGCTGCATATACTGGACATGTACTGTAGAACTTTCATGCAGCCAGCATAAAGACTTTGAACCGCAGTATATTGTTGGGCCTATGCCTAACAGTTAGAACTCATTCTGTTCAAGCTAGAACTTAACTATGTGTGCTGTATACGATTCATTAGTTCAATATATATACACTGGACTATACATGAATGCATGAAGACATATATATGACTGCAGCTGGTTTTGCATGGGCATTGACAAACATTGTCCTGTTGGCTTTATTATATATTATATATTAAAAAGCCTGGAATATAACCAGAGACACCGCAGCCTGCATATGCACTTTGGCCTTCAAGCCGTTTCACTTTACCATGATGACGTTGATAAAAATTTACCTCTGAAGGCCAAAAATCAAGCCCTAGGTGATGCCTGTATTATATTTGATGTGCTTACACAACCCTCCCCATTGTCAGGTTTCAGGTTGCTCCCCCTTCCCCTCACTTTTGGGCACCCTGCCCCCTCAGGCAGTCCTGGCATAATCACTGATAGCCTATTGCACAATTCTCAGACTGCTTTTGAGTTGTAAGTATAACACTATAGGTCTCAGGTTAGTCAGTTTAGAGGTCAGTGAGCACCCCCACTACCTATACATACACCCCATCAAAAGAGATGTGTTCAAAAATGCTGCCAGACTCTGACTCGGATCCTGGTTTGACTCGGACACAGCTTGGTCTCGAGGCCTTCTGGACTCTGACTTGGATTCAGACCCTAGACTCAGACTTTGCTCAGACTTGGGACAGGTGGACTTGACTCCAACCCTGCCCAACAGTAACCTTCACTTTTGTTGTATTTAACCTCACATCTTGCAGACTAGTGGTCACTGCTTGAATAGATAAATCAATTTAAGTTGAATAACCCGAAGGAATGTGTCAGTTCTTCAATCAAAGAATTTCTGTAGCTGGGTAATGACAATGGTTAATGCCACTGTTGCCATGCATTACAGGAACTAGGCATGATACACATTCAACCAGGCATGTAACATGTCGCACTTTCCAACTAACTTAGAGGGCCATTTTTGTTAAAACCTTCTCTTCTTTATTTCATACATTCTTGAATAGTTCATTGGTTACAAGACCAGACCAGTTTATTTTCCCATGTACACCTGGCTAGCCTGGAGCCCCAGGAGGACTTAGCAAATCCTTTTCCCAAGAAAAAGCCCTTGCCCCACCTACAGAATTCCAACCTGAGTAAGTTTCTACCCCAGCTGATTCTCAATAAATAACTCCCATGCCCCCACTGTCGCAAACATCCCCAGGGGCACTTTTCCCAGACAATAGGCTGATAGCCCAATGGTAAATATGGGCTAATATGCTAGGGGGCATCTGCAAATTTTCACTTAAGTGGACTCGGCTGGACTCGCCTCCGAGTCCGAGTCCAGTTGCAGCCCATTCCAGGCCAATTCCAATTCCAGGACCTCCCATTCCGGGCCAATTCCGAGTCCAGGAAAAACTGGACTCGAGTCCGGAATTGAGTCCGAGTCCGGACTCGGGTGTTACAGCCCTGTACTGTATATTAAAATACTGCAGTATTCACCAGTTTGGAAAATCTTGTACCAATGACATCCTTTATATTGGTCCAATGTAAAGGATAAGAACTCCTTATTGGCAAGATACAAATTTTCCAAAGCTCCAGCCCGCTACAAATGAAGACAGGAAATAAGGGGGGAGGGGGGCAATGCAGATTTATATCCTTACAGGTGTATTACATTGTACAGTATGCCATCCTGCCATTTGTACATATTTATGCACACAACGTGGTGGAAACTACAGACTCAGGTCACTGTACTGTATGTTATCACATACAGTGTGCATAGCCAGTACAGATTAAAGGTATCTTTAATTTCTTCTTCTGACATTCCCAAAAATCCTATAAACCAAAATGTGTCAATGTTAAACAAAGACATTACTTTTACAAGATAATGTAAACAAAGGCTCAGAACAGAATTACATAATAACCAAAATTCATCATTATGGAAGACATCATTAATAAAATGGCATAGTAAATATTGACTCCAAAGCAACTTCTTAAAATCGTGTATCTGAAACAAATGAGTCATTTAATGTACTACTCCTTAACCAAGACAAGGCAGAGTGCAAATTTATAAATTAATGTCTGACACTAAATGTCACAAAGATGAAACCTAAATATTGGATTGGAAGAAAGGATGACAATTACAAGAGCACTTAAACTACTAAACATGCTCAATATACAAAACATGACAGAAAGTTTAACAAAATGGTGTAGACCCTTCAAGGCATGCAACTGTAGCAAACAGGCATGTAATCATCCATCACGGTTTAAACATTATACAGCATTGGTAAGTTTGGTTATGAGAATTACTGGTACAGCATGTTTATTTTCAATGAATAACAACTTCAAAAGGCAGCTATTTCCCTGATGCAGAAATTTAGTCACCAAGTTCTATTTTCACTCCATTATTAGATGTGGATCCAGAACTTATTTCGAAGGGGAAGAGGTGTGGGAGGAGAGTTCCCACCCACAAGCATATGGGACCATTTGGATTGGCAGAGGGGGGGGGGGCACAACTTTTTTTGCCCGAATCTCTGAGCCTTTTAAAAAGAATTTTACCCAAATCCTTACAGCTCTTGTCCACATTTTGAGGTTGTCTAAAAATTTGGGGGAGAGGGAACACAATTTCCCCCTGCCCTCTACACCTTTGACTGCTTCCACCTCACTAGAACATAGTGATAGTGCCTCAGGGTGGGTGTTCACCCCTTTTCATGGTGTAGACCTTTCTTAAATTTTCATTTAATCAAGCATTTTTGGAGCAATTTGGGCATAAAATAAGAAAAAGACCACAGTTTAGGACAAAGTAAATTTGCCCTAAAAATTCTAAGGTGCCCCAGGCAAATATACCGTGTGCCCTCTATTTTTTTTTATTACCATTATGCCATACTGACTTCAATTTGTAGTACTGGGAATAATACCACCTCTCCTTAAACTGATGTGTATTCAACTCTTGTTATTACTGCAAAATTTGCTTGTTGAGGAAGTTATCATGTTGCCAATAGTTTCCATGAGTTGTGTCAAGTGCTATCAAACAGACATTTTGTCAAGTTTAGCAGCATTTATTTGCCAACTTTAAATGACTGATCAAGTCTAAGATGTAGTGTGCTTACAACAATGTACTTTTTTTTACAGAATGTACTAGCTCACTCAGGATTCATAAACATACCAAGCCATTTCATGCAGAAAATTTACAATTTACAAAATTTACATGCTCTTCCATCACAAGAAGCTCCCTGGTTAGGTATGAAGCTTTGCACAACATTTCTAATTCATTGCTGGTTATGATCCGGTTGGCCTACCACCTGGAACACTGCTCATTTGTGTACATACCTTTTTGTTTTTGTAAGTTTCCAAACAATTAAGGAAAGACCTGACTCTGAGCATGAATAAAAATTCTGAATCTATGCACATTGCTTTGTGCAAATGTATTTTGCTAAAAGGTAGGTAGGCTTATAAATACCAGAGGAATGGGGAGGTATAAAAACTTTGCCAGCAGTAAAGCCCACATAAAGGATATAGAAATTTGGGAAAATTTTGATGGAATACTTCTCTTGACTACAGTACAGTATGAGAACTTTTTATAAGAGCCAAAATGTTCTATTTCTATTATTGTCAACTGAATTAACAAATTAATCAACACAAACTCTCTCCCAAGATCAAATCCAAGGGTTCTATACACAGACTTGGTTCAAAATTTATTAGTGGGTTATTCCTTTCAAGAATGATAACATCAACAAATAATACACTGTGCCAGTAAACAAGAATAACAGCCAGATGTCTGCAAAGCCTTGCACAATATCCGACAGAATGAAACTTTGTTCAACTTAAGGCAAGGAAAATGTCACACACGCACCTGCCAAAGTGTTAATATATGGAGTGATTCATTTTGTTGTGATTTACAAATCCTTTTTTTCTATGGATTTTACAATTTTCCAGATTGAAGGTGCTATGGGTGGGCATCCAAGGGAATGAAAACTCACACTTTGTAACTGTTGCCTTAGTCTTCCTTCATGTGATATGTAAAATACTGTACTACTGTATAGTGGGAAATTTTCACGGGGGTTAAATTTTCGTGCTTTTCGTGACCTAGTATCTAATTTATGAATTTAAGACCCGCCAAAGTACTTTTGTTAGTTTGTACAAGACTATGTCGGTTGCCTGCAACAGCAAATTCTTCACTCCGCAAATATGTAAACAAGGTACAGATTCGCCAAAAATTAGCCTGGAGGAAATTCCCCGCTATACAGTACTATCTTTTGTATTGCTAGCAATCCTTTCACAGTTTACATCTTTTCAACATTCTATTCCTTTCACCTTTGCTTCTCTTGTACGAATATCCAATTCATTCAATCATTATGCTTTGCAACCAAACCTGTAGGCCTAATATAATTCACCCCAGGCCATCCCCCAAACTTCTTCCAGCCATCTAACACCTTATCTACTCTTCAAACCACCTCTACACTAATACACATCTCTCAAGTTCCCTTTCTTTCCCTACCCCTCCTCCCCACTGTGAAACACAGATTTTATGTCTCAAAGCTTTTTTATTTCTAACACACTAAAATTCTTCAAGGGGGTAGCCTACATAACTATTTCTTCATTTTTTAACTTACAACTGCACAGTCACCACAAGACTAAACATTCTCAAAGGTTTCTTCTCACTGGGAATACTAATGAGTTTTTCTCACACATATGTTAACGAAAATTAATTTTTTTGATAACCATTTTATTTTAATGTCAATATCAATCCTAAGTAAAAACTGCAAAATTTGATCAGCTGACCTCCTGAAAACTTCATTTCTGGCATACTGATGAAAATTCTTCTAAGGGGTACCTGTTTTTTATCTTTTGGATTCATCACAAGAGTGACTATATGTTCTCAAAAAAAAAAAAAAAGGATTTTAACACCTGGCATATTGCTGAGTTTCACAAGAGGTACCTCCAGCAATGTCTTTTTTTTTAAACTTTCACAGATTTAAGCCCCTTTCACACTGCACATGATAAGATACCACACGATAAAAATATTTACAACCCTTTCAAACCACTGGCGACTTTTCTTTATCTCTCAGTGATATTCAAATGACCAATAGTCGTGATCAAACAGGATAGTAATTCTCTTTCATCATTAGTCACACAAAATATTGATCGAAGACAAGTAGGTGAAAGTTAATGTTATTTTAACTGAATTTTTTCACGTCACTTCCTACCATATCGTATCGCGCCTGGTGTAAAAGGGTCTTTGTAAATACGTTGCTTTCCACTTTTTTTATGGTATCATATCCCATTGTGCGTAGTGTAAAAGGGGCTTAACCTATAATGATGGACCTGATAGGCTGGTAGGCACTTGCAAAGTGACTCTAGCTGACAGAAATATCAGCCTTCATTTAAAACTGAAAGCAAAGCTTTCCACAAAACCCATTTCTTTGGATTCCAATTTTCTAATGGGGGCAGGTATGGGGGTTATACAGTTCATACCTTTCTTTTATTGAATTTCTACACCTTCACTTCAAGTTGGAACTAATGGCACTTTGGTTTAATACTTAAGTTCTACGAAGTTGAATGCCTCACATGTTACCATCAACATCGATGCATAGATACTGAACGGCACCCCCTTCCAAAACTCTGTTTTACTACTCCTGTCTTTTCATTTGCCAGGTATAACTGCAGGTTAGTGAAGGTTAAATACAGAAAAAGGAGATATTACAGTTATTATTCTTTCCACTGCTCAGCTGCACATCTTGAGAACAACCTCTAAATTACCATATCAAGCTTAAATTTCATGACACTATCTAAAGATGAATCTTTTCTCCACCCTTTGATTTCCATCTTATTGACTTTTTCTCAGCACAAAGCATCTTCGAGTGTGCTCTGGGTTTTATAAAAACTGTAATGTTTAAACCAAGGAGGTAAGGATGAGCACAGCAATACCATCCTCATTCCATGGGAGGAGCAATGTAGATACAAACCTTCACTGAAAAGTTACAGTCTGCTGCTCTCACAGCCTTTTCATCCCTGGCATACTGATGAGGTTTACTCGCAGGGGGTACATAACCGTCCTTCTTCTTGAAACTTTTACGGATACGTCTCATGCTGCGCCGGATGGCACTCTGTCGCTTTGGCATCTCTGGAGGTGCTTCCATCGCTTTCGGAGCTGATGAACTCCGTTTGCGTCCACCAAAGAAAAACCGTCTGTTGAAACAATGGGGGTCAAAACTGGGGTAAATAAATGTGTCATAACTCATTTACTTCTTATTTCTTAAAAGTTCAAAAAACATGTGAAATGTTTCAGATTTCTTGTGTTTTTTTTTTATTGTGTTAGTATAATTTTTGCGTGAATGTGTGTGCATGTGTGAAGGGGAAGGGGGAGGGGGAAGACTAAAAACTTCCTTAAATTTGGCAAGGCTCTTTAAATGGGGAATGGAGAAAGGTGGCCTGCTGTGTTCACAAACTTTTCTGAAGATTAAAGTCAAGCACTTCTTGTATTTTTAAAATAACCAACATTTCTTTTTTCTTTGTTTAAGCACATCCCCCATTCCCCAGAGCACACTGTTAAAGTAAGATTCTGACACATATTCTTGTAGCATCAGGATGTGTCTGGATCATTTCCTCTGGTGTTTGCTTTCAGAACCTAAACTTTCTTTACATGGCTGTCAATCCTACTTCTTGTGGTCAGCATATCCAAGAAATGTTTTTAAAAATATCAGACCAGATATATTAAAGGAAGCAATGAAGGAAAAGGTGGGTGATGCTCTTACATGCAGGTTTTGTTATGACCAGTGCATTACAGAGGGAGAAAAAGGTTTTGCTTGTCACAGTCTGTATCTATGGTAACCCATGCTAACCTATGGGTAACTAAGTACCTTGAACAGGTTGAAAAGGCCTTTTTCGGGCAATATATAAAGTTGGACCAAGTTAAAAAAGTTGGGACATATTCTATATAAATGGCTATTTTTGTCATGTCCCTGAAGAATTAATTTGTAAATGAATTAAGCAACCTTTCACATTGTGAAACCAGCTGTTGACTCCATTCCATTAGGCTTATTTGAATGGTCTGTACTTGTAGAGAATTTTGCAACATTTTGCTAAGTTCGACTTGGTATTTCAAAAAGTGTGGGAAAACTCCATAGAACAATTTTATCATTCGTGCGACGTCACCACCTTTATGACTGCAGGATTGCTGTCTAACACACAATGTGCAATGAGAGGCTTAACGCCACATGCCCACAGAGGAACTCTACGTACACTGAGAAATAACATACCCTTGACCAGCACAAAGCCCAACGACCAAAGAGATGTCAGCAAAAAATCAACTTTACACCAACTCACTACACATGGAAGTACTAACTAGTCTTTATTACCACATAGATTTATACTTATAAATTATTTGCGTATGCATAACAAAGGAGTCAGGACATGACCAACCTGATACACAAGCTCTGTCAACTCCTATTTACAAACAGCCTTTAGGTTTTTTTTTCAGGTTTCTATAGTGAAGCAGGGGAGAGAGGCAGATTACCCCGGGGAGTTATCTATATGCAAAGAGACCCCTGACCTCCCCCCCCCCTCCCGCAAATGTTTTGTTTATGTAAGTTGGCTTTACCCTCCTTGGCAAAACTTAAAACTCAGGCATTCAGAAACATTCAGAATTAACCAAAACCTTTCTGAAAGGATTTTTTTATTGCGGGGAAGGGGGACACCTTGGGGATTATCTAGCCTCAGTAGCCAATGGCAAAATAAACCATGATGCTTATTGAATTTTTTTTTTTATGTTTATCTTTTGCTTAGGTTCAAGTTTTATAACCCTTTATAAGTACATTTAGAACTGAAACTTACAAATTTGATGAATGCCAGAAGACCTGCTAAATAATAACGTACACTGCCATACCCTGTACATGCAGTTTACATTTTCAGAATATAAACTAAGGCTATACTATTTTTGTTCAAGTTGAGTTTGCCTTCAGTACAGGCCATAACAGTAGTTTATCATATTTTGACATTCATATGCCTTGGTCTGTGAATCCATAGCAAGCAAACAGTCTGCTAGACTGAAATAGGTTATTTACACTGTACAGTAAGCTCTTGTAGAAGTTGAATGTAATTACACTGTGCTGTTTGCCACTCACTGCAGCAGCAGTCATGTTCTCATAAAACAAGTACAGTAAAAGCAATCATTCAAAACCCTTCACTCTGTCAAACAATGTAAACCATTTCACCTCAGTCCAAACTCTTCATGGCCATGCAGTCATGAATAATTAATTTCCATTAACGATAAATTATTTAATTTGTCAGCCTTTTTGAAAATATACTTGTGACTATGAATTTTAATTTACCAAGTTCTCACATTTAATTCACTATTCACATACTCTGTAACTACAGAATTATTGCTGACTAATATCCTGATTTATAAATGGCACCTCAAGCAAACAGTGCTTGTTTTCAAATTTCAAAGAAAATTACTTTTCCATTTCCTCTTTCACTGTGCATCAGCAGAAAACTAAGTGTTTAAAATGAAATCGACAGACTCTGCATGTATGTGCATACCACATGATGTTTGAAATGGTGGTAAATAAACAATGTCAATGCCAAATTTCAGGGTTCCAGCCAGCCCATTGAAAGTGGGCATTGCGCTCTGTTTGGTTTTCACATAGAGAACAGTATTCTATTTCACCTATGTTTTAAGGCATCAAGGCAATAGTTAAAGTTGCTTTTCAGTGCCTTTCCCTCAGGCTCAGCTTTGCTGCAACCCTTTCTTATGTTTACACACTAAACATTGATACACTGCAAGTACCTATTGTAATTTCACATATCACCACATATCACCACTCTCCTGCATATCACACCAGCCAGGCTTGCAAGGGGCATTGGGGGTTAAAATCCCCCATGACCCCTGAGCAAAAATATAAAGGCCCAAATCACCTGCCTCTTGAAAGAATATTCCAAAATGACTCTTTTTTTAATATATGGACAACTACTGAATTTATTTAAAAATGAGGTAAAACATTAACCCCAAAATGGTATCAAAAATGTCATTTTCCCACAAGCTTTGTTCTCACCCATGGCAAAAAGTTGTCTGACTATTCCTGAAACAGCTTCACGACCAACCCTTGGCTATGTGCCTAACCACAGCACAGAATACTAAAGGTTTACAACCTAAAACATTTTTAATCTTGGCCTGCTCCACTGACGACATCATACAAGACATCCTTCTGATGGAATACACATTAACATATGACAAGGTTAAAAATGTTGCAAAAAAATCTGTCCAAAGCTTTCCCCTCATGCGGCTACGTCGTGAAGCATGTGTGACGGCGTAGCCAGCTACACCGTGGACTTATTTCATGGCGGGGTATTCTATAATTGTACTACATCCTTATATCACAAGGTACTGTAGGCATGCTTGTTTACCACAGGTAACAGTTAGGCTTCATAAAAATACAATGTTTGAATTCTGCACTGATAAACTGTTGTTTATACAACAGCACAATGGGCTACACTTACCTTATAAATAACCTTGCCGTTCAAAGTCTAACTGAGTTTTAATCTTTCACTTTTATGAACCGTTGCAATATTCAGGCTTACATCATTTAAGTTTGCAGTATATTCCCTTTGTGAAGTCAATAAATACAAAGAAAGAATTCACTGAAGCTATACAACTACACGTATATAATTACACAGTACATCCTTAACAGCACACAAACACTGTAACGGTATAGCATTAATTGTTAGCACAAACAGTATCAACACAGTGGGAAGCCACAGAAGCCAAAGTACAGCACACAGTAATATTATTTAAGTTCCACTGCCCTTGAACCAGTCAATTTCCAATTCACAATGAAATCAGCAAGCGAATGTAACCAATCAGAGTGTGCAGACCACAGATAAGCAACATAGATAACAAACTGAACAAAGCACACTGTTCCTTGGCTACCACACAATAGGCAATCTGCAAAGTCTACCATACGGTAAAAGCGTCGTCTACCAATACAGACAATAAAGCCAGATGAATCATCCCCCACTTCCAGTTACGCGACATGTGAAAAATCACAACCCAGACGGCTGACACATGCAGTATACAGCCTACACCATATAGTTCCTATAGTACATAATAGCACACCAAGGGTGACTAACGAAACACCACTATTTTCTTCCTCTATCCATCAACTGCCACTTTAACGACAGCACTGTAAATGAAAGAAAACAGTTTTGCTTCCACGCTCAAGTAGGTACACATGCTATTTTGCTCCCGATGTTCGAAGTGCACTTACCACAGGTATTGCAAACGAGACGTCTTAATTATCACTCCACTGATAAGACATAAAATGTGTCCGCTTGATATGGTTAAATAATTGGTTCATGTATATCAACCTCCTTACTGTGTACGCTATTTCTCCAATCTATGACAAATAAAAATCCTGACTCATTCATAGCAAAGATAGGTTAAATGTGATCCTCCCTGAATGAATATGCAAAACTATTGAATGTATAAAGAGAAATATCTCAAACAATGCAGACATCTAAACCCTTGCCTTCTGCAACCACTAATACTTTGCTTGATATTAAACATGTTGCTGTATGGTAAAGTTGCTTACTGGGATTGTACCTCTGAACTGCTGTTGTGTGAACTATAAATAATTAATCTACTAGGACAACAGATATCGAAGCAGAGTGGCTCGTCAATGTTTAATCAAACAATGATTATGCCATGATAAAAAGAGAAAACGCATAATACATGATCTTCAAATGGAAATGAGTCAAGTCAAAGGTATATTTCAGTGAACTTTGCTAAGAGTTTTATTGATTTAAACTTTGAAATATAAACAGTGAAGTTTATAGACTTTGATACTAAAATGATAAAGGTATGGAAAAAAAGACAATAAATCATACTAACAAACTAATACGCAGAAGTCAATGAACTTTAAATTCTAAACCAAAATGCCTTCAAACTTAATCATGCAAGGTGTATTTACTGCAAAACTGGTGGAGAAGAAAGCACTGCCCCCAAAAAAGCCCCCCACTTCCCTCCCTTCCATTCTAACTTGATGAGTATCAGTCAAATATTTATGAAATAATTTCAAAATGATTTGTACAGAAAACTATTTTCAAGACTTCAGATGCCCCACTGTTTTGGAACTGTGCAGACTGTAGTGAACTTGCCCATAAACTGATTAGTCCATTCAGCTACATTGAAATCGTTTCTAAAGTTTAGAAGTTGCAATAGGGGAAGGGGTCAGTGTCATGGGGAAAATTTAAATACTTTCCATGACCCCAAATCCCTTCTCGTCGAACAACAGAGCATATTTAAAATTTAATCAGCTCTGCGCTTTGTGAATATTACTGTTAAAGTCCCTTTCCACACTGGACATGACACAATACAACACAATACCATACAATGCAATATAAATGTTGCAGGCCTTTCACGTTAGAGGGAGACACATTTTTTCATCTCACAGCAATATTTCAACTTGCAGTCTGACAAAATGACAATTCTATCTCAGGATAGACAGTGGGATCAATGAAACAAGGGTAAGTCTTAGGGAAAATAGTAAAAATGTGTATCTAGCACCATCTAGAGAGGGTAGGAATTTCATTGCCAGTGGTCATTCCACAGTATATGGACTGTCCAATAGTATAGTGATAGGGGAGGTAAGTAGGAGCGAAATAGATTCCCCAAAACTACCTGGTTTGTGAATCTACAAATCTATCGGAGGTCGCCCGGTCTCCACGGTGCTACTAAAAGCTGGCCAGTGTCTTACTGCGGGTAGGTGGGGATTACATATGTAAATAGGAGGTAATGAGGGGCGAAGTAGATTGAAAATTCTATCTCACAATACATCGAGCATAATATCACTTGGTGAAAAGTGGGTGAAAGTTGAAATCATTCATTTCAACTCAAATGTATCCTGTCACATCCCAACATATAGCCCTAGTAAGACAGGGTTTAAGTAAAAACTTTTAACTTTTTTATTGTACCGTGTTGCGTTATGTTGCATCAGGTAATGTGTCACGTTGCACAAAGTGTGAAAGATCTTTAACCCTTCTTTCTTTGCCACAGTGGTAACCACTTGACAACCATATCCTTCCTACCACTATTTTATCATCGGAGCTGTTTTAAAGAAGTTCAATTTATTTTCCCACATTTAGTTCATCAGCTTCATGTCAAACTAAATCCTGTATAACCCAGGTGTTGGTCTAAAATATCTTTATCTCCCACACATGACTGTCAAAGACAAAACAAGTAAAACTATCATAAATTTCATATGTATTCAAAAGATAGCATCCCACTGAGAAAATTAAAATTCTCCCCATGGTAGCAGCAAGTCACACTATTCCAAAGTGATCTCCTACATTTTGGCTGTCACTCCATAAAATTTTCCAAACACAGATATTTCGAGAACAAGCTCTTGTCAGTTGTGTGTGTGAATCAGCAGTCACAAATTTTCACTTGGAATAGACTGCAGAGTACCATATTCAAAGAAATGACTATTTCTTCCCTGGTATGACAGTTATGTTGATAACTATAGCATCAACAAATCCATACATGTGAAAAAAGCAATTATTTGTACAGTATATTCTCACCCTACAGTGAGTTGCCTTGGAGAAACTGGTTTTCATCATTAAAATAAAGTTTTCAAACTAATTGCATGTCTGGTCCATTTTGTGAGCTAAGGGAAGCGAAGTATCGCATGAATGACACAAACTTTGATTATAGGCAAAATAACTTTTGGTTAATTCAAAAAGAATCCTTGCCCCCCCCTATCACCACCACCACAAAACTTGCACTATATTCTGGATATCATATGAAGCCACCCCATGATCTCCCCTCCACTGACTACGACTGAGCAGTGAACCTCGGGGTAGTATCATGACCAGTACTGAAAAGAGAACTTCAGTTCATTGGCAGCTCACTGATCAACATGACAAGCAACAACATCATCTGTATAATTTACATCAAGTATCCTTTGACAGTTTTCTTCTTGTAGACTGTACATGGCTGGAGGAGCTGCTATCTTGTCCCGTTTCATATTACGGTTGCAGTGGAGGGATGATGCTAACAATAGACACAGCTATTATGAGTTAACAAAGAAAGTCCGCCTATTCTCACAGATGCCGAGCGCTGACCTATACTACCTATTCCTGAAGTGTGTCACCACACTAGCTTCTGTTCTGCTACACAGCTGACAGTTTTAGACCAGGTGTTTTTTTAAACTATTTGAAACTGCATTGTCTCTACAATTCCTTTCAATCAAATGAAACAAAATCTTCAGAATACTTTTATTTCCTGTACATAGAGCAACTAAGATGAGTTAAGATTTCCTGTTTGTTTCCATTCAGAGTAATTCCTTCTAACCTAGAACAGTCTTTAATTAAAGTTGCCCTTTACAAATATTATTTTTCATGGTATCAGTTATTCCCCGAATACATTTTTGCATGAACAACCTGTTGACGACTGTGTACAGTTTTGAGCGCAAACGAATCTCTGAGGGGAAAGACAAACCTGAGCCAAATTTGGAAAATGAGCACTGGCAACTCCAAAAAGCCATTTATCATCACAAAACTTTATAGGTTTATTTACTTGACACCTTCCACATCCACCCAAAGTTCAGATCCTGTTCTAAGACTGCCAAAAAACCCAATCAAAAGGCTAAAAATCTCAAATTCTATCTACAACCAGCTCTGTTTTGATTGCATTTCTTCAACTAGTCGATCTAGTCGAAATGTAACAAACTTGGTCAGTGCCATTAAACAATATAGGCTGCAACCTATGTTCTCAACTGCATGGTGGACCAACCACAAGTATATAATAGCCTGCAAAGCATTGAAGGACCAAATTTTAATAAACAAGAACACTATGTAATTCAGTTCTGGCCTGTATGATTGTTTAATATATACAAAGTAAAGTACAGTACAGTAAGAACTCAAGTAAACGTGGCCTTCAGGCTAACCCCTGAACTGCATTATTCTGGTCAGGACTCATTGGTGAGTGCTGTGGCCGAGCAGATAAAGGTGGTGGCATTTGAAATGAT
Source organism: Holothuria leucospilota (assembly GCA_029531755.1). Taxonomy (NCBI): domain Eukaryota; kingdom Metazoa; phylum Echinodermata; class Holothuroidea; order Aspidochirotida; family Holothuriidae; genus Holothuria; species Holothuria leucospilota. Next base: position 23,219,870 of record CM055963.1, on the reverse strand, counting down.
GATGAAGCTTAGCAACCGGGATGTTTGGGGTTTGGGGATCCCCGGCCTTGTCAAAGTATGGTGGATTTTTCATAAAAGAGCAATCTATGTTTTCCCACCTGAAGTGGCCTTTCAAAAGAAACCAAATTTGATCTAAATTGTTGAGTTGGTTAGATACCTGACATGAAGTTGTAATTCATCATAAGCCAAAGGATTCTCCCACATCCTTGGTCGGTTATTGTTGTTAAACAACTGTCCTTCATGGCCTGAAATATGTAGTAAGAAGCTTCCAGCAGATGCTTTCTAGAGAATTTTACTCCCTCTGTAATAAAATCTCTACTTGCTACTCTTCTGTGAAATTGTTCACTCCTCTCACTGACTGTCCTCCTTCCTGGCAGCTGTGAATTTCAGGACAGGCTTGAATTCAAGGTTATACATGTGCAAATTATGAGTTGTTTACAAAGGCAGAGACACAAGTGAAGAGGGACAACTTAATTAACTGAAGATGCCTACATGATCTATCACAAAATGTCAAAATGGTCAAAACCAAGAATCATTAACTGGATTCAGAATATTACAAAAAATATGATAACCATCAAACGTGGCTTTTTGTTTAAACAAAAGCCACCAGCTGAAAACATTCAGTTAGGTGACTATCCACAGTAGTGGAAACCTTGGGTATATCCTTCACGGGATGAGTGCCATTGTGTGGTATTTTAATCGAAATTTTGAGAATTGGTGGGAAATTCAATGTATTGTGCACCAAAATAGGTAAAAAAAATGCATGGCATTAGCTGGACATTGTCAATGTATGAAGATTTAACAATAAGTCTATTAACATTTCTTACGCGGGTTATCCCTCATGTTCCTTTCATTTTTTATGCCATATTGTACGATATTGTACTTCTGTGAGCCAAGATATTGATGAATGTTCTGAATCACTGCATTTCACAGTGCCAACAGTTTTGCTGTTTACAAAAATTAAATTCCTTTTCAAAGACCAACTTTACATGAAACTAAACTTTTGCCCAACATTAGTCACTTCTCCTTGTTACCAGATCTGCTACTCTGGATTTCCCCAGGTTTCTTGTGCATTGTACAATCATCCTATTATACAACATACTGTACAATACACACTTAAAAAGCTGCAGTCCTATAGAAAGAAAACCTTCAGTCTACCTGCATACCATAGAGACACAATCCCTATGAACTTTGATCCTTTCATGACAAACAAAAGGCCCAAACCATTCCAAAGCAGCTAGCTACCTTTATAACTGAAGTGCTCTGTAAATTTCTTTCTTCATTCAATAGTCCCTGTCTGACAGCCCTGTGTAAACAATGTGTTAGCATAACCTCTTTGCAGGGCAGGTATCAGGGGGGAATACAGCTTTATAATTGTTCACAGACTTTACTATGGGAATCGTAGAAGTTGCAAATCCAATTTAAATGCACTGTCAATTTTTGAATCTTACTGGAAACCAGATGAAACAGTAACGCCCTTACATTATTAAAAAAAAAAAAATTAATGTAATCTTTCATAACATTTTTGTACTGACTAAAACAAGAAAATCCAGGATCAATGGGCCATACAACTAGGGAGATGCTACAATAAACTATACAGTTCTTTAAAGTTCAGATGATGTTAGAATGAATGTGACACATAGCTAAATCACACAGCATTACAATATCTTGCTATTGTCAAGTGGAAACCAGTTACACCCCTCCCCCCCCCCCCCCAAGTATTCCTGGTGGAGGTATCTTTCCTTTTCCCTGTATTCATGCCAAATGTATGGGCCTTTATAGCCCAGGATTTTTTTTTTAGCAGCAATGCATTTGGAGTATGATTTATTGTAGTGCTGAAGCATAGTTACTAAAATTTGTGTTGCTAAATTTCGAAGTTTTCTTGGAGAAACTCATTGACGGATTGAACAACTATCAATTAAACAGAAATTTTTCGTGACGTTCAATACTTAACTCACTGAATTAATCTGCTTTGTAAAGAAACATTTATGCCAACTACAGATACAGTACAACACTTTACCCTGCAATATTTTACTCTTGAAGCACCTCAAAAAGTACAGTACAGACACACCAGGAGAGCCATTGAACATTCAATAGTACAGAACACTTCAGCAGCAATGCTGGTTTTAAATTTACTGGTTACAAAACCGACAACCATAGAGCACTTAACAGACAGCAACTTTGCATGGAATCCCACTAAAAGTTTCAGCTTCCACAGATTCACCACATACAAAGACACATATGACACCATTGAAATGTCCACAAGAGACTTCCATTTAATTGGAAAACAGCATTACAAGTGTCCCCTTACATCTAACATACTAGAGTGTATCAGGATAGTAATTGCATTCCACTTACAATATTTCATATAGGAGAGAACTGATTCCAGCCATACAATGCCAATTGTATCGATCAATATTATGAAACTATGCAACTAAAATGTGGTGTATAAACTCTACCTTTGTAATACTCTTGTTCTTAAAATTGGTTTTCGTATTTTGTTTCAAAATAGTTGTTGGTCACAGAACTCTGGCATTCAGGTTTATGTGTAAGAGTACATAGTTTTACTTGAGAACAAGTAATGCATAGATCCTTAACTTGAAAATGAAAATATGAATGCAAATTATATAACTTGCCACAGAATTTTAACTCACCAGGAGGCTTGTACTATGCAAACATGCCAGGGAATCCGCCAGAAATGCAAAAAAGGGGGGGATTAATTGCTCCTAAACTCCTAGTCCAAACTGATGCTGTCCCTGGCTAAAGTTACAAGTGGGTTCAGGGGGACAAAAGCTTGCTTCAAGACCCCTATAAGGTGCATTTTGAAGGGTTTTAAAGCCCATTTACTTATGAAAGTCCAGACATTGCTGCAAAGGCGTCCTCTTCTTAAGTAAGAAACCAAGGTATGGACAATTTTTTTAATTTTTATGGAAATAAAAAGGGGGGGGGATTTTACCCACCTTCTTCTGGAAAGGGGGGGACAAATCCCCCCTTTCCCCCCTTTGGCAGAAACCCTGCATGCCAATTCAATAATTTTCAAACTGGTTTGAAAATTAGATTCAATTCATTTTCTAATATCTCCAGAACCCAAAATAGGCAATAAATGCAAATTTTACCAAAATGCTTTAATTAAGTAACCTCTAACTAGTGCTGAAACATTTCAAAACTAAAGTTAAGACTCAACCCTTCTTTTAAATTCCAAACTTCGAAAGTGTATTGGTACGACCCGTACGAAAATGTAAGGCTGACATTGAGGTGATTCGGGCCCGACATTGAGACTGACACTGATTTTCGGCCCTGACATTTGAAATCGTGGGGCTAACTTTTCTAATGTATGGGCCGAAACAAAAGTTGGGCTCACAACAACTGTTTTGTGGGCACAGCACTGAGGACAACAATGGACATGACAACAATGTCATGCCTATCAAGACACAACTTTGCAACTTCAATTTTTTCTAAAGGCTGACATGGGCACAACATTTCAACTTGAACTTTTCAAGACCCTGACATGGGCACGACATTCAGACTTAAAGTTTTTCACACCCTGTAATGGGCACAACATTCAGACTTTAAATTTTTTGTACCCTGACATGGGCACAACATTCAGACTTAAAGTTTTTCATACCCCGACATGGGCACAACATTCAGACTTTAATATTTTCACACCCTGACATGGGCACAACTTTCAGACTTAAACTTTTTCATACCCTTTCATGTGCATAACATTTCAACTTAAATGTTTTTATGGGCACAATAGTTAAAGACAAACCCTTTTATATATGCTGACATTGACACAAATTTAAACTTTAAAGGGGAAATGAAGTCACTTCGAACTGAGTATACCCCAGTATCCTAATTCATGTATGAGTCATTTAAGTCATACCATATAACAAGAATTTTTTAACTAAATTTGTAGTTTATGCGAATCAACTCCTTTCTTTCTGTGAGAATGCCAAGTTTATGTTTTGAAACATTATGAATGATAGTTTAATATTTTATAATAGAGATAAGGCTATATCTGTAACAGTAATTCCTCTGTCAAAGTATTAGTTTGGGGCTACTACTTATTCCCTTAAACCCTCTTCCTGGTCCAGGTATCAACATGGTATTTTCTAATCCAAGTCTATCGTGTCAATTATGACACAGCTGACATTAAGCAAGCACTAACTTCCAGACTCAAATGCATGGATAAAGCTTCTCATAGGCGTCATTCTATTACTTAAATCATTTAAATTTGTGATTTAAGCTTACAACTGAAGTAGAATGGATTTAGACATCTTGTTCTTTGTAATTGAGACAAGTTTGTTAAACTATACAGAGCTGTATACTGCAGTGCAATATTTGGACTACTTAACAGAATGAGGCAATAGTACTGTAAGTTTGCAAACAAACCCATGTTTGAAAATCATAAGTATGATATGAGACTTGAACTTTTTGGAGCAAACTTTGTATGTCATTTTTGATCACAGTGACGTGCGAATTTGGAAGTTTTATTACTCTACTTTCATGATTAGCCAATATTACCCCCTCCGTTCCCCCCCCCCCATTTCACATCTTTGTTTCCCTCACACACTTTCCTACTCACCCCATCACTGAATTCCTCAAACATACAACTTACTGTATCTCGAACCCTTTTCACTTTAGTAAAAAAAAAGATCACACTGAAAGTCAAGGAAAATTACTGAATCTGTACTGTGAAGAGCTCAAAACTTGGATAATATAGGCCTTACCTGCTTTATAGTGTAGTTAACACTACCAATCATACAGTACTGTGAGCTTACCTTACATTCAGGTAAAGTGCCCACAGTATTTCAGCTTCACATATTAGGCAGTATGAAGTACTGTGGGCTGTTTCAGCTTGAACTACCGCCTCTTTGCCTATAACCATGGAAACAAAGGCAAATTGTACTGACCTTTTGCCCCCTTCACTGGCCATTGTGTATTGCGTGATGATAAAGATGCACTTTGATTGGTTCTTTCGCCTGTCCTTGCAAGGTTAAAGCTGAAACAGCCAATTTTGAACTAAAACTGCACAGACAACACTCAGCCTGCAATCACTGTGCATGGGACCACTGCAACTTGGAACTTTTGTGGTGAGTTATTTGGTCATTTGTCTACTATATTTGTAATGTGACTAAAATTCATTTTTGAAATCTTCCAAAACAAAAATCAGCAAAGGTCTACCAATTCTTTAACTTTCATTTCTTGGTGAAAGAAAGTTATAAGGGCTGGTAGAATGAGGTCTTGAACTGGAATAGACCACTGTAGCCTTTTATAATACATGTACTGTATAGTACTGAAGCATAAACTGCACCACAGTAGCTGGCTTCAATTTCAAGTAGTGCTGCAGTAGTCCATGTATGCATGACTACAATATGTACTGTATTAAAGTGGTTTAGTAGATCCATGATATTGTGTCAAGTAATATCTTCATGTAGTAAATACTGAAATAGTTGAGAGATTCTGTTTTCATTTGTGTTGATTCAAGAGTATGCAACTGGCTGTTCAACATTATACCGGAATCATTTAACTCAAATCAAATTAGTGGCTGGCAAACATCCTGTACCAAATATAGCCCTATGCAATAAGAGGTGGTGGGTACGAGTAGCAGGAGCAGCTGCCCCCCCCCTGAAATTTTCAAAGCCATAAATTTTTATCCCATGGATGTGTGTTAATTCTGAATATCTTATATTTTTTAGACGCAAACATCTTCCACATACATGGCACAGAAAGTGCCATTTCTGGTAATATTCATAGGGCAGGTACATATATAGCAAAGAAGGGGGGAGATGTGGTAGGCAAAGGGGGAACCAACACCTTTAGGATATTTTTTTTATTTTCTCTATTAACAACTGTTATATCACTATGAATGTCTAAAAAAGAAATCTTTTCAACGTGCTTGCAGGGACCGCAGAGCCAATTTTGAAGTGGGGGGTGGGAGGGGGCTAATCACGTTAATTCTCAATATCTTAAAATACATATCGTTTAGATGTGAAAAATCATCATGCAAGGCACAGAAAGTGCCATTTCTGGTAATATACATGGGACAGGTACATAGGAGGAGGGTGGTACAAAGGGGGAACCCCCACCTTCAGGATATTTTTCTTATTTTCTCTATTAACAACTGTAACATAGCTATGAATGTCCAAATAAGAAATCATTTCTACATGCTTACAGGGACTGCGGAGCCATTTTGAAGTGGCGGTGGGGGGTGAGGGGTCTCATCTAGGCAGTCCAATACAGGTATGTTGAACAAAAAAAATTAAAGCCTTTTATGGGGGTCCAAAATGCCCAAGGCAGAAAAAGCGCAGGGGCCAAATCCCCCGTAGCCCCCCTCCCGTCTCCGCGATCCCCGGCTTATTCATGTGCACACATTCTAGGCCAGGCTAGTTTAAGTTTTACCATCATTCTTATATCCTTTAATGTAATTTGGGAACAGTCATTGTTGGTAAGCCCCGGGAGCCCTAACCATAATCCAGCTTCTTTCCTTCCTCCTTGCAAGCCCTCTACATCATCAGTCCTGGCTAGCTCTTGGTCAGTTGGAAAAAGGCTTAATATCACTGAAAAAATATCAAATTGTAACTGTTTTAGTCAGTGTTTAGTTCTATTCCAATGTCATTTGAGGAAGCTAAATGGGCCATTCTCTAATGCCCACAATTTAGTAAATACCCCATAGCTTCTGAGAGCTTGTCCCCCTGAAAGCCTGCCAGGCATTACCCTTGGACCCTAACAGAGGTCTTGAGGTAGTCCTCTGGACCTCACACCATTGAAGGGAGCACTTCACACTCCCATGGTGTCTTTGCATGGAAGGGCCATTTTGCTATCTCAACCTGAATTCGCCTGATTTTACACCCCCACTACAAACTTCCTGTGTATGGCCATGGTACCAAATGGAGAAAAAGTAAATTAAGGACATGCAGTGAGTAAATACTGTACCTTAGCTTTGGTTCCAACTACTGGGTAAACATCTTCCATGTGTTTAACATATCTTTTGAATATTAAAGCTGTCAAAGCTTAAGTTTCTCTTTGAATACTCCAACTGAACATGTTAAAGATTCATTACACCAGTTGATGGGTGCTGTATCCAATTTTCTTTTTTCACAGTTTGCATCCTAAGCTTCCCTCAACCTCAGGATTGGTCACAATGTCATCTCCATCATCTAACTTGTTATCACCATCAGTCTTTGTCAGCCATGTCAGAATCAGCCTCATTGTCAGCTCCATGCTCTCCCTCACTGTTTAGGATCTAAGTCCGCCTCAACATCAGGATCAGCCTCATCATCAGCTCCACAACCTCCCTCACTGCTTAAGACCTGAGTTGGCCTCAACTTCAGAATCAGCCTCCTTGTTGGCTCCATAATCTCCCTTACTGTTTAGGACCTGAGTCAGCCTCAACTTCAAGATCAGCCTCCTTGTCCACTCTACAATCTCCTTCACTGCTTATGACCCGAGTCAGCCTCAACTTTAGAACTGGCCTCATTTTCAGCTCCACAACCTCCCTAACTGTTTAGGATCTGAGTCAGCCTCAAATTGAGAATTGGCCTCATTGTCAGCTCCACAATCTAACTAGTTAAATAAGGGCCTGAGTCAGCCTTAAAATATCTGAATCAGCCTCACTTTAACTCCACATGGATTTGTCAGAATCAGCCTCATCGTCGGCCCAAGAGTCAGGCCTGTTTTCCTGTGATGTCAGGGCAGGGTCGTACTCACTTAAATATGTACAGTAGCTTCTAGATTTAGCCTTGACTTTATGTTGTGCCCAAGTCGTACTCTGGTGTTGTGCTCTTGTCGGGCCCAAAATGTTGTGCCCAAAATTGTCATGCCCTAACATTGGCTTCGATGTCAGGCCCTGTCATGGCTGCATGTTGTGCCAAAATGTTGTGCTCATTAAAATATTTGGCCTCTAGATTCAGCCCCGACATTAATGTTGTGCCTAAGTCATGCTCTGGTGTTGTGCTCTTGTCGGACCCAAAATGTTGTGCCCCAATGTTGTGCCCCAATGTCGGGCTTCAATGTTGGGCCCTGTCGTGGCTGAATGTCTTACCGAAATGTTGTGCTCATTTAAATATTTGGCCTCTGAATTAAGCCCCGACATTGAGCACGACATTGGGCACAATTCGGGCCCCGAATAAGGCCCTGGATGTCGGGGCCGAATCGGGCCATACAATTTCGTGAGGGGAGTAAACGTATCCGGGCAAAAGTATGAATTTTCAATTTAGAATTTGCACGAAGTTTGATATTGTGTGGAAGTCAATACTCAGTCATCCTGTTGATTATTAATTACAATTAAAGACAGACACTTATCACCCCAGACACATTTTCTTGTTGGGGGAAAGCAATATTCTCAATTGGTGGCTGCTCTTTGATATCAAATTCAAAAGATGAAGAGTAACTCACATTACACAATATGCACAAAGAGTGCTCTGCTAAGGAAAAATTAGGCCTTCTACACTCACCAGGACATGGCCTTAAGCAACAACATAAGTTTGTGTCTACAAAAAGATGAGCTTACAACTTTTTTGGGAGGGACTAGAAGTAACTCAGTTGGGAAAATTGGAAGTGCCTAGGATGAGGACATTTGCCCTTTAAAGCAAGCATTCAGAATGTGATTAATGCAGCTAATTTCAACAGCAGACTTCTCTCATAAAGAAGAAAATAAAATACAATCATCCACTTTAAACTTTGTCTGACATTTTCTATTCTTTGACACCATAACTATTAAAGCACTTCTGAAAGTTTGTTTCACATGCTATTATGGTAAGCTACATCCTATCATCTTCAAATGTTGTGCAGGTATAGAGGTTCTGTACATGAATTCTGCCTATTTTCCAACTGAGATCTATGCTACCAGTCACCAGTCACAGCATGCGGTACAAAGGCGGAGTTAGACAACATAATAGCCGTACTATGTTACAAAATTGCTTGAAAGTCAAAATGTCTGGACAAGCAAGTCAGTGATACTTCTATTCGCTACAGTGGCAATACCAAAGGTCACACTGACAAATTAACAATGAATTATCTTGTCACTTTAATACATAATGCAAGAACTTTTTTTACAGAGTAGCCTACCCATATGCTGGTAAAGAGCATCCAAGGGCTTTGCATTCACAGAGCCCATTGTGTAATTGAGCAGAGCCTAATAAATCCCAGTCATGTCAAGCCCCCTTTCATGAAAGCCAAGAGTTCAAGGCTGTCAGGTGTGTGTACATCAATGGTATACAATGGGTTAAAATACCTCAACAGCAGTTGAAATAATGCAGTGCACAGTACTATTGTGTCCTACCAGTTATAATACTATTATAACTGCTGACCTAACTATCCTGTTATTTAAGTGTGTAGTTTAATCCAATCAGCCTAAGGTACACTTTTAGTTAACTTCAGTGGAAGGTACTATTTTGGTTTCCACAGTTAATAGCAGATTGTAGCTCTTTGCTGCATACTTGGCGCACCTACAAAGCACAGCACTCACAATTACACTTCTCCTTCTGACAGCCCCTTTCCTCCCTCCCTGAATAGTAACTCTAAACATAGTTGTTTGCTCTTTATGAAATTAACAAGTCTGTATGGGTACAAGGTCATGGTTTCCCCTGGGTTTTAGAGAGTGTGAGGTGGTGTTAGTCCATGGGGGTAAGTAATATGGTGCCAGCTTTGGCACCATGGTGAGGGAGAACTATCAATACTTCTATAGCTAGTACAGTACAGGTAGCAAGTATAGCAAATTTCTGTGAGGTGGTGGCCAAAAACTGTGAGGTGGCCGCCTCACAAAAAGAATGCCAGGGGAAACCCTGAAGGTTATTCTACTTTGTTAATAAATGGCACTAACACTGTTCAGTACTGTCAGTGATGGGAGATGGCAGGAGCAGATCACAAAATTCAGTCTACAATATTGCAAAGCACTTGCTAAAACCCCCACATTGTAATAAGCCTCTAGTAAGACTGATCTGTCACTTCTATGCATCATAAAATAGTGATGCTTCTAGATCATGATCACAATGTTTGCCTTTTTACATCTTAGCACAGAACATATATTATTCACACGCCTAGATATGTTTTATGCACATGACACACAAACCGCATCAATAGCAGACATAAATGACTGCTATGCATGATGGGAACTGGGGTTATAAACAACACACGCTATGCTTAATAAAATGCCTGCTAACTTAGCACTAGCCCTACTACTGTACTGTTTTACTCCCAGTTCCCATCCTCCTTTTGCATACATGGCGTAATCATTAAACTCTGCTACTATATGTATACACGCAGTCTGTTGTCTGTTTTCACTGAAATTAAAACAATTTATAAATTTGGTCACATCAACAACACCAACAACTAAACCATGATTCAATCAGCTTGTGGGGGTCCGATCTGACTTCCACCTTACTCTATTCATGGAATCTCTGCAAACAAGTTTTGAATATTTTTTTTTCATTTTTTTTTTTTTTACAGTGGAGTTGTAATGTAGCCTGATGCTCATTTACTTCCCAAAAGACCAGGCCACACAGCTGGCATACATTCAAGAGTGTACATACTTTAATACCAGGACATAATATGATGTAAAGCCTACCAGTCACAAAAATTTAAATACTTCACTGAGCAGACTGATGTCTCTTTTCTAGGAAACTTAACAATCCTACATTTCGCCTCATCATCACACCAGATTAATTGACTTTCTAGAGACCTTGTCTCACTACTAAATTTACAAGATTGGCTAGATGGTATCAAGTACGGTAGCAAGCATTACTTCTTCAGTAGGGGTACTGTCATATTAGTGCAGCACATACTGCATGCCAAAAGGACAATTACCATCAATAGTATCATGTGTACAACATATTGTTGAGGGTACAGGACTCCTGCCATGCCAACAATGTCATAACCAGAGGATGAGGTTTCACCAGATGTCAGAGTGCAATCCACAACAATGCTAGAGTCATACTGACATGCCTTCCAGGAATAGTTCAAGTGTGAAGTTCAAGATCATCTGCTCATTGAAGTCTGAGACAATACCCAAGACAATACCATACCTAAGATAATGTAAAGTATGCCTAGTAAACATGTAAATTTAAGAAGTATAAAATGCTGGTAGGTGGATAGCCAGATCAAGTAATGTTTCAGAGGTACTTCTGGTCATTATATACAGTATCAACTTACAGTACTTACTGCATATTGCAGTTTACCATACATGTCATAAATTTCAGGTTGTAGAGGGCACTTGCACTGTGTTAACATAACTTGTGCTATACAAAGATTGTTCTGCAACAGTAGAATACAAGGGTTTCTAGAAATAAAGTACTTTGGCCCTAGAACATCATGGCAACAGAGCTTACAAACTGCAAAAAGAGCTTGTGATAAACAAAGATGCCAGAGGTCAGGACTAGAATAAAAAAAAAATTCAATCTTCAGGAGTTTTAGGGAATGTGCTGTCATCCCAAATTGAATTAGAAAACTCTGTTATCCTAATTCATGAAGAGCTCCGTCAAATCATATGAAGACAATTTGTAACTGAATTTTTAAATTTTATGCATAATAACCCCTTTGTTTACCTCGTGAATACCACCATTATGTTCTGAAAGATTATGAAAGATACTTGCAATAGAAATTAGAGGAGATCTATGATTTACAACATTTAGTTCATGAGTCAAAGTAAGTGTGGCATGACTGCATATTCCCTTCATGTTAAATGTCTCACAATTTTATACATGTTTTCATGTGGCCACAAAAAAAAGCCAATTTCCTTCCTATTACCAAAGCATCACTTTAAATAGCACACCTTTACCAGCAAAAAAGTCAAGATTTCTGATGTTTTATCACCATGCTTGAGGTCAGGGCCTTCAGGGCTAGCCTGTCTTTGTCATGATTCCTTTTGCTCTGAGTCAAGGCACCCGTGGCAAATACTTCTTTACAAGCAAAGCTGCACACACTGCTACAAGTATCTTTTTTTTCAACCTGTACGTCAAGCACTGGCAAGGTGAAGTGAATGTCATTTTGCATTCAAAGTATTCATATCAGTGTGTGTAGTGTACAGTATTACGAACTAACCAACAGTTTTCCTAACTTCTACAGTACAAACACACTCCTTTTCATACCACTAATGCTTCTTTTCTATAACTCAAAACTAAATTTACTGTCAATGTTTATATATAGTTGAGGAGAGTCTATCACATACTAAGTATAAAACATTCTTCCCTTCAATGAAACTGTCTGGTGACTAACTTGCTAAATATTGTCAAGTATAGTATTATTCAAACAAATCATCCTTCTACTGAATGGATGTAGATGAAGAACAATCACAACTTAAACTTTTCAAACATTTGGCAGTTTCATTTTGTACTGCAGCTATATAGCAAAAGGTCACGTGCAGTCACCATGCACTGCAGTTCAAAATTTGTCCGTCTATTTACTTGGTTGCATAGAGTTTACATTCTTTTACACCAAAACAGCATCCACTGCAAAGGCCGGCTTATACTTCCAAATTTTCACAGGCTATAAAGCTACCGTATAAAGAACCATATGGTCATCTCTTGTTCTTCCAAGTCAATCACAGACATAGCTCAGAGTTGAACCGAGTGTTCAACTTTCATGGCTTTATAGTGCTACATACTAAAGAATGAATCAGTCTAAAAGAGAATTAAAATATAAGCTTGCTACTTTAACATAGTCCATAACGAAAATTTCACAGGGATCTAGACCCATCCTTGTAAAAGCTGATGGAATGAACTTTGACCTTCTTGTACATGTTATCCTTTATGGTACATGTTCAGGAACATAACCACATTTGCATGATATGGGATGGCAAATAGAACGGCAATTCAAACTGCTTTTAATTCCAGGTTGCCAGGGTTCCATTAACATACATCTAGGGCTATCAAATGCTCAAATCAAACACTCCAAACATTTTCTCTAATGGCTAGATCTCAATAAAGATAACAAATCTGGGGGCTATGTTTCAATCATTTCTGCAGCCTATAATACTATTAAATATAATAAATGCAATTGTACATAACCAATGTTATCCACTGTAATTTCTGCAACAATACTTTGATTATATGTAAAGTACAGTTCTGAAACTTTTGACTAAAACTGTAAATTGCAGTTTGGCTATAATGGCCTCTTTATGGCCTTTTTTCAAACTATTTTTATATTAAGAACAAAATCCCCATTTCTCACTAAGGAGTTTTAAGAAGACTTAAAGGGGTCTGCCAAGGAGTCAATTTGTGACTTCCAAAAAATGCAAAAATTTTTCTGTTTTAGTTGAAAACTGCATCCCAACAACATAGCGTTTGGACAATACCAATTTTCAAAGATATAGCCTTTCTTTCCAGTGAAACAGTGCATTATGGGAAATTTGTGATGTCATCGCAGCACACCGATTAGTCATAGCATAGCATTGTATTTCTTGATATTGACACCCCTATGTGAAATATTTAATAACTTTGTTTGCTATGTATACCCTAGATATAGGGTAGGTTTAAGTTAAATATACACGGAAAGATATTCAAACAACTTATTCTATCAAATTTCAAGGACAAACAGGACATTCAATTATACAGAAAAACAAAAGGAAGGTGAGGCAATGTGCACACTTTACATTATCACATGCTGTGACCTTGAGAGGAACTGGAGGTATTTTTTTTAACAAAACTTGATAAACTTTAAAGTGAGATATCTTGAGTTAGGGATAGAGTATACTGCTATAGGGTTTGGAAGACATGAACTGGATTTTTTTGCAAATTTATGGGAAACATGTAAAATGCTACTGGAATTATGCCTTTCAGTTGGTAATTCTTCAGACATGTCACAAATGCACTGTATTCACTAAATGGTACACAAATCATCATCATCAGTGCTCTTCTTCCTAACACTGAAATATTATGTACAACTTATCACTGACATGTGTTACATATAAACAGGGCTGGAAAAAATGTTTATTTCTTAGGAAGGGAACAAAATTTTCCACAATTCTTTGTGTTGTCATGTACAAAAAAGTGAGATTTCCCTCCAATTTCCAAAATTTCCCTCCAAATGGCCAAATTTCCCAGGAAGGTGCCTCCCAGCTTCCCAACTTTGTCCACCCATGCTTGATATAAATGTAAATAACCCACTCTACTAAATATTTTTGTCAACCCCACTAACTGGTAAGTTTGATATTTCATTATGACATACTGTACCTACACATACCTTCAAGGCAAGGTATTTATAGTCCATAATGTCTGAACTGAATGTGGCCTCCAGGATTCCAAAATGTAACAGAAAGCTCCCTGCTGAGTTTACACCATGTTGTGGAACTCCACACACATCGTATGGTACCTTATATACACACTACACACAAAGCTACAGTAGTGACTTCACATGTCAAAAGGGGTTGCAACTTGCAACCGAGCAGAACCATTTTTTACCAGAAAGGTTTCTTTACACAAACTGTATAAAAGGCAAAATCAACTGCCTAGCCTGTGGAGCAGATAAAGTTTTTCATTTTGCTTATGGCTACACAAAACAGCAGTCAAAGAGAGTGGCTATGCAAGCTATAAATTGCCAGGAAACTAAAAAGTTTTACTGTACCTTTTCCAATTGTCCATGAAGTATTTCTAGTTTTAAAGGCTTTATTATAACACAACTAAATAGGCCTCAGCTTGTAAAATAATCAGTAATTATGCCAATTCCCTTGTCCACATTTAGATTTCTTTCTTATTACAGCTTTCAATCAGTCCATGATGATGGAAAAAAATGCAAACAAAACCAGAAAACCATCTATAAAGTTATTCAAAAGCTCACTGAATGATATTTCTCTATGCACATTGAAAGCACTTTGGGGGGAGGGACAGAGGACAATTCTGGTAGCAGGGTACTGAAGAATATGAAAATGAGACTGAATGATGAGCCTTTTTAGTCTTAAATGTCTCTTTCCTGAGTGAAATTAATTAGAACTAGCTTGGTGTAATGGTATACTCTTCCACAGATTCACTCAACTCTGTTAAAGAAGACACCTTTTCTGTATATCAGACCATGTTCAGTCTTCTTAATACTGTGCATGACACTGCATACATACATACTGTACATGATCAAACTGAGAATGAGTCGAGATGAGATGTTTGAGAAAATTTAATTAACGTGAACTGTGTGATCCCAGTTGATGAAATCCAAGCCTTTTAATCTTCATTTTGAATACATAATCACATGAGGGAGGAAAGCTGAACATGTCACATGTCTCTCATTTAGTATTGTCACTATCAAGCCTTTGTGGTTTAGGTAATCCCGCTGAACCGATGAAAGATCCATTTCAAATTTTACCAGGCTAATGTGCCATGTGCTGTACATGATAGCCTGCATGGCTGCAGTATGTGAGGAAACCCAAGTCTGCTCTGCAGGATACAGCCTTCAGCCTAAAGTGTGCTGCATGGATTGAAAAGGCTTTCAATAGTAAATAGCTGTTGGGGTGGGGTTATATACAATATTAGCATGCATCTAGTTCTTGCCATGAGAATGCAACATGCTGAAAATATTGTATTCTTTCCAGAGCAGCTGCAGTTTTAGGTTGGCACAGTGCACAAAATTACATCATACTGTATTTCTTCCCAGGCAAGTTCCTTTTAATAGTAGTATGTACTTAGTATTCCTTTTGTTGGATACTCATTAGCAGGACATCACGAAGTTACAAACCACTGAAAAGTTTGACACAGGAGTTTCACACAGACACTACTGGCATGTCTTGATTCCTCAGTACTAACCATCTACAGTAGCCTATACATCAACAGCCCCAAAACCTTATACTGCAAATGGCAGCACCAAGTATGAAGAATCAAATACATACCATAGCCTACTGTAGCCCCAAGCCTCCACCTTACATTTCCCACTGTTCTGGTTTCCTCTTGTGCATGCCTTGTCACTGCTTTCCACTTTCCAGACTGCTGGTAATCCCCCCCCCCCCCCCCCCCTTTTACTTTGGTTACACATGGTATGGAATGTAGACTTGCTGTACATGTCTTTCCAAAAGTGTTTTCCAATCTACAACTGGTAGTGCTGTACTACAGAGTCTCTACACTATATTTTCAGTACAATAAAATAGTGACTGCACAGTCCATATACACATTAATCCTCATATTACTTTCAAGCTATGTTCCCTCTCTACCACCACTTGAACATTTGCATTGTGACTGATAGGTGTGCTACATATCAAACAAAGTTGGAACAGCTGTGCCACATTAGTGTGCATCATTGCACTCTGATAAAGCAGGAGAGGATATTAATTTCAAATTTAGACAAATAGCACATGATTAATATGATTAACACACACAATAGTCTGTCAGACATATTCTATGCACACATCGTGCACCTTGGGCACATAGTTTTGACATTGCATTTCACTATTCCTTTCCCACGAAACAAACTATTTCCTTGAAAATCTATGCAGTCAAACAGAGCCTTATGGATATCCTCATCGTCTCCTACACAAATTATCTCATCATGGAGTTTAAAAGGCTTTTTCTGAATTAATAATTAATTTTTTCTAGCTTCACTTGCTCTTGAAGGTTTTTTGCATTGACCTGTAACCAAAAATCATAACTTTTTCCTCATTTACTGGTCTGTCTAAAGCAACCAGCACTTTTTATTTGTGATTTAATTTATTGAAGATGAACCAGTGTTCGAATTCGAAAAATAAAATTATGTGCACCTGTGCATGAGACTTAATAGTTTTATCTGCATAAACAAATTCATAAATGCATTATACAGTACATCAAAATGCATGGATTTGCATTACCCATTGTAAAAGACCTGTACAAACAGTAAGCCTACTTGCAGATTTTATAACTGGATAGCTTATATGTTACAATTGAGAGATCAATCACAATTCTGCCATGTCTTAACTCAAAAATGCAAATGTGACCTAATCTAATCTAAAGACCTTAATTTTCGACACTCTTTGACATCTTTTTAAAATCTCTTCTAAAAATTACTGTTATGTACACATGTGCAGGTAAACAACTGCAACTGAATGCACAGTCAAAAAGTTACATGCATTGGTATGTGTGTGCATGCCTTATTTTGGACACTGAGATGAACAGTTTTTAGACAAATGTAGTCATCCCAATTTACATTCATCCAATGATGCTCCTCTGTTCTACAGTAATTCATGTCTGTCCTATTGTATTGTATGATTCAGTTTTTCATCACATGACAATTAGCAATATCACTATGAATGACTTGCATGACTCAAACACACCAATGCCACTTCCCATACAATACATGTATAACATGCTCCAAGTAGCTGTTTCCATTTATTGTTTCTACAATAAAATGCCAATCAACCAATTCACCATAACTTAAAAATATTTAATCCTCCTTTTAGACCACCCAAGTAATTGATGTCAAAAACCATGATTGTTAAGACTGTGTTTGCTGATCAACAAAATACTGAGTAAAACAAAAGTGCAATCCTTCTCTGCATGCACTGTAACCTAGTAATGTGGAACTCACATGTATACTTTGTTACAAGCAAGATGAAATGCCTTGGTTTACTGTTTAAACATGCATGCCTGCTTTTACATTCTAAAACACTATGATAGATACCTGAAAAATATCATTTCATTAAATAATTTCAGGGCTCAAAATAACCAACAGTACCGATAGCCATGGCTATCAGGCCCTTACTGATGGCCGTGGTGCCCCTCAGAAATGTTCTGTGAAAGAACATACACCTATAGCCAATTTGCTCATTTTGGCTGTGCCCATTTTCAAGCTTATTTCGAGCCCTGCAATTTCTTTGTCATCTCATAACACACTATTATAATTATTATTAAGAACTGCACAGTGAAATGAAAATTTCATGTGTATGCCACACCACTGCCACAATAGAAAAGGGACTATTAAACTGAGAAGTGAGCACCACAAATATTTCCAGTCTCTCCCCAATGAATAAAAATATGGTAAAACCTCCACATTACAAGAGCACAAAGAGCTTCCTAAAGAGTGTGTAATACTGAACAAATCCCTGAGCAATTGCACAATCAGCACTAATATTCAGCATCTAATAGAGTCAATATTATACTTATCCAAGATCCCTTGACAAGAAAACATATAAATTCATCAATTAATTCCCCAGTACCTTCTTGTCAAACATGCTACTGTAGGTCAATTACTCACAGCCACAAAAATACTCTTATTATGAACTGGCGGTAGCGGTAGCGACAGTACTAAGCCTGTGGAGTATTGCCAAGGGTACAGCAATAACCGATAAAATGACAGAGGGATGGAGATGACACATATTATTGCCATGATTGACAGAATCTGTTTTATTTTAAACTTGCATAATGCACCCTTTAATATCATTAAATATAACGATTAATATGAAGCTGAAGACAGTTCAAATTTCATTGAGATAAAGGAAGAGCAGAATTTAAAACCTAAAGCCACCAACTGGATATTTTATTTACAATGAGCATCAACCATGCTCTGAACTAACCTTCATAGTAGGTGTCAAATATGTACGCTTCTTATCACTCACATGATACTCTACAGTAACACCTGTGAAAAATGACAGATACCATTGCATCTCACTACATCCATAAGCCTAATTTAAAGTTATCTCTTGACTGTTGATTGATTTCACTACATGAATATTCATATTGCATGACAAAGCTTCAACTCCAATGTTGTTCTACAACCTTATCACTTTCACAGTTTTTAAAGTCAACGTGACTTCTTCATTGAGTGAGATGTAAGTGAGAGAAATCACACACTAAAACCCCATTGACTTTGGTCGTCTGAACTGCATTGTAATTAGACTTGCTTTAGTTGGTTTTCGTTGAATATTTATGATTTGTGTTTGTTATAATCATACAGCCTATATGAAAAGTTTATGGCATACCATTTCAACACAGTTAATCAAAGAATTGTTGCAAAAGTTTGTTGTATTATGTTGGTATTATGAGCAAAGCCAATAAAGGATCAGGAGTAATACACGTCTGCTGAGCTGGCAAGCTCCAAACATGAAACTGAACATATGACAAGTCTTCCATGTTATCACAGGCTCACTTTCACTTTATCAGCTCTTCATTTCACAAAATTCACACCCCTTCTAGGCCTTTTCCTTTTTAAAATGAAACACAACCATTAAACTGGGCATCCTAACACAACTTTCTTTGCTAGTTACAATACAGGTTTGCTCATCTGTGATGAAATGCTTTAATGCTTTTCATGTCCATACTTGTCACTCTGACGGACAGGTCATGGTTCGACAAGTTTGTTACCATTTAAGGTTATGGCTACAGCTATACACTGAATGTTAAGGTATGGAAGACTAGAGTGGACGTATCTTGAAGAACACCAAACTTGTTGACAAATTGCCAGCCTGTATCAAGAAAATATTGCAGTCTTAGATGAGAAAGTCACGGGTTGCTAGTACAGAAAGTTATAAATGTAAACCCAGTCCCTTATGATTTACATACTGTACAGTACCTGTACATACAGACTAAAAGAAGGCCCACAGAATCATTCAAGACCTTGTGCATCGCCCCATAGTATACAGTACTGGTCAGCATTGGCACTAACTCTCAGAATTTAGGGGGCAAACTCCTTCCCCCTTCCCCAAAATATTTTCGCCACGATTTTATGGTTCAAAGGTGGGAGGAGAGATCTCTCAATAAATTACAACACAAAAAGTTAACTATTCCCCAACTGATTTCCTTAGCAAGTGTGGAACATTCCTGCAGACAATTTTAAAACTTGCGGGAATGCTACAAAAGGTACGGGAATTGCACAATACTGATGCCTTTTAAACCAGGTACAGTATTTACATGCATGGTAACTGTATCCAAGGTCCGAGAGGAAAATTTTTTCTACAACTTGTCACAGTATGTCTGCTATGCAAATATGCCCACTGCCCATAAAAAGATATAAACCTTCAATTTGTCTCTGTAGCAATAACCAGTAATAATCTGCCAGCATGTTCTGAAGGAATATTCATAAACTTCTTGTTGACAAAATCATTTTGTCCTGTTGGACACAATATATGAGACTTCATTTGACATTTGCATCAAAGTCCCTGAGAAAAGTGTCATGGATATCATCGACATAATGATGCAAACCCTGTGCCAACCAGCAGTCCAGTACCCTATAATTAAGGTTCTCACAATGTTTGGCTTTCTGGACGAGCAGTTGTCAGGCAAAGAAGTTTAAAGGTCGTGTTACATGCCACCAAAAAGAGCTGTTTCACTTGTCACTTAAAGAATTAAGCCCTCCAATCAAAGATCCGTTGGAATTATTGCAATATCTTTTACTGTTCTCAAAATATATGTCTTCAAAGTTTGATGGTTTCTGAAGAAACTAACCGCTTATGCAAAAATAATGATGTGGAGTGTTGCACAGTGTTATGATTTCTTTTGTTAACCCTATATAAATTATGTCTTAGTTACTGATCACATAGATTACAGTTTGGTGAGTGATATCAATATTTTTTAAGGAAAAAATTTTAAGTTTTATAATAAACCCCTCAGGGAATATCAATGCTACCTGTGTTCTTGAAATTAAGGTTGAAAAAATAAAGGCTAACATGTGCCATATATGGTACTGTATGTCCCTCTTTCGATGTCACATATTTGCATATTTAGCTCATGTTTATTCATGATACAAGTGTGAAATAGAAATTTCCCTGTAAAATGGTCAATATTTGATGGGTTTTAATGGAAATTGCTGCTATTTTCTGGATTTTTAATGCTTTTTACAACAAATCTCCAACTATGTTATTTTCAAGTCACATGACCTTTAAGATTCTCACAATTTTTCACTCATTTGAATGCACAGTTGACAGGCACTAATGCCTTCTGTTGTTAATGTTATGCAACAGACCCTACAGTACATTTTCAGTTTAAAACCTACTGTAAGATCATGTTAAGTGATGATTTGTGCCTAAAACCTACATACTAAACTTCTTAGGTATGTGAAAATTGGAAACCTGACACAGTCCCAGAATGTGACATGTAATTTCCCCTCCTCTCCCCCCCCCCCCAAAAAAAAAGAAAACAAAAGAAACTTTAACATTTTCTAACATTTTGGACACTCTGCAAGGAATGCAGCTTTCTGTGTTTGATAGCTTCAACATATTGTCTTTTTTCACCAGTATGAAATCCTACAGGAACTGTTTTTGATAAAGTTGATCACAACCATGCAATGCTTAGGCATGGATAGTCCCTTAGACAACTAATTAAATAAAATTAGACTCCAGCATGCTTAAGACCTCTATGGAAAGTTGTACATTTTATGTGGTAGGTATGCATTCCTATTTCTCCTATCACTAATGAATAGAATTAAGACCAAGCCTATGTACTGTATACTCCCACCGTAGGCATAACTTCCTTGTAGACCTATCTTTTCTACAAAGACTATTACTGACACAATGTACACTGCAGTAGCAATTCTCCTGAAAGAAAACACTGACATGCTGGTACTGAATTGTTTTCAGAGTTCAGTACTGCATTGATACAGACGAGTCATTAATATTGAAGACTATTAATTGGTCTAGATAAAGTTTTGTTTACATTTACATGCAGTATACATAGTATACCAGTAACTCCCACAAAACCTTGTACACTAAAATTGGATTACGAATTTACTGAAGTGCATTCAAAGTGCCTCCCAACAAGATATTCCAGGGTTGCAAATTTATTTCAACATTATAAAAAAATTCAGAAATACTGAACATAACAAATGGCACCCTTACAAATTACAACATCTGTAAGATTGGCAAGTGGTCCCATGATTACTTCAAAACATGTTAACTCTCTACATCAGACGGGTTAAACCAGCACAGTAAAATGCTGTTGGAAATTCTGTACGCATAGATCCGTTTCCAAATAGCAATTGCAACAGATTGTGGGATAGAGTTCGGGTAGGCGATGTTGTCAATGGCATTTTGCTGTGGCAAAAAATGATGCACACCAAAACTCTATCCCACAATCCTTTGTAATTCCTATTGGGAAAGGAGTCTATTGAGTCAAACAAAATGCTGTATCAGCTTACACTCATACAAATACTCCCAAACTCATGTGGGGATCAAAATTACAGAAATTAATTATATACCTTTTGCATGATTGTAGATGCATAACAATGGAGAGGAAACCAGTTTCTTAAATTCAAAAATATTAGAAAATCTCTCATTTTTCAGACAAAACCATATTTACTGTGAATTGCTATTAAACTGCATGCCATAGTATCATATAAATGTAGTTGTATTAGGCCTGCACAAAATATTTATGTACAATATTTCAAAAGTGGTATAAAGCATGTTTTTAGTGGTGGGTTAATTAAAATGACACCTAAATAAACTTTATGCACTTTTGAATTCTGAAATTACGTAACTGCCATACCGGCTTGAGCACATAGTCTTACTGGCCATATATATGTGGCCTACAGGCCATAAGTTCCCAACCCATGTGCTAGACCCTTTGGGGTGTAAGGGCCATGTTGGACACCTAACGACCAGACATGTTCATTTTTAAGCCATGGTGTACAGAAGCCTGAAATATAAGGTTTTTACTGCAAATTGCTGTACCTTCCATATCGTAGAACCTACTGTACATATGTAGGCTATAGTACCAAGCACTAAACAGTATTTGAAGAAAGAGCTAGAACTAAGGCTGAGCACTGAACTATTGGCCCTACAAGAAGGCTTTACAGGTATTTTATCTCATTCAATGGATATGCCTTCAACCAACTAAAGGGCTTGAAAAGGTTACCCGACTACTCCTGGCTGAGAGTTGAGTAGCAAATCCACTTTTCATGGAATAGTGACTCCTGGGTTATTTTCAATTTTGTCAAAAATATGCCCAAAATCATATTTTGGAATTAATGCCAGTGGTGTACTAATATCATTGGTAGCCAGTATCAACACTCCTTAGCTGTCGAAGTATTACGTTGCTGGAACTGCCTGTGACAGTACTCAGTTATGACATCACAGTAAATTTCACAACTTCTTCAAGGTTATGACAAATAGGGCCGCAGGTACCCAACTCCATAATGCTGGAGTCGCCCAAGGCCCTATACTAACTAAGCTGTGACGCTACCACAACATGAAACAACTGTTCTAGTAGTAGTACAGTACTAGAAATACTGCACATATTAAACGTGTATAAAGTATAGGGCTATTTCTGTTATCACCACCAAAAATATTTCTCCTTCTCAATCTCATCTTACATTTTACAACTGATCAGTCGTAACTTAGCTTAGACTTCAGATTGGAGATATTCTTTCTCTTCAACATCAAATTTATTAAACCTTTCATACTGGAGATAATGCTCATAAATTTATTGATTCATGACACTTTACAGGAGACTGCTCTTAGCCTCTTAACAAATTGGTCGGCACTGCAAAGCTGACAGCTTTTAAATTGTGGAAAACATCCATACTTCCATTTCACGTAACAGACATTTTCATTCCAATAACTGTCAGGAAAATTTCACTTAACTTCCTTGATGTACCTATATAATAAAGTCAGGAAAGTATTGTATAAAATCTGTTATGTCTAAACTCAAACTGCAGACAATTTATTATTCATTCATTTTTGCCTGAGTCTCAAAACTCCCAATTAACTGTACTGAGGTAGTTTCACACTCTGAAATAAATTGTAAATTACCCAAAATCCTGACACGTTGAAAGAATATAAAACCACTGCAATACTGTAATAACTTCAAACTTCCCTGCCCACTTTACTAGTAATGAATTGATGTTTATCAGAAAATGCACGTATCTAAGTAACATGTTCAACCCAATTATTATAAGTACTGAGTGAGAAGAGATCCAGTACCACACTATACTACCAATACTGCTGAATTATGAATTACGATGTAGTGAAGAGTGATAGATAAATGAGAGAAATTTCACACATGAGAACATTCCAATGGTCTTTAAATCTATGCAGAACTGCAGAGCATAAGAAAACTTACTTTATCCTTCCCATGATGTTTCAAAATTTGGTCTTGAAGAGATATAAATCCAAAATAACAATCCTTGATAGAAGTCTGGTATACTGCTGATTCTAATCTAATGCTATAAGTACACACAGGACCAATGCAGGTTGTCAACAACCCACACTCCACAGTCACGCAGTGAAGGAAGTGGCCTTAGGTTGAACAACCCACTACATTCCAAAGTTATGCTTGGTTTGGCCTCAATTGGCAGGTTGAACCATTTTATCAAAAGGGTTCAAAAACCTCTGGTTTTGGCAATTTAGGGTTTGCATTGATTTTAGTTTTAAAGTCAATCAGAGTGTATGGTTTGTGAGTATTTTCTTACAAAGAAGGAGACTAGATGAATTCTTTCAAAGAGAGAAAAGCAGAAGAAGCCAAGAGTAATGTAACAGTCCTCCCAAATCAGAATTGGATGGTATGTTTTGGGATACCCACTTTTCGAAAATATTACTTTGACAACTTTTAAAAAAAAATTCCATCCTTCTGCTCAGGCAGGGCAGAGATCCAGGGAGTTGTCACAGTCTACCAATGATATGTACTGTAATTGTTTCCACATATAATCCATACCCGTGATTCCACAGGGGTTCTCCACAAGATTTTTGTCCCCAAAGGTTGTGACTCCCACTGGGAGTAGTTTCAGGATTTTCCTGCAGTGCAAGACTTCCTACAGGAATCTTTTTAAAAAGTATAATACTGTAGAATAAAATCAAAGTTGAAGCCTCCTTCTTCCAAAGTTTTCCTGGAAATTTTTTGAACTAATACATACTCTTTTGTTTGTTATTTAGATTACTTATTTTACAATCTTTTTTTTTTACTACTTGTATTTTTTTCTTTTCTTTACAGGACTCAAGCACATGTTACAGGTGACACTGTTCCACTTTTTTTCAATATATATATATATATATATATATATATATATATATATATATATATAATATATATATATATATATATATATATATATATATATATATATATATATATATATATATAATATATATATTATATATGACTGATAAACAAATATAGATAATTTTAATAAATTCAAGAAGTAAGAACCCCTGCATTTCTATATGATTACATTATTCATTTTTTTTTTCACACATGAAACAAACATGTTTAAAAACCTCTTTCACTAATCAGTTGCAAGTTGAAATAAGGCATAGCACAAAATAAAATAAATCTCTGGGTTTCAGCATACTAATGACTAAAATTGAGAAAACCTCACTCTTTGCAAAATTTGAAGTAATTTCCTGCACTACTGAAGCTTGGTTATCTTTTAGAGGACCATACATAAATTTGGATTAAATTTTTAGGTCACAAAACAACCAAATCAATGTCTTTCACTATCTGATTTTTCCAATATCATTAAGTGGGCCTCCATGTGGAGTTCTGAACATTAAGACCAAACAGGAAAAACAAGAGATCTTAAGACTCCAGTATGAAGACTAAATTACTTGTTAATGAACAAATAGTATGTGCAGGCTCTAGGCTCAATTTTAATACTGAACACAGGTTTACATTTCCTGCCAATGTAAAGGAAAGTGAAAGAGTTTTAAATCTTAACAATCTGTGTAAATAATTAAAATTTGGGACCTGGATTTAAATGAAAATATCTCTTTCCCATCTAAATACATGTGCATCATTATCGGATTATGCACTAGCTTTTGAAACTCTTGAGTAGAGGTTTTTAACTAGTTTATGCCATAACTATTTAATTCATACCGTACTAGCCGTTTTGTTCAAAATTGAGCACTTCGTTAGGTCCAGCCATTTGAGACAATATATATTATTCCTATCATAGGGCAAAACCGGCATGCTGCCCTCATGTGAGGGGAAAACAAGATAAGAAAATACATCAGCATATATTTCCCCTTGAGTCTTTGTGAAGTGAACGTTATTTCAATGGCCTGCAATCTGTACATGTTAACAGATACGTGTCCTTAAATTCATCCATAAATTCATCCACATAGAAGTAGTACCATAGACCGGGTGGCTAAAAGATGTTACCATACATTTACATAAAGTGTGAAAATGCCAAGGTCTTTTTACAGTTTCCCCCTAAGTATGGGTTTTTTAGTGCATTTTTCCCTTTACGGTAAGTGGGGAATTAGGCAAATATATCACTAATTCAACACTTAGAGGGAAAAAAGTTTTTTAAAAGTCGACCATAGGGCGAACAAAATAAGGGTGAGAAAACCATTTTACCTTAGGGTTTTCACACATACATACATACATACATACATACATACATACATACATACATACATACATACATACATACATACATACATACATACATACATACATACATACATACATACATACATACATACATACATAATATACTTATAAAGCACTGCTTCGTCGAGATTGCAGCGCTAAAAAATACAACCAAAAACACAACAAAAAACACAAACACATACACAAACAGAAGCAATGGAGAATTAAGAATCTACATAATACTTTAAACGTTATGGTAACGTCCTTTTAAACACATGATCTATATGCTACTACTTCTGTATTAACGAATTTACTGACGCTGATCTATTAACACTTACGGATGGCCATGGAAATAACGTTGATTACATCTTGAAGATGTGGGGGGGGGGGATATGCTTATGTATTTTATTATTTATTTTATATACATATATATATATATATATATAATATATATATATATATATATATATATATATATATAATATATATATATATACATACACATATATATATATATATATATATATATATATATATATATATATATATTATATATATATATATATATATATATATATATATATATATATATATATATATATATATATGTATAGTATGGTACTCAGTATTACAATACATAATCCTAGAAAGTCCTCAAAAAGCATTTACATCGATATAAATATACTGAAAAAATATTAACTTCCTTTTCAGCGTTTTTGAAAAAATTCAATGGACTATGTAAATAGCAGACTCGATACCATGGTGTCTTTTAATCAATGAAAAAATGCAATCACTGATTAGTCAGGTATACAATACACAACTCTGCAACATTGCACACAGCATATGAGTCACACTGAGGAAATGTGAGTAATAGCAAATATAGTGATCACACCCACAGAAGAACCTTGGACTAAGTTAAAATTAAGAGCAACAAAACGCTTGTTTGGGTTGAGAAGATGAAGAAAGTGGGAAGTACATAAATACACCAACACATTTATCTTCATCTGGCAATGAACCATCTTTTACAGTTCCTAAACTGTCTGGCTGCATGCTACTGCATATTTACATAAGCCTTCATAAAGGGGAAAGATCTGATTGGTTATCAGGAACAACTCATCAGGAATTTATACACAGAATGCTCTTCAGGTACTTCCCTTTGGAATACAGCAGTTGACCCAACTCAATTTCTCACTCCATTAAAAATTAATATCTATTAACCCAATGAAGAACTTTTTCTGCCTTTGATGCAGAAAATACGGTAAATAATTCACTTTCTTGTCGTCAGTATGACCTCGATCAGGGTATAGAGGGAGCTAACATGCAAATCATGTAGAATCATGACTTAAAAAACCCACATATAGGCCTATATGATATATTTCTAAGGTAGCTTGCAAAATTGCTGAATTTGCTGTTTGTTTCAGTACTGGCATGGTCTTTGACTGTTTTCGTTCCAGTCTGAAGTTGAACAACTTGAATGACGTAACTTCCAACATCTATAATTTACTTAAAAAATTGTAACTTTTCTTGTATAGGCCTATTTTTTCATTTTTCCACCCCTTTTCACAATGGTAGTGTCTACACTGTCTATTCTACTACCACTGAAATAGTAAAATTTCCTGTTAATTGAATTGTCTTGTACAGTACCTTCCAAGAGTTACTGGTGGACGTACGTCATACACTGCAAACACATTACTAATCATTCAATTGTGCATTTTCAGCTTACAGTACCAAAACAGTGAGTCAATAGGTTTGCATTCAACCCTGACAATAAAAAGTGTTTTGGCACAATAAAAGGGAATTCTTTTTGTGTGAGGTAATCCCTTCACATCAGATAACTTTGTTTGCTTGCTTTTGTACAGTGTTGGATTCCCAATTGTATTGCACTGCACTCTTCACAAAATTACTTTTGCCACTGGTGGCCTTGACCCTTGGAACTCTAGAAAGTAAACTTTTGGATTCCTGTACATATATCCGTGGTTGTGATGACAATCCTTTAAACCTACAGAAGATTAGGTCTTTGGTTCAAAACTTAAATATTCTTACAGGTTTAAACAATTATTTCAGACTTAACTTTTCCCTAGATTCCCATAAACAGCATGCTTTTGAATCATAGTTGCACTCCAGGCCAGTTTACATTTCTAGAGCCTGTGCCTACTGTACTGTTTAGGTCCTTCAAAATTCCACTTAGTAACAAAAATCAAAAGAAACCTCAGTGGCTGATGTAAAAAAAAGTTGAAATGACAAACCACTTTAAGGGAAAATGCATTCCCCCTCCCCACCCCACCCCACCTCACCCCACCCCACCCCCATATGAATTAGTGTACACCCAGGGTTCTCCACTGGTCTGTTTTCTGTCTGGGGGCTCTTGTGATCACAGTCCTGGGGGAGGGGTTCCCCCTTTGGGAAAATTTTGACAATTTAGGAGGGCTTAGATCGCAAATGGTGCAATCTACGGCCTTGTTCTTAGCCTTCAAATCTGGGCATTTTGTGGTCATTTTTTTTTTTTTGCAAATTGCATGTTCTAAATGTCTTTGACGTTACTTGCATATCTGAAGCTCCAGTTTGCACTTGGACGTATTCAAGAATGAAGTAGTTCACATTAATGGAAATTTCGGGTGAAAATCGGGAAACCTAGGGGACAGTTCAATTGAATGGTTTCATTTAGTTTATTAATTTTACTGCAGTTTACTGCAGAAACATATGAAAGAAATGCAGTAGCCTAAGTGCATATTGAATGATATAAAAGCTCAGGTGCTAGTGAGCTGGGTTTGCATCTCTGATGTTTTATCATACATTGCTTGTCATGAGTATTTGAAATCAAATATAAAAGGCAGTCAAATGACTTAAGTTGTGGTGTTTGTGATTGAGTGCACAGACATCTTCTTGACCAGGCGGGTCAATTTTCTGTGCGGGCGGCAAAGTTTTGTCCGGGCGCTAAAGTAGTGTGGCAGATTTTGTACGGGCGGAGCCCCCGGACAGAACAGCTAGTGGAGAACACTGTACACCATCATCCTAATACAGGAATGGCTCCTATTGATCATGTGACAATATTGTTACTTATTTGATGAATTTATGCAGAATAACTCCTGGGTTTACTGTACCTTCAATATTCAATATTTTCATAGAGAAAACTAATGGAAAATACTTGTGAGTGAAATAGAAGAGATATGTGAGAATGAGTAATTTTTGGAAAATAAACTTGGGGTGACTGCTTTCTACCTTTCAATCTGTAAGTTTGGACTATGGACTGACAGTTTGCTGCATACATTTTCAAGTTGCTGATGTGCCATACAAGAGCTCACTTACAGGGGATCAAGGTACATTTCAATAGTGTTATTAAATATTTCTCTAAA
Source organism: Holothuria leucospilota (assembly GCA_029531755.1). Lineage (NCBI taxonomy): Eukaryota > Metazoa > Echinodermata > Holothuroidea > Aspidochirotida > Holothuriidae > Holothuria > Holothuria leucospilota. Next base: position 23,190,337 of record CM055963.1, on the reverse strand, counting down.
ACCCTTATTGACAAAAATTGCACCAAAACAATGGTTAAGACCTGGAGCTAAGTTGTAGACTGAGGTCAGAAAGCCCTGCAATTAACATTGTGACATGCATCTTATATGCATGCTCTCTTTGCTTTACTCTCATCATTTCCAAATTTATATGTGAATATGGCCAAACCAGTCGCTAACATTTGCTTTCTGTGGTATAGGCATTCAAGCAGTTTGTGTGTTGAACCCTGCATCGTTGGTTTTTGGTGTTGCATATTTAGGGGTTCACGAGACCGAAGGTCTGCAAGACCAAAAATATTTGGGTGTCCAAAACCGAAAGTGAATTTGGATATGCAAGACAGAAGGTTTACTTTTGAGTAAATCCAACTGACTGCACAAATGTGGAATCCATTGTGTACTAGAAAATTCCATATATGTCGAAATCTGACTTCATTCAGCATACAAAATTTTAAAAATCTTTCAGTAACACCAGGGTTAGTTGGATTAATGATTGTTATCGCACAAATTTGGGGCCCTGAGCAATACCCTAGTGGGAAGCAGGCATAAGGTCTGCACAATTGACATACATATAACAAGTGTTTGTGACCAATTGCAAGTAACAGCTGTCGCACTATGCATGGTTTTCAAGATCGACAATACACTCAACAAATTGCAGGCAGCAGGCAGTATGATGGCAGTGCAGTGTCCCTCTTGTGAATGTACTAGCCTGCATCTGAAAATCAAGGTGGAGACATGCCCATCTACAACACTCAAATATGGATGTGCTAATGGTCCTCACATTCATGTTCCATGCCTTTAATTATTCAGTTGACTCATAAAATGGCTCCTTTGTCCTTCTGCAACTAGCATTAAGATCAAGCTTCAAGTTCCTTTATGAAACAGCCTACATAAATTGGCTTTACTGAAACAACTGGGTGCCCTCCTCACTACATTGGGATCTTTTTTTTTTTTTGTCCTTGTTAGAAGCTGCTTGGCTTGAACTTGAGGTGGAAACCATGCAAGTAGGAAAACAACTTCTACTTTCTTTAACAGGTAGGAACAATATTTTTTCCAAACAATGCTCATAGACCTTTGGTCTAGGGGACCTTCAGTCTGACAGGCCCTCGGTCTTGTGCACCTCCAGTCTCATGGACCTTGGGTCTCACGCATCTTCAGTCTCACAGGCTATATAACCAATATTTATTAGGCCTACAGCAGTAATCTAAATCTAGGCACTGCAGAGTCTAGCTGGTGTTTTGAGAATGTTTCATAAAAAAATGTAAAACTTACAAAATTTTTACAGTTTACATTGCATTTCCTTTAAAGGGGAATTTTCATGATCCCAGACAGTTCCAATTCTCCCAACTATGCATCTTCTAGCTCCTCCCATAACTGTATGAGGCTCTTCCTTGTGCAAGAATAAACCTGTTTTATTGCTTAAGGCCATGTCCTGGTGAGCACACAAGGCTATAAAATGTAATAAAAGTACTCTCTCTGCCTTGTGTGGAATGTGAGCTACTCTGCATCTTTCAAATTTTCAAACTTTGATGTCAATCAAAGAGCAGTCACCAACTGAGAATTTTGATATACATACACTAAAAATATACTTTGGGGTGATGACAGTCTGTCTTTAAATTTGATGGCTGTCACTTCTATCATCAAATGACATTTTTTATCCATGAACATAGTTCATTGGTGATACACTGGTGTTATACTTTTCTCTTTTTTTGATGAGCACGTACGACATCTCCCTAACTTTGGCCAGGTGGGGAATATATCAATACGTATCCAAAATCTCCAAATTCATAACCATATGTATTCAAGACCATTAATAATTACTGCACAGGTATGTCCCCTTTATCATAACTTTATCTGGTTTTTAGGTCACGTATACATATTTAGTTTAACATGAACTGTGTGGACTTTTGGAAATTTCAATCATTGCTATGCAAAATGTAAATCACACTTGACACTTGCTCTTATTAAATGTAACTTTCCAGTCTGGTCACTGGACATCATAAGGCTTAGTCTAAGCTAATTCATATCCTAGCAACTTGGCGGGGCCATGACATGACTAACATTAGGCCAAGTAAAAAATAAATGTTTCCCGTCTGGAATTTTTCAGAAAAGGAGGATGCTGCCTTTTTTTCTTTTTTACGCACGTGTCTAAACTGCCTGAAAAAGAAGACAAAAAAGTTGCAGCCACAACTGTAAGTGAGTATATTAAACAAAGTTATCAAATCACATTCGTGTGCTGCTCGATGAAGTTTCGGTAAAAACAGACTAGTCGCAGTGTCCAGTCGTTTCTTTTTATGTATTAGTAAGGAATATCGCTGCAATTTGTGGAAAAATCCAGAAGGTGCTGAAATAAAACATGATTTCTGCTGTTCAAAAATAAGGCAAGTGGGATTTGAGTGAGAGCAAAAAAGTTCCACGGTAAAGGAATATTGTTGCTTGATTCATCCTTTGGATTATTGCTATCTAGCAAAGCAATGAGTGGGTTCTCCAACATTTGAGTGCACATACTGGTGTTATTTTCTCGCAGCAAATATACATGAAATCGTTCTAGTTGTATCCTTCGCCATAACCTTGATTCAAGTATCATTCCACACAGTTAAGTCAATGGGAAGATCTTGCAAGGAAAAGCAAACACTTAGGACCCATTGACTTTGGTTGCGAGATATCAGCAGTCAATTGCTTTTAGTCGTTTCAAGTTTCGGTGCTTAGTTGGTAGCTTGGAGGGAATATTCATACAAAACCCCTAAAAACACAATAAAGTGGAGGGAATATCAATGAATAGTTAAGAGGTCATTTGGAACATACCACACAAGACAAGGGGTGATGCAAGATGACCTTTGCTTGCAAGGCAATAAATGACATACTGTACTAAAAGTTTTTCTGCGTTTGGTAACTAGTAAAACTTCAGTATGTGCGTTTACACAGTACTGTACCATGCAGGATAGGGAATAACACGTGCAAGTGTAACCGACTTTAATTGATAACGGTGGAATGAGATTGCATTTCATACTTTAGCTAAAATATACGGGGATTTTTTATGTTCACGGCATCATCACTTTATCAGAGATTAGCATGTGCATATATTTATATGCACTTTGCTTCTTGTGGAAAAACACTGTTCCACGGAACTGGCGCTTTTGAAAAGTTACTGTTCCAGCACTAAAAGCACTGTTCTCGGAACAGCGGAACAGTGAGAATTTCGACCCCTGCTCACCCCAATCAGAGTGAATATGTCCAGTCACTCTAATTTATGAACGGCTTATTTTGATCATAGGTGACAATATTTTTGTTAGTGAATTGTGAAATTCATGGAGAATTTCTCCTTGCTTTACCTATTGTTTGCATCTGTTATCTTCAAATGTATTCAGAGTTGCTTATTTAATGAAATATGAGAAGATCTGCAAGAGTTTGCTGACTTTTCAAATTTTGGGGCAACTGCCTATTGGCTGAAGGCGTATACTGGTGTTTCACTGACGTCACATGATTGTGTGTCTCTTTGGTTTCAAAGGGCAAGCCTCCATTGTGTCACAGCAGCATCTACGGTTATAACTATATGCCTTACTTTTGTGCTGTACACACTTAGGCCTAGGCCTACTGTGCATTTTGCCCTTCAGTGCCTGGCAATCCCAGTTGTGTGATGTCACATGAAATCCCTCTACTGACCTAGCCTAAAGCCTATAAAGTTTCAAGAATTGATATTGATTCATGTACTTACCCACTCATTTCAAAGGGTCTGTTCCTTGCAAGCTGTAAAGCACGGTAGCATAGATTGAGTTTGACAATTAATTCCAGTAATACTGGCTATCTGATCACTAACTTGTTCTTTTTACAAAAAGCTGAACTTGAAACAATGTTGTCCTCACCCACCTTCGGTCCAAACAAAACTTTAAAGGCCTTGCTATGCCGAATGTCCCAAGTTCGGCTTGTACTGTAGGCTTAAGTTAGGCCTACCTTAACTGAAATTACGTTTTTTACGCAGGGCTACCGATCCCTGTAATTTGTAGCTTCAAGTTAGTTGGAATGGTAGGCTAAAGTTAATACTAACTTAGAAATAAGTGTAAATGGGTAGCCTACACTTCTGCTGTGCTACGATTTTAATCCCTTTTCTCCTGGTATAATTACTTACAAGAAGCGTCGATCATTCAACCTAACGTCTAAAGTCCATTACGCAAATCAGAAAACAAATGATCCATATCTCATGAATCCATCTTTTAAATTGTTTCACCAGCACGATTTCGAGCAAAGTTCAACAATGGCCTAAACTAGCAACGGAGAAGCCTAGCCGAGTACAAACATCAATGATCAAGGCCTACCGTAGGCTAGCTTTTTAATTAAGCTTTAATATTTGATGGAATCCTTTGATTTTTCGAAACATTAAAACCAGAAACGTTTATCATCGGCACTGACGTGTTTGCAATGTCATTCCGACTGGTTTTGTATGCAAATAACGCTTTGCCTGGTTTCAGTGGATGACAAAAGTGAGCTTGTTTATGTAGTGGACAAAAGATCTTTCCTTTCACACATTTGCCCACATGTTCGATCGATAGTTTCATCAACAGACGATGTCAAAGGATGAATCATTGATCTGCACTACAGCATTATCGGTCGTGTCCGTGGTCACGGTGTACAGGTTGTAAATGTAAGCACGAAGCGAAGCGAATGATGCGCTGTGTGCAGGATACACCATTCATTCGGGGGCCTAGCTAGACCAGAATTAAACTTAGGTCACCAAACTCGTGAAAACAATATACAGTACTCAAATTGACAGATGAAAATATTCTCTAGGCGGAAATGCCTGGCCCTTGTGGGGTGGCAAAAGACATGGTTTGGGGCAACAGAAATGGAATGTCACAGCGAAGACACCTCGGGATCCAGCTCTTCGGATCCATGAGGGGCACCTTAATACACAACTGATGGGCTACAGGGCAGGGCCAGATTTAGGCATGGCCCATCGGGGCCCTTGCCCAGGGGGCCCCACAAAATTACATTTTATATTTTGGTAATTTGTGCGCGTGGAGATCATCTGTGCTAATTTCGTTTTGTAGGCTTACATGTTCGTAAGAAGGAAATCGATGGAGCCCATTTCGAGTGGCCGGGCCGGGGGGGGGGGGGGTAAAAGTTCATGACCACATCCAGTGGCGCCAATCGCGGGAGCAAGGGGGTCTTGCCCCCAGTAAAAAAAAGTGAGGGGCCAAATCGTAATTTGTCCCCCCCCCCCCAAACAAAAAATGTTAATAACAATGCTCAAATATTTTTTGTACTTGGTCATTTTTTAACAAAAAGTGCAGGATATTACTAGGTCAATAGCTCTTTGCCTAACATCCCTGGAACACGGCTGTTATATTTTATTAACTAATTTAACTTTTGACATTCCTTTGCTCACAACAAACACAGTTATACAACGGGTGTTGTTAGATGTCAATTAATCGAAGTCGTATGAAATTAATTTAGGCCTTCATCAAAGGCTGCGTGAGCCATTATGTGTGGTTGACAATGTTTGAGACGAAAGCACAACCTAACACCTACGGGATAGTCACGGATGCTTTGAGTGGAATATCTGTACAGATACTCTATTTATGTCCTTTAAAAAGAACCATTTAGAGTTGATGATTAAGCAAGCCAATTTCTGGTCGTCTCGGATAACTATTGAACTTTGTCTCTGCTTTTTTACATTTAAAGCACATCGCAGCTCTTGAAAACCTTTAATCCAGTGAAGCACGCCAGTTATAGGCCAATTCAACTTTGTGCTCAGACAAGCCATTTTTACAAGTCTAAATATACTAAAACCAAGGAGAATTAACTGGAAAATTTCTGTTCGAAACTGTTTTCCTGAGGCGTCTGAAATTATAAAACCCATGAGCTTCCGGGGGCTTCGCTTCCTAGGCTTTACCCCTGGACCCCACCCATTTTGGGCTTCACACTTTTTCGTACGCGTGCACAGTTTCATGTTCACGCATACATCAATTGCATTTTGGGCCCCAACCTCAAAAAGAGATTTGCGCCCCCGACCACAACCTTTGCCCTCCTTTTCTTGAAGAGAATTAAAGTCGAAGGGGGCCCCGCATTCCCCCAAAGGGTAAATCTGACCCTGCTACAGGGACATTAAGGTGGGGACCTTTATTTTTAAATATATTTTTATATTTTTCTCACTTTTTGTCTTTCCTTTCTCTTTTATTCTTCTGTGCATTTTATTCTAGTGTATTACTATAGTTTGTTGTCTGTGGTCAAGCAGTCAAGGACTGTGTATTTTTGACTGACTTCTGTCTCAACATGGTTTCCTACCTAGTAGATAGTGTGAGCTTTCTTGAGGATGTCTCTTTGTCTCTTGATTCTGGTCACAGTGTTGATGTCATTTACCTTGATTTTCAACTGTTCAAAGAGCATTTTCCCCAAAAAAGATGTTGGGGAGGGCGCAAAAATAATTGTTTCGAAAATAGCCCTGCTCCTATTTGGGATAATTTTCAACATGAACAATAAAAATAGCCTATGCAAATCCCAAAATAGCTCCCACAAACTGTTTCCCAAAACATTTGAAAATAGCCTTCTGATTAAAATAAAACTGTTGTCTTAGTGGGAATGGTTTCAGAGTACTGGACTCATATCTCATGAGCAGCTTCCTTTTTGCTTCCCTTCAAGTGCCCATTTTCAAGGGTACATGCATGATAACCGGCTCGCTTACTCCATAAATACAGAGTGGTCATCTAACACTGCATGACAATATCATAGAAATGTTTCTTTCTATACTTTCTTGATTCTTAATTTTTCATGAAGAAAGTATACTCTAGAGGACCAGGCAGACCTTCCGTCTTGACCATTTCAAACTATGTACTTAATTACTGGCTATTGCAAAACGGTCACATAATGATATAGATAATGAGATACGATTTCATGAAAACTTATGTTTCTTCTTGTTCTTATCTTGATTTCCAGATTCCAAACATGTAAATCTAACAGAGGTTATTGTCCCAACTTTTGTTCCCCATTTTAAGGTTTCTTGCAATGAGGCCCGGCACCAAACCCCCAGTCAAAAGCTCTGTTCCCCAGATGCCCCCACTCAGCTCCTGAAGTCAAGTGGCCTGACGGGAGGAATAGGCTAACACATTGAATTATTTGGAATCTTTGCATTGGATGATGTATTACAAACCAAAATACACCTGTCCTGAGGCTTAATTTTTTTGCCGAGAGATATGCTAAAACCTCAGAGCTTCCTGGGGCTTCGCCCCCTGGACCCCCACCAGGGGCTCAGAGGTGGGCCCCTGGACCCCAGCCACTTAAAAGTATAGTGGTCTGGCGGAAAGAATAGCCTAGTACATTAAAACTAATTGGCAGTTCGGGAGATTCCCCCATTCGGGAGAATCACTTTTCCCCCAATGGGAGAAAACTTGATCATGGGCGTCACCATTTTGTCTATTTTACCCACAATCCCATGCGCTTTTTGTGTACAATGTCAGTGGCGAATGGGGTTTGGGACCCCTTGCAAAAGTTGTCGGTCTAATGTTATGGATTTAAATGTATATTCCGAAGGTTTATTGTCATAGCTACAGAAAAGCCACTTCCTAATCGGTGGTTCACCACGCCGTTTTTAAATTTTTGAGTGGTTTTTATTCTTGCTTAACCTTGTTTTTGTTAGTCTGGCAAGCCTTTACAATGTGTTGCATAGGTTTTCCCCCGTTCGGGGAAATTTGGGTTTTCCCCCAAACGGGAGAATCTCCCGGACAGTTTGGAATCTTTGCATATGATGATGCATTGTTAACCAAACTATATCCATTCTGAGACTTAATTTTTCACCCACAGATATGCTAAACCCTCAGAGTTTCTGGGGGCTTCGCCCCCTGGGCTCCCACCGGGCTTTGCCCCTGGATCCCACCAGGGGCACTAGGGCATGGGCGTCCGAAGGGGGGGTCGGGGTGTGCAAACGACCCCCCTTTGAGCTTTTTTTACAGAAACGATTAAAGGATGTACCAAAAATCGAAAAAGGTTTCTTCTGCCATTGCAAAGTATAAATTTCTTTTAATGTGTTGAGTGGTTAATTTCGCTGTAATTGCAATTACAGATCGAGTCCCCCAAATTACTATTTTCCGTTACCTATTTTAATGGAATAAATGACATGTACAGTGTTTTCTAGGTCTTGAGGAGAAAGGTTGAAAGTAAAAAACAAAGTAAATTGGTAAAAATCACATTTTGTACAAACTTACTGTTCTGTTCTGTAGAGCCTGATAACTTAAGCAATTATGAGACGTTGTTTATTGTAGATTTGAACGATTTTCTTAAATTTCTTTACACTGCAGAGTTCAGTTTGCTTAAAACTTTGCTGTGATTTGTTATTTGAGGTTAGCTATTTTTACCTCCTTAATCTTGAATATTTCATTATATTCCACGAGCTTCCGAGGGTTTTTGTCCAGGGAATCGTTTGCCTCTGGATCCTACCAGTTGGTTCCCTTGACCGCCATGATAGGCCTCCAACTTTAAAAGAAAAACGTTCTGGTGCCATTGTCATTTTAAGACCTAAAAGCTTTCTCTTTGATCTCCATCCATGGGTTCACGTATTGCTTTTATATGAAATCATATTTTGGGCATTATCAAACTAGCAATATTGACGATAATTTCACCGCATTATAGGCATTTGAAATGGCTAACTCCTCAAAGCTCCCGGGGCTTCGCCCCTGGACCCCACCAGGGCCCCTTAAGCGGGCCCCTGGACCAGACGCCGTAGTGCTCGCGCTACGCGCGAACATTGCCGCTAACGCAGCAATAACTTTCTCCTTCACACAAAATACGACCCCCCTTCGCCCTTTTAAAAATGTCTGGTGAAGCCCATGTAGGGCGGGCTCCTGGACCCCACCCGCTAAAGCTCGCGCTTCGCGTTCGATTTCGCGCTACGCGCGGAAACTTTTTTTGCCTCCCAACATTTTCTTTTGCCCTCCATTTGCCCCCCCCCCCCCCAATTTTTAAAATCCTGGTGCCGCCACTGCTTGCAATTTGGCTCTGGCAGATTTAATCCTTATATCCTCACAAAAGTACTGTAAGTCACTTTTTACATAAAATCTTCGAATCTGGACCTGACAAAAACATGAACATTAAGTGAATTATGATGGTCGCCTTTATTCTGCCGTATGTGAAAGCAACGGATTTGAAAATGAAAACATGTTGTAATAGAAATACTTGGGGAGGAGGAATGGGAAAGCCGTTTTCTACCAGGGGGCAAAATCTAAAAGAAAAGGTTGAAAAGCCATAAGTTAGGTCGTACTGAGGCAGGTGTCAGAGCGCCCCTACATACAGGCAATTCTCGCCCCTCTGATCGAATTCCCTGGCTCCGCCAATGGATCTCAGAGGGTTGTTTTCAATGGTAATTTCTCATCTTGGAAAGGAGTCAGAAGTGGAAACCACAGGGTTCTGTTCTTGGCCCAATTCTTTTCTTAATTTTCATCAACGTACGATATTGATAGCTATCTCACATCTAGTATCAGTAGTTTGCTGATGACACTAAGCTGGCCGATTGTTTTCATGGTCTCAGACTTGCGGCAAATGCCTTTTAATGCTCAGTGGCGTCGCCAAGGGGGGGGGGGCAGGGGGCACGTTCCCCCCTGGAAAATCTTGTGCCCCCCGTGTCCCCTCCCCCCCCCCCAACTGAGATCTGAGATTTTGAAAAAAACATGTATAGATCTTCTGTAAGTTCTGTAGTTAGAATATTTGACTACCATGTTTCATATGATTTGATTCTTCTTAGGACAAGAAAAGGCAGCAATTTGTATTTTTTCGAATAAAAAAATGGCCCCATCTCATAAAGCAGACAGTGTTCTCTGTGTCGGAGGCTGAGCATCGGTCTTGGTAATCTATCCATAATCCTCGCCGCCTCAATAGGTGTGAGTATACGCCTTGATAAAATGTAGCGGAAATGTCTGCCTCGCGGACTCACTAACCAAAACAGTGAATGGTGTTGTTTGGTACGTACAGTACCATGGAATTTGCCTGCCACTTGCGTTGCGAATTGTAATGCAAGCTCAGTGCCAGTAATTTCAAGGAGACTTTTCCGTATTTTCTTCTTCGAAAAAAATAATTCCAAAAAATTTTAAAAGAGAGATATATGATAGAAAACTCTATGATCACTTTAATCCCGTAAGACTCCAATCACTCAGTTTGTGGATCATGAGAATTTCACGTTAATTGAAAAGTCCACAATCAAACGAATATTTGATCGTTGATTCGGCAATACACATGCAAGTTTTTTTTCACTTTCATGAAAATTTTTCAATCCATGCATAATTTTTTTTTTAGTTCCTAAAAATTCGTTATTTTTTGACAGAAATTTTACTTCAAAAAGGTAACATATGTGGCACCAGATTGCATCTAAGGACACCTAATTTTTCAAAAATTTTCAAAGGGGAGGAGGGGGACACCCCCTCCCCCAGGCCGGCGTTCACACAACATACTTCATACACCGCTATCTAGTTGTGCCCCCTCATCGAACTGTTGTGCCCCCCCCCCCCGAATGAAAAGTCTGGTGACGCCACTGTAAATGCTGATAAATGCACTAGGTTCTTCTACCTGGATCTAAACAGTTTGAATTAAGATTATACCATGGCTGGTAGTATTTTGAGTAATATGATTTCAGAAAAAGATCTAGGTGTTGTCATTACAAGTTTTCTTAAGCCTTCTATAGTTTGCGTGCAGCTGCTACTGCTGCTGCTGCTGCTGGGGCACCGGTTGTTTGGATTGATTAAGAGGAATTTCAGTAATTTTAGTAAATAAAGATATTGTGTTAAATTTGTAAAATCAATTACTAGGCCACATCTTGATACTGATGTGCACGCTTGGAGTCCCTTTTATGAAAAGTACAAGATTCTTTTAGAGCAGCTTCAGAGGAGGGCCACTCGGCTTATTCTCGGAGTGCGTAGTCTCTTTTATCGGCACAATAGGCTCAAATGTCTAGGACTTACCACTCTTGAGGTCAGGGCCGCCGACAGGGGGACATGGGGAACAAATGTCCCGGGGCCAGGGGCAATTTGAGGGGCCCGGGAAAATTGGTCATAAAATATATTGAATCATATCGAATTTTTCCCTTGTGAACACCACACTTCTTTTGGTGAGAGGAGGCCCCCATTGAAATTTTGTACCGGGTCTGCTGTCGGCAGCTCTGCTTGAGGTAAGGGGGGGGGGGTACTGCTGCAGGTGTTTAAATTCCTTTCTGGTTGGAATTATCTGTGTAATTGTAACTGCTTAAAGGTTTGTACTAATTTCCGTGTTCGCGGCCATTTAAAGAAGCTGGTGAAGTGTTTTTCTAGGCTTGACGTACATTAGAAAGTTTAGCATCTTTCATAGAGTTGTCAACGAGTGGAATAGTCTGTCTGAGTGGGTTGTTAATTCCACTTCAGTCCATTGCTTCAAGATAAACATTAACAAGTTCTATTGTGACTGTGGTAGAATCTGGTTGTGTTGGATTTTGTTAGGTTTTTTGGTTTGCTTTTAGTTTTGTTTTGGGTCTGGACTGTAGGGCATCCTATGGGGCTTTTACTCTTCTGTTCTAACTTGTTATTGGTTTGCACTGACGTACTGACGTTCCGTGTTTTGTAACTAAAGTTAACTGCGACTGTAAGTGCAATTCTCGTGGTTCTTGGGCTTTTCAAATTACACCCGGAGCACTCTAAGGACTTGCTCTGGAAGGTTGTCCAGAATACTAGCCACAAAGGCCATCTTATTTAACGATTTGTCGGGAGGACTTCCAGACGCCCACCTCGAGCTTCACACCTTGCCTACTAGCCTATCCTGTGAGAAGCGCTTCGCCTGCCCAACCTCACGAGGATACATTTTGAGTTGATATTTTTGTACCCGCTGGAACTTTTTTTACTCGTGGGCATTGGTCATGCCTATGTGCATAGGCACAGGCACGTGAGTCAAGGGGCCCCAGTAGCCCACCCCAGTTGTTGAAACCTACCGGTATTTCCAGGGCAGATTTTTGGATAAAATATGCAATTTTCTCTGCCAGTAAAGGTCTTCCTCGGGCTGAAATTAAACACCCAACCCCCAAGGAAAAAGTCTTTAAACTTTCTCGGGTGTAATACAAGATTTTCTTGAGCAAAACGGATCAGCACCCAGAAAAATATATCACGTGCGCCTGTGAGCTACACATAACACCATTCGCCGCTCCCGGCATGTCACTGGTGCTAACTGAGTTTTTCTTAGGCTAAACTTTCAACTTGTAAAAAATGTGCTTAATGCCGATAAAGAAGTGTAACATACTTTTAAGTGGGCTGGCCAAGACTTTTTGTGTAACTGTTAACTCTGGTCGAGTCAGAAAAGCTGGGGCATTAATCCAGTCGAGTCTTGTCGACTCTCTGTATACACTGACACATGAACGTCAGCAGCTTCTCAAAAGTGAAGGGGATGGGGAATGATGACAATGACCACAACTAAGTTCGAGGGCGAATGGCGAGTCCCTCGCGAGTGTGGTACCAGGGGCTGCTCACCGACACCGTAGACGGACCAGACCACTGTGACCATTCTACCGTACCGCAAACGTGGGTGCGTCAGTTGCGGATCGTTAGTCTCCAGTTTGGTTACGAGTGTATCCTTACTGTTCTAGTGTTGCATATATATGTGTAGATGTCAAGAGAAGGTCGTTTGACCAAGACGAAGAAGAAATATACTTTGTGAGATTGTAACAAGTAACGACGCTATCTCTTTTCTAATAGTCTGAGCCACTCGAATTTATTTTAAGGTTTGAAGCGACCCATGGCATCCACTCAAACTGCTTTCAGAGAGATCAATATGAGAGCAATCTACGAAGGGTGCGTCCAAAGCGCCCGAAAAATACATCTTGTAAGACATTTTTCATGTTTTACTTGATTTTACATTGCAAATATCATCCTCTCTATTCAAATTTCCTCCCAATTTATTTACAAGGGGTCGTCATCTCGCCCCCATATTTTTGCCCCTGTCCTTGGCTTCGCGCATGTATGACTAATTTAAATTAAAAAAAATTCTTTTAAGACTTTAAATTCGTGGCCGGTCCATAGCCAGGTTATCAGTTTGGGAGGGATATTTGATTGTCAAAGTTTGGCTGAGTTGAGGAGAAATTATTGAGTGGAGGCTGAATGGATAAGTCGACCACAGGAGTCCGTAACTGAAACCATAGATTTGAAGAAAATTGGGGGTTTAAACGAAATTTTTGCTGGAGTGTATTTCCCGAAATATGCCCTTCGTGGCTATGAGCGCTAGTTTTAATACCACTACTCACGTAAATCTGAACTTGAGGGACATTTCGGTATATGTAATGTAGTGAATGGTACTGAAATGGCAATTATTGTGTCACAATAGCAGGAAGATAACCCGGTATTCTCAAAGAGAATGAATGAAACTGAATATATCTTGCAATCAGTGCGACGCTTTTCACGTCAACGGTTTACTTATCTACAGAACTTGTGACGACGGCATTTTGAAGGACCAAATAAGTCGGCACAGGTGAGGGGAAACCATAGTACCATTTAATGAATTGATAGCATGAAGGAGAAAACAATGCTAAACGTATTTGGAAAAACAACTGAGCATTATTTAGGTAAAGGCTTAGAATAAAATCATGAGTTTAGGTAAGGTAAGCGGGTGTGGGCCAAAACCATTATTTTCCGTTGACATGGTGCCTTGGAAATAGGAAACTATTGTATTTTATGAATTCCAATTTTCTTCCACAAAAACAAAAACCCTTTCAAATTTTTGCCAATATAACCCCAAATTTTCCTCAACGAAAACCTAAATTTTCTTCACCCCCCTCCCCCGGCCCAAAAAAAAAATTCCGGCCTTCTTCGCTTGCCCAAATCTTTATTTCGGAATCCTTCCGGCAAACCGAAACCGTCGCCCTTGTCGGGCTTGGAGTTGCTGGCGCAACTTTCGGGGAGCTTGGGCCTCCGTCGGAAAAATCCTGGTGCCACCAATGATTAAAACTGACACGTACCTTTTACCGTTCTGTAGACAAAATGTTTTACTCTAAGTTACAATGTAGTTTTATGTTCTCTGTGTTTCCGTTTTCTTTGCAAATAAGTTTTCCGCCTTGTAAGAAAATTTACCGGTGTAAATGTAGTTAAACGTTTTTTCAAGTCAGTTATCAAACATTAAATAATATGATGAACTTGCCTATTTGTGAGATTGACCGTTTTCCATGTCATTTTCAAAACATCATGAACTACGTGGGCAACTCAACGATTTCCGTGGTATTCGCCCCTTACTCTATATCAAAAAAGTTAGGGCTTAAGTATGTACGCCTTATAAATGAGTCAAATGGCATTTACTGATTGCAGTCAGCTTGTCAACCTGATCCATGCTGAAACTTATTTCAGACAGATTAATCACAACTCTCTTTTTTCTGTTTTGGTTTCTCCCCAGTCTATTCCTATCACCGTAACTTCCTAAAATTTTTCCCGCGACAAAAGCAGAATACATCTTGCGGACTTAGCACGAAATGAGGTCGCTCTTTTATTTCTCATGTCTTCCTTAGTTACGAACACTCCCTTCAAGCAGATCAAGAGGAAGTTAGAGTGTGTGTCACCCTGGCGTAACTGGTCCAGCTTGCATGTGAGGGGGAAGCTTTCCCTGAGTAAATCCTTCATAAGACTCTTTTTAGGCCGATTCTGGAAAATGTGTGAAATGGCAATGCAGTTATTCACCTTTGTAGTGATATAGAAACCATACCCCATTACAACTGGAATTGTCTTATATTTGATACACATTTATTCAAAGGAAATAGGCCAATCTTTCATTGAATTTTCTAAGCATGCTTCGGTTAGTGTTCATTATAGTCATAAGCGTAGAAAGCTTTTTTAAAAATGTGTGTGTGGGAGGTGAATGTTAGTGATCAGTGTCCTGCGGAGGGGGGTATCCCCCTCCCCTTTGAGACTTTATCCTTCTCACTAAGGGACAAACCCAGTGAACAATTTCTTAAATATTCCGAAAATAAGCTGAGAAAGCTAGGTGCGTATAGCTAGCCTGAAGAAGAAATCGGGTTGCAGAACCCAATGCTTCGAAAAATTAAATTGGAAGCGAGTGGAAAGAAATTAGTAGGGAATTTTAATGTAATGGATAACTTTTACAATGTAAAATGGGAATAACACATTTATGAACTAAAATGTGTAAACACGTCATCTTTTTCGGGGACCTCCGGGTATCAATAACATCTACTCCTTCCTGTAGGCCCGGGTCAGTTTTGAGAAAAATATTTAAAATTCTATGTAACCCTTTTCTTCTTTCATCCATCATCCCCACCAATAAGCCCCTGGAAATTACTGCGGCCTTTTAAAGTTCGCAAATTAGGCCATTTGAGGGTATCTTAAATCTTCATTCTAATTTACAAAATTTTGTAAAAACTATGGAGCTTCCGTGGCTTCCCCTCCCCTCCCGGGGCTTTGGCCTGTAGTGACCTCATCCGAGAATGTAGGGGAGAGGGGCCTCCAAAATTAATTTGAAAACCAATATGCAAATTGCAACGACCACCTAAATCCTCCCCTCCCAACCGATTGGGATTGTTACCCGCCTGACAGGACCCATTTAGAAAGGTCAATGGACCATGCCTCAAGATAAGTCCAAAGGCAAATCCATGGAGATGTCGCAACTTTTAATTGAGCCCAGAAAATTTAATTTTAGCGTCTTATAATTACAGTGCATGGGTACAAGCTTCCAGGATCATTATACCTTCTACATTTCTTTGACAAACAAATGTTAAAGGGGCTTATTGAGTTGGTTCACAAAATTCATGATTTTTTTCACACCAGTTGAGATTTACTCGCAACTTGATGCTAAATGGTCAAACTAAGAGATTCTGAACATCTGACTCACAACTGAAATGGCAATGATATCGTTATTAATGATTAAAATCCTTTATTAAAAATTTGTAACCAGACACTTTTTACCATTATGTAGTAATCATTATGCAATACCTGTCTACAAAAACTAAAATTTCTCACATTTGAGAAACTGTAGGAAGTGAAACATGAGTAATCAGGCTTATCAGAAGCATTGTCATGCAATGATTTCCTTCAAACTTGTGACAAAAATAAAAGATGTCAACTCAATGAGCCCCTTTAAATTAATATTGTCGATGGGGAAGTGCAGTAATTTTGATCATAACATGAGCATATACCTCGATCCAAAAATTTCGAATTCATGCTTTGCTGTAAATTTACCATCACGCTTTTAAACTGTTCTAAATTGCTTTGCCTATGCTAGTTCTTTTCTTCTATGACACCGGCATGCTGCGATATAAACTCACTTATGTACGGATACTTTATTGTGTAGACTATACTTATTCAGTCGGTGTATGTAAAACTTATCCCCCTCCCCGTTCCACAAAAACCTTGCGGGGATGTTAGCTTCTAGCACCTCTTCGTACAACGACTTCGAAAGCAAATTATAAAATGAGAGCTATGCCGGTGAGAAATGTACATTTACATAAAATTGACATTTGAATTTCTATATATATATTTCAAGTGCAACTACAAAAATCTAAAAATAAGTGTACATCTTCTCTGACTTATTGCTTTTCTTCTTGTTTTGTGCTTACTTAATTGAGAAATATTTCTCTATCAGTGCACTCTAAATACACTTGAGCTAAGAGGGGGCGAACCCACATACTGTGTTCCATTTTACACCCACATCAGGAAGTTGTTTTTCCTGCAATGACAACTCACTGCCCAAATTAAGTCAGCTTGAAGCATGTTTGAGTCAAATTGACGCAAATCTGTGTGATCATTTAGTTCGAAAATTTGAAAACTCCCTCGTCACCTTTTCAAAGCAGATCGACCCAAGGAGGTTTTAGAGTGTACACACTGTTCTGTGATTTCGCTAGTTCAATGTTCAACTTTTACAATAGACTTTACATGAAAAGTTTCACGGGCTATATCTCACACTACTGGAGAAATTCTGAAACTACTTCTCACCACCAAAAAACAAGAACAAACAGAACAAACAAACAAAAAACAAAATTCACTACCCTGAAGGTTCCCTCGAAGCAGCGTGAAGTCCCTAGACCGCAGCATTGAGTTATGACAAAAAATTGTCAGTAACGCTTCCAATAGTTTTTATCCCATCGTAATGAGTTACATAATTCTCTTGAAAACACAAGATGATGTTTAGAGTTTTTGAGTAGGAGAGGGTAAGAGAGTCCATTAAGTCATGGTAAACTCATGAACGATTGACTCTGTCAATTTCTGAAGAATTCTCGTCTTTTCGTCCAAGGAGAATGACAATGGGACAGACAAAATCAAATTCGATCTCTTCTGCAGGAGTGGATGGACTAAGAGGTTGCAGAATGTCTAGAAACCTGTAGAAAGACAAAGGGGATGAAAATGAAACCTTCGCATAAACATGGAAAAAACATACAGACAGATGTCTATAACCTGGTGATTTGTACATTTAACGAGGTAGGCAAATTAATCTGGAAAAGAACACTTTTTTGATGTTTAAAATCTGACTTTCACAATGTGTAAGTAGGGGATTCAGTGGCGTAGCCAGAATTTTTGTTAAGGGGGCAAGGCTTTTCTCAAGGGGGGGGGGGGCAACCAAAATAAGCTTTTTAGGTGTTACCGTACTGAAGCCTTGTGCAGCGTACAGCAGCATGTGCAATGTACAAGACTACGGTATATCTCGATACTGCATGCATGCGGTTAAGCTGTGCTTTGACAAAGTAGACCAGGGTGCCATCATTTCTTGTTAATGTTTTCAGTTAAGATCGTACCTGCCAACTGGCCGATTGATCAATTACCAGGCTGGTCATATTTATCAAAGTTTGTATGTAAATGTCGTATTTTCATCTGCCAAAGAAAATTCTTCCCTTTTTTTCTTATAAACAGATCGCCTGAAGTTATTTGAGGGGGGCAAGAATGTGTTACAAACTAATTTTGGGGCAGTGCCCCTGGCCCCCCATGGCTACGCCACTGTATTATTTTAAAATTAAGGGTAAATGATCACACTGAAACTTCAAGGACACAAGCATCCATCCAATCTTTGTGAAAGCTAAGTTGGTGTACATAGGTGGGATTATGGGGGGCAAGCGGGGGCACTTTTTTCCAGAGCTAAAAAAACTAAAAATAATAAAAAAAAATGAGACAAAGTTAGCGAGACCAGAGGAATTTTAAGAAAATTTTCAATAGCCTATTATGATTAAATTTTGCAATGTTTAATGAAGGAAAATATTAATATCAAAAAGCATAAAATTGCTGGGAAACTTTTTCTCGGCGCGCTTCGCGCGCACCTCCAGAGAAAACTGGCTAACACAGTTGAAAATTTTGTCGGGCACTTTAAAATTTCTTTCCTCCTACCCGCCACACTATTGTGATTTGAAGCTCTGAAATGAGGGTCACTGAAAGTAAGAATGTACGTCATGAGCCTTCTATAATTCGATGTCTCATTTGTACTGTTCTACTGCTGTGCGTAGGAAAACTTTGGTGGAATTGCCTCGTTATTACTTCCTGTAGGAAAATTACCATTTCCAAAACCCTAGCTACACCTCTCGCTGTTCACTTTCCTCACCAACTACCACCATCCAATTGACTGACGGTTACTATGTATCTTAAATTTGCGATCACCATATGAAAACTATTACATTATAGCATTTCATATTACACCTGGGGGAAGTAGGATTTTCTCAAGAAATGGTCCAGAATGGTCGCCACAGTCTTTAATTTTAAGAAAGATTTCTCTGGGAGGACCCTCATTCCCCAGCCTTCGGCGATCGCGGTTAAAGGTCTCGCAGGCCACAACTTCCTTGGATGCAGCCCCTCCAATAAAAATTACTTCCCTGACACTTTAACTGTCGATGTCCTTGACAATGTCCATGTAAAATCTACCCACAAAAGATTTCATTGACTTCTTTAAGTACCACACAGTCTATAACATTCAAAATAGACACTAACCTTATTTTTCACACTAATAAAAAAGTTGAGGGAAACTTGTCCCAGACCATCGACAAAATGAAACATGAAAGACAGCCTTACAGAGCAGAGTAAAGTTTCCCATATCCTGCTCTATGGAAAGAACAGGCACCTGGGAAAGTAGGGAACTTTTTATGCAATAAAAATACTGCATTTAAAAACTAAAGAAAAACAATAGGCTACAATTAAATGTCTCAACGCTGTTTTCTTCTGCGAGCTTCGCGCGCACCCAATTTAAATATAGCATCCGGGTTTCGGGGTTACTTCCTGTAGAACATCATGCTTGTCACACCTTCGTACAAACTCTTCTATTATCATTGAAACCACCAATGCCCCATGGCCGTTCGCAGCCTAGGGGAAGTTCCCCTCCCCCAGAAATTTTCAAAGCAAAATTTTTATCACCATCGATCTGTGTAAATTTACCGACTCTTTAAAGATTGTTTAGATGCAAGTTGTAAGGCACGGAAAGTGTCATTTTCGGTACCGTAATAAGGGACAGGCGCTTAGCGAAGGGAGGTGGGGGAAGCCCTCTCCAAGAGGATACTTTTCTTTCCTAGCGTTTCTATTATTCATATCACTAAAAAGTATGAAAATTTCGATTTTCTCAGCACGCTTCGCGCGCCATTCTGAATACCAAATCTCCCATTCTTAAAATTATTGTTCCAAAGCCCCATGCAGGGAAACCCTCAAAATAGTTCATTCTCCCCTACTTAATCAAGCCCTCAGCATTATCAATCCCATCTGACTGTTAGTCTCATGGAGTAAGAGTATAATTGAAAAAAGTCAAATTGCGATTTTTGTGGTATGTTGATTGCCCACCTTATGTCATTTGAAGTTGAAGCTAAAATGCATCATTTTAATGCCTACAATTTTGTAAATACCCCAGAGCTTCCGGGGCTTCCCCCTGGACCTCCACCGGGGCTCTACCCCTGGACCCCGCGCCGCCGTTAGGGGAAGCGCTTTGCGCTCCCGCGGCGCCTTCGGCGCCGTTCGGCCGTCCACCCGGCTTTGCCCCCCCCCACACTTTCAGACGTCAAATCCCTCCCTTGTTGGTGTATGCGAAGCCTTTCACTTTCCTTTCAAGTAGTTTTCATTATTTCTCATACGCATCACGTAACATTGCTCGTATTGAGTCTCTCTTATGGAATTTCAACAAAAAGATTTATCCCTCCTCCACCCCACATAAGTCTAAAAGGTGGAGTTTTGGGAGGCAGCCCCTGAGAAAAATTTGGATTTAAGGGCCCAGAATAACATTGTCATGAGAAAATTTATGTCATGGTCATTTGCCTATTAGATCTTTTAAGGACAGGCACCTTGGCAAGGGCGGATCCAGCCCCTAGCTGAAGGGGGGGGGGCAGTTTGAAAAGGGGGCGCCAACATCATGCAGGGGCCGCATACTCTTGAATTTGACCGACTACATTTCGGAGACCAACTCCCATTGCCATAGTTATATATAGCTATACGGTTCGAAATTCTGGGGCCCTTTTTTTTTTTTTACTTTTCGGGCAGTTTTTACTTAGCTTTTAGGACGCAGGGGGCGCATTTTTCTTGTATTGAGGGGCGCTAGACTAGTCGGAGGGGGGGGCAGTTGACCCTAGTTGCCCCCCCCCCTGGATCCGCCTATGTACCTTGGCCTCCCGGCCTGTACAATGTCTTCCATACGACCTTGCACCTCATCCCGTAGCCTATACCTAGTATTCATTGAGAAAGGATATAGCCAGTGGCGTAGCCAGGGGGGGGGGGGACAGGGGGGCGAGTTGCCCCCTATGGAAAATCTTGGGGGAAATTTTGAAAGTGAATATATGGTAAAATTTGCGCCTGATCTGGTAAAATTTTAAATTTCTCAACCAGTACACTTTACTTATTTAAAAGTATATGCCACACTGGCACAACCAGTCCTCATTAAGGTTTTCAGAGATGGAATGATGACACCATGCTTATAGTTGTACTAGTTATGTTTTACTATCTGTTTTATACAGCATGGGATCTCTGGGCTCTGACAAGGGACTCTGTCCTTTTACTGTATACTTCCAATGTTTCTTGATAATTAAAGCAGCAGCATTGTGGTATATGCAGTTTGTTAGAATGGGTCAGTGGTCAGGTGCTATACTCTGCTACAAGGGCAGGTCCTCGTAAAATTTGGACTGATTGTGGTGAATGTGGTGAACTGATGAAGGGAAAGGTGTACCGGGGTTCACTTAATTACTGTACTTCACCCATTGTGATTCTGATCTACCAGTAGGACTCAAGAAAAATTCACCAAGACCTGAAGACAAGCAAGGTTAAAAAAGCTTCCTAAAAATAGGAATTCTTGGTGATGTATTCAGTTTACATTTAGCACCAAATGTGGCACCATTTTGCATCTAGCCCACCTTATATGAGCAAAAATTTTCCAAAGGGGAGGGGGACACCCCCTACCCTTATACCCCTCCCCCCAGGACGGCGATCAGTCACATCAGCCAGGTCAGAAAAAAAGCACCCGGACAAAAAAATTTTGACCTGCGGAGAACACTGATTATTAGGAAGCAGATCACTAATTGGGGGCAATCTTAGTGCTCTAGCCCCCCCCCCCCTGACAAAAAACCTGGCTACGCCACTGGATATAGCTACAATAAGCCACTAATATATTGCCAGATAAGATTTCAAAGTTCGCCCCGGGCTTTTTAACTTCCCATTTCTACTGTAACTGCGAAATAACCTTGCCTTGCGTAAATATAGTATAAATGAATTTTGGATTTGCTGATGAGCACAGGGCTGTAACGTCTGAGTCCACTCTAGAACTATTCCTGACTCAAGTCCGTTTTCACTGGACTTGTAATTGGTCCGAAATGGGAGGTCCCAGTAGGGAGCTGTAAGGGTCCCTGGTCCCAGAACTTGAAATTGGCCCGGAATGGGCTGCAGCTGAACTCGGACTCTGAGCCGATTCCATTCGAGTCAACAAAAAATCTTACATTGTAACATGGTGAATAGGTTATAGTACATGAATGGTCACTGACTTACAAAAATGACCCTTGGATTAAACTGCACATGAAAAATAGTACAAAAATGTCATTGAATGATATGCTACGTTGTCAAATGACCGGACTCGGAACTGGCCCGAAAATGGGGACACTGGAATCGAAATTGACTCGTAATCTGCTTGGCTGGAATCGGATACATCCCTGGATTAACATATTTTGATAATTCATGTTAGCGACTTTTGTGATACTTCATTTGAAACAAATGAAACCCTTTACGGCATCTAAGAGTCACTCATAAAAAACAGCATTCACAATGTTGGTGGCGGAATAAACATTTGAAAAGTGCGACAGCCAAACGGTCAGCTGACAAGCCTAACTGCTCTCGTACACAGATAAATTGTCAGCTGTTTAATTTATCCGGAACACTTGTATCCGATTCATTTGGTAATATTAATCACTCTGCAGTCTAACTGGGGGAGGGTATGGCCCCTGACCCCAGATTTCAGCGCAACTGACTGAAAATACAAAATTTCATCAAAACTCGCACTAACCGTTTCCTGTAATCCGAGAGAACATCGGCTTTTTCCGGAAACTTGCGAACATAGACTTGATACGAAGACAAACTCATGATGTAGCCAAGCATATCATCCACTCGTACAATGTGTTTCCTGATCAATGACGTATCTCTTGTAAGAAAAAGTAAATAAAAATTAAAATAAAAAGTAATAAAACTTTGAAAAACAAAACACACGGTCCAGAGATTACGAAGTAGGTGAGAGGGTTGGTTTCAAGTTCATTACATGCCTTTGGGCTGTTGGATGGGGTTTTCAGCATAAGCTTTTTAGGGGCCTTTGGTGTGGGGTAAAGGGAAACGAAGTCAGGGTAAACCTTCGAAAGTCCACATGTAAGTCTGGACATTTTGAGAGTAAAAAAAACTGACGCAAAGGTCCAATTCTCAGATGAAGTTACAGAGTCATGAAGGGAAGCCGAGGAAAATTCTAAACCTCATACAAGAAAAGGCGTGTCATTATTTTGTTTGGTTTGCTGAAATATCATCATTCTTATTATTTGCATAATCATTTTCCACACGTAACAAGTCTTTTAAATATAATAGGCTCAGCTGCTTTTACCAGACTACGGTTTTCCCTTAAGTTCATTTCTATTTATTTTGTAAACCACATGTCCATCCACTTTTCAGAAAATCATTTCAGTAATAAATAGTCTGAGAACTGCAAGTTTGTAAGCTGATACCAATAACCACATTACATCCTTGCGTTGAGAGTAATCGGTAAAATGAAACACCAAAAAAGTAAGTCTGAAAAATCAAAAGAGACTTGCCACGAGTCAGTGAGCATGAAAACGGCAGTTTCATTCATTGAAAATCATTAAAACAGCGATATTTCCACAACCAAAAACAACATGAAATGCAGCCTTTTTCATTTGGCGTAGAATCGTGTCCTCCCTTTGTTCGTGTTACTGAACTTCAATTACTTCATCTCTTTCAATGTTAGGGTCTCATAGACATCAGAGTGCAGTTAGAGTTAGATGAGGTTTCACGGCTCAGTTTCTAACCAACTGGTTTAAGTCGGGTCGGCCACGGCCTTTTTTCCAGTTGTGGCTCACTGACTTGTTTTCCCTACTCCAGTAGAGTGGAAAGAGAATTTTCTCCTCCTCCCGGTCCATTAGTTCCATCCAATTTTAAAGTACTTAAGAGCTTACTGTAAACTCTTAAAACCATTGGTAAAAAACGATTTTTACCCAGTTACAAGCAGAGCTTTAGTTATTGATCATGACGATCTCTACTCTCTAAAAACACTTGGGTCACGAGGGAACTGAACCAACATTTTGGGTCAAATTTTAACCCCATTTGGGTCATGTGAAGCCTTATTTGGGTCATTATTTGACCCAATAATTGTCGGTGCCCTCCTGACCCAATTTTGCGTCAAGTTGACTCAAATGTTTTTACAATAATGCAGTGAAAACAGCCTGACGTCGATCAATAACCCCAACACATTTTCCGGCAAATTATGTTATTATATAACAGTTGTAATGATATTTAGCCTACCGATTTCAATGTATTTATAAAAATAATAACCTCACCAACAACTTAAATTCTTTAAGAAATTTTTTACTAAAAAGTTTCTTCGGCATAAATGGCTTATCAAGTGTACATAGTAGTCAAAGCTCCGGTAAAGTTTAGGCGAATAATGTCTTTACGCTCCTATTCAGATATATTTTAAACCTTCTGAATTTCAAAAGTTGCCCATTCCTTACAAGACACCTGCTTGTATTTACGTTCTGTACAAACCTTTTGTACTCCTTGAAAGGTAAATGGACATCCCGATAAAGATTATAAATGGGTGTCCTCCTCTTATCCCAGTATGGTCCCAACAAACCAAAATATATCTGTAGAAAAAACAAAAAGCGACCAAAATGGAAACATTAAAACCCATTAAGGAGAATGATCAACAAATGTCGAATTAATCTGCGAAGGGGCGTTAGAGGCAATGTATTTTGGGCCCTGCCCAAGGCAACGCTATGCAGTATTTTTTGTCATTAGTTCGAGGGTCCTAAAAGCCTTGGGCCCTTGACCTTATTTTCCGCGCTTATTTACCATCATCCATACGACCTAGTATCAAATATTAAGACGGTCACAGAAGGGGCAAGACAGGTAACGACATAGAGCAGACTTGTGGCACACTTGTCTGCAACGGTTGTCTGTGCTCGTACTCGTGGAGAAATGATGTGTAGTCGTAGTTACAGGTTTTGAATTTGTACCCGCAATCGTAAAAAAATCTGCTCACAACCAGAGAAACTTCGCGAGAGCTATATAGAGCGAACTACATCATGACTCATTATTCAAGTCAGTCTTTATTTTTTATTTTATTTCATTATTTAAACTTTATTTCCAGAGGGTGACCTAGTTAGCCGAGGCCCTCAAAAATTTACAAAATGTTAAAATGATTCATTTTCTTGCTATTAGTCGGCAAAACATGGCACCACAATCCCCCTCCCTCCATTCTATTATGCCCTGGCGACGACACTGGACACATTTGGTTGTCGTTTAGTGTATTCCATCCGAGGAGTCAATTAAATTGTTGGTACACTAAAGCACAAAACCTTTTACTCGTGATTTTGCTGTTTTAAATGTCGTACTAACTTTCTTTGCGTTTTCTATAACTATGAAATAAAACAGATTCCAACCTGCTTGAACTGCTCCTGCATAAGTCCTTGTATTTCTTTGTTTGGCGTACATGGCAGAGGAACGCCACCACTGTAAGCAGCTACACACCCTTTTGGCTTGAGTACTCTATTGCATTCAGAGAAAAACCTCTCAATGTTAAACCAATGAAGCGATTGAGCACTAGTGACCAAGTCAATGGAGTCGTCTGTAGCAGGGATTTCTTCGGCAGACCCTTGTCTAGAGATTGGTGAAATCGAACAAAAATGTTAAGTCCAAATGATGTAAAATTTGATTTGTGAAGAACCTCATAAAGTGCCCGGGCCAATTTCAAAAGTTGCATGGTGTGAGTTCGGGCGTGACCGGGCAACTCCCTACCGGACAATTTCCAGCCGGAAAAATCCCCAGGACAATAGTAATAATTCAGGCCTTGAAAGGCAGTTGTTTTACGGCCCTGTAAGCGACCAAAAATGTGGGGGAGCCTATGTGGCTTATGAATTACAACTTCACGTTGGGTGCAGGCGCGGATCCAGGATTCTGAGAAAGGGGGCGCACACACCGTCGGCCGAAGGCCGACGAGGGAGCGAAGCCACGGTGGGAGGGGGTCCTCCCCCGACAAAATTTGAATTATAGATGCGCTTAGATGCGATTTCCCAGCATCTGCAGCATATTTTCCAACTGAGGCAAAAAAAAAAAAATCGTTGGTCATCGAAAAAAGGGGGGGCGTGCGCCGGGGGCGCCCCACCTGGATCCGCGCCTGGGGTGGCTAACCAACTCTACAATTTTGATCAAATTTGGTTTCTATTGAAAAGCCAGTTCAGATGGGAAAACCGTAGGATGATCTTGGATGAAAAACCCACTCTACTTTAATCCAGCCTGAGATCGAACCCCGAACCTTCCGGTTGCCAAGCTTCATCGCTTCAAATGCCACCGTCTTTATCCACTCGGCCACAGTACCGGTTAACAACTCCCCGGAACAATTTCCAATGGACAAGTCGCCCCTGGAAAATCCACAAGAACAATTCCCATCCCGGACAATGTCCCTCGTCAATTCCAACCCGTGTCAATTATTCTTCAGACACCTCCCCTACTAGAAAATTTAGAATTATCCCGAGTGGGAATTGCCCGGGGATATTTTCAGGGGTAGAAATCGTCCAGGTCAGAATTGTCCATGAACTGAGTTGGACGGTACCCTTGTAGAATTTATAAATTTTCCTGTGGTCTCTAAAGTTGCTTCATGATAAAGAATTACCGCCAAATCCGATCTCCTCACTTATAAAAAAATTGCAAGTGCTTGTTGTGCGGTAGCAAGGACAGCCTGCGTGGGGTGGGGAGGTTGGGGTGGGGCTTCTTTGAATTATTATTGATATCGAATCATAGCAGGATAGAAATCTATCACCTGTCTCAGGCCCGTAGTCAGGGGGAAGAGGGCGACTCCCTCTTAGCAAATTCGTTCCTAGAAAATTTCAAGAACAAAAATTGTCATTGCCTGAACACAGGGTAACCATTTTGTACTAGAGGCCTACTTTCTATTGTTAAAATTACCCAAGGACCACCTTTAACCATTACCAATGAAAGGGCATACGCAGTAGCCCCAAACTTATTTTGAAAAAAAGAAAAAACAGGTACTTTCACAAATATCCTCTTATTTAAATTGCATTTGTTTTTCTTCGAGTATCTGTCATGATACTTCAGAACAAAGTACTACATATTCAAGGTAAACCAATTAGTTACTCTGCAAGAATTTTACAATTCACTGAGACATGTATTGTCACATGATTCTCAAGAGCCATTCATGAAATAGGATTACCCGGGTACACTAATCCAAACTGGGGTGACTGCATTTTCCCCTAAACTCAAACCTAAGTTCCACTTATATTTTTTAACTTAACCATACGAGGCAATAATAAAAAAAAACATAGAAGTAAAGACACATATTTTTTTAAAAAAAATTACCTGTTGACTATCGCGGCCCAACAGACACCGCTTTGCAGTTCAACGGTTGAGAACCACTGAACTTATTCGCCCCTTGAGAAAATTTCGCTACCCTTAGACGCTATTTCGTTCCCCCTTTTCAGCACCTTGTCTGACTAATGGTCAAGATAAGATATAATTAATGAATACAACAGGCGCGTAGCCAGGAATTTGCCAAGCAGGGGGCGAAGCCTGTAGGCAAACTATCTAAACGTAGCGTCACCATAGGTTGGCGCGAAGCGAACAAGAAAATTTTGGCCAAAAATGCCTCCCTGATCGCTGGAAATGGCACTCCCCAAACCTTGTAAGTTGTATCTTAACATTTTTTCATTTTGACTTACTAGCAATATCATAAAATAAATACAAAAAAATATGCTCAAGGAAGGGTGGCTGCCCCCTTCGCCCCCCCCCCCTTTGGCTACGCGCCTTGAATACAAGTGCCCTGGATTTTCTTTTCCAAATCACATTGGGGAATGGTATCACATTGCTAACCACAGTGAAAGCAGAGCTTACATAATTGAAAGATAAAAGAAAAACCTTTTATGTTTTAAGCTTCAGTTAGAGAATGAATCAAATAAAGGGCGCTTTTTATGGAAAATATTTGACAAAAAAGTCAGGATTGCCTTCTATTTTCTCTACATTGTGCATTGAATAACCGCCATCTATAGATGTCAACAAAAGCAAATTTACCAACATCATCACCTATAAACTATATTTTCTTCCTTTGTTATCTTTTGTGCTTCCTGCAATTGTCCATCGCTGACGTCAACACCAACTACTTCTCTGAAATGAGGAGTCAGGTACCTGGTGCCCTGACCTGACCCACATCCAATATCCATTGCCACTTCAAATGGGGGTGACACCTGGCAGAAAAAAAAGGTGAATATGAGGTTATTAGCGACATTTAAAGGCTTCGTAAGCGTAAGTGACAGAAAGCAAATGGCATTAAAAGCATGGTCTGGTGACCAAATTTGATGCTTTCAAAAAAAGCAGAAAAATTTTCTGTGTTAGGCAGTGAAAACCCCATCTCAATAGCATCTTGCATTCAGAAGATACAAATTTTTGAAGAAATACTACATTTTCAGTTTTCCTAGTGCATGATGGGAAATCTGTGATGTCATCTGGGCAAATGGATTTGATGTAGCTTTTGTATTTCTTTATAATGTTGATATCACTATACTGAATATTCCATAACTTTATTTGCTGTACCATAAGTATGGAACAGTTTTTCACTATATCTACATGGAAAAATATCTAAACATTCCAACGGTATCAAATTTCAAGGACAAACAAGGTAGCCAATTATAAAGAATAACAAAAGGAATCTGAGGCAATCTGCCCACTTTGGATCACGTTTTGTGACCTTGAGGAAACTTGGAGGTATTTCTTATTAAAAGTAACCAATCTTTAGGAAGAGATATCTTGAGTTAGGAATGGAGTTTTGAAATGGGGTTTGCATGACATGTAATGAAAAATTTTTATCTTTCATATAAGACCCCTACAAAATGTCACCAGACAATGCCTTTAACTAATATCCATAGGCGTAGCCTATTTGAAGGCATTTCAAGGTGGGGGCAGGTCTCTGCTCTAAAAAGTCCCTTAATTAGCCAACAATCATGAATTGAATTTTGCACCAGAAAAATTTTGCACATATTATTGTCCTGCAATCAACATTTTTTGCAGCATGGGGGTGGGTGGGTGGGGTACAGCATTCCAGAACCCCACCAAAACGCGTATGTAGTACCAGCATAAATCAACAATTATTTTGCACACCTGCAGTTGTCTTTAAAAACAAACAGTACGGTAGGCCTTATGAGTGATATAAATCTTCTCCTAAATCATTATGCCATTGTCACTTTAAAATTCATAACTGCAGTTTCCATCTCCACAAGCTGGGCCTACGAATCAGATACTAGAAATTTCGAATCTTCGAATCATATAAAAATGGATATTCTAATACGGATTTGAGATTCCCTAATTAATCTGCGTTTTTATCGGCCAAAGTGTAAAATTAAAATTAAAAGAAAAACAAAAAACCAAAAACAAATATGAATGAAGCAGCAATGTTAAGGCTGAAAAACAGCACATATTCTTTATCATTCTTTGCAATCGTGGTTAAAAAAAATTCTCAAGAGTTGTGTTTTGTAAAAACTGGACCGGCAGAGAAAGAAAATTATATATGTTCAAGAAAAAGGTTGCCCGATGAACATTTGCCTTCGTGGCGGGCGAGTACGCTCCTACAACGGCTAGTCGAGTCCATAATATAGCACCATATTCACAACTGCCACGAAGGTCAGCTGACATAACGCTAACATCAATAGGCCTATTATCACCCAATAGATGGAGTGGAGAATACTTTTCAGATATTTACTAAGCTATAAACAGAGGACAAACCTTCTCAGACAAGAATGACAGAATTTTGTCCAAGACACCGGTTGGATATGTGGGTCTGAATTTCAGGTACAGCTTAGCATGAGCTGCAGATTCAAAAAGGCATGGTCCACTCGAAAAAGCCATTGGTTTGTACCTTTGGTCTGAAAGAAAATCATCGAAATGTACTGAAGTTATGTCGGCGAAACTTTGACAATGACCAGAATGAAGGAAAACAAGAAAGGTTCGGTTAGTTCCCCCTCATTGCATAAAATATAAAAGCCCGTAAAAGTAGCCTAATAGCCATGGTTTATGTAGCCTGCTGTAAGCAGGCTATTGCTGAGTTTTATCATCTACAAGTACATTTCTTAGTATTTGCTTACTCTTATGTTAATGTACAGTATACAGACGAAGTTTAATACAATACAATAGCCTGCCAACTTTCTAGCCAATCTCATTTCCGAGACAAAAATAACTTCATGATAATTAATGCACACGTCATCAGCGTTGGTAAGCCGGGGGTGGAGTCAGCACGAGCGACCGGTTGCTTCGCTACAGCAGACACTTGTATACACGTTATGCAGTGCAGTACGGCTATTACTGTATAGTCACTGGCTTAGCTGCTACCGTGTACATCTATACATATACAGCTAGCAAGGAACGTTGTCGTCTTGTCCATGCGAGGTCCTATATACAGGCCACTGTTGACTCCTAACGTTAGGCTTGACTTTCCACTGCAAGGATGAGCTCGATTTTTAGCCCATACATGATAATAACGTACCTTTGTAAGATGTCACCGATCTTCAGAAGTATTCGTATGTGCATCGTCGCAGGCAGGCCGTTGATGTGCATGAATAGTCAGTACCGTGAACACCATGTGACCTTCTTATGAATAATAATTTATCCCGTATTTTGGGGATTCGCGTAAATGAAAACTGGACTAAGGTTTGCAGACTCTGTATAGAATATATACAGGTGGTGTATTATGATTTCTGAGAGAGCGCCATCTTCAAAAGGCTGCTACAGAGTCTGCTCCGCAGGCTATGGTTTATGGGGCTGGTAGCCCCATGGAGTTGGGGCAAAACGTATTCCTTGGGTAGATTTTTGGAAAAAATCGGGCAACTTTGTGATTATTTTCAATAATTCCTCAATGTTGTTCGTATATTGTTTACAATTCAGTGATTCTCAAACGCGGCCCTGTCGGTGCGACCACTGAATTGATTTTACCTTTTTCATATTCGACAAGAAAAAAAAAACGTAGCACAGTAGGAAACTAAATTATACAACTTAGAGCCACTACTTGACTCCTTCTAAGTTTGCTGTCCTGAGGGATTGCTATTGCTCACGTAATAGGCTGTTCAGCATATTCCTTCTTCAGTCATATCTAGCCAAGATTTTTGTCGTGAGCGGTGTTGTTGACAATCATGACATGCGCACGGTCACATATAGTTATACATAGTGGTGTATTGCGGAGTGGTTGTATTTGTAATGACAAACCTTCCAGAATCCGAACAAAAATAGCAGGTGCATGCTAGATTCCATAGCTTACAAAATTGCTTATTCAATAAAATCAAGCTCGAAAGTGGTAGAAACAGTCATCTAATGGATAAAATTGGTGGGGGAAATGCCTCAGACCTTCTGAAATCCATTTTTCGGAGCCCTTAAGCGGACCCTGGATCCTCGGGCTTCGCGATTTGCGCTTGAATTCTCTTCGTCCCCACTTTTGAGAAGCTGCTGACGCTCTTGCGTGTGTTGATTGGTTACTAAAATTAAAGTTTCATCAAGTCATCTTTCGGTACTACTACAATGTTTGCGACGTTTTATGTGATCCCGCTCTTTTCGCCACAGCTTTGTTAAATGAAACAGAATCATTCAATCAACTTCAAGCTTTTTCAACTTTTGGGAATGCGGCCCTCGAACTCAGATGACCCAGTTCTCTATCTGACCGTGTTAGAGAATAACTCAAGGGCTTCCTGAAATGCTGGACAATAACGCAGGAAAAATGTAGAACTGACTTCATTCGTTTCAGAGTGGGGTTTTCGTTGGCAACCTACTTAGTTTGGAGTGCCAAATGTTTATCCTATATACCGCAAACCGACTCATGATAAACATCAAAATGACCATACTGCTGACTCAGGCATGCCAGACGCAGAATTGTAAACATGGGTAGCACTAGTGGAGGCGGTGCAGGAGACCATGACCCCTGTCGTCGGGAAAACTCCATTTTGGTCGGGGACGATAAAGTATGTAATTCCCCGACGACGACCAGCCGTCGCAACGAATTTCTTGATTTTGCCCTGAGTAGGACAGATTGCTCAATAAAAATCATAAGTTTTCATAGTTTCTTCAATAATAACCCCAAACTTTTCGGCGCGCTTCGCGGGCAAAACTTTCACGTTTGCCATCCTATCAGCAAACCCTTCTGCCTAGTCGGGAAGCTTGGCCGTCATCTGGTGCCATCTCTGATTAAAGAGGCAAATTTGTGGTTAAGATTGCGGTCTCCTGCTATCTAGAAGGCCTGGAAAGCAAAATTTTCTGACCTCAACCCCAACCATGGTGGGGCTGAGGTCCAGTTGCTCCAGATGGATGCTGCAAAAGTACAGACTGTCCTCTTAAGGAACCGCTCCCTATGAAAAATTCATACCTCTGCCTTTATTTGCCGTAGATACAGCCTTAAGACCTCTCAAGTATGGAAGTATGGATTTCGCTCTTTCCTGCTATTGTCCTCTCCCTTAGCCTGAGATCCTCCCCTGCGGCCCTCGACCTCATTCCATCCTCTCCATTTGGCCCTCGCCCTCAAAAAGTTTGAGAATCACTGGTTTACATTATACGTATTGAACACATCACTAAATTCGTGATGCAAACAAGCTCAAAAGTGAAAATTCGTTTTAAACAGTGCGTGGTTGCGATGAATAGTTTAGAATGTAGCCCAGTCCTTGAACAGTGCTATGACATACTACTTGGTAATGTAAGACTTTATGATAAAACTTTTAAACTCAACTGCTATTCGTAATAAATCTTTCACAAAATGGTCCCGTTCTCATGATGTTTCCAAAGATTCATGGTCAATATATTGTTCTATTCCTTTCCAGTGTTCCAGTGTTCCAGTGATATACAAATTAGGTGGTTTCAATATTGGCTCCTCCATAGAATTATTCCTACTAATAAACATCTTTATCTTATCAATGCTACTCAGATAAATATACATTTTGTGGCAATGATATCGAAACGATTGATCATCTTTTTTGTAACTGCCATTATACTTCAGCCCCTACGAATTACATGCAAAACATCCTTGTAAACGCTGGAATTAACGTTGAATTAAGAAATAGTACAGTAGCATTATTTGGGGGTGATTTCGCACGTGAACTTAATCTAGTGATAATTTTAATAAAATACCATGTATTCCGCTGTAAGCAAAGGAAAGTACTCCCGTCTACTATTGGGCTATGTCATTATTTAAGAAATTATTTCATACTTTACCCATATATATTAAAGATAGAGTTAAAAGTGGGTATCTGGGAGCGTTATTGGTTGCCCTATAGTTTATTTTACTAGATTTGGATTCGTATAGGTATTGGCGAAACATTACAAAAGTTATTATTCTTTGATATATTATTTGTTTTTACTACGATTGCTGACTGTCAAATGATAAAGTCTACTTTATCACCTGTATTTTATTGTGAAGTTAATTTGTTTGATTGGAAAGTATTTTAATGAGTGAAAAATAAATGGGGGAAAAATGACATATGCTACATGGGCTTTCATAGGTGTATCAAACAACTAAAGGTAGGGAAATATACATATACGGTATTTCACTGAATTACCCGTTATTGCACAGAACAAGAATTTGACTCTGCGATTGAAGGCATTATTGTAAGAAACAATCAAAGCTCTTGTGCACGAAATCGTTGGAAGAATAAGATACCATTACTCTAAAAACTTACGTATATTACAAATATAACTTATATATATATATATATATATATATATATATATATATATATATATATAAATATATATATATATATATATATATATATTATATTATATTATATATAATATATATTATATTATATAATATATATACATATATTTATTTAATATATATATATATATATATATATATATATATATATATATATATATATAGTATTAACAATATTAATAACAAAGGAGTTGAATAAAACATGTCGTGGCATTTGCACCGACATGAAAGACCTGATGTTGTAACATTTTTCGCAAAAAACTCAGTTTTTGACCAATAGAGGAGCACTTCAACTAAAAGGTTAATTAAAAATGTAGCTTTCAAAGTGAAAGGAAATTGTGGTCATTCATGAGGTTAACTTAGATACCATTCACGACGCATACGTCGAGAAAATAAAGCATTTATTCATATCAGACCCAGACACACCAAACGCCTACTGCTGACGACGCTCCACTTTCAACTTAAACTAGAAGCTATCTCTGTTAAAGGTTTGAAACTAAACTTACAATGTAGTAAAATGAATTTTAGTCGTACGCGCTGAATTGTAAAAATAATATGTCCCGCCTTAAGACATCAAATGTCATGTAAACGTAAATGGCATTTCCTCAGTCATAAATGAACCAAATTTTGTAATATCTGTGAATGCTACCCTACCGTGACATTTTGATTGGTCGAACTTTTTTATTAGCTCATTTATCATCGCTCGATGTTTAGGCTTACTGCGAGGAAGAAATCTAATATTATCCTTAATACAACATAAAAACGACTCATTAACGCAGCGAGCTTAATCGCAGGAAGTTTTCCGCAATGCCTGGGTGATGTCAGGAGTCTATAGTAGGCCTCAGGGGCTAAGTATTGGGTGATCGGAATATATACAACATTGTTAACATGAACTGAAATCTTAACAGTCGGTAAACTTCATAAACAGGTCAGAAAATTGCACTTGACCAGGTTTTGAACAATTTATCAAATTCACTGTGTTGTCACTAGCGTAAGGGGGGGGGGGCACTTCATTGGGGTCACCCATTTTCTTTTACTGCAATTTTTTTTTCACTGGTTATTTGATCCCTATACGAGTGCGGCAAACCCAAGGACAGCCACCGTTTGGGGTATAACCGGTACGCTGTGAGAGGAACAACGGTGGAAAAGACAGATGACTACCGGTTTATAAGATGTCCAGGCTGAAAAGCCCCTTATCAAAATAACCGAAGAGTAGCATACTAAAGTTTTATCCCTTCCCTGTAGTAAGTTACTAGCCTATTATATAAGTGTATGGTCCGTATCGACAGACAGGGAACTTGTATCATTCAGTCTGAGTATGAGCTTGGTATTCCCGCTCTCTTTGTCCGACTGTTTCAACATTATGATATTTCACCCATTTCAAGCACTCTGTGCTAAATTCATGTAGTCAGGACCTGTTTTTCTTTTATGGCTGTATGGTGGAAATCTACTTCTAAAAGGTGTATGGAAGACATTTCACAACTGTGTTTCCTGCAATTTTCCCTTACTATATTTCCCTAATTATTATTATACTACAACGTTCATATTTGCCCCGAAACGAAATTTGCCCCCAAACGGACAAATTCATTCGGGGGTAGGTAGGGGGTTGCCCTGCCGCTCAGAGACCCCCCGCTTATAAGACTATCCTAACCCACGTTGTTCGTTTGTGTAGTCGTCTACCAGGAGATGCTATCCATGGAAATTGTGACAAGCGACAGTGCCCGGCATTCTCAACTAAAATGTGAGTTTGTGACGTGCACGGTGTCAGTCTGTTACTAAATATAGCCCTATAGTAGGGGTGGGGAACCTCCGGCCCGCGGGTCGCTTGCGGTCCGCGAGACAATTTCATCCGGTCCTCGAGGCAATTCATAAATATAAATTAGAATCAATTGAAAAGTAATTGATAATAATATGTTAGCCTACGGTGCCCATCGTTTATTCTGCTTATACTACTTTCCGGACATGAAACTGCCGCTAAACACTACCAGTATATTACCAAAACCCTAGTACAGGCGTGTGCACAATGTAACATGCCCACTGTTTAACCAGGTGCAAAATTTTTATACTTCTGCTGGTAACGGAAGCTTAACGTTTGAGCCTACATAGCATTGAACAGAATCGCACTGTCAAATGTATAGGTTTATGTATCACAGTACGAAACAGGGTACTGTGTTTATTCCGGTAGATTCGGGGGGGGGGGGGGTTAAAACTGCCTCTTCAAAGAGTGAACTAAACGTAGAAAGTGAAAAATTTGGGAATTTAAAGTGAAGAAAAAATAAAGTTGGTTTCAACATATACGCTGTTTTTCTTCGGCGCTCACTTTTCGTTGCCTATGTGCCCATTCATTATTTCTTTATACATAAATGAAAAGACAAAATAATGGTCATATTGTGATACTTATGGTCTATGTGGCCTTGCACATTCAATTCCAATTAAAGGTAGTGGATAAACATTCTATTGCCTACAATTTTTTAAAATCTCCAGAGCTTTCGGGGCTTCGTCCCAGTTTCATACCTGGGTTTTCCCCAAGAACCCACCAGTGCAGCATGTTTGGGGCCCCTTTGCCTACGTCTTTTGGGAAGACTTGTTGCGCCCTCACTATCTGTGGCCCGCGAGTGGACTATAAATATCAAAACGGCCCGTCAGAGGAAAAAGGTTCCCCATCCCTCCCCTATGGTCATGATACTTGTGATAATGAATTGGACCATGCCGTACGATCACGGTGCCACATACGCTTGAATGGGGAGGGGGGGGGGGATATGATCAGGGTGACAACTGAAGATTAGCATTTTATGCTAGATTTAGCCTCCACGAAAATCTCTTATTAGGCCTATACGAAGTCCGTGGTTTTTGCGACAGCCCATACACAACCGACAGCTTAATTGCCCGATGATCGGAAAAATAAATACAGTGACCACCGATTATATAGTCGCTGATCGAAATATCGTAGGCTAAGTAATCCTGCACTACAGGCACGAGGGCACGGGGGCACGTGCCCCCAAAAATTTTCAATAAAAGGTCTTGCACTGAAGGAGGAAAAATTTAGGCAAAAATTTTCAAAAATTTTCAAAGGGGAGGGGGAAGCCTCCCCTTAGACCCCTCTTTAGGCCGGCGACTCTCCAACATCGATGTGCCCCCCAAATTGGTTATTCTTGCTACGGGCTTGCTGCACTAGCATGTAGCGTGCCACTATAGCATGTTTTTTTTCGATCGACCGTTTATCTTACTTGGATTAGTAAGATCTGGTCACCCTGCTTGGGTATAATACGAGGGAGTTGTAACTCCCCGATATGAAACGGGTGCAAAAAGTGCTACCTTTACAAGCGTAACTTATGAACTTACCCCACCAACTGGTCCACTGTCAGAAGGCAACCATACACGTTCCTAATTTTACGCCAGGCCTCGATGACAAACATCAAAACATTGTCACCAAGAACTCGTAACGCATAGGGCAGAGCTAGTCAATGGCTGCTACCGTGTTGTACAAATGTACAGTGCAGTATAAACGCTTCTTTTTTTGCAGATTTAATCCTTGCTATCAGTTATGGAGGTTCAATAATTCAGTCTAACGTCGGAGTTCAGCACTCTAAACCAGAAAGCAATAGGTCGATATCGTCTACAGTGTCCCAGTGGGGTGATGATGTCATAATACCTTTGTTAAGAACAAAGTCCACCTTAGTGGGACTTAGGCCAATTGTGTGTACGCGGGGTTGTTCCTGTTAC
The DNA here is from genome assembly GCA_029531755.1 of Holothuria leucospilota. Lineage (NCBI taxonomy): Eukaryota > Metazoa > Echinodermata > Holothuroidea > Aspidochirotida > Holothuriidae > Holothuria > Holothuria leucospilota. The sequence continues at coordinate 23,153,236 of CM055963.1, read as the reverse complement.
ACTCTAGAAGTAACTCGTTATAGTTACAGTTATTTCTTTTCAATTGTAACTCGTTACAGTTACTAGTTACAATGTAGAAAATGTAACTAGTTACAGTTACTTTTGACTGACAAGTAACTAGTTACAACTCAAAAAAGTAACTAGTTACCTCAACTTGAATACATCTACGTACAAATCTGGGACAGTGGCGTAGCTAGCCTTGTGGGTGAGAGGGGCGAAGACAACCCCAAGAGTCCACCCCCTTCAAAGATGAAGTAATGGAAAAGTGAAATGACCGAACAACGGCGCAGAATGCCCCGCTCTCCTGAGGGGCGGGATTCAGGGTAGCACCGTTGGACTCCAAGTAGGGTCCAGGGGCATTACCCGGTGGGGATTAGAGAGCAAAACCCCTGGTCCTGGAATAATTTCTTGAGTGTGAACATTAGAATGAAGCATTTCACTACCTTCAAATTACATTTAATGTGCATAAAACGACCACAAAAGTCACAGGTTGACTATTTTTTGTGATATAATACTCGAACTAGACGCCATACAATTCGATGCGTGCATGGGGTTGTAGGCGGGTAGGATGAATGATGATTGGGGTTGCATTGCACTTTGGAACAAGAATTTCACATAAGATGTCTTATTGGTAGAAGGCCAATTAGAGAACATGTATCTGCGATGTGTGCGCCTGGAGTTAGGCCCGTTTCACTTCAGTCGAATAATGATGGGCCCCTGAGGACATTAGTACTAGCGCAAAAGCTTACACCGGTTTTCTACAGTCCTTGTCATGTGATGTGTATGGAGTTCTTATATACCCGTGGTGAGTGCGCACAGAGCGCCCCGGAAAAAGGAAGTTTTAAAACATTTTAGAATTCAGTCCTGGAACTGAACAATTTCTTAATGGAGATTTAAGAAAGGTTGGGCCCCTTTTCTATTGAGTTGAATAAGAGTGGACCCCTGGTGCCCCAGATCGGATGATGCACAACGTCAGCATCTTCTGAGAAAGCTTGGGGGTCTTGGTCTGAAAGGGAGTCGAGGCGGCGGCCCCCACTGGTTACGACACTGTGGGGGGGGGGGGGGAGGCGGAGTGCTTCGTAGCAGACAATTTCATTTTGCGTTGGCCCTCAATTCTATACTGCAAGTTACACAAACACTCTGGTCGCTAAGCATCGTGGACGGGGCTTGCAGGTCCTCCTCCATGGAATATTTTGAAATAAAAAAATGTTAGATGCAATTTTCTAGTATCGAGCTTTGGTTGTATTGAAAACTGCAGGAGTCGATACAGTTTCAGAATATGGGTATTGTTACGATCTTATCTCAGGACAGAACTTGGTAGATAATGAGGAGTTAGTTAGTTAGATAAAATTTTATCGACACACCAACACAAATGTGTCATATAGTGTAAACTAGATAAATACGTTTCAAGTTCGGTTTCAAACACTGTTCAAATACATTGCAAGTCCTCCCCTTTAGTCGCCTCTTACGACAGGCGGGGAATACCGTGGGTATATTCTACAACCCCCAGCCCACAGGGGGGTTAGATAATGAGGAAGAGGATGGGTATGACTGCAGTGACAAAATGAAGTAATATTTCGTAACTTACTCCACTGCATAGGAAATACAGGAGGTTTCCTTGGCAGGGAAATGAAGTATTACAGACGTCAGAACTTAAATTATAAACCTGCAAGTGCCAACTTTGGAAACTGTACACACATACTAAACTATACGATCTAGTAACATTTAACCTTGTTTTCCAAAGTGACTGAAACTCAAATTCAGCCTCTTTCCTCGCCTCAAAAGTCCAGCGATCGTCAAAATAAATGTACTCTGTGCCCGCTGTGGTTATTTGTAACGAGGAAGTAACGGGACCAAAATGTAACGCCGCTACAGTTACTTTTACCCAGGATTGTAACTAGTTACTTGCTCCGTTACATGATTTCATATGTAACTCGTTACGTGACTTCATTACACAAAAGTATATTCGTTACAGTAACGGCGCTACATGTAACTGGTTACTTCCCCAACCCTGTGTGTATACGTTTCTTTACAGAGTCATTATTGTGCTAAATTAAACTCCCACAAACTATACATGGTTGTAATGAATTAGCATAAACGTAGGGAAAGTGGGGATGCAAGTAGTGACCGTCCCCGCTCTTGAGAGTGCGGGGTCAAAACTCCTTTTCGCCCCCCCCCCCTTCCCGTTTGGGTACCGTAATTCATATCGCCTGCCAGTGCAACACGCTGACATAATGCTTTCCATGGTATTCATGATTTTTCTCTGTACATTACATATGAAGACCATTAGGCCTAATTTACATAAAAACTTTAACCAAAAATTAAGCGCCACAGTAAATAGGCCTAATTTAAATTTCAGATCATGTTTTCAGTCAAAATCTGCACCAAAGATGACACCATTTTGGATCTGGGAAAACTCAGTAAAAGAATAATTTCTCAAAGGGTAGAGGTGTCAATAAACAGCACCTCTTGACTTATGCCAAGCCAAAATAGGAAGAAGATTACTAAATAATCAGATAATGACAATTTGTAAAGATATAACCAGTTCAAAGCTTTGCCAACGACTAGACAGCACAATTTTGCACCGAAGCTAGGCCTTGCATGTACCCCTCCTCCTCAGCACCCTCCCCCAGGATGCCACTCAGGCACAGGTGAAAAAGGAAGAGTCTGCTAGGGTGTCAACTATCTGTATAGGCACGCCACTTAGCGGTCCGCTTAGATAGTGTCATGAACTGCCCCCTAGAGATTTCGGTCAGGCTACAGCCCTGGTATGGGGTTTATATTTTTTTTTAGAGAAATCCCTTTGCCACTATATACTTATGCCGTAATTTTTGTTGGTTGCTTTGTTGACACTTCAGTATCTTTTCGCATGTAACTAAAATTTACAAGTTAATTCATTAGTACAGGGTGTATGGAGGGCACACGGTCCGCAGGCGGTTTGTAACCTGCGTTTTAGAGATGCGAGACACTTCACTGTTGCAATTTCATTAAATGACATTAAAACACAGCGGGCTGGAGAATTTTCCATTTTCTTCGTTAGCCATAGGCGACATAGTGGGTATGATAAAGTGTATCTGCAACTAAGATCAGTCACCCTGACGGTTTACCTTTTGTTGCTCTTGAGGAACGCAAATTCTTCAGTACGAACACAAAATGTTTGGCCCGCTTTGCGCGCTGTTTAGTTCTTTCCTTTACTCTTACAATTTGCTCTTATGTAGGAAACAGTGAATACCCTTTCCACCTTACCTAGTGACCTAGACATACGTAGTTATCCTCCATAATTTTTGCTTGTTAAGGTTGGAAAGTTTATCCTCAATCGCATAGTTGTTAACTCGTGTGTGGCACGATACAATTCAAAATAATTTTTCCAGGGGCGTAGCCAGGTTTTTGGTGTGAGGGGGCAAAGTCGACTAATCGTCCCCATTCTTGACCGCAGTCCTGGGGGAGGGGAAATTTTTTGCTGCCCCAAAGGGCTTAGATGCAAAATTTTGCTTCTTTTTATACTAGATCCCAGTGTTCTCCACAGGGGTTTTTTAGACGGACGCAATTGTGGCGCCAGGATTTGCCCGAAGGGGGCCAGACTCCCCAACGGGGAGGCCAGCGACCTGAATCCCCGACAGCCCCGATGACGTCGAGGGATTGGTGAGGAGGGATTTGAAGAAAACCTGTGTACTATACCATGTCATTGCGGGGCATATATATTACATAAAATGAGTATATACTACAGGAACATAGATTTACCGTTTTTATCCGGAATCTAAATTGTGAAATTGCAAAGCGCGCGAAATTTTTTTGGGTAAGCCTACACTAAAGAGAATCTGTACTTATTTAAAACTTACATAGGCCAATTGTTCGGACAGTTGGGCCCTACCAGACATAACTTACATTTTACTTCCCTCCTCGGGTCACTAGTCGTTCCTCACGACAGACATAAGAGAACATTAACTAGGTTTACGGAAATGAAATGACATTGGACTATATTTAGCTATAAATAACGGAACTGAGGAAGAGTGGGCGAAGCGTACCAAAAATTGTAGGTTTTATCTCAGAAATGATCCTTTTGAAAGCCAAAATAAGTAAACCGACCAATGATGGGTGGCGACAGAATTTTCCCGAACGGGGGCCATGCCCTCGAACCCAAGTTCCGACAACCCACTATACGTCATGGTGAGAAAGGGATTTAAAGGAGCTTAACTATCCCATGCCATTGCAGGGTATATTTTGCATAATATCACATTATCACTTAATACTTCAAGAGCCAAGTTGCGCACTGATATCGTTCTTTTGAATCTGAATCATCAAACTGCAAAGAGGGGCGATGCGCGCGAAAGTTTTTGGTAGACTTCCACAAAAAACATATGCAATCATTAAGAATAAAAAGAAAGAAAGAAAACTGTAGGGGTTGAAGACCGTATCGGGGATAACATACATTGTATCGAAACCACCTGGACTCGCTCACCAACTGACCGCACAGTATGACACATTAGAGAACAGCAACTATAGGCATTGCGATATGGGATGAAATTTACGACCTGTACACAAGCTGTGTACTCTGCCTACATGTTACTTGGTAATTAAGTGGACAGGACTTGTGCTATCTAGCTATGTGGAATGGAAATATTGAAGAAAATGGAGTGACCCTACAGCGCGCGTAGCGCGCCGAAAATTTTGGGTTCTTATTAGAGAAGTTGTCCTCTTGAGAGCAAAAAACAGGTAAACCGTTGGGGCGGCTGACGCCTTCGAGGACTGCATGCTGTATCGTATCGACTTCCCCGACGAAACTGTAGACATTCCCCTGCCCCCACCTGGCGCCACCCCTGGAGGGACGGCCCGCCCTCCGAGTGAAAATGACATTGACAACCAATACTTTTTCGGGATTTTTTTTATTTTGTTTCGAAATCAGGATTTAAGGTTCGAAAAATAGGCAAGGGTTCAGTCCCCAAGGCATAATCTGTTGAAAAAAGGATAAAAAAATCCGGAACACTGTTTCCAGACGAGATGACATCATTAATATCCAAGGTTTTGATTGACTTTTCGGGGCCTACTGCCAATACGTCCTGCATAAAATAAATATGTCATCCGTCCTGCTGCGGATTCCACCGTCATTACTCCTCCCCGGACCTAGATCCCTACCACTCCTACTCCGCCCTACCAACTCCCCATCCCTCCCTGCTCTCGCCGATTTTTCTTTTTTCTTTTTTTTTTTTGCTTTCCTTCATTTTTCAACATCGCCATTGCGTCCCCAAAATTTCTGTGGGGGGGCACTCTGCCCCCCTGCCCCCCCTCTGGCTACGCCACTGAATTTTTCCCTCGAAGCGGTTTTCATATTTGTTCCCCATCAATACAGGTTTCAACATTTATTTCAAATTTTTGGTTACCTTCCCAGTCCTGTAGACCATATTTAGGCCTATATAAACAGCACTACATTGCTACGGAGTGGGCCATGTCAGTGCGGAGTGAAAAGCCCTGACAGGGCTATAGACCCTTTCCAAATAGCAATTACAAAGAATTGTGGGATGGAGTTTGGTATGCGTCGTTTTTCGCCACAGTAATATGCCACTGACAAAACGACGCATACCAAACTCTATTCCACAATCCTTTGTAATTGTTATTTGGAAAAGGGTCTATGGAGAAAAGTGTTCGTGTTCCATTATTCCAAATTGTTTATTTTACGAAAGGTTTCCTTTCTAGTGCATGAATAACCGTGAGTACATGAAAATAATAGCACCATTTTACATCTAAGCTGCTTCAAGGTGTAAAAATTTTCAAAGGAGAGGGGAACACTCCTCCTAGCAGACCCCTCCCTCAGGACGGTTGGCTCGAATGTCTAAGTAGTCTGTCATAGGAAAAGCCCCCCATCCGCCATTGAAACGAAAGTTAATTTACTTTTCGTTTGGAGTTGTATTAAATTTCTTCAACATGAGACCTCAGAATGAAGAATGTTCATATGCACTTTCAAGATTCTTGGAAATGCATTATAGTACCTGCAATCTGGAAGCCATCTTGGGCCGAGATTTTCCTGATGCGCTTCGCGCCAATGGTGGCGCTCCAATTATAGTATCCCAAACCTTCAAGAGGCCTCTGACCACGTATTTTCATTTCGCACCCATCCCAAAACACCTGCCTAGCCCTATGACTAGTAAAAGAGGGTTAGGTTTGCTACCATGGAACGGCTTCAGTTTGTGGAATAATCTACCCGGTATTTTCCCTTTTACACATCACCAAAATCAGATCAAAGATAGGCCTGAACTGCAGAGTGAGACATATGACTTCATAAGGGAATAATATGGCAAACATTGTTACCAAATTACATTGTTACCAAAAAACATTGTTACCAAATCCCAGTAAATATTTTTCGGTCGGATCGATGTTGGTATAGGTTCAGCGTCTACGTCGGACCAGGGTGGCTTCATCCCCTACGCCCCCTGGCGCCACCTTCGTCAGGGAGCATGGACGGGATTTGCTGTTTGAAAGTGGGGGAAGCCAGGGTCCAGGTACCCGCCGTAGGGTCCCTGCTGGGGCCAAGGAGGTGAAACCCGGTGGAGGTCTAGGGAGAAACGCCCCCGGAAACCCTGGGGTATTTAAATAATTAAAACCATCAGAATCAAGCATATGACTATCTCAAAACTCATCTGATGTGCACTAAACATCACCGTGAAATGACATTTTGACCATTTTAGTAATATCCTTACTCAGAATAAGAGGGATTGGCTTGTGCGGTGGCTACATTGATAATAAGAGAGTTTGTGCGAAGCTATGGAACACTCAAAATGCTCTACAGAAAGCAAAAACATTGGAAACGGGTGCGCGGGAAGCGCGCCGAAGAAAGCGTTGTTTAAGCATTTTATTGTTACCTATTGTTTTTCCTTATTTTTTAAGTGCAATATTATCCATTAGCTAAAAGGTTCTCTTAGTTTCCCTAGCCATTTATTCTTTCTTTAAAGTTTCATTTTTGTCAATAGTCTGGGGCAAGAAACCCATCAACTTTCTTCTTACTGTGAAAAATTAGATAGTTTCGGAAATCCATGTTAAAGTATAATTTTGTAAGGACGATCAAAGTTTGAGAACTTTAGGATATATAATACTTTCAAAAATCAGTGACATGTTATGCGTAGTTCTCAGTGCAGAGACATAGCCATGGGCGTTCGCAGTAAAAATGCCAGGGAAGCATTTTTATTGGAGGCTACATCTTCGTAAGGTGTGGCCCCTTGAAGCCGTTACCCACGAGCACGGAAGGCGAGAAGCCGGGGGCTTGGGACTTAGCGAATCAGAATCATTCTGAACCATTTCTAAAGAAAATCCTGCGTCACTCAGGTATAATATGAAATGCTAATGAAATACTTTTCTTATGATGATTACAAATTTAAGATAGTAACCGTCGGTCAATTTGAGGAGGATGGTCGCACGTAGTTGGTGGAGAAAGAGAACTAGCGGGAGGGGGTTGCAAGGGTTTTGGAAATAATAATTCACTACAGGATGTTTTAACGAGGCAATCCCACAAAAACTCTCTTGCGGACAGCAGTCCTAACGTGACACCTTTATTTATACTGAGTTCAAGGGAAGCATGCCGAAGATTTTATTGAGAAGTGCGATTCCCTAAGCACGGCTAGGTTTCTGATTTGTTTCTGATGTTTTTGTGCATGCAAGGACCATTGTGGGTGTTGACGTACTTTTAGTACTGTCAATGACCCTTATTTCAAGGCTTCAAGGCACAGACGTGTGGCGGGGAGCCGACGCTCATTGAGGTACCAAACAACAAAGTTTTTCAACAACAATTACCCTTTGCCCAGGCTACCCACCTTTGAGCTCCGCCACTATATTAATTAGCTGTCACTGGGGATGCGCGCGAAGCGCGCCGAGAAGGAAATTCTAGGTATTATATGGTTTTTGATACACTTTAATGTTTCTCTTTATTTTACATTGCAAAATTTACCACAATATCAAAAATTCCCTTGTAATATCTCTGGTCTCGCTGTCTTTCGTTCATTTTTTTAAGGTCTGCAAAAAGTAAGGGAATGGCTCCCCTGTAATCCCTACTATGTTAGGGAGTTGCAATAGGGACCGACGTTCTCTGCGTTTGTTCCTGTTTGCGAATTCGTTCGTCGTCGAATCGAAGGTAGCAAAGAAGTCCATTATACGTTGTTCGGATTAAACTCCGACTGTTTATTACTGAGTTCAGCAAAAGGACAGCAGCATCTTCAGACATTCCATGCTTCCTGTGTATTTTATATTGTGTATTGTATTATAATTATGCATTTTCCACCACTGTTTTTGACGAGCTGTTTGTATTTATTTATTTGGATCCGTTTTAGACTTTGTCATATCGCCGACGGACGGTCTCGTAAGTTCTGTTATTTTTCCAAAGTCCCCTCGACTCTCTGGCGAAGAGCCAAGGGGCGAATTTGCCGAGAGCTCTTTATGAGCTACAGCTTTCTACCTTCTTTTTTCCCATGTCCCTTATTAGCAGTTTTATTAATTTCTTTGACGTTTGGAAAAGTTCCTCAGGTGTTAACCTGATATCTGTGAAGTTTGTGAGAGAGGTTTCTTTCGCACCTTGTTATCGGTCACTTGTACATTAATATGCATATCTGGAAGAGCATTTTAACTATGGACCAATGAGGAGTTGACAGTCAGATATTTTATGTTAATTCCGAGAGTTTCAAATCCGGAGGCAATCATTTTGAGCTGCAAGCAAGAGACTCGTTCTATAGAAACCATCAGCTATATTCTAGGAACACGTATAACAAACGATTATGAAGACCCTCAGCACAAAATACAGTGCGCATCAGCTGCAAAAAGACAGATCTAAAAATCTGCAGGATCTACAAATGTACTTGTCTTCAGACCTTTTTTCAAAAAAAAAAGAAAGAAAAAAATCATGGATCCATCAACCATGCCGGTACATAATCATGTCATTCGTTAGAAACAGGGGTGGTGCCAGCATTTGCTTGACCGGGGGTTGGGCAGGGGCTATTTCTCCGACGGCCTGCGGCATCCCGAAACCCCGGCAAATGCGGCGGGTTGCAAAAAAATCGATTCGTGCAGACAATTTGGAAATTTGGTTGAAAAATATTTGAAATTTTTGGATTTTTATTAGAGAAGTTTAAAAATGTTGGAATACCATTGACAAAAACTTTTGGGGTTTTTATGGAAGAAAAATTGGAAAATTTGGATTTTTATTGAAGAATATTTGAAAATGTGGGATTGAATGAAGAATCTGTCCTCAATGAGAGCAAAATGAAGTAAACCTTCAGGGCGACTGGTAGGTAAGATACTTTATCGTACCCACTGAGGCTCCCCACGAAACCGAAAAGTCCCCGAAGGGGGGCCATCCCTGGTTAGAAATGATAAAGAAATAGCATACGGCACAAAAAGTATAAGCACGACTAAGTTTAAATATGTAGACGTACTTTCAACAAAAAAATTCACATACATATATTTCAATTTAAATAATATTGTAGCCTACAAAAAGGTCTCATCAAAGGGAACATTCAGGCCCGTAGTCAAGGGGGGGGGGGGCAAGGGGGGAGAAGCCCCCCTGGGAAATTTTTCGCCCCCCTACTAGATCAAAAATTAGCATTGCCGTAATGCATTTTAGTATGTTTCGCCCCCTCTGGAAAATTCTTCGCCCCCCCCCTCTTAAGCACCCTGTCTGGCTACGGGCCTGGAAATATTGCATTTGTAGTAGAAAACAATTCCATGCCTTTATAACCAAGATTTACAAATACAGAATCATAGGTAATCCATACTTAGTAGGTGGGTAATGTAATTCAGGCGCGGATCCAGACATTTCGAAAGGGGGGGGGGGGCTGAAAGCCCCTTGAATATACTCCTCGATTAACATTACGCTAATTTTTGCGAACTTGTCATTGTTGATGTGGAGTAAAAGGGGAGGGTGCTGAGGCCGGCAAAGCTCCCTTGGATCCGCGCCTGTAATTTACAAGAAATAACAGTCTCACACAATGAAATCCACTGTTTTGTAGCTTATGAGTAATGTTATCATTCAAACTTTCAAATTTTCTAATGATGCAGCATTTGTATAACTCTTGTGATGCATAATATTCAGGAAGAAAAGCTGTCGCCATTTTGCTAGAAAGACTGAATAGGTGAAAAATGACAAAAACTTTTTTCTGTTAGTGCCCATGTTAACGTTATTTAAGGACAATACGCTCCTTTTAATGAAATTCATACATAATTGTTCTTTTTACCATTATTACACACTAGTTGCTTTATTACATGGGGATGACTTCGAGAACTCGCAAATTTCAGTGCATGCAGCTATTTTACGCCTTGTATAAACGAAAGCAAACAGATTTTGTGCAGATGTAAACACGTATGATGGTCAGTCAATTAAGGGAATTTTCACTAAAAACATACACATAAGGTAGTAATATGTAATTTAAACTTATCTATTATTCTCATGAACATGTTTTCTCATAATGCTGAAAGTTAGCGAGAATTTCGTTGGCAAACTTTCAAGAGACGGAGAAATTCCCACCACAACTGAGTTTCAGATGCCTAGGTTCAAGAATAGTACCTTGAAGTCGGTCACTCAAACATTATTATCAAAATATATTCCATGAATGATATCACCATTATAAAACCAAATCATAAGAGGATGGAAGGAGACCATTCGCAGTGATCTGGAGAATTGTTCAAAATAATTTTTAGGCCATTAAAAGGAGGTCTCAAACCACCTTTGGGCAGCACTAGATGTAGGCTAGGTTGGGTAAATTTCTTCTAAAAATGGGAGTAAATGCACATTTTTGACAGAGTTTGAGTTGTTGTCATGTTGTGCTGGATTTTCTTCACTGTCATATGTTTATTTGTTGGCCATAGCACTCCTGTCTTACATTTTGTATGCAGTGACCGACTCAAGGTACACTCACTATATTTAACTTCTTCAGAGAACAATTAAGAGGGAGAAAGCTTGTCTTAGGTCATGAAAAACTCATGAAAGATTGATAATGCCAGTTTCTGAAGAGTTGTCAACTTTTTCGTCCAAGGAGAATGAAAATGGGAGCCACAAAATCAAATTTGATATCTTCTGCCGGAATGGATGGATTCAGTGGTTGCAGGGTATCTAGAAACCTGTGGAAACCCAAACAGAAAAAAGAGTGAATAAAGAGTGAATACTCTGAAATGTTGGGTGCATATAAAGGACAGTACACCAATGGCGTAAATGTATTATATCAGAATCCTAGACAATACATAAGGTATTCACGGGGCAACTTTGTCACAGGTACGGAAAATTAATATTTAAATTATTAAATGAAACAAAGCCAACCTTGTGTAATCAAGTTTGACTAAATAGACACCATTCCAAATGCAAAATTTGTATGGACCGTCTTACCGCTTCCTATAACCCGAGAGAAAATCGGCTTTATCTGGAAACTTTTTGATGTAGATTTGATACGATGACAAACTCTGTATAAAGCCAAGCATATCATCCACTCGAACAATGTTCTTCTTGACCAGTGTAGTATCTCTAGTAAATAAATATAAGAACAGACGATTCAGGAACCACGGAGCAATTTGGAAAATAAAGGGTGGGAAAATTCTTCAACGTAGCAGCTATATGAGCCATGTAAGGGCGATTGCAAGCAAGGTGAAAAGGGAGTCGAGGACAAATGCTCATGAAGATTTTGAAAGCAAACATCTAGCTGTATATCTGAGAATTGTGTGTACGTACTTTATTGTAAAGTAGGCCTATATAAATGAGGGGCTGACAGTGTTTGGAGGGGAGACTGTCGTAACCCAGCATCCGGACTGTGCCTTCAATGCAACATATAGGCCTTCATGCACAGGCCTACTTTACTGGTTATTACTATATTCGTGACCCGAAGCGAGCTTGAGGCAAGCAGGGGTTATATCACTTCCTCAAATTGATGAGAAATGCTTTGTTCCGTTTGTTTTTTCAGTCTGTTGTGTTGACCTTGGAGTCAACAGGGATAGAAACTTCCCATGGGGAATTTGAAGTTTGCTAAATTTTCATGCTTCTCATGCATTCGCATTCTGATAACATGAGATTATGGAGGAGAAAATTGGTCGGGAGTGCTCATTAATGTGAGGTATGACGTCATATGTGCTTGCTTCAAGTTCACTTTGTGTTGAAAGTATGACAACTTTAACTGCTAATTTCTCAAAAACCACACATCAGATTTCAATGAAAATTTCACCAGAATGCTTACAACAAGTACCCCTCTAACGTTTCAAAACTTGATTTGAGCTTAGACCCTTCTTTAAAGCCTCCCAAACTTAGAAACCTTCTGACGACATTGCTATGTGATAAAAATTATGAACACAAAATGCTCTGAGATCTGCCAGCCTTTGAATTCTGCACAAACCTCTTGAAATCCTTGTAAGGTAAATGGATATCACGATACAGGTTTGCAACGTGTGCTCTTCTCTCATCCGTGTATGGCCCCAAAATACCGCTATATATCTTTTGATAGAAAAACAAACATTAATAACGGTTAAATGAAAATATTCTATACCCATTGCTGGAAAACGATCTATATGTTTGTGACAGAATGGTAAAGTTCAGAGAAAGCAATGCAGTATTTCTGAAAATATGACATACATATCACACAATTATTTGTCCTCCACCACACTTTAATCAGAATTAATCTTGAACCATATGCCTTGTCCTCAATGGTAAATTAACTGTACCCTAATAATCAGGGGCGGGATTTGATGTCTGAAAGTGGGGGGGGGGGGCAAAGCCAGGTGGACTGTCGAACGGCGCTGAAAGCGCCGCGGGAGCGCGAAGCGCTCCCCCTAACGGCGTGGGGTCCAGGGGCAGAGCTCCGGTGGTGGTCCAGGGGCGAAGGCCCCGGAAGCTCTGGAGTATTTACGGAATTGTGGGCATTAAAATGATGCATTTTAGCTTCAACTTCAAATGACTTAAGGCGGGCAATTAGCATACCACAAAAGTCACAATTATTTGACTTTTTTCAGTTATATGCTTACTCCATGTGACGGATGTCAGATGGGATCGATAATGCTGAGGGCTTGGGGAAGAAGAAGAGAATGGGTAATTTTGAGGATTTTCCGGGGCTTTGGAACAAGCATTTTAAGAATGGGAGATCTTGTATTCAGAATGAGTGGACGCGAAGCGCGTTGAAAAAATCGCAATTTTCATACTTTTCAGTGACATGAGTAACAGAAATGCTAGAAAGAAGGTATCCTCAAGGAGAGAGGCCTTGCCCCCCCCCCCCTGCTAAGCGCCTGTCCCTTATTACGTTACCGGAAATGACACTTTTCGTGCCTGAAAACTTGCATCTAAACAATCTTTAAAGAGTCGGTAAATTTACACAAATCGATGGTGATAAAAACTTTGCTCTGAAAATTTGTGGGGGAGGGGGAACTTCCCCTAGGCTGTGTACGGCCATGGGAGCATTTGTGGTTTCAATGATAATAGAAGAGTTTGTACGAAGCTATGACAAGCAGGATGTTCAACAGGAAATAACCCCGAAACCCCGAAACAATAGTTAAAACGGGTGCGCGGGAAGCGCGCAGAAGAAAACAGCGTTGAGACAACGTTTGAGACATTTAATTGTAACCTGTTTTTCTTTAGTTTAAAATGCAGTATTTTTATTGCATAAAAAATTGTCCTACTTTCCCCAGGTGCCTGTTCTTTCCATACAGCAGGATATGGGAACCTATATGCTGTTCCACGGAGATTTTCTTTCATGTTAAATTTTGTCGATGGTCAGGGACAAGTGCCCCTCACCTATTTTATTAGAGTGAAAAATAAGGTAGTGTCGATTTTGAAGGTTATAGACTATGTGATACTAAAGAAGTCAATGAAATCTTTTGTGGGTAGTTTCCCATGAACATTGTCAAGGGTATCGGCAGTTCAAGTGCCAGGGAAGTAATTTTTAATGGAGTCAGCACCTTGGGAAGTTGTGGCCAGCGAAGACTAACCGTGATCGCCAAAGGCTGTACTGGGGACCGAGGGTCCTTCCAAAAAATCTTGACGGCTTTTATGGCCATTCTGGACAATTTCTTGAGAAAATCCTGCTTCCACCAGGTGTAATTAGAAATGCTTATGAAATTGATTTCATATGATGATTGCGAATTTAAGATAATAGTAGCCGTCAGTCAATTTGCAGAGGATGGTGGTAGTTGGTGAGGAAACGGCGAACAGCAAGAGGTGTAGCGAGGGTTTTGCATGGGTATGGTAAGTTAGTCAAGCTGTGACACAGGAAGTAATAAGGAGGCAATTCCACCAAAGTTTTCCTACGCACAGCTGGCAGTACAGCAGTACTAATGAGACACCGATTTATATAAGGGTCATGCGAAGCACGCCGACTTTTTCCTTTTTGAGAATTGCGGTTCCGTATACATGAGTAAGATTTGGGACTTTGTTTGCAAGAACCATGGTGAATTTTATGACGTACAATAGTACTTTCAGTGACCCTTATATCAGAGCTTCAAGTCACAACAGTGTGACGCGTAGGACGAAAGAAATTTTACCATGCAAGACAAAACTTCCAACTGTATTAGTCAATTTTCTCTGGAGGTGCGCGCGAAGCGCGCCGAGAAATTTTTCATAGTAATTTTATCTTTTTTGATATTAATATTTCCTTCATTAAACATTGCAAAATTTAATCATAATAGGCTATTGAAAATTCTCTAATAATTTCTCTGGTCTCGCTAACTTTCGCTCATTTTTTACTATTTTTATTTTTTAAGCTCTGGAAAAAGTGTGTGGGGGGCAAGTGCCCCCGCTTGCCCCCTCGTAATCCCGCCTGTGTTAATAATTCACTGGTAATTTTTCTGGCTATAATTGAGCATCAGAGTATTTTGCTACATTCTCTATAAACTTAAAATAAAATAGATCCTTACCTCCATAAACATTTCCTGCATTACTTTTTGTATTTCTTGATGTGGAGTGCAGGGTAGAGGAATACCATTGCCATACGCTGCTATACACCCGTTTGTTTTAAGAACTCTATTGCATTCAGTGAAAAACTTCTCCATATCAAACCAATGCATTGACTGAGCACAAGTGATTAAGTCAACAGAGCTGTCTGGGACCGGTACATCTTCTCCAGAACCTATCCTGTAATCAACAGGAGAAGAAACAATATAAAGATACGGTAAGTATTATTTAACTTATTTGTGCAGAATGTGATGCGTTGCACCTTGTTGCACATACTTTCCTGTATTACCACTCCAATAAGTTAGTGTGTGCTCTGCTCTATAGAGTTACCTTTGTTGAAAAGGGCTTCCTCTGTACATTTGCAATTTTTCTATCATTTAGCAATAAGTTGCACACAGCCTTGGAACATATATGAGTGACTATTACAATATTAGTTGTGGATGTACCATGAGAAAACTGCTAATTTCCTAAAGCTATGCGTTCTTTTAATTGCCATTTAAATGACCAAAATCACCTAGAACAGATAGTTAACCCAAACCATGCAATGCAATACACCTGACACAAACTCCTCCGAAAGAAATGCATTCACCTCCCTGTATCTTAGAATTGTCAAGGACACAAAACAGGAAGTTTTCCTTGCAACAAGCATTTTGCTTTGTTTAATCAACTGCACAGACAGTGCTGTATTCACTTAACTAGAGAGCGAGAAAGTAAGACCTGTGCAGTGGGGTAATTGGTGAAATGATACGGTAATATACCACTAAAACAAAGGAAAGGTTGGTACTAAAACAGCTTTCAGCGCCGTCAATACAACATGCTTAATCTGATGGTGAAGGTAAATCACTTCAACAATTTGATTTTTAGTGTGTTTAATTGACAAGTACTTAAAAGCCATACAATCCAAAAACAGTTTCGTGAATTGACAAGGGAGTTATTCTTGGTAACGACTTTTTTTTTTTTTAAAAAAAAAAAAAAATATATACTTGGGGATTCTTTGCCAAAATTGCATGTGTTCTGTTGAAACTTTGGCATATACATTTAGGCTACTAGCCATTTTAACAGCTGAGTTATGCAATAAAACAGTTCAGCAGTTTAATTTCAAATGAAAATCAAGTATCAAAATATTTCAATAGTCTAAACTCAACCAAACAATATTTAAAAGAGAATTAGCGAATTAAATTATATTGTATTATGTCAAAATGACAGTAACTTCATCTTTAGATACAGCACTCCATAGTCACTGTTTTAGAGATACTGTGTGTAAAAGTGGCCACACTTTCGAGGAGTGCAGCTGACCTTCTTCGGATTTTTCACTCGGAACTAGCACGCACTTGGAATTTTCCGGACCCGGAAGTGAGTATGATGGACTTAACTCCTTACATGGAAATCATAATGATTAACAGCAATTTACAACTTTTTCACGGCTATTTTTCCGAACAATCACCTGTAGATAACATTCCCTTCCACAGTTGTCTTGCGAGCTTCCTGCAATTGTCCATCGCTGACGTCAACACCAACTACTTCTCTAAAATGAGGAGTCAGGTACCTGGTGCCCTGACCTGACCCACATCCAACATCTACGGCAACCTCAAATGGGGGTGATTGCTGGAAAAAAGGGGGAGTATTGGAGGTAAGAGACAAAGAAGAAGTGGGTTCGCTGCAGGTATCACGGGATTCGAACAAAAAGGTAATCACTATTTATTATTTATGTAGGGTAAAGGGTTTGTAGACAACTGTATGTAAAGAACTGAGTGTACTTGAAGAAATAACAATTATTTCTCAATTTAATTTCTCTAAACTAACTTTAGTTTACATTTTCGTATGTAAAGGTCCTAAAAAAAGAAGAAAGAAAGCCTTGAACATCATAATATATACAGGATATAGAGATGTCACTTGGAGGCTAAGACTTGAACACTTTTTTTACTCTAAAGAAATGCAAATTTCGATAGCTTTTTTATACTTTATTTTGATTAGACGAAGCACAAAACATTGCAGATCCCATTTGTCCTACAGCATACACGTACTAATAGGACCAGCATGGGGTGTTGTGGATCGATGGGGTTAGTTTTAGGACAAATGTGCCTTAGTGCCGGTGGGCTGCAGAATAAGGTACCGATGGGTTATAGGACTACAGGACTATTCCCACAAACAATTTTTTCTTATGAATATCGCTATTGTGGATGATGGAGATGTGAATAGATTCAGGTATTCTTTCATAAAAATTAAGAGCAAACCTTCTCGGAGAGGAATGACAGAATTTTATCCAAGACACTGGCTGGATAGGCGGGTCTGAATTTACGGTACAATTCAGCATGAGCTACAGATTCAAAAAGATTGGGCCGATCTGAAGAACTCATGACTGCCTCATAGCGCCCTGCTCCTTACCTGAAAAGAAATTAGTTTTCCAAGACATTATTTTTCAAATCTGCTAAACTTAAAATAGGCAAAAAATTGAATATTGATCAAAAAGAAGCTAAAAATCAGGTGTTGAAGGAAGGGCGGCTGAAGTTGGGTAGAAGCTACGGTAATTTCTCGGGCAGATTCGGTCCCTCTACAAAGAATAAATATTCTTTACGCCCATAGGACCAACTAACGAAAAATATTGTCTTAGTCAACATTCTTGAAGGTTCAAAAGTAGGAATAGCTCGCAAGGGCCGCACGCGAGGTTTTTTTTTACGTAGGATGGAAATGGAAGTTTTTTTTTTTTACGTAGGATGGAAATGGAAGAATCATGCCAATGGACGAATCAGCTTCTTGGAAATTGGCCACACCCTTATTCCAAAATAACAGGTTTTCGACTAATTTTTTGTAATTCTGACGCCGGATTATTAAGGAACAGGTCAAATGTCCCTCTACGTAACTCTAACTTTAATTCTAACCCTAACCATGATTTTGAAACAAATTTAAAAATCTTTGTGAAAAACCGATTTTTTCCATCGCCATCCTACGAAAAAAAAAACCTAGTGGGCTGCACGTGTGGCATTGTTATACACATACGTTTTGTTGATATGTCTGATGAAGTCCACAATGCAAAACCCACTCAATTCGTTTTGCAAAAGAAAAAAAAGACAAAAATGGGAAATATTTACAGGGTCGGATTTACTCAATAATTAAGCTAGCCTATAGGTCACGGACCCTCACATTTGCTACGTTTACTGGCCAGCCCGTAAATTTCCAGAAGTCGGGTGTCATGTTTGGTTTAATTTTCAAATCTGCGTACGAAAGAGTAAAAAAGAATTCCTGCCCTGGTGTTTACATACCAAAACAAAATATCGACTTTGCCACGTCGAGCCTAAACTCTCTGGTAATTATAACATTTCCCTACATTGCAAGAAACGTCTTTTACGGTCTATTGCAGATGAAAATAACGGAAATTTCATTGTCTTGGGTATAAGGCCTTGGGTACACGGTCAAGCATTAAACAGGGACCTCATTTGAAGTTAAGGTTGCAGTGGGTGACATAGGGTCTACGTATGCAAGCTTAGTAATTAATGAGAGAGTAAGGAATTTCTCAGGCCACTAGCATTGACAATAAAATAGGTGATATGAATGGGGGCGAGTGACAAGGTGCCGGGGGAATGTTTTTCAGGAAGCGAGCTATATTTCGAGGAGACAAGTCAGCAAAGATTTTTACTTTTTAGCTCCGGGTTAAAGAAGCCTTTACCATCTTCACAAACCCTAGATCCATACACTTTTCCTGACAATATGTGTTGGAAATGGTATTCTGTTGTATACTGATGATACTGATTGGACTTGAACAGTTGGCAAGTCACATAATCATGTAGCATGTATTTAACATGGTAAGTACACAGTTGCGTGTTTAGGGAAAAGAGAAGAGGATTGTGTATGTCATGTCCTCCCTCGTGGTCATCTGTAATTTAATAACCTCAACACTGTACATCTTGAACATGATTGCGTTCAAAGATAAGCAATGTAGCATCAGATTGCAAGCAAGATTGTCAAAGTATTAAAAAAAAACTCAGACGGGGAGAGGACATACCTACCACTTAACCTCTGCCTCATGTGGGCAAAACTTGCCCGCCAACCCCCCCCCCCCCACATCCCAACGGCAGCCACATCCTGGCTACGTCGCAGTGCGTGTGCATTATTAAGAAGAAAACGTGTAGTGTGGGGTGTTACAGCAAGCAACGGACGTCTACTTACCCTAAGAGTGCCTATGTAAACAGTTGTCCCTGTTGTTGTAAGTTACTACTGTGAGTGTGGAAACGCACATTCACTTGCCGTTTACATGTCTTCAAGTCTAGTTATTTTTAGTGAAGCTTCGGCTAGAGCCAGCGTCTACAAACAGTCTCTAATGGATGCCGACACATCTTCATTAGAGATATTTAAATTCTACAATCACTTACAAAGTAATGGGGATTCAATCATACAATCTGTCTAAAGTCCGCAGTAAAACCATAAAACAAATGATACATGTAAGAATCTATCTCCCACATTAAGTTGTTGCTTCGTCATCAAATCACATTTTCGAGCAAAGTCCAAACCATTATGCTGCGTGGTATTCCTTAGTAAGCCGGGGCTGGCGCAAACGTGATCTGATGGAATTTTTTTGTTTTTAAAATGCTTCAATTACTTTAACATTGGTCCATTTTTGTGACGACTATTATGTTGGAACTTGAAGTGTAGAACTCTTTCGGTTAAGTCATTCCATAATCATATGACGCTCACAATATTCTGTAAAATGGAAAATCGCCTACCCCCATCTACCCTCAAAACAAGATACAATGCCCCCAAAATAAGAAAACCTACGATGCGCCTCGAAATATAACGTATTTTAAGGTATTTTGGTAATGCTTCCTGATTTTAAATTGTCACCAACAGTAAACCAGCACCTCAATTCGAACTGTCGGCTGGGGCGTCGCCAGGGCATTCTGAGTTGGTGGGGGGGGGGGGGGTGCGCCATGTGGTGGGGGGGGTGTGTGCCATGTTATCCACGTGAAGCACGAGAAAATTTGGCATCTCAACTGTTCAAGATTTACATTAGGAGTAAAATACATCGGCTGTCAGGGTGACTGGTCCAAATAGGTGATAACTTATTTTCACCGGGACCCCTCCTCCCTGATCAGGCGCGGATCCAAGGGGGGGCATTCCCGGGCTCAGCCCCCCTTTTTCGCCACATCAACAATAACAAATACGCGAAAATTAGCATAATGTTAATGTAGGAGAATATTCAAGGGGGCTTTCAGCCCCTTCCCCCTTTTCGAAATGTCTGGATCCACGCCTGCTGATTATGGTCGAACCCGTCGTCGCCGCTTACCGTACAGTGCGATAAGTAAAAGAACAACTTGGCGGTTTGGGATTAAATTCCCGATCTTTACAGAAAATTGTATAAATTGTCTATAGGTTACTCTGTAGAGGGGACTGTGAACTGCTTCCTTAAATATTGTAAGGGGACTATTCAAGAAATTGAACAACGACACCCTAAAGCGCGCGAAACGCGCCAAAATTTTTGAGGGTTTTACAGAAGAGTCTGCCCTCCCTGAGAAAAAGGTGAACCGTCCGTCGCGGATAACATACTTTATCGCATTCACATTCGTATCTACGGTAATTTGCACTCGGGGTGGCCCTTTTTTGTCTCCTAGTGCGAATCAAAGGTGCCCTATTGGGAGAGGGGCCTAAGGGGAGCGGCATCCCCTCCCCTTAGAGAAAAATATTGTTCGTCTTAAGTGGCAAGTCGCAAATGCTGCTATCTTTAGCAAAGTTTTGAACTGATTGTAAGTTGAAAAATTGTTCTTATTGTTTTTGGGTGTAAGGGAAGGGTGTGGTGGCTAGGTGGAGGAGTTGAAACTCTTCTCCTAAATTTTCGTTCAAGGTGGTTTAGATGCAAAATGGCAAAGCTTTATAATGCTTAAGTTCTGTGAAAATGCACTTAATCACCTTTGCATAAGCTGGTGCATTGAGTAATATACTTCAAATCATGAACAGCAAGCTACAAATGTTTTGCATACAAGATACCACATAATCGCCTCCTGATGCAATCTGGAGGTCGGCCTTAAAGTACCATTCCGTACAATTCTAGTATGGTAGAATGGGGTACCTAAGATTCCCCCTAAACCATTCTCGACTAGTTTATTCATTTTTCCTTCCTTTTCTCCTTTCTCCCTCCTCCATGTTTCCCGTCTTTATTTTGCCGACTGGTGTAAACTTTTGTCGTCTCACCGTGACACGTTACCACACTGCCACGAACTGATGAACACCGTACCCTTTGGAATGTCCGAGAAGCTTATTGTATACCTATAGCGCAGTTCTGCCGAACGAAAATGTTTACGTTTGTGTTCTTGATGGGGGTTTCTCAAATAGGCTATTCCGACATTTGTTGTGTACAGCCTACATAAATTCCAATTCTCCCCTCTGGGCTGCCCCCTTGCACACAGACACACATTTTCTTTCCTCACACACACACATTTTCTTTCGTCTTTCCCTCAGGTTCCTCTTCTTCCTTCTTTTTTCCCATTCCTTTCCTTTCTTTCTTTCTCTTCACACTTTCTTCTACTCTTTTTCCTCTTCCCGTTCCCTTCATTTTGCCGACTGGTGCAGGGTTTTACCGACTGGATTCGTGAATGGGCTGGGGTGAATCACACCCCTTTAGCGATAGTCATGCCTACTATCTTATGGATGGGGGGGGGGGCTCAAGTGTGTGATATCAGCTTCTGGATCGCCACTCGTAATTAATATAATAAAGGCTATATTTATTGCTCCCCCACCGCCAATACTTTTTAATTTGAGGTTTTCTTCCAAACATTAGCCTACTAGCCGTGTCTTCATTAGCCGTGCCTCAGAACGGCAAATATTACTTTAGAAAATACAAAACTCCAGGAGCTTAAAGTCTCAGACTCTCCTGTCTTGGTAACCTCCTGAAGGCCCTGTGGGTTTGCACATCTGGTAGGGTCCAGCTATTTAACTATTAAACAAGCACAAAATAACTATACAGCGTGCGAAGCTTCCAGAAATTTTTGGGATCGTACTGAAGAATTCGCCCTCCTTGAAAGTAAAAACTGACCATTGTCGGGGATTATTCTGAGACTCTGTGGCTCTACAGTTATCTTCATTTTCTTACCAATAGTGAAAATAAAGGTAAGAAAAATATCGTAACTTTGATCCCGACGAATACCCATTTTTCTCGGATGGGGGGGGGGGCAGGGATGAGGTGGGATGTAGGCTAGCACCCACTGTTGTGCATCTGGTGCTAACTTCCCTGGGGTCGGGGATGAGTATGAGCAAGTATGTGGCGTAATCTGAAGTATTTCTGCAGGTTTTAGGAAATGATTTTAGTATTGCCAAAGTAGAGACAAGGGCAATAGTTTGCAATGTTCTCTGCGACGTGCACTTAAATGACCCACAAAAGATTCCGCGGAGCCCCAACTGTTTGTATAAGGAAACAAGCTGCCTAACGACTTCCTGGCTACTTCATAAAATTTGAAGTAAAAACTCAAGTAAAATTGACCCTCAGCCGGAAAGACTTGAGAAGCCCCCTCCCCCACCCCCATCACCACCATCACCACCACCAATTTTGGCTGCACTGCATAACTTGTACTAATAATATGGACATTAGAATGAGATTCATGTTTGACATTTGCTTCAAAGGTTACTGCTGAAGAGAGCATAAATCAGTTGTAACAGTGTAATGCAAACGAGTGTATCATATGAAGGAACATGTAAAATTTGGAGCATACATATTCACATAGGCATATGGGGTGGGGATGGCAGCCAATATGGACTGTGTACATAAAGAATTTTAACTGAATACACCCTTCTATAAAAAAAAATAAAGGACCCCCTCTCCCCCAACCAAAAAAAAACATTAGTCAAAAGGAGGAGATATGAAAAAATACAAATTGTTAAAACTTTGAAATCTTATGTCCTTCTTAAAAAAATGAATTCACACTAACTGATGTAAAGAAAATGCATGAAGATTCCAAGTTACTGGTATCAGGCAATCCTGAAGTTTATTTGATCTCATCAGTATGACAGATCATCAGTTTACAAAATGCCATCAATTGGCAACAAATCATAGTGGTATTAATATTCTTTGAAAATTCCTCCCAAATTGCATGTAAAGATTTAATATTTCAGTACAGAAGTATCATTGCATAACAATTACGAAAGATATTTTTTTTTTGAGACGCTGTCTTACTTGGAGTCTTCACATAACCAAACCATGGCATATGCTCCATTAAATATATCTTTGCACTATATAATTATTTTTCATAATGCTCGATTCTTTCCTCCATTGAAAGGGAAAAGCAAATTTCTCCCATGGCTCCTCCTTGGCAGCACCCCTGCCAAAGAAATTTCCTGTGTTAGAATAAAAATATTTCCACTGGCAAATCCTTTAGCATAGTTCCTCAGACTTGTCACCATCTTTGGAGAACACATATACTTTAAGGTAGGTAGGCACACCAAACTCATGAAAACTGACTCAATATAATTTATGGCAAGTTTCGTCCAAGGAGGATGAAAATGGGAGCTGTAAGATCAAACTCGATCTCTTCTGCTGGAGCGGATGGATTAAGTTGTTGCACTATGGCTAGAAATCTATGGTGAGCCAAAAAGAAAGAAGAAACAAGAATGCAAAAATGCATTGTGGTTTCGATGATTAGCACATACATGTGTAATCCCAAATAATGCCAAGATGCCCCATTTCTTTCGGTCACTGGTTGAATGTGATCTTAATGTGCTAGAAAGATACAGTTTTGTGTTCACATTTGACCTTGGGAATTCTTGGGAATTTTGGCATTTTGGTCTCTAGTGATTTCAGCTGACCTTTGACATCTGACAAAATATACAGGGTTTTCTACTGGATTTAATGCAACATCCTATGAAGTATGAAAACTACTGTATCTCTGATTCCTTACTTGAGATATCGTGTTCACAAGGTTTTCAGACTTTGACCCCAGTGACCCCAGGTGACCTTTGACCTCCACTAAAAACAAAAGGGTTCTTCCTCTCAATATGGGGCATCTATATATCAAGTTTGAGAATTGTCAGTTTCCCTTCTTGAGATACATGTTAATGAGCAAAGTGTCACAAATATACACACATACGGACACACACTCACATGCACACACACGTGCCATCCTGAATCCATAGGTTTCTTTTCATCAAAACCATAAACACTAAGTTAAATATGGAAATTTAGACAGGAATACAATCACGATTTTTTATTTTATAGACCTCCTCATAGTACACTTCACTAGCATACTTTAAATTGTCAGTTCTCCAACTCTTCACCACATTTTTATTTTCCAATTTAAAGAGGCTTATTGAGTTGGTTCACATATTTCATGCTTTTTTCTCATCTGTTGAGATTTACTCACATCTTGATGGTAAATGGTCAAACTAAGAGATCCTGCACATCTGATACACAACTGAAATGGATATGATGGGGGTAATTAATGATTAAAATCATTTATTACAAATTCGTGACCAGACACTTTTTACTATTAGGTATTAAACATATGCAACCCCTGTCCACAAAAACTACAATTTCTCAATTTTTGGTAACTATAGGAAGTGATATATGAGTAATGAGGCTAATTAGAAACATTGTCATGCAATGATTTCTTTCAAACTTGTCACAAAATAATCGATATCAACTCAATAAGCCCCTTTAAATAAGACCCTTAAAGGTCAAAGGCAGTCGCCCAAAACTTATTTTGAAACAATAGCTAAATGTCACTAATTTCTTCTTATTTCTCTTCCAAGTATCTTTCATAATATTTTAGGACATAAATATTGCATATTCAAGGTAAACCAAGCAGTTGCTCCTTGTAAATTTTACAGTTGAGTGAGAAAAATACTGTCACATGATTCTCAAGATCCATTCAGGAAGTAGGATAGTCTACTATACAATTCTTTTATTGGGGTGACTGCATTCTCCCTTTAAAGTTGACAAGCCAATCTCATATGGCAGGTAACGTATGT
The DNA here is from genome assembly GCA_029531755.1 of Holothuria leucospilota. Classification (NCBI taxonomy): domain Eukaryota; kingdom Metazoa; phylum Echinodermata; class Holothuroidea; order Aspidochirotida; family Holothuriidae; genus Holothuria; species Holothuria leucospilota. Next base: position 23,128,401 of record CM055963.1, on the reverse strand, counting down.
TCAAAATCACAAAACAATAAAAATTTCATACACTGAGTTTGTCAAATTGTGAAAAACTATTGATGCTGTGGTTAAGGAAAATTAACTTGTAGGAATGAATTAACATTCATTAATTGAATATTGAATGAATTAGACTTGTTGTGTGAATACAATGCTGTGAGTACCAAAGCAGTGTTTCTGGCTTGAGTCAAGTACTAGTAGAGTACCTGAGCCCTGAGTCCATCAGTACGTTGAGTCCGTAAGTGCATTGTAAACACTGATGTGGTGTGTAGGCATGATGTGATTTACAGATAAACACCTGCTGCATTGCACATTCTTCAAACAACAACAAAAAGCATTTTTCAGTTATACTTCGTCACAAAGAAAATTTGAATCATGATAGACTTTTCTTCAAGTTTTGGCATTCAAACAAACCAGACTTTTTTCATATTTTAATAAAAATTTAAAGGCAAGAATGCCAGGCAAACCCTTCATTCAAAATTTTGTTAGGGTTTACAATTTTTTCTTTTTATTGTATATTAATCCTTTACTTAGCTACAACAGCCTTTGAGCTGCTCTTTACTCTTAAGTGATCCACCCAGTGTTCCATCAGAAACATTGTTTACTGTCATGGTCAGTTCAAATCCCAGTTGTTAGGGATTATTCTTTTCGAACACAACCAAAATATAAAAGAATGAGGAAGAAGCATTTGATAATATTCCTGGAAAGTGCCATGCATTTTCATCATGTTTTCTGTATTTTTACAAGCAAAACTTTTTTTTAAGAGATCAACTCATGGTAGCACTTGTAATAGATCTTTAAGTTCGTTTGAGTTCAAGCACAACATTTGGCATTAACAGAATGTTTAACTGTAAACTTCTGTCAATACAAGAAGAGAAAAAAAATCTATTATTATGCATATGACTTCATACCAACTAAAAGTCTTGAAAGAACATTACAATACATAGATATGTACATGTGTCTGGCTGTTAAATTTCTTAAGAGCTGAGCCTAATCATGTGACAGATAGTAGGTTGATATACTGTCGCCAAGGAAGATAGGTTTGAAATTATTAATATCACCTGAGTCAACTTTGTAAAATAAAGTTAACAAAATGTGATAAAAAATACATAGTATCAACACAAAGTTGATGCTGTCTTCAGGCATGACGAAAGTTATCAGTCTGTCAGAACTCTAGATATGGTTTAGCCTGATAAATTGTCCTTTCTAAAATAATCAGCAATTACTTTTCTAGGTTTGTCTATGGGTAAACAGTTCAGGGGAAGCAGTGAGCTGGAAGAATGGCTGACTGATGCAAAAAGTCTTACACAGAAAGGTATTTCAGAGCTCCTTGCTACATTGCAACTGACTTAAGTAATGGGATTGGTAACAAGACATACCCCATTAAAACAATAAAATGGTGGGGTCTGAAAAAGAACTTTTAAAGCACAGTCAATACAACATGTTTAAATAAAGCAAAATGTTTGAGGGGCATGTAAGAGTTGCAAAACTGATATGGCTAAATGCATAAAATTCATTGTAGCTCACACTTACCGTTTCCTGTGTTCTGAGAGAAAATCAGCTTTATCTGGAAACTTCTTACAGTATGTTTGATATGATGACCATGTCTTTATGTAACCGATAAGATCATCGACACATATAGTGTTCTTCAAGACCAGAGACTTATCTCTTGTAAAGAAGAAGAAAAAAAAAAAAAAATTAGGAACTGTATAATAATACTGCAAAATGGAGACATGGTTTTCCATCACAAGTGCTTGCATGATAATACAGGAGTTTCAATGAGTACAGGTATGCCATCAAATGGCTTCAAATTCAAGTCATCTGACCAAGTACCCCATTATGAAAGCCTCTCTACTTAGCTTGCATAATATTCAAAGGCAGGAAGTGAGCATCTCCAAGGACGACTGTAAGTATAAAGATTTGGTTAATTTATGCAGGCTGTACTTCCCATGCTCCAAAATGTTTGTCACTTCACCGGGAAAAGTTTTGGACTACAATTGAAAATATCTTCTTCAGGTACCTTTGTAACTGTACTTTGGGGACTCAAGGCAGGGCAGGCAGGTCTTCTAACAAATACTGAGGTCCATGCAATTTAAGGGGGTGTTGCATCAGCCCAAACCTTTTTAGGAATATCCCCACATCTATATTTCCAATTGGAGATTCACTTTGATTGACATATTTAAGACAATAGCATGACTCTGATTGGACACTGATGACTTGCGCATATCACTCAGTAGAGTAGGATACCAATGCATAGCAGACAGCTCACACACAGTAGCATGTAGATATGGCCTTGAGCAATTTAAACTCAGCAAAGGCCATTGTAGCTTTTTCCAGGAGGTGCACTGCAACTAGGCTGTTGTTCTTCTCATAACTTGGAGGAAGGGCCAGAATTAAACTCAACAGGGAGAACTTTTACTGTACAGGTGAAATTTATTGCCCTAAAAACATACCAAAAACCCAACAAGCACTTACCCTGCTAATATAAGCAAAGGTAAATTTAATGACTGACAATGAATATGACAGGCAACAACCACTAAAACAGGGGATGAAAGAATGTTGTTCCTTACAAAACATACTCAATTTCAGGTTTTTCAGGGGTCTAGTTAGATCAACCTACTATATCCACTTTCAATGCTCACTATTATGTGTACTTGAGTAATCAGAAATTTAAAACAAATCTACTGATACTACTGATAATAGACTGCAATGCAACTCTTGAAGTTTTGCAGCAAACAAATTGTAAAATAAAGAAACCTGATATTTGGTTTATTGAGCAGAAAAAAAACATGCCCTATACACTCTACTGTACATAAATAGTTTGGCTACTTTCTTTGACAAAATAATATAGTCACACTTCCATATTCCCATTCCATTTCCATAATATTTGTACAATTCTTCAACCTAGGATTGGAGGCAAGTACTGATAGCAAAGTGAAATAATTGAATATAACTGCTAAAATAAAAAATTAAATATTCTGCACAAACCTTTCGTATTCCTTATATGGTAAAGGGATGTCACGATAAAGGTTATCAACATGCTGCCTTCTCTCATCCCAGTACTGTCCTAGAATACCACTATAAATCTGTTGAAAATAACAACAATATGTTCTGAGAAACTAAACAGTTTTAAAAAGTTGGAGAAAACAGTAGTTATATGTTTATTTTCTATGGGGGAAGGGAGGAGGATATGAGGAGGTAAAGTTTCTTTGGGTCCAAACAGAAAAAGGGCCTAAACAATACAACCTGCTCTTGCTATAAGCTAGTAAACTGTAATCATGATGGACCTGTGGCCACAATGAGAATGCTGGGTCAATGCACCCTTCTCCCACTTTTGTCAAATATACCTCTCTTCAGTTGTAGACCTAATGGCAAATCCATGCAAGTACCTCTCAAATCATAATCTTTGCACAGTAGCATAGGTAAGGGTATGTGTGTGTGTGTGTGTGTTGGGGGGGGGTGGCCCTCACAAGTCTCATCCCAGCCCCCTCTCCTGTCCTGATAAAACAGTAAAAGAAATACATCTGTAATTTAAGAACGTCCATAAAATAGTGGAGCCCCCTCTGAACCACCATAAAAATATTCTTACCATACCACTTGACTTTGCTTTCCAAATTTGTGTATCTGGCTGCAGGCCTGAACCACACTCCCTTGTCTGTGCATTTTCGATTGTTGTGTCCAAATAATGCACAGTCCAACAGAAGGGATTTCTGGTATGAGTATTAAATGCCTCAATATTTCGCTACATGTTTGTACCATGCAAACACTTAGAGAAATGAAATCAATTTATACCTGCATATACTCCTTCTGCATAAGACTTTGCACTTCTCTGTTAAATGTACACGGTAAATTGACACCATAGCCATAGGCAGCTACACAACCCTTTGGTTTGAGTACTCTATTGCATTCTGAGTAAAACTTCTCAGCATTAAACCAATGAAGTGACTGTGCACAAGTGACCAAATCAACAGAGCTGTCTTCAGCTGGTATTTCCTCAGCAGACCCTTTTCTGGAAGAAATAAGAGAAGCAAATTCTGAAGTTTCCATCAACTATGAATCATGTAACGAAATCAACCTTTGAAATATTTATGAATAAGTGGGCTTGATTTGCTAATAATCTATTTCTTTTGTTGTTTAAAATTTTAGCCAATTGACATTTTTTTCTAAGTTGTAACGGGTTGGAGTCACATGTGTGGTTTTGGCTTTTTCTCCAGGTAGTCCAGCTTATCTCAACTTGGTGACAGAGTTCCACTGAAACTGCCTTTGTCCCCTTAACATAGATCCTGAACAGCCATGTGCCATATTGAAGCACCTTAAAGGCAGTAGGCAGTCGCCCCAAAATTTGCTTTGAAAAATCAGCAAATTCTTGAAAATCTCCTCTTATTGCACTACAAGCACCTCTGAAGACATTTTGAACATAACTATTACAAACAATTGGTAAAAGAAGGAGAAATTCTCCTTAAATTTCACAGTTCACTAACAAAAACATTGTCACATGATCAAAATAGGCCATTCATGAACTAGAGTTACTGGACATACTAACTCTGATTGGGGTGACTGCCTACTGCCTTTAAGCTTAGAGACAGTTCACCCTGGTATCTGGTCCATAATGAGATGTAATCACAACTCATTTAAACATATGGTCTGGGGCTTCTTTTTCAAATAATTAGGTTACCATTCTACAGTTGGAAACACTGGCCCAAGGTTACACAAAAATATTCACCAGCTATGTATCATGTGAGAGAAATCAACCATCAGATCCTTCCTATTTGAAGAACCTGAACAAAGAGTGGCTAACCCATTCTCGAGCACAGGACATTAAGATGACAATCTACTTGGTATATTCTCTGAAACATGTTATTGCTTATGTTTTGTACTCAGCCTCTTTATGGACTCATACTTGCTCACAATGTGGCTATTATGGGCATGAACTTGGTTAGTAAGGTTGACCCTTTACTCTTCAAGTTTTTCCTTCCAAACCACCTTTGGACACAACATCTCAAGACAGCCTTTATTCAGTACGCTCTTTGACTCATAGGTTGAATTACACTATTTTATTGATGAAACTAGAATTTAGAACCTGAAAGCACATTTAGCAGAAAGTCTGGTGACAATTCCATAGAACCTTTTCCAAATAGCAATTGCAAAATATTGTGGGATAGACTTTTGGTGTGCACCGTTTTATGCTGCGGCAGAATGCCATTGAAAAAACAATGTGTACCAAAACTCTATCCCACAATCCTTTGTAACTGCTATTTGGAAAAAGGGACCATAACCAAACCATGGAAGTTTATGCAATTTTAGAAGTGGTGAAGCTTAGCAGAACAAACGACTGTTTTCAAGGCTATCTTTCCCAATAATTACTTGTAAACTACATTCCCTTCCACTGTTATCTTTTGTGCTTCTTGCAATTGTCCATCACTAACATCAACTCCAATGACTTCTCTGAAATGAGGAGCGAGGAACCTGGTACTCTGACCTGACCCACATCCAACATCCACAGCCACATTAAATGGGGGTGAGAGCTGAAAGAAAAAGGAAGAAAGAAAGAAAATGATCAAGGATACATGTAGCACTATCACAAAACACTCACACACAGACAGACATACAGTCAGACAGACAGACAGACAGACAGACAGACAGACACAAGAATTAATATCATATTGTATTGGTTCATATCCTTATCAAAACCAAATGGCTCATACCCCCATCCTTTTCCAAACAATATTAAGGTTGACAAACACTACTTTGAAGCCAATAATTTACTTGACTTTATACAAAGCCAGTGGGCTATGAAAATGAGTACAAGGACATTATATTCAGGTAAGAAAAGAATTTAAAAGGCAAACCTTCTCAGACAGGAATGAAAGAATTTTGTCCAATACACTGGCCGGATAGGTGGATCTAAATTTGAGGTAGAGCTTGGCGTGAGCTGCAGATTCAAAAAGTCTGGGTCCTGCAGAAGAATTCATTATTGTTTGCCTTGAAATCTGAAAAGAAATTAACTATTATTATTCTGTAATGCTGAAACTTTTGCAAAGTTAAAGGGAAAATTCACAGGAATTGATGAGTTGCCAAAATTAATTAACACCCACTATTTTATTATCAGGGCAAAAATTTCAAACAGCAGAGGCAGCAAGGTTTTTCTGGTTCAGTCAATTACACTATCAAAGTATGCACACAGTTAAACACTACCACCCCCCACTGCTGTTCCGGGGGTGCTGAAAACCTTTCCCAACTCTACGTCAAACAAGAGCCCAATGGGCACTGTGGTTCCTTGCTGCATGTAATGAAACTGAGGCATTACCATTTTATACAAACAAAATTTTGCTAGTTTTAAGTTTAACTGTTACTATGGTGACGCCTACATACATTCGACAAACCTCATGGTTTTTCAGCTGGATTTAATGCAATACCATGTGAAGTATGAAATCCATCCAAGCTTGCTACCTTCAGCTATCTTGTTTGAGAGGTTTTCAGTGTCTGACCTCCGGTCACCCCAGACGACCTCCTCTAAAAATGACACTACTGCTCTTCTTGCCATAATGCATCCACACACTAAATATGGAATCTATACAAGCTTGCTACCTTGAGATGTGGTGTTTAAAAAGTTTAAAAAGTTCTGTGTTTGACGATTGGTGACCCCAAACTTGAGCACGGACTGTGCACAAGCTCAAACCATAAAATGTGAAATGATGCTTTGATGCACTTGCTGTAGCTTTCAACATTTGATTTTGAGTAGTGTGTGGTACTTTTAGGTGTGATGATTGTGATTAGCACACATGTCTACAATTAATAACTTGTTGTTTGGAAATGTTTCAGTATAACCCTCCCAACACAAAAAGCCAGTAACAAGATACCCCGCGGAGCGGACGAAGTTTTTTCGTTCAGCTCATCGCTGCGAAAAAACAGTTGTCATTGTTTGTAGGAGATTGTCCATGATCAAGACTTTCATCTAAATTGGAAGCTTTAACGGACGAAAAGTATTTTGGTTTAAACGAAATTGTGGTCAACGTAGCGTTGCAAAGATCCGAGTCATTGAGCACCGCCTTCCTCAGGAATAGACCAATTGCTGTTCATGATCATGAATATTAAGTTCATCAACTTTGAGGCTCAATGAAAGGAATTTATGGCTATTGCCGGCAGGCTCTGAGGGGCGGCAGCCTACAAAATGGGCGGCAGCCACAGAGGCGCTACGTAGGCTAGTAACATGATCACTCCTCTGTCTTTCGCCATACCCACCTACAAAAATTGTTCAAATACTGCTCAGAAGAACAACTGTGTGTGTATATGAAGTGATGAAATTTGACCTCTTGACCATGAGTCCTTACTTACCCATTCTTTGAACAGGGAGTTGACAGTTGCTCTCACAATAGTTGACTTATACAGTGCATGCATGTACACACAATGGAAACCCATTAGACAGCTCCCTTTAAACTAACCTAAACAACCTCACAGGATTGACCTCTTGTACACAGACAGTTTTAAAGGGAGTGCAGTGTACTGTATGAGGTAAGCTGATTTTGTGAGACTGGTTAAAATACAGTAGAGGGGTGGCACAAAATTGGTCAAAAAGGTGTCTGGTGACCTCAAATGACCTATGACCTCCACCAAACATACTAGGCTTCATCCTTGCACCAAAAGTCACCTACATACCAAGTATGAAATCTATCCAAGCTTCCTACATTGAAATATCGTGCTTAAAAGGTTTTCGGTGTTTGACCCCTGGTGATCCCAAATGACCTTTGACCTTCACCAAACATACCATGATTTATCTCTGCACCACAAAGCATCTACATACCTAGTATGAAATCTATCCAAGCTTCCTACCTTGAGATATATCTTGTTTAAGAGGTTTCCAGTGTTAGATCTCCAGTCACCCCAGATGACCTTTGACCTCCACCAAAAATAACGCCATTCCTCTTCTTGCCATAATGCATCCACATACTAAATAGGAAATCTATCCAAGCTTCCTACATTGAGATATCGTGATTAAAAGGTTTTCGGCGTTTGACCCCTGGCGACCCCAAATGACCTTTGACCTCCATCAAAAACAATAGGGCACGCCTTCTCACCATGGCAAACCTACATACCAAATCCAACTTCCATCCAACCTTCCCTTATTGAGTTACAGCGTACCGAAGCAAGTGTCACACACACACACACACACACACACGCACACACACACATACACACACACACACGCCAAGCTGACTGCATAGGTTCCTTTTGCTATCGCAAGGAACCAAAAATGGACAGTGCAAACATGGACTGGCTCCATGGGTTGAATCCCCTAGAAACTCTGTGGTACAGCAAAAAGAGGGTACACATATGTAGTCATGTACATGAAGCCAGGAGGATACTTCCCCTCTTTGAAATGCTATGAACCTCCGATATTCCTCACAAGCATCCACAATGGTATTAGGGAAAAATGATGGTATATTTACAGGTGAAGGCATACTTTTGCAACTGGAAAAGGATATGCAGCGGCTGCACCAGAGTTTTAAAAGGTGGACTGGGGTTATTGTGGGAAGAAAAATTATCTGGGAGAGGAGAAAAAGCATATCAGCTGCATGCTTTTTTATTAACGGGTATATCTAGGAAGGAAGTGAGTGAGAGACTCATTGGGAGGGAACAGGGGTAATCCCCATTACTTCTTTGACCAGCCAAGTCTGTTTGTGATGGAAAACAATTAAATCACTCAACAACATCTTACCCACCCCTTAAGAAGTCTATAGAGTACAGTAAATTGCCTTTCAAAAATCATTCACAATTTAGGTCTTGAATTAATTTGGATATGCAACCGTTCATGCTTCCTCTCCATCCAGGGAATAAATCATCTTGTATGGTATTACTTCACACTTTGCTTTCATACAATTTGGTCAAATATATTCACGGTGTCCCCTGACAGTCTTTTTGTGAGGAAGCCACCTCACAGCTTTGGGTCACAGGCCACCTCAAAGAAATTTGCTGTAATTGCCACCTGTATTGTACTAGCTAGAAGTATCGATAGTTCCTCCGCATTTTGGTGCCAAAGCTGACAACATATTACCCCATGGACTAATACCACCTCACAGACTCTAAAACCCAGGGGAAACCCTCAGTTTGTTAACATTCCTATGGCACACACTGATGTGATGATAAAGGAATTCAGGAGGACCTACAAGACCAAAGATCTACTATATCAAAGGTCAACTACACAAAAGGTGTGTTGCTACTAATCTAACAGTAACTCTAACCCTAATCCTAGCCATTATCTTAACCCTGATTCCAATCTAGTAATCCTAACTCAGTTCTATTCCTAACCTTGATCCTTAAACTTATGCTACTGTACTATAATCCTAACCCTAGTTCTAACCGTATGTAGATTTTCCATCTAGCAAACCCTCAGCCTAATTAATCTTCAGTCTAGTGAGATTTCCCTACAAATCAACAAACCCTTAAAACTACATATTCAAACTATGGGCACTACATTAAATTGCCCATTGACTTTGCCCATTTGCCACTGCCAGTGAGTAACCACAGCATTCTATTGTTATCAAACGTGTTGCTGAACATTGTTTTTCAAGTACTTACAGTAGTTCTTAGTATATCAGATGGTCAAAATTATGTCACGTCAAAATCATGTCTGAATTCATACTTTATGTCTGTAGGCTGCAAACTATTGTGCTGTACATGAACGCAGAGGATGCAGGGCTTGGAGAAGGAAATAGGCCTCATTTGTGATAAATACAGATCTGTCCACTCTGGTAATCATACTGGGAGCCTCCCAGTTTTTCACTCAAATCTCTCATGCCTATCGTCTCAGCTTTTTTCTCAGTTTGAATTGTTCTGTTAAAGGGAAATATTTCCATTACAGTGCATCAACATGGCCCAGACAGAAAATAATGTTTTATTGTTACTAAACCATTAAGTTGCACAAAAGACTGGCAATAGCTTTCCTTTCCAAACATATTACCCATTAAAAGAGGTATGAGCATTGAATTATTTGAAAATTTGAAAAGTTTGGAAGAAAAAAATTTTTAATGGCTGCATAAGGCACAATTAAACATACAGCAATATCAATTAAAACACTCTCTATTAAAGTTCTAATCATTGGTTTATACCAGATGTACAGTGCATCACTCAAACAATTCAAAAATTGCCAAAATTGTTCAAGGTTAATCATGGCACTGTAAACTTATAACCAGAAAGCCAAAAGGCTTAGTGATTCCTTGCCATATGGATATACTGCAACAAACATGAATCACCCACATGACAAGCATGAGATCCCTTACAGGTATCCTACGTGAGATATCATGTTAATAAGGTCAAAAGCTTTTGAAATCTTGTGACCCAAAATGACCTACATGCTAAATATGAACAATCCACAGACCAAGTATGAGATCCCTCATAGTTATCCTCCTTAAAATATGTTTACTAGGTTTTGACCTTTTGTGACCTCAAATGACCTTTGACCTGCATGAAAAACAGTAGGGATCATTTATTCAATTCAAAAAATCCACATGTCAAGTGTGAGATCCCTCACAGTTATCCTTCTTGAGATATCGTATTTACATGGTTTTCAACTTTAGACCTCTGGTGACCCCACATGACCTTTGACCTCCACCAAAAATAATAAGGATCATCTACTAAATATGGGCAATCCACATGGTAAGTATGAGATCCCTCACAGTTACTCTTCATGAGATAGTGTTTACAACGTTTTGACCTCTGGTGACCCCAAATGACCTTTGACCGCCACCAAAAACAATGGGGGATCATCTGCTCAATATGGACAAGTCACATGGTGAGTATGAGATCCCTCACACTTATCCTTCTGGAGATATCATGTTTACAAGGTTTTGCTGTTTTAACCTTTGATGACCCCAAATGACCTTTGACCTCCATCCAAAAACAATAGAGATTATCTACTCAATATGGGCAATCCACATGCTAAATATGTGATCCATCACAGTTACCCTTCTTGAGATATCATGTTTACAAGGTTTTGATCTTTTGACCACTAGGGATCCCAAATTACCTTTGACCTCCACCAAAAACAATAGGGATCATCTACTCAATACAGAGAATCCACATGGTAAGTATGAGATCCCTCACACGTATCCTTCTGGAGATATCGTGTTTACAAGGTTTTGATGTTTTGACCTCTGATGACCCCAAATGACCTTTGACCTCCACCAAAAATAATAGGAATTATCTTCTCAATATGGGCAATCCAAATGCTAAGTATGAGATTGCTCACAGTTATCCTCCTTGAGAAATAGTGTTTACAATGTTTTGACCTTTTGACCACTGGTGACCCCAAATGACCTTTGACCTCCACCAAAAACAATAGGGATCATCTACTTAATATGGACAATCCACATGCTAAGTATGAGATCCCTCACACTTACCCTTCTTGAGATATCATGTTTACAAGGTTTTGACCTTTTGACCTCTGATGACCCCAAATGACCTTTGACCTCCACCAAAAATACTAGAAATCATTTACTTGATATGGGTAATCCACATGCTAAGTATGAGATCCCTCAAAGTTACCCTTGTTGAGATATAGTGTTTACAAGGTTTTGACCTTTTGACCACTGGTGACCCCAAATGACCTTTGACCTCCACCAAAAACAATAGGGATCATCTACTCAATACGGGCAATGAACATGGTAAGTATGAGATCCCTCACATTTATCCTTCTGGAGATACCGTGTTTACAAGCAATTTCCAGGGTATTTACTATTTGACCTCTGGTGACCCCAAATGACCTTTGACCTCCACCAAAAACAATAGGGATCATCTATTTAATATGGGCAACCTACCTGCTAAGTATGAGATCCCTTGGAGTTACCCACCTTGAGATATCGCGTTTACAAGGTTTTGACCTTTTGACCTCCTGTGACCCCAAATGACCTTTGACCTACATCAAAAACAATAGAGATCATCTACTCAATATGACCAACCCACACACTAAGTATGAGCTCAGTCATAGTTACCCTTCTTGAGATATCGTGTTTACAAGCAAAGCGTCACACACACACACACATACATACATACATACATACACACACATACACACACACACACGACATCACCATCGCATAGATTCCTTCTGCCTTTGGCAAGGAATCAACAACAAACACTGACTGGTTGAATGAGTTGATGCTGTAAGTGCTTGTTTTCTTTAATAGTACTTTATAATTTCAGGTGGAAATCCTAGTTTTTGTTTTTTTTACGTTGAAAACTGCCCTGCTTTAGTGACTGGACAGGTTGACAGGTCAGGCAAGGGATTTGGGTATCTACCACATTGCAAGATAATGTGAAAAACAAATTTAGCTCTGAAATGTGGTTTCAGGGGGTTCAAGGCCTCAGCCCAAAACATAATTGAAAGTTGAAACAATAAAAACTTTTAGCATTTTTATCAGCAATAATTGCCATGAAAAGTAACAAGCTCAGGACAGATTGTAAGTTTACAAAATACAGGAAGTCCTCACCTGAATTTACCCCTGGTACTCCTGAATTTACCCCTGGTACTGGGTAGTACTACTGTAATGATCATAAGCATGCTGCATGAGGTATTATATGTTTGTTATTGCTGTTTGCCGTTATGAACTAGAAAAGTCCATGCAGTTACTTCTTCATTTTTACAATGGAACATTTTTTAATTTTTTGATGTATGACCATTAAAACATTGTTTCATAATGCCTGATTTTTAAGAAAATTTTCAGGTTGTCCACCAGACAACCTTGAAACCAAATTCTGGCTGTCTGAAATACTTTTTGGTTGTTCAAATAAAATGATAAACAAAAGTTGATCATGCTGCTGCCATAGTAAACAAACGTTTATTTTAAATTCTGTAGCCAATGCTTTCCAATGAGCTTTTTCTTTTTGCTTTTGTTTCAATGATGAATGACAGTCCATGCAGACCATTGTCTCAATACAACTTCTTAAGGAGATTTTTATGACATACTTTCTTGCTGATCTGTGTAACGCTAAGCCTTGTGAACAAGGCAATTCATTTACACAAAATTTTCTTGTCTGTCGGACAAGCTCAGGAGAAAGTGGTTGTCCTATGCACTTTTACTCGTCTTGGATGACAGGACGAATATTAAATTTCAGCCCTTTTCATGCACTGAATGGAAACCATTTTCTATACTCTCTTGGTGATAGGGTCACTTTTATGAGCTTGTTGTTTGGATTTTATAAAGCCTACTGTATGAAACTCTGTGGGGCTATGAGGAGTCTGTAAAGGAAATACAATCGTTCAACTTAACCTTTTAAATTGAACTGTTGGGGAGACAATTTTTAAAATTCAGGAAGAATGGAAGAAACTGGAAGAAACTAGAGGAAACAAGTACTTGTGTAGAGGTAGCTATAGCTATTGTAACATCAAACAGGGTCTTGGAAATTGAAAGCCTCATGCCTTTTAAGTCTATCTCTACTTAAATGTTTTCTAAGTCTTCTAGATTACACGTTACTTAAAGTCACACCTTTTCAGAAGGTTTACTTTCATTGCTTTAATTCCATACCCATACCTTTGGAAACCCCTCTTACATATGAGCATGATGGCTCCCATCCCTGATGTAGATAGACAAAGTAAGGCTGTGACAGTTTAGTCTAAAAGCAGCAACCAGTTTCTTTGGCCACTAAAACTGGTTTTTGAATCAAAACTGTTTTTTTTTAAAAAAGTACAATGGCCTTTATACAAATGTACAGTACTGTACCTTGCACAAGGTCTAGCCACAATACTGGACATTGTATGATAATGTTCACCTAGGACGACTGAAGTACGTGCATTTGTATGTATGTAGCAAGTATACCTGGTTGTGATTGCCCGGTGCAAGTTTATTTGTTACAAATAATGAGCAAGAGTAAATTTGAAAGGGTAGTCAAACCACGATCGGTTATAGACCCGTTTTTCAACAACTGGTTTTGGGGTTGTGCAAAAATTTCAAAACCAAATCAAATCGATAATGGTTTTGGGAACAGCCTTAAGACAAAGTACAAAACAAAAATGTTGGCAAATTCATCTACAGTAGATTATACTCTACAGTACAAAAATTAATGCACTGAAAATTACTGTACCTCCTTGTTCTTGGCTCCAAACAGGAAGTTCTGACGATACTCTGTAGTTCCATTGAAGGTTTCTACGGTTGGACCTTTCAAATAACTACTGTGAGGGTAGCATTTTGTCTGGGATGGTAATGTTGGGCAAAAATTTCTAGGATGCAAATTGATTATGATTTTTGGGAGAACCAACGGAAAATGCTAATTATTAGGGGTTATACCTGTAACCCACAGGCCCAGTTTCAACAGCACTGGGCCAGTACAATAGCTCAATGCTCCAAGACCTATTGAGTGGGACTGCCCAGGACTCATGGGCATTAAACCTTACACTGTCCTCTCCCAGGGAGTTGCTAATAGCAACTCTGTACAGGTCTGTTTTAGCCAATTGTAGTATCAAATATGATGATTTGAACTGCACAGTTTTATGGAACTTACAACTTTTGTGGCAAGTTTTGTTTACGTAGGTTTAATTAAATCAAGAGTTTACCCAATTTTCTTCAACCATTTGAAGTTTCACTCATTACCTGCTACTTGAGCTTTTTATGAGCCCATCACTGAATTGGTTTACCTATAACTCTGTTTATAGGTGATATATTGTCAGTTTTATCAGAGCTCTGAGTTACCCTTCTTCTTTCCGATCATGGTGATACATCCAGAGGACATTACTACACTGCACATGCGTCAGGGGTGCCCTAAGCCCTAATAAAATTAGTAAAATATTGAACGGGGTCTTTGTGACCGTCTAAACCATTAATCAAAGCTGCAGGTAGATTTTTCCAATCTTTGAGAGTATTGGGGAAGAAACTAAATTTATAGCAATTAGACCAAGAGTAGAGTTGACGAAAATGGAGGTTGTGCATCCCACGAGTTGTCCAGGTTGGGTGTCTGAGTCTGTCCATGGGAATATTTGCCTTTCCAAACCAGAAAGCCAAAAGGCTTAGTGATTCCTTGCCGAAAGGGGGGGGGGGGGGGGTGCTTTGTTACACTGAGGTTCATCCATCAAATTTATACTTCTCTTCTACATCATTTTTTATGATGTGGTCACAATTTGACCCCTGCTCACATCAGCTCATGTCACATGACCTTTATACTGAAACTTGAATAACCACAAAAAAATGAAAAAAAAAAAAAAAAATAAAACGTATGAGAAGGGATTTATCTTTGATTCCTCCCTTGTAATGACATGTTTACAAAGTTTCAGTTTTTGACCTCTGGTGACCTCAAATGGCTTGTGACCTCCACAAAAAAACAATAGGGTTTTTCCTTGCACCATAACACATCCACATACTTAGTATGAAATCTATCCAAGCTTCCTACCTTGAGATACTGTGTAAACAAGGTTTTCAGACTTTGACCCCTGGTGACCCCAAATGACCTTTGACCTCCACCAAAAACTATACGCTTCTTCCTCGCACCATAACGCATCCACATACTTAATATAAAATCAATCCAAGCTTCCTACCTTGCGATATGGTACAAACAAGGTTTTCAGAGTTTGACCCCTGGTGACCCCAGACGACCTTTGACCTCCACCAAAAATAACAGAAATCTTCCTCTCACCATACCACATCCACATACTTGGTATGAAATCTATCAAAGCTTCCTACCTTGTAATATCATGTAAACAAGGTTTTCGGACTTTGACCCCCGGTGACCCCAGATGACCTTTGACCTCCACCAAAGATAATAGGGTTATTCCTCTCACCACAACGCATCCACATACCACGCATGAAATCTATCCAAGCTTTCTAACTTGAGATATCGTGTAAACAAGGTTTTCAGATTTTGACCCCCTGTGACCCCAGATGACCTTTGACCTCCACCAAAAACGATAGGGTTCTTCCTCTCACCACAACGCATCTACATACCAAGCATGAAATCTATCCAAGCTTTCTAACTTGAGATATCATGTAAACAAGGTTTTCAGATTTTGACCCCCGGTGACCCCAGATGACCTTTGACCTCCACCAAAAACGATAGGGTTCTTCCTCTCACCACAACGCATCTACATACCACGCATGAAATCTATCCAAGCTTTCTAACTTGAGATATCGTGTAAACAAGGTTTTCAGACTTTGACCCCCGGTGACCCCAGATGACCTTTGACCTCCACCAAAGACGATAGGGTTCTTCCTCTCACCACAACGCATCTACATACCAAGCATGAAATCTATCCAAGCTTTCTAACTTGAGATATCGTGTAAACAAGGTTTTCAGATTTTGACCCCCTGTGACCCCAGATGACCTTTGACCTCCACCAAAAATGATAGGGTTCTTCCTCTCACCACAACGCATCTACATATCATGCATGAAATCTATCCAAGCTTTCTAGCTTGAGATATTGTGTAAACAAGGTTTTCAGGTTTTGACCCCCAGTGACCCCAGATGACCTTTGACCTCCACCAAAAACAATAGGGTTCTTCCTCTCAATATGGGCCATCTATGTACAGTACCAAGTTTGATAACTGTCCAACTTTCCCTTCTTGAGATATCGTGTAAACAAGCTAAGCCGTCACATACACACACACACACGCACACACACACACAAACACACGACATCACCATCGCATAGATTCCTTGCCTGCCTTCGGCAAGGAATCAAAAAACCATTCCAGAAGAGAATTAGTCTGTTTTGCTTGCAATGCTCAGCTAGCGTGAGGAGATCAAGGTCCTTCAAAATGGATGTCATCGACCCTGGCTCACAAGAAAATTCGGAACTTATAAAACAAGCCGACCTCCTCTGAATGCTCTCTAGCTTGGGAGAGAACTACGTATGATATCCGGAGTAACTATAGAATACCCTGCCTCAGGAAGTAACCTCTTTTTAAATCATGGATGTGGAGTCGTAGTGCATCTGTAGCCAAAGAAAAATCTCAAACTGAAGGCCAGGGTGTCAAGTCTGTCCGCTGAACCCTTTTCCACATTTCCATACATATCATCTGCCAATTAGCTTCAGCTTAATTTAAGAACGACATATGACGTCATTGACTGGTCACTGCCACTGAGCATCCATCTGAGGCTGGATGCTCAGTCGTAGTCACAGTGAGTGAATATTATTAATGGCAATGACATCATTGACTGGTCACTGCCACTGAGCATCCATCTGAGGCTGGATGCTCAGTCGTAGTCACAGTGAGTGAATATTACTAATGGCATTGACATCACTGACTGGTCACTGCCACTGGGCATCCATCTGAGGCTGGATGCTCAGTCCCAGTCGCAGTGAGTGAATATTATTAATGGCAATGACATCACTGCCAGGTCACTGCCACTGAGCATCCATCTGAGGCTGGATGCTCAGTCCCAGTCGCAGTGAGTGAATATTATTAATGGCAATGACAACATTGACTGGTCACTGCCACTGAGCACCCATCTGAGGCTGGATGCTCAGTCGTAGTTACAGTGACAGAGATATGAATAGCCTAGTAATTAAATCCAGCCTGTGACCACGACTATGACTGAGCATCCGGATGCTTAGTGGGGTTAGTAAATGAGGCGGGGTATTCTATAGTTGTACCTGATATCCATAACCTAGGTCTTTGGGCCAAGACTTGGGCATGAGATTCCAGCCCTCTAAGTGTAACATCGTTACTTTCGCTAGGAAAAATAACCCGGTCAAATTTGATCATGTCTTGAAGATGTGAAGTTAGTTAAGGTTGACTCGATAAAGTACCTACGTAGGGGTCACAATTTTTAACGACCTAAACTGGGATAAGCACATTCAGTCCATCTGCAACAAGGGTAATAAGATTTTGGGAATACTTTCTGGAAACCTATCTTTCTGCTCCTGTGATTGAAGTTAGCTGACTCTGATCTCTTTAGTATATCTCTCTATCTCTCGATCTATCTAGTATAGCTGACTCTGATCTCTGATCTTTTTAGTTCTTAGGTTTTACTGTAATCAATCACTGCATTTCACAAATTTTGTACAAACTTACACGGTACGATACACAGTCATTTTTGAATTATTTGAGTTTCTTCCAATTTAAGTGGAAGAAACCATATGAAACCTGTTTCCTCCATCCAGTATTAAGACCTGTGGATTTTTCGGGGTTTTTTACCACCTTGAAGAGAAATGTGTGAGCGTGTACTCTTCCTTATATCATTATATGGTGAAAATCAAAGATTTGACTCCTCACCACCCTCCCACCTCCCAAAATATGGTAGGGTAATGAAAAAGGAAGTAATTCTGACGAATTCTCAAGTCTAGATCCAAAATGTTGATACTGTAGTACCCTCAAACTTTTTTTGGGAAAGTCAACTTCTTGAATGTCTCTCATCTTTTGGTCTGCATTCTCTTCTGATCACCTAGTTTTGGCCAATTTTCTTTGTTTTAAAAGAAAATAACAGGGATACACCCAGTGCAGACCGGTACCTCAAAATGAAAATTATAGACCTACCATGGTTATAACATCAAGCTATGCATTATTTTACATTTCACTGTTTGCCAACTGCCAAGAAGAGACACTGGCATCCCTCAGATACTGTACTGTCAAGCCAGTGTATCATACAATGTACACAGCATTTGTAAAAGCTCTATGGTGTGTTCTGCTTGAATGAAAAACCACTGTCTACATTACACTTAAATAATACTAGCATAACTGCTTCCACTGGGTACAGGGGCTGTGATAGTAATAATGAATCCAATGTACAGTATGCAATCTACTACTCACTACCCTTGATTCTTGAATGCAGAAGTAGTGAATATGCACATCATGCAACACTGCATAGGTCTAGGCTACATGACTTTTCCAAGTAGCTTAGGCCTAGGCTATTTAGGCTAATAGTAAGTAGGCCTAGAACAAAAGCCAACATCACTAGTCAAAAAAGAGAAGGCGAAATTCGGTGGGGGTTCATCCACGCTCAATCTGGTATAGGGCCCTCGACGGAATCCATGAAAATGCATGAAGTTATGAAACAAAACAGTATCCAGTATTTACCCTATTTTCTTTGAATCTGTAGCAGCTTAATCCGAATGGTCCACACGTAACGTCATTAGATGAAAGGAGACGCTCTAATGAGCCTAGGCCTACGCCTAAATGTTATATTTATGAGTTCAAGAAGGACAGATGTGTTTACTTGTATGAAGTGGTATATATAGTATATTGTTTCTACCTTGTCCAACTGAGGTAGAAACGAAGCATTATTTATGACAGTCCATTGACAGACCGACAGCACAACCCCTAATACACCTGTGGCCGGATTTTACCTGTGGGTTTGCTATAATATATTTTCCGAAACTGCTGAAAACGTTACATGTTTGCTGTGTCATACTCAGTCAAATCCAATAAGCAAACCTCTGGATTAGCCCTTGGGCAGGGCTGTGCAACATTTACTTTACATGGCCGTGGGCATCTGTGTGTATTCCAATACTGAGTGTAGTTATGCGAAATAATATGTTGAAGGCCTAGAGCTCTGTTAAAATTTTTAGATGTTAATCAGAATAGGCCTATAACCGATTAAAGCGGGGGAACTGAGGCAGTAGCTTCTCCCCCTGAGCAGTATTAGAGAGGGTTTTGAAATTCAGGGCAGATATACTTTGATTTTAGTGAACTTGCATTTTATTTTCAGGGTTTTCAGGGCAAGATCCAGACTGGAAAATTTTCACCTTGCAAGGGCAAGCATGATGGCCAATGTAGCCCATTAAAGATTGGTCCTGAGATTCATTGAGGGTGTAATAATTTGACACTTGATAGTAAACTAATTACCAAAAGTGCTGCTAGTAGTAGGATTTACCCATGAGTGCACACAATTAATTGCACCCAGCCATGTGTCATTGTAGACATACTGACCAGCTGTACAAGCTATTTTAATATAGTGCATTATATGCTATTGTGAACATTTGTAGTCCACTACCTTTGGAAGTCAACTGGTGGTTATCTAAGAACCAATTTGTGCAGTAGAGCATTCAATGAGGCTAAAGTTACAAAATTGGGTAGATATTTAGTCTCCCCGGCCTGTTTTGGCCCAAAACAGGGGTCACGGGTGGAATTCCTTATGGGCTTTGAAGACCGTAATGAGTGTCTCGTGTTTTGAACTTTCGGTGCTAGTATGACTCAGTTCCACAGAAATCTGCCCTGTGCATGAAATAATGTTACCATAGTACAATGGAGGGTATAGTATACTTCCTATAGCCTAAAAACTAGGGCTGTGACTGTGTAGTGATTAATCGCTAAACGATCGCATGTGGAATAAACGTTTCTAAGTACAAGCTACTAAGCGATTAATTGCAAAACCTGTTTTTTGTCCGTTTTCTATTAGTCTGAATACTCTGTAAATGGAGAGTGCATAATATTGGCCCATATGTAGTATGTAGTATGTCATCATTTTGTGATTACTGTTTCGGCTACGAACAAGCCTCTACAGGAATCGTGTTTGGGGTTCACAGGTATTACCAATTCATTTTGAATAGGCCTATTTATCATGTCAATCAACATACACCGAGTCTTTCTGTTGTGATAAGGTAATCACGATTAATCGCTAAACAATTGCAAATTTTTGTGGTTAAACATTTAATTATTTTGCTACTAGTTAACAGCCCTACTAAGAACAATACTATTATGAAATTATACTGTATGTTAGGCCTCATACTATAAAAAAAGCAACTTGATTCTTATCACAGGCCGGCTGATTTTGGACGCAGGTTGGATTTACTTTTTATTTTTTATTAATGAATAGAAACCTCGTGGATGGCACAACTGTTTCCATATACATTTTTATAAAGAAAATCTGATCTCTGACATTGTTTCTGATGTTTTTTGCATAAATTCCCTCACATCACTCCAACCAAATCAAACAATCCATATTCGTAGGAAGCTTTTCGAGACTGGGGGGCCTGAACCATGTTTCAAATCGCCATCCTGGGGGAGGGGTCTAAGGGGAGAGAGTTCCCCCTCCCCTTTGGAAATTTTTGGGTATTTGAGGGTCCTAAATTTTTGGGTATTTGAGGGTCCTCAGATGTAATTTGGTGCAACAGTTTGGACAAACTTTAAGGAAAATTAATGCAAATTTTTGACATTTCTTACAGAAGAGGCAAATAAGGGGTTTTTGCCCTTGGATCTTAGGGCAGAAGCATACTTCAGCCCCCACATTTTTGACTGGGGGGCTAAGCCCCCTCAGCCCCCCGCTTCCTACGCCAGTGCCACAATCAAACGTTTCTTTTGTACTTGCGACTGACTAGGCCGACTTGACACGAACACTCTGGCTACATCATACACGACGTATAGCATAAAATACGGCCCAGAAAGAAGTAAAGAACACACTGAAAACTGATTTGCAACAAAAATTAAAAAATAAAAAAGAACCAGGTCAGGGATGTTTTCAGATATCAGTGATGAGAATCGAGTTATTTTTTTTTATGTGGCCTTAGTGTGTGGATGGGACAAATTCTATAGCCCTCAATCAGGCTCTATACACATTATGGGTAGTGCACAGGTATGGTAACATGTTATACTTATATTTAAGTAGACAATTTAGTTTCTAAAAACTGGGTACATTTAGTGAAGGGGCATTTTGTCTAGACATGTACTCTGTAGACTGGACAAGTTGAAAGCTTGTTCCACTGGGATTAGGAGATGAACAATATTTGTGTTACATGGTAGGCCTGTATGCCTAAATTGCAAACTTAAATAGCACTTATAATGCTCCTACTGTAGTGTACTGACTTTGTAGGTATATCATTTAGTATTTTCCCTGCTTTTTGTGCTGAGTCAATAATTGTATGCATTTCAATTACTCTAGGGAGTACTCAAGAGGAACCATTAACTGAGATTTTGCCTGGGTTTATATTAGAAAAGTTTTTAGTGAGTAATTTTAATTCTTTCAGAGCATAAAAGCAGGAAGCTATGAGCTCTTCAGCTGGACCTCGACTGTACAAATGTGCCGCTCATGCAAAGCTCTACCGCATGTTCAGACCAACCTATCCATCCAGTGTCGTGGATAAAATTCTGTCATTCTTGTCTGAAAAGGTTTGCCCATTTAAGTCTCTTCATGCAGTACCTTATGAACTGAAATGATATGAATATTAATCTCACAGTTTTATCCTGGATTATGCTCTGCATGTTCTCATTTTTTCACTTCTTGCAAGTATTTAAGCAAATTAAGAATCAAATATTTTTATTTACAATTATTTGGAAAAAGTTTTTCCCCTTGTTTATGTGCTTACCATATCACTACATAACTTGGGACATTGAAGTAAATTATATGAATTCTTGATGTCAAATTTCAAGTTATTTATCTTTAAAAAATCCATTAATAGATCTGATCATAAGTGAAACGAACTACTTCTGATGGGGGGTGCTGCAGCAATTCTGCCTGAAAATTTACTGCATGTTTACTTAAAAATAATAAAATATATACTTTGCCTGTAAGCAGCAAATTCCTTGCCAGAATGGAGAAGGGGTTCCTTGCCAGAATGGAGAAGGGGAGGGGGGGCTACAGCGCCCACAACCTCCTGCCTGGTATGCCTAGGGATTTGACAGCTTCCAAAATGCAGTTAAAAAGAGAAGAAACCTTTAAAAAATTGAGCAGGAAGCTAGGGGCGAATTTAGGGGGGGGGGGAGGGGGAAGTACAAAAAGTATGCACAATGCAGATGTGGTGAAGAAGCATTCTAAAATTTAGCAATTTTTGCTTCTGCCTAATTAAGGAAAAGATCTAGATAAAAGTTGCAATTAAGTACTTTAAACTCAAAGACAGAAGTAAAGCACAAGTCAGTTACAAGGTTAGCTGTTAAGCTCTTTAACTTGTTAGCTTGGTACCAGAAATTTGGAAACCTAGTAATTCACACACTGTAATGGAGATTACTGCTCTCATTCTACAAATTATCTGTTGTTATACTGTACGTTTTCAGTGTATACAGTCTAAACATTCAGAAATATATTTTATAGAGCTCAAAACAAAAAAAAACACCCCCCCCCACCCGCAAAAAAAAAAACTCCTTTTTGCCAGATTCATAAAGGTCACAAAACTTATTCCCTAAATTTTTCCAAGTGGCAGTCCACTGACCATTTGCTGCCTGCAGCCTTAAGGTTAAATTGCCCATGGAAAATAAGCATAACAAAAATTTAAGTAAGAAATCAAACTTTTTGATTGAGTTCTGGCTAAAATGATTAGCTTTAAGTAAAACACTCAGGTAAAAGGTGCACACAGTCCAAAATTTGAGAACCACTGTCATATTCTGTTGCTGAGGTAGGTAGGTAGGTTAGCTTTAATATACTTTCATGGTACATAAAACAAGCACCTCATTTTGAGTTAGTACATTATTTCTTTTCCTAAAAGTCCCTCCAGCTGGATGCTGAAGAAGAAAACTAAACATTCCCCCTCACGGGGTTCTGCCCCCCCCCCAGGAGCTACAGTATGTCCCAAGATGGGACACCTTGTACAGTACACTGTGGTATTCTATTCTTTTTGATCAAGTTTTAATCCTTTTGTCTCACTGAATAGTAAAATTCATACCAAATAAAGGATTAATTTACTTTAAATATGTATGAGCATAATACTTGTATTCTGAAACATCATTAAAGGTCTTTTGACATGAATCTTTTTTGAGTAAAACAGCTTTTTTGGTCCACATATCTTAAAGGAGAGAAAGCAGTTGCCCCAAGTTTATTTTCAAAAATCTGCTAAATCTTTCAAATCTCCTCATATTTCCCTCACAAGTTTCTTTCATTATGTTTCAGTATAAGAACATTGAATATTGAAAGAAAACCAAGGAGTTATTCTGCATGAATTTAACAAATAAGTAACAAAAATATTGTCACATCATTGATAGGAGCCATTTCTGAATGAGGATGATAGGGTACACTAATTCACATGGGGGGGGGGGGGACTGCATTTTCCCTTTAAACAGACACATACAAAGAGCCTCTTACTAGTTAGAACTGATATTACTAAAATTTTACAGGGAATTCCACTCTTGTCATACAAGGTTATCTCATTGTTTTCATATTAATCTCTCTTGAAATGATATTTCTGTTCAATTTTTTGTAAAAATTGGTGAAGAAATTTTTAAATTTTTCTCATAGTAATGCTAAAGCTGTAAAGATGAGTTTCTTCTTTTTAAGCAGGTTTTAGGATCACTCACTTGTCATTTCTCACCTTTGCTTGGAAATTGTTTGTTGCTGTCCATTACTTTTCATTGTTCTTACTCGATTGTTGTATGGTCTATTCCTGTGTATATCTCTATGTCAAATGTATTCTGTAGGGGGACTTCTTGTGCGGTACCTGCTTCTTCAGTCCTCCTCCACCACCTTGACTTATTTCTGAATGCTTTATTGCTTTCTGATTCCTTCGTGTTCCATTACATGTAGTAAACATAATCCATTGTGTCCTGATTTTAATAAAAAAAATAGTGTACCACTTGCATTATTATACCGTACATGCTGTCTAATTTTGATAATGTTATAGATGCCCTTGAAAAATTGACCCATTTCTTAAAAAGGGCCTGTATTGGCCTTATGTTTATGACATCACAGAACAGAAAATGTGCCCTTCAATGGAGGTGAGTGCATATCATTGCAATTAACACCAGCAAATGCAGACAACTGGTCTGATACGCGAGTTGTCTTCTACAAGCGTTTGCGAAGTCTACATTGAGCGTGCAGTGTACTTCATTGTTTAGCCGCCAAGATGACGTCTGTTGAAGTCAGTGCATAAGGTCTATAGTGATGTCTTTGACAACAGTAGGTCAGAGAGCTGGTCAAAGTTAAAAGAGGCACAGTTAGCATTAGAAGAAAGACATAGCAGTATTATCTGAATGCTACTAGCAGAGTGATATCAAAAATGATTGCACATTCTTAATAATTGATAAACTTCAACATTGTATACCTCAAGGTGGAAAAATCATGTGATGGTGGGAGAAAGATAGACGAAGTGCTTTTTTTCAACCTTTTTATACTCATAATTGTTTTTATTACGATACTATAGACTAAGGTGCACATTATATAAAACAACCCTCACTTATGGAAGCAACTGACCTACGTAACTTTTATTTGAGATCAGATGATACCTTCTATCCATGTCTTCTCTACACTTAACCTAGAATCTGTCTTTATCCTTAACTACAATATTTCTGTTGCTTTCAGCTCTTGCCCCCATTTGATGTGGCTGTGGATGTTGGATGTGGAACAGGTCAGAGTACCAGGTTCCTTGCTCCTCATTTCAGAAAGGTGGTTGGTGTTGACCCCAGCGATGCACAATTGCAGGAAGCATGGGCGATTACAAAGGAACAAAATGTAGTTTACAGGTGATTGTTATGAAGTGCTGCTAATGTTGAATGTGTGATATCTATTTACAGTACCTCCTTGGTTTTAAATATGCATCACAACCAAAATCTGGGTCCCATGGAAAAGGTTTTTTGTCACCAGATTTTTTTTATTCATTGCTCTAAGCAGAAGGATTTTTTTGCGAATGACGTTTTGTGATGGTGATGTCATGCATGTGTGTATGCATGTATGTGACACTTGCTTGCAAAAGTGTTCACTTGAAGGGTAACTGTGAGGATCCCATTCTTTGCACTTGGATACCCAGCATTACTTTTAGTATTGAGAAGTCAAAGTCATTTGGGTGAAAATGTGAAAGCTTTGTAAGATAGTATTTCAGGAAGAGAAACCTTTGATGAATCTTACTGTAGCATACTTGGTGTTTGGGTGTCCCATATCAAGTTAAAAAATCCCATTGAGTTTGTTGTAGGTCAAAGGTCATTTGAAGTCCCAAGAGGTCAGACAGTGAAATCTTATCACCACAATGAATCTCAAGAAAAGAAATTGGATGGATATCATATTTGGTATGAAGTCGCCCCATATTTATCAAATACATATCCCATTGTATACAATGACAAATTAGCTGAGTTTTTTAAACACAGGACAGAAATAAAATACCTCCCGGCACTGTTCAACTCTGCCCGGCAACACCTTTCTTCACCTGTCAGAATGAAAACCTTTCAGGCAAGGGATCACTAAGCATATTTCCTGGTTCACAATGAAATTGAAATTGCTGTTGTGAATAGTGTATCAGGAGTACTGTATGGAAATTTAGGTTTCTGTAGAATTTTAGTTTAAAGGGAATATGGCATCCACCCAAACCAGAGCTTCCCAAACATATTTAGAGATACCCTGAGAGTTTTCAATACAGTTGATGACTGCACTTTGATTGACATTGATTCAAACAATATAGCTCCACTCTGGTTGGTCAATGATTCCTTGCACAGTCATCTCTGTTCCCAATTAAGCTCACACACAGGGTGTCAATATATATGGCTTCTGGCAAATCAAACAGAGTGCAGACTATGTACTGTGGCAGTGGCGTAGCTAGACATTTTTTGTGGGGGGGGGGGGGGGGGGCAAAAGCAAAAATTTCCGACAGACTGTTATCTAGGGACCTTTTTTTTTTTTTTGCTTTCCGGGCAATTTGAGACGGAAATTTGACTTTCACGTTGACATTTCGATGTGTAATTATCTGGGGACCTTTTTTTTTTTTTTGCTTTCCTGGCGATTTGAGACCGAATTTTGATTTCCACGTTGACATTTTGATGTGTAATTCTGCTTAAAAACATAACAAGTGTTTTAAGTGTTTCAATTGAATTTTTTAATTATTTCCGACAGACACTAGAAATTTCCAACAGCGGTCTTCAAAGGCTTTGTGGGGGGGGGGCGACCGCCCCCCCCTGCCCCCCCTCTAGCTACGCCACTGTACTGTGGCTCTGTCTTGGAGGTGTACCATGGAAGTACTACCAGTGTAGTACTTTCATGGGTGTACTAGACAGGTGCTTTCTGTTTAAATAGGAGGAGGGGCAAAAAGTAAACTTTGTTGGGAAAATTTTACTCCCATGTGGGGTGAGTTTTGAGAGCCTTTCAGTGCTGCCAAAAAGTGGAAATACTTGTGCTGGAGTTTTGAGAGAAAATATCATAAGCTGCTAAAAGATAGAATTCAGCTCATAGCAACTTTGATGGCAAAAAGAATCGTAAAAACTACCTCTTGAACAGGGCTATGCATTTATGTTAGAGTACAGTGGCCCATTGGAGGGCAAAGGTGAAAAATGTGAAATAAAACACACTTAAGCAAATACTCAAGCAACAAGCTTTTCTTCAGGACTGGTTCAAGGGTAATAAGAATTTCTGAATTATCTGTTCCTTTTTCTTCCAGGAATGGGTCTGCTGAGGAAATCCCAGCTGAAGACAGGTCTGTTGATTTGGTCACTACTGCACAGTCACTGCATTGGTTTAATGCTGAAAAATTTTTCACAGAATGCAATAGAGTACTCAAACCTCAGGGTTGTGTAGCTGCCTATGGCTATGGTATCATGCTACCTTGTATGTCTAACAAAGAAGTACAAAGTTTGATGCAGAAAGAGTATATGCAGGTAAAGACCTACATTACTTCAAAGTTTTGTACGGAAATCTAGCAGAGTATTGTAAAGTGACAATACCAGCAAACATGTCTTGCAGTGTATGTACAATTGATACATTCATGGTTGGTTCTATTTGTCATGAAGTGATAAATTGAAAGCAGTGGACATATGGTAGTTTTCTGACCTTCCTCTTAAATGTTGGCATATGGGACCTCCCAACTGGGAGGGGGAGAGAGGGGAGAGAGGGGAAATTTTTGCCTGCATTTCTAAACTTTCTGCACCAGTACTATGAGATATGCTGATGTTGGTGGATTGAGGGTTCTACATTAGCAAGGAGAAAGGGGCAGGGGGAGGGGACAAAATGAAACCATAGTGGTGTGTTCCCTGTTTGTTATGGGTAGGGTAAAGCAGACACAAATGGACTACTAGAAAACACAGTACCTTCACCTCAGTCTTTAAAGTTTATTGCACCAAACTAAAAACCTTGGAATAAATGTAAAATAATACAGAATGTATGTACAAATATTTAACAGAAAACATTGCAATTTGGCAATTGGTTAAAGATAGCCTACATAATATAAACACAAAAGAATGAAAGTGACTGACATTTCTCTGCCTCGTCTCTCTGAGGTGCAGTATGTACACATGCATTGCTCTTAACTATTTTTATACATGAACTCCTTGACTTTCTCTTCACTGATATTTATCGTTGCATTTTTTATTTACACATTTTAGGTTAAGCAAATTTACTGCCTATAGGGTGTCTCCTGACCCAAGCACATCTTACTAAAGCTTAGTGTAAGGTTTGTAAATAACATGAAACATATCAAAACAGTACTTACGGAACTACGTTAAGTTTCTGTCTTTTGACATGAGGACGGCAGGCTTTAATTAAAAGACGGTGGTTAAGACATTGTGTAAGAAAAACTAACGACGGGGAGCCACAATTCCCCAACAAACTCCAAAACTAGCTCACGAAGACGCCAGTAACTGCTACGGGCTAACGTCCAATGGACATCGTGTCCAACTGCTATCGGTCTGCAATGACAACTGTGGGCGCACTCAGCAACCCACACATAACCAGAACAGCAATTCAATGTCACACCCTAGCTTTTCGCGCCTGGCCTCCTGAAACCTCTCAAATTCTGCATTTTATGCAAATTACGCTAAACAAAAATCATTTTAACCCAATAACCACACGTAGTAAGATCGGTGAAGCGTATTAAAGTTTTGACCGTTGCTGCAGCGAACTTTACGCTACAAGAAAAAAGCGTATGAATATTCATGAAGTAAATTTCTACAGCTGCACGGTAGACTTGAGCCAAGCGCTTTTAGACATGTGTCAAGCATACTGGTGACACTGTTGCCTGACATATCTTGTCTGAGTTGTTATTGAAGCATTTCAGATCAAGATCTTCCCAGTAGAGTAGGGAACAATTTGGGCAAAAATTCTGAGCAAATTAGGCAAGATTTAAAAAGAAGTTTCATTGAAGCAATGATGTATTAACCTTTATGATTTTTGTAAATTGAAATGCTCTGCTTGAATGGTAAGGAATTTGGAAATGTGGATCATGTTGGGTCTGTGTTCTACTCAAATCCCACAGAGCCCCCCCCCCCCCAAGAAAAAAAAAACTCTGGATTCTGAGACTTTCTCAAGGAAACATTGGGTATAGGGTGTCATGGCCAGCTTAATTATTTTGACTTATTTGTTTGGACAAAACCAAGAATCAAGGTGGGTCTAATTTTCTTAATCTTTCATTTTATGGGTTACCCTGTGAAGTATTTCACATTTGTTTGAGCAGAATGTTTAATGTGAGGCTTGCACGTAGGTTCATGGGATTTTAAATATGACAAACATTGATGAGCAGAAGCATATCATGCTTTAGTGATGAAGTCTCAAGAGGTACCAGCTTAGTACCCCAAACTCCCTCCCCCTAACATAAAAACTCCCTCAATTGTGTGGGAAACATTTTGCTTATGATAGTATATTTTCTGTTTCATTTTCAAGATGTACAATGAAATTCTAGGCCCATATTTGGATGAGAGAAGTAAACTTGCGCATAACTGTTTCCGTGACATCACCATACCTTACACTGATTCCAGAAGGTTAGTGCCGGATGCAGTTTACCGTATGTTATCTATTTATTTCTATGATACTAGTTTTAATTTATTTAAGTTATGACATATAATAACTGTTATTAATAAATTTAAAGTTTCTGCACAAATAGAATTTCCTTCTGTTCATATACTAACTTACATGTCTACAGCAGGAGTGTGTCATTGTAAGCACCTTTTCAACTCCACAGAAGGCTATAATATCCAGCTGAGGAGACTAAACCCCCCTCCCCTGCTTCATTAGCCCTTAACCCAGAAGAATGATTCTTCAGTTAAAACATCTCAAAAGGAAGAGGTCTTCAGGCAGTTCGGCCCCTCAAGAGGACCAAAGATTGACCCTTGTAGTCCGTACGGACCTATGCATGGTGCCTGGACCATGCGCTGTAAATTTCATGCACATGTTCATAACTGTAGTGTACTCTCCTCTTCTTGCAGTTATCTGACTATTTTGTTTCGTTTATATAAAACAGAGACACCACTCTGGTCATGAAGAGCACTGTGCATATAGATGATCTCATTGGCTACATAAAGAGCTGGTCATCATATCAAAAATACTATAGAAAGTATCCAGATAAAATAGATTTTCTCTCAGAATACAGGAAACGGTAAGTGGCGGTTAATTATTAAAGTCCGCTTTTCACTTATGTCATTGTGTTGCATTCTCTCTGTTTGCTGGACATTTTGACAGTCAAGAAATTCATCACATCACAATTGTATCTATTGACTTGCTTTTTAGATGTTCCATTAAGAGTAGGGTTTGGGCTATATTTTGAATATACTCTAAAAAAGAGGAAATGTTCTCAAGCATTTGATGAAACTTGCATTTAGTTCCTATCTATATCTGGATTTCAAGTTATTAGCAGATGAAGTCTGGTCAAGGTGGACTTGAAGCAAGCAGGAGTGATGTCATCTACTCACTCTGGTGATCAGTGTCTTGTTTTCTCTGACTTTCAATGGATTGTTTTGGTAATGGCTTTAGCTTGTAGTTACTGAGTAATTGGGTTTAGACAGTGCTGTACTTGCAGTTTCTCAAAGCGCTATCATTCCAGTTCAGTTTATTTGTCAAATGTTTGTGCAAGCTTAAGAAAATTAATAAAAAAAGTTGGAAAGAAAGAAAGCATATGACTCACACTAGAGAAAACATAAGGTATTATTATCTCAGCAGTATGTACCTCTTTCAAAACTGAGTAACTCCACATCAAATAGCCTCACAAATTTCTGTTGAACTGACAGTGTTCAAGCTAGTCTAATCAGTTGCAATTAATAGGGGTTGTTTGTTGGAAATTTTGATCATTGTCATTCTGCAATATATATTGCTATAGTTTTTATTGGAAAAATACAAAAAATATGTAAATGATTGACTTCTACATGCATGCATTTGCTATGTTAATTTGAAACCTGGTGTCATTTTTTCCCTTTTGGCACACCACAGGTTTCTAAACATCCTGCAACCACTAAGTCAATCCAGCCAGCCAGAGAAGATTGAATTTGATCTCGTAGCTCCCATTTTCATTATCCTTGGACGGAATGTAGACAGTACACTGTGAATTGAAAACTGAATACAAAACCTCTCAGGGAATATCAAAATTATTTATTGTGATGTATCATGGTGGATTTTGTATTACATTGGCCTTTATGGAAATGAGATATATGAACTAAGGGAAGTAAAGTGATGTGTTATTTTTCAAAAGTTGGACCATTTTAATCCAACCTTTCTAGTATATAGGAAAGTTATGTGCTGAGGACGTTGACATCAAAAGACATCTTTAGTTCTGTTTTTTTTATTGATATTAAAATCTGATATGGCTGAATATGGCTGAAATAATACTTGATCTGCCATGTTACAAGTAAACTGTACTTGAAATGAGTGTTCAAGAAACAAAGAATGACATAAGCAATACCTTGTGAGTCCCTCCTTTCATGTCACAGATTTTCATATTTTTAAAAGAATACCTAAGATCTAACTTACTTTCTGATATTTATTAAAGAACTACATGACATCAGTCTGTTGAGACCTTTGATGTAGTTCCTATGTCAGGTTCTTGAGATATTTGCAGTTTATTGTTGTCACATTTTGTACCAAAAGTGAACTTGAAGCAAACAGGGCTGATTTTATAGTTTCACTTTGAATACCAGTGTTTTGATTTTACTTTTCATCCTATTAATTTTGACCTGGCAGTGGATAGGGTTGCTAGTTTGCGATAAGGGTAAGTAAAGCTTACAATATTCCATTGCCTAGATTGTGTTCCTATCGTGAATGCGTCAGATTTATGTGGTCTGAAAGTGGTTGTGAATTTTTAATGAAAAAAAAATAGGTCATCAAAATGACACAATGCCAGCTTGCTTCAAGTTCACTTTGGTAGAAAAGTTGGTAACTTCAGAAGCTTGTATCTTTAGAATGGAACATTGAAAGTGAGTGAAAGTTTCACCAGAGTTTATAGCAAATAAACAACAAATTTTGAACTGAGGTATTCTTTGATAGCCAATGTTTTATTTATGCGATGGGTTTTGATAAAAAAAATTAACATATTTAAAGTAGTCAATTTGTGACAAGGTTTGATAATTAATGTGACTGTTTTCCATATTTTCGATGCTTCTACTAATAAATAGACTGGTATTGTAATTTAGTATCACCAAACTCATTCAAAATGCTGCATATAAACTAGCTAAAGAGTTTGTAACTACAACCAGTGGAGGGATATCTGACATATTTTCTAGACCTAGGTGACTTATGGACTCCAACTCTGACTTAGTGATGTATACTTTATGGTTTGACAGAATTTTGAACGTGAAATCTCACCATGGATGCTTGTGCATTTAAATTGTTATGCAATATTGAAATATGTTAAATGAAATATATTTATAGAGTATGATGTATGTTTGTTTGGTCAATAAACTGCTACTGTTATAATAAACTGAAAAGAACCACACCTATGAGTAACTTTGATTCTTTTGTGATCATCTTGTAAACATGACAAAGTTTAAAGTTCAACATACATTGTTTGCAGACATGCTAACTTTCTGTGTTTACATTGAATAGTTCATCCTATAGTTGATTTTTTTCCCACATCTTTCCCTTACTTCCTGAGCAGCCTATTGGTAAAGGGGGTGTGTATGAATTAAGTTATCAGTTTTGTTAACGTATAGTAGGCTGGACTTGGTGGCTTACCCACAATAGGGGCCTTAGGCAGAAATCCTGCAGATTATAAGGAAGGGGATGTATCCCACACTTTTTGGTTATCCACCACCCCACAGACTTTCATTTTTTCACAAAGTTGATTTTGCTTCCGGGGTTCTAATCCCCCTTACTTTGAGACCAAGTCTCCCGTGATGTTCCCACTCAGGTCTGTCTGCATAGTCGTGTGCACTGTGCTGATATTTTGGTCAACCGGCCCTATATAGGTTGCCAATCTGTATCTCTTTCCACGGAAATGAAAGTGAAAGAGATAAAGAAAGGCAGCCGATAGAGGGCGTGTTGATCGATAGCCCAGCAGAGCCAGGGGTGAAAATCCGAAATTCGCGCCAAGTGAAAAAGTGGAGGGGCGAAACCGTAATTTTAGTCCCGAAAAAGATGTAAATAACAATACTCAAATATTTTCTTAAATACTAAAACCCCGGGGCTACTGGGGCTTTGCCCCTAGACGCCACCATGGAGGGTCCCTAAGGCGGGCCTCGACGTACCCCACCCATTTTGCAATATGGGCTTCGCGTTTCGCGCTCGGGGTGCACGCTATGCGTGCACAGTTTCATATTCACGCATACGTCATGTGCATTTTCGCCCCCAATCTCAAACAAATCCCCCCCCCCCCGAGCAGAGCCATATATCAGTAGCGTATTTAAAGGGGGGCCGGGGGGCACAGGCCCCCCACTTCCGAAGTCAGTCGGGGGAAAATCCCTTAGTCGGCGGATTTAAGCGTTAGGGGAAGAGAAAAAGATTGAAGAGACACACTGAGCACTCAACAGGGATGGCGCTAGGTGAGAGCAGGGGGCCTGCATCGGGCAGTCTTAATCGATACGCGACGGCGCCTGAAAGAGGACAATTTCTCTAGTAAGAACCCAAAAGTTTCGGCGCGCTACGCGCGCTGTACAGTCACTCCAGGATCTTCAGCAGTTCCATTCCACATTGCCAGATAGCACAGGTCCTGCCAACCGTTACCACGAAACATGTAGGCAGGGCACACTGTTTATGTGAAGGTCGAAAGTTCCATCCCATGTCGCTAAGCCTAGTTCCTATTCTCTTGTGTGTGTCATGCGGTACGGTCAGTTTGCGAACGACTCACGGACCAAAGTTTGGCTATTTCATAGGGTGTACTCCAGGTGTTTCGATAAAATGTATGTTATCCTCGATATAGTCTAGAACCCCTACAGTTTTTTTCTTTATGTTCTTAATGATCACATATCTTTTTTTGCGTAAGCCTACCAAAAATTTTCGCCCCCTTTGCAAATTCAAGTTCAGATTCCAAAGAACACTATATATAAAGTGCGCAACTCGACTCCTGAAGAATTAAGTGATATTATGCAAAATATGCCCTGAAATGGCGTGGGATAGTAAGCCATATCCCCCTGTCACCACCTCTTCGACAGAGGAGCTGTCGAAGCTTGGGGTCGCCGGCATGGCCCAGCTCTCTGTCGAAAAATTCTGTCGCCATTTATGATCGGTTTACTTATTTTAGCTTTCAAAGGATCGTTTCTGCAATGAAACCCAATATTTTCGGTACGCTTTGCCCACTCTTCCTCAGTTCTGTTACTTATAGCTA
The DNA here is from genome assembly GCA_029531755.1 of Holothuria leucospilota. Taxonomy (NCBI): domain Eukaryota; kingdom Metazoa; phylum Echinodermata; class Holothuroidea; order Aspidochirotida; family Holothuriidae; genus Holothuria; species Holothuria leucospilota. Next base: position 23,094,125 of record CM055963.1, on the reverse strand, counting down.
AATATAGTTAAAACATTTCCACCTTTTCAAGTAACTGAAGAAGTTGAATACATGAATTTAGGTAAATGTTGGGTATTTCACCATATATCACCTCATTTAGTCAATATTCTCTTGGGTCTGTAGTCCGGTACGGCTATAGGACACGAGGAGAAAAGTACAATGTAAGTTATGCCCGATGGGACCTACTGCCAGGACAATTGACCTTAACTGGCTTTTAATAACTACCGATTCTTTTTAGTGTAAGATAACCCCAAAAATTTTCTCTCGCTTCTCGCGCTTTTCAGTTTTACACTTTACATTCTGGGCCGAAAACATTAGATCAGCGCCAAAACTACGTTCCTCTAGTATACACAAATTTTATGAAATATATGCCCCACAATGGCATGGTTTAGTACACAGATTTTCTTCAGATCCCTCCTCACCATCCCCTTGACGGCATCGGGGCTGTCAGGGCTTCGGGTCACTGTCTCTGCCCGTCTAGCCACCCGTCGGGCAAAATCCTGGCGTCATCCCTGGCACTCAAAACTTAAAAGTAGCCTACAGAATGAAATTAGGAGAGAATTTTTTTCATTATATGGTCGCTTACAGGCGCGGATCCAGACATTTCAAAAGGGGGGGGGGGCTGAAAGCCCCCTTGAACATTCTCCTAGATCAACATTATGCTAATTTTCGCGTATTTGTTATTGTTGATGTGGCGAAAAAGGGGGGCTGAGCTAGGGAAAGCCCCCCCCTTGGATCCGAGCCTGGTTTACTAAAGGATAGAGCTCTTCCAATCGCCCTTCAGTGGATAATCAGACAGGATGCTATCAATATCAATATCTGGCCCATGGTGCTGGTAGGCCTACTATCATTAAGTTTCCTTCGCGCTTCGCGCTAGTCACTTTAACCATCTGTAATGGTAAAACTGTATAGGTTTAAGGATGAAACAGTGCTGTTAACTTTTGCGATCATCTCAACCAGCCTTCTTGACTGGTCTCGTGATCTTACAGTCCTCGTGATCTTACAGTCCTGTCAATGTAGGCTATGTGACACATACTGTAGCATACTGCAGCTTACAACGCATAGAGGATAACTTGAACTCTCCGTCATTGACATATCGAATTTCACAAAATCTGAAACAAACGAAACCTGATCAATAAGGCCTCTAGAACCAATTTACGGCGGTCTTATTACCTTATATTGCAGGAGCTTCCGGGGGGCTTCGCCCCCTGGACCCCCACCGGGGCTCTGCCCCTGGACCCCGCCAGGGGCCCTAGCGCGGGCCCCTGGACCCCACGCGTGCAAACTCGCGCTTCGCGCTCGTGATGCACCTTCGGTGCACATGTGACACCCCTCCATGTCAGTCGGGGGAATCACAGGTTGTGCCCCCCCCACCTCCGAAATCCTGCACACGCCACTGCCATATATACGAATACATGGCCATGAAGGGGGCAGCTCTCTGTTCCGACGTCTCAGTGTTCCGAAAGTCTGAATGAAGGTCAGTGTTAGGATAAAGGTTAGGGTGAGAGTGTTACGGGCACGGGTTTCAGAACAGAAACGTCGGAACATGGAGGTGTAACCGGCTCTGAAGAAAGGGTGTGCTGATTAAAAGACCAGCGCAGTGCACACGATTATATGTAGAGAGATCACCACGAAATTAAGACTTGGCTAAGTCTACCTTACTCTCTCACAAAAACCTACGCCACTGATACTAGGAGAGGATCCTTCCTTTGTCACCTCATAACAAGGGCGTGGATCCATATCCAAAGATGGGGGGGGGGGACTTTTCGCCATTTGCGAATCACCGTCCTGGGGAAGGGTCTAAAGGGAGGGGGCGTGCCCCTTCCCTTTGGAAAATTTTTGCTCACGTAAGGTGGCCTGGAGGCAAACTGGTGCTACATTTGGTGCTAAATTTGGATTGGATATATCACCAAGAATTTTTCCTTTTTTAGGAAGTTTTTTTTTCATCTTCCTTGCTTATATGAATGTTTTACTTTCACACTGTGTGAAGTAAATGAACCGTAAATCGTTAGACTACATGTGCTATTAGTCAGGGGGGTATATACATGCATTTGTAGGGGGTGTGAACTATTTTGTGACCAACTACATTTCTTGGAGACCGACTCCCATTGATATACCGTAGTTGAACGACAATTTATCTTACAATTTATAGGACGGTAGTAATAATCAAAGGCGTACGGGACTCTTCCAATTTGGGGGCAGAAATTTTTTGCCCAAATTTCAAATAGTTGCCGAAATTCGTTACAGTTTAGGTGCATAAAATACAACACTGCGCGCGAAAATTTTTGCAAATTTTTCGGGCATTTGATCAAAAATGCGGAAACTCAGTAGAAAATTGGGGGAATCTTTCACTTCAAATGTTGTTCATGTCTGGTATACTGTTAAAAAGGCATACTGCACTGGATTCCACTATACTACTACATGAGCGCGAAGCGCGCGAAAATTTTTGTAAACTTTTGGGCATTCGATCAAATATTTGGCAACTCAATAGACACTTCAGGCGATCTTTTCACTTCAAATGTTGTTCATATCTGGTCTATTGTTACAAAAGCATGCTAAACTGGATTTGAGACCGACCTTTTTGCGCCCGGAGACCGACTTTTGTTTTCACTGGGGGCACAATCCCCGTATTTATGCCCCTGCCATAAGCATGTTTACTCATATGTATTAAAATTTGGATATGAAAGTGATCAGGACTGTGCATGTCAGAGCTTTTTGGAAAGTATGAAAGAGGTGATACTGGTAGCAATCTTTTCATAACTCCACTGTGGTACACCTTGTCCTTGCATGGTAGTCGACTCTCAACGAACCTTCCAATATTTTCTTTACCTTTACTAGCATAAGTTAGTTTTAGGAGTTTTACTTAATAGTGCAAGTGGAATTTTGTGGCACAGAACCGACGGCAACTACAGGGGAATCACAGCCATTTTTGACGTTAGCATTTTTTAAATTGCTTTACATTGCTGTCTCTTACATTTCGAGCAATGAGTAAAGACCACAAACATCCTGAACATGAAAATGGGGTGAGGGACCCTACTCTTTGAAAAAATGGAAATTGGAAGGTGTCTAGATGGCAAATGGTGCAATATTTGGGCACAGTGCTTTTAAAATGTATTGTCAATTTGAAATCTATGTTATAGGCCCTATTATCTTCTTCACAGTTTCAGTTTTCAACATTTTTGAAAAAGTAAGGGGGACTTTTTGGAGAAGTCCCCCCTTCCAAAAAAGTGAGGGGGACGCGTCCCCCCGTCCCCCCCCCCATGATCCACGCCCATGCCTCATAACCTACATTCTGGGAATGCAGAGGGGTCCTTCAGAAATTTTGTTTATGGCATCGGTATGTAAGGTAGCTCAGATGCAAAATGATCGTTGGTATATCTTTGAACTGATTATATGTTGAGGAATTCTCATTCTTTTGTATATAATTCTCACGTGAATAAGCAGTCACCCCAAGTTGATTTCGATCCATCAGCCACATCTAAAAAATCTCATTTCACATCCCTTACAAGAGTCTTTCATAGTGTTTCTGAACTTAAATATTAGGTGTTAAAGATAACTATTGGGGTTATACTGCATGATATAATAATTCAATAGCAACAATATCGTCACATGATTTAGAAGAGTCATTCATGAAGTAGGATTCATGGTACACTGCTTCAAATAGGGGTAACTGTATTTTCTATTTTACACTCCTATTTATTTTTAAAAAGAATCTTTATGAACAACCACATTTAGTTACAACAATAGGCAAAATTTTTGCCATTCTTGTATATCTGATGTCCGTTAGGATCGCAATAAAAAAAAAACCAGAATTAAGCATCATGGGCAGTGGCGTAGCCAGGGGGGGGGGCAAGTTGCCCCCTCTGGAAAAATCTTGGGGGAAATTTTGAAAGTGAATATATGGTGAAATTTTCGCATGATCTGGTAAAATTTTGCAGACTTGCTATATGAAACCAGTATAATTAGTTTTATTCGCCAGCTTTATGTTACCATATTAGACAAGTTGATGGTCTCAAAAGTGGATTTACCATCGGGTCAAATGGGTCCGGAGTCCGGACGCAGCGGAGTCCCCAAATCCTTTGCCCCAAAGAGTAGAACTACAAATCAGCGTCGTAATAGGTAAAGGTGAAAACAAAAAATGACAAATTTATCCGAAAAGTGTATGTTTCCGTTTCCGTGCGCTTTGCCCGGACCCATCGGAGATACTTGCGTCTAGTTATAGGCATACATTGATGTGGAAAGCTATCAAAGGCATTTCAAAATGTGTGAAAAAGAGACATCCTGTAAAGTTTTAACTTCAGTGTGCTCGATCATGTCTAACACAAACCAGTGGCGTGTGCAGGATTTCGAAGGTGGGGCCTGTGGCCCCATCCTCTTTCAAACACGCCATTAACACAAACCTGACCACATCAAGGATAAATATGGGTACAAAAATATTTCTTGTAAGAAAACTTGAGTGATATTTGCTACTGCTTCCAAATTGGCAGGCCGTTAGTCCGAATCACTTTGGCTATTTATAAGAAAAATGTACAAATTTTGTCTTTTGTGGCCTTTTTCTGGTGCGCATCAAATGTCATTTGAGAAAAAGTTGCATGGTTTACTTAAAGCTGTTGCCCCCTCTGGAAAAATCTTGGGGGAAATTTTGAAAGTGAATATATGGTGAAATTTTCGCATGATCTGATAAAATTTTAAATTTCTCAACCAGTACACTTTACTTATTTAAAAGTATATGCCACACTGGCACAACCAGTCCTCATTCAGGTTTTCAGAGATGGAATGATGACACCATGCATATAGTTGTACTAGTTATGTTTTACTATCTGTTTTATACAGCATGGGATCTCTGGGCCTCTGACAAGGGACTCTGTCCTTTTACTGTATACTTCCAATGTTTCTTGATAATTGAAGCAGCATTGTGGTATGCAGTTTGTTAGAATGGGTCAGTGGTCAAGTGCTATACTCTGCTACAAGGGCAGGTGCTCGTAAAATTTGGACTGATTGTGGTGAATGTGGTGAACTGATGAAGGGAAAGGTGTACCAGGGTTCACTTAATTACTGTACTTCACCCATTGTGATTCTGATCTACCAGTAGGACTCAAGAAAAATTCACCAAGACCTGAAGACAAGCAGGGTAAAAAAAGCTTCCTAAAAAATAGGAATTCTTGGTGATGTATTCAGTTTACATTTAGCACCAAATGTGGCACCATTTTGCATCTAGCCCACCTTATATGAGCAAAAATTTTCCAAAGGGGAGGGGGATACCCCCTCTCCTTAGACCCCTCCCCCAGGACGGCGATCAGTCACATCAGCCAGGTCAGAGGAAAAGCACCCGGACAAAATTGGGACCTGCGGAGAACACTGATTATTAGGAATCAGATCACTAATTGGGGGAAATATTGGTGCTCTTGCCCCCTCTGACAAAAAACCTGGCTACGCCACTGATCATGGGGTAGGGGAATGGACACTGTCATGTGAGTTAGACGAGGTTTCTAACCAGATGAGGTTTGCTCAGGTTCTCCTTACGTCGGGCCGGCCACGGCCTTTGTTCCAGTTGTGGCTCACTGGCATGTTTTCCCTATACTCCATTGCTTATGCTGAGAACCTAGCACAATGGTACCAGTTTTAAAGTCTTCGGTATGACCCGGCCAGGAGTCGAACCCCAGACCTTCTGGCTGCAAGTTGGATGCTCTAACCACTCCACCATTCACTCGATTGTCATGTATGTGAGTTGTATGATATTTTTTAATACAGTACTTACAGGCACGTAGCCAGACTCTTCGGCCCGGGGGGGGGGGGGGCCAAATGAAAATTTTCGTCCCGATTTCATGATTTTCCAAAGTAATTGTAGAGGTGGTTCTCTCCCACCCACCGTTTGCTTTGGGTCCAGTTTACCCCCCCCCTCCCGGCCAAGTCCGAGCTCTGGAGTTGTAAAGAATTGGGGCATGAGAATACAATATCGACTTGATATTCAAATGGCCTTATCAGTATGCGAACTGGTAAAGTCACGTTGATCACAATTTAACTACTTTTCATAACGCGGAAGAAATAATGATCGATTTGATGACGCCCGAGTGCCTTTTCAGTGGTAAACTGGACGTAAGATTGAGGAATTTTTCCAGAGGGATCCATAACCTTTCCTCAGAGGGACCTTTGAGACATTATCCAAGCAGAGCACCATTAGTTGGCGCGAAGCGTACAAGGTAATATTTTGGCCATACGCCTTTCCAAATTACAGGAAATGACATTTCCCAGGTGTTGTAAGTTGCACTTTAAAATTATCAAATATTTTTTAGTTTTTAGATTTTAGGACTGCTGCCACAGTCAGCCACACTAGTGCCTGACAGAAAATTTAAATCTAACTGGACAGAGGTAAGATTTATCTCTTCAGCCTATATCTCAGCCGGGAATGCAAAATATGGGTGGAGCTAGCGCATGTTTTAGTGTCTATGTGGGCTTACCCTGTGACCCGACGAGCCTGAACGAAATATTTAACTATTTAAAGTTTAGGTTAGGTTAGGTTAGGTTAGATGAGGTTTAACGTCCCAGTTTCCAACCAATTGGTTCAAGTCGAGACGACCACGGTCTTTTTTCCAGTTGTAGCTCACTGGCTTGTTTTCCCTACTCCATTGTTTATGCTGAGCACCAAGCACAAAGGCAGTAGGTTCCATTTTTAAAGTCTTTGGTATGACCCGGCCAGGATTTGAACCCTAGACCTTCCGGCTGCAAGTCGGATGCTCTAACCACTTGACCACTGCAGGATGCGCACTACAAACAATATAGAATCACAATTTGATTTTTTTTTTATAATTACCTAACTTGGACTAGGCTATCGGTAGGTTAATATGATGGTCACGGTGATAGGGTGAGTGTAGATGGGAGCGGATGGATTATGCCGGGAACTACACGGGTCTTTATAAGGGTTAATCCATTTAAGATTTTCACAAAGAGCAAAAATCAAACAAACACGCCGGAAAAATCCTTTTTGAATTAAGAGAGCTTGCCCTGCAAGTCATTGTTTTTCTTCAATTGGCTAAAATTCTTTCTAATTTATTCTCCGTCTCTTTTCTTTCCCGATCTTTTTTGCTTGTTTGTTTCCTTTATTTTTCAAAATTTGTTTCTATTTTCTGCCTAGAGGAGATGGGATCCATACCCTCTGGATCTGCACCTGAGAGGATGGATGATGAATGATGAGGGACGCATAAGGCTTTGAGTAAATTCTGCTCAAACTGTCCAGTAAAACTGACTAACGACAACCTATGCAATTGTGATATATTAGAGCGAAGCGCGCCGAAAAGACCATTTAGTATGAATTTCCTTGACATGCTTCACTTTACATTGCACACGTTATCTATCATATTCAAATTCACATTTAGTTTCTCTTTACTTGGCAACTTTTCTTGACCCACTCATAAGGGTTCTGTTACCAAACCCCAATTCGTGGCAACGCACTGGCAACTGGCTCTTTTCCACTCATTGTGTGACTTTAAAAGAAAATCTGCACCGGTACAGTGATTTTAAGTATCCCCTTTTGATAGGGATGAAAAGATAAAATCGGGACGGTAGCTGTCATCCCTCCAACTCCCACACTGACAGCCTTTCTTTACGTCCTCATCTTTCTCTCCCTCTTAAATCCGCTTTGCTCTGCTCTGCTCTGCGTCATAGTCTGTCCTCGCGGACTCCCTAGTCTAACGCTCTCTATTCCCTTTCCTAGTTCCCTCATCCTCCCTTACTCAAAATCCATATCTGGCTTTATATCTGGAAATATCTGGTTGATTAAAGACTTTATATGGCCATATAAAGCCATATATAACTTGATTAAAACACAACCCAGATATGCATATAAAGTTTGATACGGCCATATAAAGCCAGATATAACTTGATATAATCGTGATCTAGATATGTATATAAAGTTTGATATGGCCATATAAAGCCAGATATAACTTGATAAAACTGTGATCCAGATATGTATATAAAGTTTGATATGGCCATATAAAGCCAGATATAACTTGATATAATCGTGATCCAGATATGTATATTAAGTTTGATATGGCCATATAAAGCCAGATATAACTTGATATAATCGTGATCCAGATATGTATATAAAGTTTGATATGGCCATATAAAGCCAGATATAACTTGATATAATCGTGATCCAGATATGTATATAAAGTTTGATATGGCCATAAAAAGCCAGATATAACTTGATTAAAACATAACCCAGATATGCATATTAAGTTTGATATGGCCATATAAAGCCAGATATAACTTGATTAAAACATAACCCAGATATGCATATTAAGTTTGATATGGCCATATAAAGCCAGATATAACTTGATATAATCGTGATCCAGATATGTATATAAAGTTTGATATGGCCATATAAAGCCAGATATAACTTGATATAATCGTGATCCAGATATGTATATAAAGTTTGATATGGCCATATAAAGCCAGATATAACTTGATAAAACTGTGATCCAGATATGTATGTGAAGTTTGATATGGCCATATAAAGCCAGATATAACTTGATATAATCATGATCCAGATATGTATATAAAGTTTGATATGGCATTATAAAGCCAGATATAACTTGATATGCTAGATATGCAAATGAGCATTTTGTTAGTTTGTTTTATTATTTATTTGATTCGATTCTTGGATTATGCTTGGTACAAACTAAGACATGTTTTGGATACAGCATCACCTTCCCAGACATTACAGTTATTTAGTGGCTACACTTCTGTTAATACCGCAGTGTACTAAGTGAACTTAGGCAAATAATTTGCATATTTGGGCGGAGCTTGTATCTAAACCTACATTTTTCATGATTTAGGAAGTTGAAAGTAAAATATGCACCACGCAGTAAACAAAATTTAGAGTCAAATACGTAATTAAGTTTAAAATAAGAAGCACATATCACTGTGATTACATAAAATAGGAAATTTCAAGGCATTTTTCTGTTCACTGTTATGAAATAAGTTGAATTTATGTACTTTAGTCAATTCAACCTAATACTTACATTAAATTGTAATTCATGGAGCACTTAAACATTGTTTTCTGGTGTTACCTGGCGCAGGAGTGTCCGTGATCACGACTGCGGAGCTCCCAGTGGCTGGCGCAGGAGTGTCCGTGATCACGACGGCGGAGCTCCCAAAGTGAGGCCTGTTCTATTCAGCCAGTCTAGAACGGGACCACTGTCAGGTGGTGTCAGTTAAGTCAAAGTTTGTCCCTTGGGGACGTTGTTACTCCTTCGGGGAGCAGAACTCCTTCCGGAGTATTGTTTGGTTTTCGCCCCTGGCTCTTCGCCAGAGAGTCAGGGGACTTTTGGAAAAAAAAAAGGTGTTCAAAGCAGAACTCCTTCGGGAGTATTGTTTGGTTTTCGCCCCTGGCTCTTCGCCAGAGAGTCAGGGGACTTTTGGAAAAAAAAGGTGTTCAAAGTCTCCATGAGGAGTGTGGACTATAAGTCCTAACTATGATTCATAACTAGAGCAGATCTGTGCCATATAAAGGCTTGATCCAGATAGAACTTTATCTGGTCATATATGGTTTTTATCCGATCTGATATAAATTCCATATCTGGTGCAGATATGGGCCAGATATAAATTTCCATATATGGGCCAGATATGGGCCATATAAAGAGTGAGCCATATTAAGTTTTATATGGCACAGATATGGGCCAGATATAAATCTCTTTATATGTGGCATATATGGATTTTCCATATATGGGCCAGAAATGGAGTAGCCATATATGGGGCATATCTGGGCCATATAAAAGTGAAACTTTACCTGGGCCATATATGGCCTTTATATTATATCAAGTTATATCTGCCCAATTCTTGTACGAGCCAGATATGAATTCCATATCTGGCCCAGATATGGGCCAGATATGAAATCCCATATCTGGGCCATATATGGATTTTGAGTAAGGGCTTCCTCTTTTCCGTGCACAATCTGCCTGGCTTTATCCCTCGTGCCGGTTTTTGCCTTCTAGGCCCTTCACTTTCTCATTCCCTTATTTCGGTCTTTTCCACGGTCCCTAGTCCTGCCTGTTTCAGTACTCATCCCGTCGATATTTGAACCAGTTGTCTGCTTTATCAAGCCCATTTCCTTCTCTCCATCCTTTCCTTCCACCGGTAATAATTCCTGTTTTTATTGTTATTATATTTTCCTTCCCTTTTTCTCTTTTTTTTCTTTTTCTCTCCCTCCTTCCCCTTTCCCTCCCTCTTCTTCCTTCCTTTCTTTTCTTCATTTTCCGTCGTTCCGATTTTTCTTCGATTTTTCGCCCGGGGGGGGGGGCACTCTGCCCCCCTCTGGCTACGCTACTGAGTACTTAGGCAAGACATGTGCAGAAAAGTGAACATAGGCATACTTGAGGTAATTTGTGGGGATTAATATATAACATTTACATTCTCTCTCACACAATGCAATGCATTCCAGAACTACGTGAGAGTACATTTTACCTTCTTACTTTTCGAAGTTTTGACTTGTGGGATTTAGTTATTAACTTATTAACTGTCGCCCGCTTAGTAAGCCACAAACCGATCGCAAGGTGATCCCTAGCCCAGGCCCGTAGCGAGGGTAACAAATTTTCGGGCACATCGATGTTGGAGTTTTGTCGGCCTGGGGAAGGGTCTGAGGGGAGGTCCCCTCCCCTTTGAAAAGTTTTGCCAATTTCAAGGACTCTAGATGCAAAATGGTGCGAGATTTTCCATTTTTCTTCTTATATTTGTATTCCAAAAATGCTGGTCTCGTAATGATTTTTTTCTCCTTCAGTGCAAGACCTTTTATTGAAAACGCAACGTGCCTGCCCTAGCCTACTCTGAGCCATGAGTGTTTTTTAATACTTTTTTTTATTGGGGGGGGGGGGTTAAATTATTTGTTGTCAAAACGCTTCGATCGCACCCTATAATCCACATGAGCAGTGGCCGAGTGACCAGTACAAAATACATAACATTTATGAGATGAAAGGAATGCTGTGGTCCAAGTCCAAATGTACAAAAACTTATTATACAGTTATAATCTCTTACTATGTTACTTTCTTTATGAATGGAAGCCAAGCTTTAGAAACGTTTTTCTTTCGTGGAGGGGGACTTTCCTCCCCTTTGCCACTATTGCGAGCTGCTTATGCTCTTATATAGCCCTAAACCAGTACAAAGCTGATATATAGCAAAGTGCCTGATACGGAATCCACATGTAGGCAACGAAATGTGCAACCGCTGCCCTGCGAAGCATAGTCGAACGAAATGCCAGATAAAATTGTCCAACCATCGTTTCTGTGACTGAACAATGTATACTCGCGTACAGCGATAATATCTCTGCCGCTAGACAGAGATGGACCATATACAAGAATATATGCCTATGGTAAAAATTCTCTATCTTGCCTTATTCGTAGATGTAGCAAAAGGGGTATTTTCCTTCAGATTCATTGCTGTGACAGAGCCGTCAGAAGGAGTTTCTCATAATCTGTTTGGTTGGTGAACGACCCTTCTAAAACAAATTCGCCGACCCAGAGACGACAGAGGCCGACCTGTTTAACGAAAGAATGGCCAGAGCCGATTTTGTTTTCTCGTATTAGACGTTAAAAGATTACCACATCTCCTACCTTGTCCGATTCTGGTCACACAAAATCGTTAGGTAGTTCAAGTGACTTACCTAGGATGAAGGGAAGACAATAAGTCGGTGGCGTATAACTAGGACGGTCGCCCGCCCCGTGCAAGAAATAAGAATGGGTGACGTAGTTGCATCTGAACAATCTGTATTTTAAGATGTCAAGTTTAAGAAATTTTTAATTCCACATAAGGGAAAATCAGAAGAATTTTGTACGTTAAAATTTAGGCACGTCGCCAGGATTTGGTCACGAGGTGGTGGTGGTGGTGGTGGTGGTGGTGGGGGGGGGGGGGGAGGAGTTCAGAAATAATGAGAAAACTGTTTGCCATGGGTGTAAGCAAGGCAACAATGACGTTTTCAGGTAATTCGTTTTTTCATTTTAAACTTCAAAAGTTACCATGCATATACTAAAAAAAAGCCACAGGGGAATATTTGTCCAAGCAACAGGTGATTTTCCGCATTTTTTCCTTTGCTCATGAGTTATGGTTTTGGGGATTGAACACCCCCTTTCCTTCCGCGTGTCTGGTAGAGTTACTAAATGTAGGGGAAAACAGGACTTCGATTCGGAGAGCTAGGTCCTACTTTATTCATTTTCAATCGAAGGCATTCATATTTTGATACGGTTCGATGAATAACGACTTAAACTGTTTGTATGAAGCTGCACCGACTGCACCATGCAGTCTGGTTTTACCAGGTTTCCTCTTACGGTATTTACTTATGTATGCACTTGCAGTAACAATAAAAACTATTTTAACCTTTTCATTTTAAACTTATACAAAAAACTGCGTTCCGCCTTTGGCATCCGCGGGCGAAAAACAGTGGTGAAGATTTTGGGCCAAACAACACCATCCTTCCCGAGCAGTGTGATTTGCATCTGAACACTCTATTTTCTTTCGATTTTCCCCCCTGGAAGACTGGGTCCATAGCTCCCCAGTCATTTAGGGACGCCCCCATAAATTAATTATGATTGTTTCTCCAAAATCGTTTTGCCAGTTTTCTGTTTCAGCTTAACTTTAAACCAGATTCACAAAGGTTCCCCATCAAACTGGAATAGATGTAACATGTAGTTTAGAAATTGGCTAGTAGATGACTATTGGGTCTCAATATAGGCCCGGGCTGGAGGCGCATAGCTACATGGGGGGCCTGGGGGCCTGGCCCCCCCAGATGTTTGCTAGGCCCCCAGAAATTGTGTGTGTCCTAATGAAATTTGTAAAAATTAAGGACCGCGATCAATGCTGTGACCCCCCCCCCCATTTGATACCTAGGCCCCCCTAAAAATTTCATCCTAGCTACGCCCCTGCCGGGATACCGTGTAGGTGGGAAAAGTGGGGGCAAAGCAATGACTCTTTTCTTGTTTCCCTTTGAAATATTTTGAGACCTTTGTTTGTGCGGCCTGATGTAGGCTCTGACATCGGAGAATATTTGATTAATTTACTCTGACATCCTTTTTGCGCATTACAACCAGCTAAGTTCATTCATACGCAGCTAATATGTCGCACGTACCATAATTCTTTTACAAACTCATTATTACTGTGAAAAAATGATGCAATTAAGCTTTGTGATACCGTAATAGCTGGGCGGACTTATGGTTCGGGGGGGGGGGAGGCTATTGAGGTAGGAATGAGGGACTCTGCCAATAATTCGTATTTACTAGTTCAATTAAATTTTTCTCCACTTTTGAGTTACATTGTTACTACTTCACAGAATACATCATATTTAATGTAACCGTGTTTGAACATGGAACAGGGCCTGTCTTCAGATTACGAACATAGTTAAAAAGATGACATGTTACTGAAGGATTGTACTGATAATCGTTGTAAATAATGTAGGACCCAGGTGAAACGGCTTTTCGGATTTGTGCGACAGGATGGCCAGCAACCCGAAATCCCAACAACGACGGCGAGTCACCGAATGACGGCGCAGCCAAACAAAAAAAAAAAGAAAAAAAAAATTAAAAAAGTATTTTCATTAAAGAAAGTATGAAAATAAAGATTTCATTGAATACATTTTGAAAATTTTCAATTTCTATTGGAATACATTTGAAAAGTTTACATTTTTAAAAAACTCCTCCCCACCCCTTGATTACAAAAACAAGTAACCTTTCGGGACTATACTGGTCGTCGTCAGGGATTGCACAGTTTAACATACTCACGGCAGCTTCCCGAGAGGACAAAGAAAAATCACGGACGGGGGCCATACAGCCATCCCCGACAGGGAGCATAATCCTCTACCCCATCCGGCGCCATCTCCAGCAGGGCCATAGGTCATGGCCTTTGTCGGCCCGTCTCAAATCCACCACCTCTTTATCGCATACGCCCCCTCAATAAAAATGGTGCACAAGAATTGAATTTTAATTAACTGAAACATTAGGAAGATGCGGATTTTTCTAGCCCACCCTGAGTCTGATTTCACAGTTGCAGAGCTGAATTACCGTATTAGACCTATTATAGGATATATACGTGCAGGACGTGCTCATCTTAATATCGTGACGACTCCCTGATCAAACAGAGCCTGTATAGATCTGAGCAGGGAGTTGCTATTTAGACAACTAAATGACAACTCCCTGATCTGAGGAGAATTTAAACGGGGTCGGTAAAGCACTCGAAAATGAGTCACAAAAATAATGTTGTCATGGGAATTGCAAATGATGCAACAATGTCTGCGAACAATTCAACATACAGCTTCAACAGTTTGACAAGATTGTGATCCGACATGAACTGGGAATAACAGCATTTCGTGGATTGATAATTGCAAACCAGCAATACCAAATATTGTGACTTCGCCTGTCTACAGCCAAGGAGTTGTTACTGTATCAATGATAGAGCCCCGTAAGGAGGGTGATGCCAGGTAGAGCATAGGCGTAGCGGAAGCTGTTCTCAGCCTGGGCGGGTGAGGTGTCGCTAAACATTTTTTCGAACCGCAGTCCTGGGGGAGGGTCTAAGGGGGGGGAAGGGGTATCCCCTGTTAAAATTTGAGGGTCCTTAGATGCAATTTGGTGTGTGACATTGTGCAGTATTAAGGAAAATAACTGCAAAGTTTTGACATTGTTTTTACGGAGGGAACAAATAACGTGTTTTTCGTCCTTGAATTGTAGAGGGGGGCATACTTCCGCCCACTACGTTTGACCTAGGGGACTAAAGCCCCTCCCCCGCTTCCTACACCTATGAGGTGGAGAAAGGAGCATGCGCCCTTTGGGGAGAACTGAACCCCGTCTAAGAAGTTTTCCAATTTTTTAGTAAGCGTCATAGTGTGTGTACTAAAGATAAACTTCGTTTACATACAGCTAAACAGTACAAGCTTCCATCTCTCCCCATGTTACAAGCAAGCTTGATATGGCTCGCTGCTTACACAGTTTTCTATTATGGTAGGGAATTTCATTCCCTATCGCATAGTTGCTCTCATAATTTAAATCTGTCTTACGGTATGGTAAACTACTCGTGGCGGGAGGTTTGACCATTCCATCGGGCAAACGGGATAGATATGTTATCATTCATGTTATCTAGGATAAGATTCTGATCTGCTTTGCTCTAAATTAGTTTAGATTTTTCGACATGTACGGAACAATTGTGGCGCTTCGTACATTCAAAAATTCCACAAGCCAGATTTTTCGAAAAGGCAAAAACACGTAGAACCAATCCATCCAGTACTAAACTAGGTACATCAGGCAAGCAAGATCGTGACCAAGAGGGGAGGCCGGCGAAGGGGGCGGGGGGCAGTCCCTTGCAGAAATTTCCACTCCTAGGGGATAAAAAAATTACCATTGACTTAATGTATTTTAGTATATACCCCCTCCCGAAAAAATTCGCTCCCCTGGTAAAATTGTCGCCCCTTTTAGTACCTTGACTGGCTACGGGTCTGACATCCTCCCGGTATAATCCTCCCCGCAAACCGTCTCCCCTGTCGGGACTTTGAATTGTCGGGCAAATCCTGGACCCACTCGTAGTTCCTAGTCAGCCACACAGTTCTGAAGTGAGCCAAGCCATTTGAAGGGCATTAGTAGGGATGTATCAGTAGTATCTATATGAAAACTAAAGGTTTCATTTTTAGAAAGGTTGTGGGGGTGGGGGTGGGTGGGGAGAAAACAAGATTTTTGGGAATTACAATTGCATTCTAGGGCGTGCAAATGTCAAACTGTCTGATATCAGCTACACCATTCCTTGGGATAGAGACAGATTTGGTTTCGTCCCGCTTCCTACTTTAGGATCAGCACCCCTCTAAAGAAATTCTGAATCCGACACTGATTTCATTCACCTATGTTTCAGCATTACACCACTCTCAAGTCCTTAAGCGAATTGTTCTTTAAATAGTGACGATATCGAAAACAATCATCTGTGTTTGCTGTATGAGGAATCTTGTACATCCTGAGACGATACATCATGATTTGGGGAAAACTTTTGTGTTCGGTTTACTTTTGTTGCATACGTCACTAGACCTACTCATATCGTTCGGTTCCGTAGTTTCATTTAATGATTTGTGTTCTCCTAGAGAAATATATTTTGTCTCATCAACCATTCCACTTCGAAGTCGCACTAACCTAGAGAAAGGACAGTACCCACTCGTTCTTAATAAACTTACTTGTGTGCAAATTCTCGGGATTAAAAATGGATAGAACATATTTCGTGACACTGGTGCTTCTTTTAGGTAAGTATTTTCAGTTTAGTTAGTTCAGTCCGACAATTTCATTTGGAGTATTTATCAAAGGGGTAACATTCACTGTTCTTGTAAGACATGTTACTCTCAGATAAGAATTCACTATTGTATTACTCAAGACGGATTTTCATTGACTTTTAGTAAAATTACAGAAGTGGACAGTGGAATTACGTTTACGTATGAAGTAATGTCGTTTCAAGGAAGAAGAGTGTTTCGCTTTCTGAGTTTTCAGTATTTTTACACAAAATTATTCGAATTTGTTTACTCCGTGAATTATCGTCTTTCACCCAAAAATGATTTAGAAAAGTAAAATGCACACAGAAATTTTGTCGGTCGATACCTTATCTGGCTCTTCGGCTTAAGAGACTGGGAGCAGGGTTCAGTTAATTTTTTGATGATAAATTTTTGTGTCTAGTATCTAAGCTTTTAATTACCGGTACACTTTTCATGAAAATTAATATTTATGTGAAGGTTTTTTTGTCCAGTAGACTACCTTACAAAAGGGCTTCTCGATTCTTACTGGGTTCTCCACCCCAAGATTGGGAAAGCATGTGATACCCCACAGGCGTAGGCCCTCTAGTTAAAATGTGGTGTGGCGGAAGTATGCTTCCGTCCCTCCTCAATTCAAGGGCGAAAACCCCTGATTTGTTTCCTCTGTAAAAATTTCAAAAAATTGTAGACGCTTTTCCAATAGGAGTTACGAAGGATTATGAAGAGATATTTGGTGTGCGTCGTTTTTGTCAATGCCCATTTTACTGTGACCAAAAGCGACTTGTACCAAAACTCTATCCCGTAATCCTTGTAATTGCTATTTGGGAAGGGTCTGTGGTCAGGTACCTACTCACCAAGTTTGAACTTAATAGGACTGACGGTGTAGGAGCAGTTTGCGACACACTTTTTTGCCCACACACACCTCACCCACCCCCACACACTCGGACAGACACTCACATTTCAGATGAAATGCAATATCTCATACATTACATGTAGGTGGGATGAGATCATGGGCGTCAATCCTGGGGGGACGGGGGACAAGGCCCCCCACATTTCGATGGGTGGGGGACACAATATCAAATGTCCCCTTCCCACATTTGCGTAAAAGAGTAGTGTCGTGGCTCTATTTGACTGGCTTTTTGAGTGGCATGTGGGCTTGTTGGGTAATTGCCAAGTGTCTCGATGCAGATTCTGAATGTAGATTTCGTCAGGAAAGTCTTATTTAATGACAAAATTTCGGGGCGCTTCGCGCGCATTCGTCACGGTTTGCACTCCTTCTCATGACCATTAAAAAGGTAATTATACATGGAACTATTCTAATAACAGCACTTTCCGAAAAGAGACATACATCTCCAAACATCTGCAGGGGCCTTGCATCAATATGGGATCATTCAATCAGTAGCGTACGCAGAGGGGAGGGTCATTCGGCCATGCCCACCCTCACTGCTTTCAATTTTTTTAAGTTCCTAAACATACGTAAATTTTTGAACACAAATTTACTTCAAAAGGTAGCATATTTGGCACCAGATTGCATGTAAGGACACTGAATTTTTCAAAATTTTTCAAAGTGGATGGGGACGCCCCATTGGGCCATGCTCCCCTCACCAATGCCTATTTTTTTTAGTTCCTTAAGAAACGTAAATTTTTTAACACAGATTTTATTTCAAAAGGTGACATATGTGGCACCAGATTGCATGTAAGGACACCTAATTTTTCAAAAAATTTCAAAGGGGATGGGGTGTCCCCCTCCCCTTAGACCCCTCCGCCTGCCCAGCGGTCACACAACGTACTGCATGCCCCCCCCCCCTTGTGGAAGGTTGAAAGTACGTTGTTGCCGTTAAACACTTTTCAAAAATGTTTACCTAGCGAAAAAAAAAAAACGAAAGGAGAAAATAAAAGGAAGAGAAAAAGAAAAAAGAACGAAAAGGAGAAAGAAAGCAAAATTAAAAGAGCAAAAAATTAATAAAAATGGTCTAAGAACGTATTCAAAGTATATATTTCTGTAGGGAGTGGGCGAGAGCTGTAGCTGGATTATCTCTTTAGATATCTTTCACAGTGGTTGGCGACGAAAGGAGAGCTACAATGTTCGAAAACAGGTGAATAGCTGAGTAATGATCCTTGACTTAAGATCTAAATAAGTAAACATGGTGACATATGCAGTATGGGCCCTGCTAGCTGCACTGAAATTTATTAAAAATTCGTGTTAAAGAGTGAATTTTTTTGTAGTCTAGAGGGATTGAGAGGCAGTTTTCCCCATACAGACCTTGTGTTCCAACCGATAATGTAAAAATCAACCGATAATGTAAAAACGACCGATAATGTAAAAAAAATTTACCGATAATGTAAAAACAACCGATAATGTAAAAAAAAATTACCGAGTAAAAGTTTTCCTTCCATATATCACCCTTGAGGGTTGTTAGGGTGTGCCCCTCTTACTAGATACAGGGCGCATCCAAAGCTGAAAACGCATGTTTTGCCTATGTAATGACATAACATTTAATCCAAACCAACAAGGGCAGATCACCCAAACGTCTTCCCTACGATATACAGGACACATAGGCCTATTACCTTTAGAGTTTTAAGGGGTAAATTAAGGGTTGGTTAGAGAGAAGCACCTTCCCCGGGGGCAAAGCGAAGCACGGCCCCAAAATTAGTGTTAGCATATATGGAAAAAATGCGTTTTTTTTTTTTTAAACTTAATGCATACAGCGTAGATAGTAGGAGAAAGAACAGGCTTGTGACTCACAGGAACGGTTGGCCAATGTAGTGCGTGGCCTGGCCTTTTGACGGGGTTATCCCCTTCCCGCTATCATCTCAGAGATAGGAGCCTTCTCCGGAGGTAAGGCGCAACTCGCCCACGTATTAGTGAAGCCATATGTGGAAGGGAAAACTTTCACTCCACATTTAACAAATGTAATCGAAATCACATTCCTAAATTTTAATTAGTAACCATCTAGTATGAAAACTGGGTGTTTTGGAATGCCTAAAATCTGCTCTTGGGATAACTGACACTAAACTGGCCTTTTGACGGCCGCACATTCCACTACGACCGAGAGACGGGATGACTGACTTCGGATCTGTGATCAGCGTGGTCGATAACCTCTAGGACCAATTCTTATCAGGCGTGAGTAGCTTCGATTTCATCCCCTTCTTCCCCTGGGGTGGGGAATGGGTGAGAGGGATAACCTTCCTTCAACGATAATAACACTCCTGGGATTTCGGACATGCTCATTTCAAAAATATAATTTTCAGTTCTTTAGTTTTTGAAATATCTGGTTTTAATTAGAGGGCGCCCTCTATTGAGCCATAGACCAATACAAATAAGCTGTGACATCAATATGACCCACCTTTATGTTATAAAATATGTTGCAGTCCTTTCATGATATTTTTTATCGTAGATATGTTCTTTTGGTGAGCTTGCGGAACAACAGGGGAGTGAGGGCCCTTTAAGTATATGAAAGAGAAATATGATATCATTATGTATTGGCCTAGAAAATTGAGAAAAAGTGACCTTTAATTCTTCTGCTGTCTTTCAGTGTACCCTTTTAAGGAAAATATACCTTTAAGAGGGCGCTGTGAAATAGGGGTGAGAGCCCCCAGCCTTCCCCTGTGGTATGACCTACGACCTTTCTGAATTAACGTATGACTTCTTTGATAAAATTCCACGTTTCCAATTCCATATGAAAACGTCTTTAGAACAGTTTTTACATGATCGGTAATTTTTTTTACATTATCGGTAGACGAACTTTTTTACATTATCGGTATTTTTTTTTACATTATCGGTTCAAAGAGTTTTTTACATTATCGGTAATATTTTTTTCATTATCGGTTGTTTTTACATTATTGGTAAATTTTTTTACATTGTCGGTCGTTTTTACATTATCGGTTGATTTTTACATTATCGGTTGTAACACCTTGCAGAATGAATACAAAAGACGTGATATTGTGCACAGTGGCACCAGCTGTTGCAGGCAAAGTAGCGGCGTGCATACCCTATTCGATTTCGTAACTGTCTGAAAAGTTTTAAAATGAACTCAAAAGGCTTTTAAGCTACAGACAGTGGCGTCGGCACAGTGGGCAATGGGTGACGTGTGTCCCCCTCCCCCATCGATTTTTTAAAATTTTTAAAATGGTCCCAAAAGTCGTTTAAGCTACAGATTTCTGTGGAGGGTGGAGGGTGAGATGTATTTTTGATGATTGGTTTATTTGTTCTAACCATTTTCTTTCACAAACTGTTCTCAAACTATCATAAGTTTTGGAAATTCTTAAGAAATTCCAAATTTTCGCACGCTCCGCTAGCGTCAAGCCTTGTATCAGAGTTGTCCTTATTATCAATAGCTTTCGGTAACTACTCACGGGGGAACAAAGGAGCAACAGTGCTTTTTAAGAATTCTCAGTCAGAAGATTCGTTTCTAAATAGCATAGGTTGGTGGGAAAATGACAGTGTCCGATGCAGGTTCTGAATGCAGGTTTTGTCATGGACTAATATTTTATTCAAAATTTCGGCGCGCTTCGCGCGCATACGACAAGGTTTACATCCGATTTCATATACCATTAACAAAGCTATAACGAAAGAAATTATTCCAATGCAAACATTTTTCTAAAAAGTACATCTCCTTCTCTGTAGGGCTCTCATCATTATGGGATCTTTGACTAATCTAGTCTAGCACATGGTTTGAAAGATTGAAAGTACGTAATTGCCGCTGCTTATTTTCCAAACATTTTACCGCGACGTTTAATAACGACGAAAATCTTTTCTGAAACGAATTTTGCCTGTCCACCATCCCTCTTGCTATACCTAAAAGACAAGGTGATATATCATATCTCCTCCCATATGGATGTCGGGTAGTGTGAATCCCGTTGGTCCCTCTTTTGTATACTGTAACTAATTCAGAGCTCCCGGGAGGCTCTATACTGTTCTCTGTCAACCTTGGATATCCTTTTAAAATGTAAATAAAATAATTAATTATAGTCCAAGAATGTTTCTGTGGACTCCACGCAGGTATAATTGCGTGTACAATTTTCTCATGGGCGTGGATCATGGGGGGACGGGGAGACGCGTCCCTCTCACTTTTTTGGAAGGCGGACATCGTCAAAAAGTTCCCCTCACTTTTTCAAAAATGTTGGAACAGACTGCAATTATGCCTAGGAAAACGAAATTTTTAGAAGAAAAATAACCTAAAAATCGTACACTTTTGTTGCACCAAATCGCATCTGAGGGCATTCAGTTCTAGAAAAATTTCTCTTAGACCCCTCCCCAATGCCGACGATCACAAAACTTATTGTCTCCCCGTGACTCAAATTCTAGCTACCACCACTGCTTCTTCCACCAGGACGGCGGTTCACAAATGTGGAAAAGTCCCCCCCCCCACACACACACTTTTGGAGATGGATCCACGCCTATGATTTTTCCTGGGACTTAAGGAGGTTTGAAGACAATATATTAACCGTCTCTTACTCCCCTTTTTCACCCAAACAAAAGTTAGAATTCACTAAATTGTGGGCATTTTTTAAACATACAATCACTTTAGAATGACCCAAAGATATCACCATTTTGCATATTGGCTCCCTTAAATTAACAAACATTTCTCAAAGGGGAGGGTAAAGCCCCTTCCTGGGATTGCACTCTCATGTACTAACAAGAAAAGTCACTCCTACTCTTGTATATAGAGTATACAAAATCCCACTAGCCTAAAAAGGCACGGTTCAGCAGTTATCTGCGGTTCCCCCAATCACCAACTCCCGCCGGCACCAACTGTCATAGATTTCTGAAGGGTATACCCTTCAGAAATCCATAAAGAAGAGGATATATCATCTCTCCTCCCACATGGATGTCAGGTTTTGAGAGTCCTGTTGGTCCCCCTTTTCAAAATACAATTAATGCAGAGCTCCAGGGAGGCTCTATACCGAAAATTTTCGGCGCGCTTTGCGCGCAATTGTTTACCCTTACGGAGAAAGGTACGTTTTTATTGAGTGATGGATTTATTTTTATCACTTTTTACCAAAAATATTTTGAAATCTTTCACGATTTTTGCAAAGTCTTCTCGATATCTCTTGATTTTCGCTTGATCTGCGCACTTTTAGCCTTGAATTGCTCCTTTTACTATCAATAAGGTCCCAAAAGTATTCACATTACTCATCCGTGGGGTTCTACCATAGGCCAAATATTCGTGTTCATAAACGTGACTTCAGAGGAGCCAGCATTGTAAGGATGTAAAGCAACTGATATTCATTTTTTCACCCTCCTCTTCTTATGAGAGCTGCAAACTTTGTATCGAACCCACCTTCTAATTGATAGACACACATAAAGGGAATTGACACCGTTTGTAATAGCAATGGTTTTAAATGTAAATTCAAATTTTCGCACGCAATTGTTTCATCTGACGTCCTACACCTGAATACCGCATGACGAAAATAAAACACTCATTATGGCAAAAATAATTTCAAGTTACCTACATGGGCTCATAATGTTGGCGTCCAAGTTTAAGATAAATTAGATTCTCCGGAACTTCTGCAGGTACATATAGTAACTTATAATGAGCCATACACATCAAATTCCATGCAACATAAAAAGGTGTAAAATCTCACTGACATAAGAACTGGAGCCGATTTCTGTGCTCTTAAAATGCAATACTGCTAGAGCTTCCGGGTGACTTCGCCCCCTGAACCCCCACTGGGGCTCCGCCCCTGGACCCCGCCAGGGGCCCTAACGCTGGCCCCTGGACACCACGCGTTGTTGACAGAAACAATTAAAACAGATCCACCATTCATTCAAAAGATACCTCACCCTAACCCCTGAAGACGGGGGGGGGGGGGGGAGGAGCTGAAGATTGGGGAAACCGCAATCGACAGAAAGTTTTAAGCCGAACTTTGAGAATCTCATCTGCTGCAGATGCAAGCTAAGGGCACCCCCGCAAAAAATTTCTCTTCTTAGGTGGCAAATTCCCGAAGGCCTGCTTCCAGAACGAGGGGATTTGCCACTAAGGAGAGTATCACCACACTAAGCGGAACGCTATCATCAGTTGAGGCAAAGCTTGAAGAAAATTTCTACCAACATGTCTCCGAGATTTCAGTACATGTCACCTCTCAGGGGCTTAATTTGCATGTAAACATTTCTTATATGGTTACTTTGTGTTTTAGAAACTTACATTTTGGTTTGAAAAGATCCTGCCTGGTGGGAAGTTTCCCCAGTGATGAACTTAAATATACTGGTGATTTTTGTCTAGACGAGGAGCTCTCTCCCAGAAGGCGCGGACTGCAGTGGCGTAATAAACGGGGGGCAGGGAGGGGTAGCCGCCCTCCCTACACGGGCCAGGGGGCGCAAAATGACGGCAGACGAAAAATAGAGGAAAAGATAGGAAAATAAAGAATAAGAAAAATGAAGTAAGGAAAAGGAAAATGAAAGCTCGTCTACTTTTCGCGCCCCTGACCGACTGCATGGTCAAGTGGTTAGAGCATCCGACTTGCAGCCGGAAGTTCTGGGGTTCGACTTCTCGTACCAAAGACTTTAAAAATAGTGGAACCTACTGCCATTGTACTTGGTGCTCAGCATAAGCAATGGATTAAAGAAAACAAGCCAGTAAACCACAACTGGAAAAAAGACCGTGGTCGCCCGACTTAACCAATTGGTTAGAAACTGCGCCGTAAAACCTCATCTAAGTTTAAGTCCGCCTCCGGTGAATTATTAATTCGTGACTGTAAGAGCACTTAAATTAAATTGAGCGGTACATGATGCGGTCATGTTCTTTTGTTGGAAGAATGACACCGCCAGCTGGACCATAAATAGGAGTTTGCTGAGATCCCACAGGGGATGATCGAGCAGACAGGTAGTTCCGGCTCCGGGCTCATTGGGCGCATGTCGAGTCACTTCACTCCCTGCAAACAACCTTTGTGACGCCACTGGCGCAGGGTTCAGGGGTCCTGTTGATGGGCTCTTAAAGGGAAAATGCAGTCTCCTCAATTTGAATTAGTGTACCCCGTCATCCTAATTCAGAAATGGCTCCTATCAATTATGTGACAATATTTTTGTTACTAATTTGTTAATTCATGCAGAATAACTCCTTGGCTTATTTTCAATATTCAATGATTTTATACGGGAACATAAAAGAAACTTGTGAGAAAAATAAGAGGAGATTTGTAAGAGTAAGTAAATTTTTGAAAATAAACTTTGGGCGACTGCCTTCTCCCTTTATAAGGGTAATCCACCGGCTAGGTCCATCGGGAAAACACCCGGAAGCTCTGTGGTAGTTACTAAACGGCGACACTACCGTGAGCAATTAGACTTTAGACGATCAGCGTGAAATGGGGAGTGAGTGAGGAGGAAGTAAGAATAACGAAATCTCGTGGACACAGGCGGGATGTCGGGGGGGGGGGGCGCTTGACCCCACTTTTTCCCAGACCTTAAAAATTAATAAAAATAATGAGGAAAAATGAACAAAAGGAAGGGAGACCAGAGAAATTATGAGAGAATTTTTAATATTATGATCAATTTTGCAATGTACTTAAAATGAAGGAAAACATTAATTTCAAATATCAAGCAATGTCAGAATGTTTCTCCTCAGCGCGCTTTGCGCGCACCCGCAGTGAGTACTAATACAGTGGTGGTGCTCAAAGGTGAGGAGACAAGGAACAATTGCTATTGAAAAGTTTGTTACGTACCTTGACTAAAAGACTTAAAATTCTTCCAACAATGGGCGTTGGCTCCTAGCCACACCGTTATGACATTAAGCCCTGAACTACGGGTTACTCAGAGTACAAAATGTACGTCATTTCACCCACCATGCATGATACTTGTATGCGCAATTTAGAAAATCAACCGTGGATAGGGAATTGCGATTCTCAATCAGTTTCTCGGCATACTTCGGGTGAGCTCAATAAAAGTCGGTTTCTCGTTTATACTGCTGTCCGTTCTCCGGAATTGAAGTTTAATGACATTGTCTCGTTTCCTGTAGGATCAGCGCTTAAGTAAATTACTATTTCAAAACCCTTGCAACTCCTTCTGCTGTTCACTTTCCACACCAACTTCCACCATCCTCATGCAATTAACCGAAAGTCACTATCTGAAATTGGCAACCACGATAAGAAAAGTATTCTGTTAGCATTTCAAATTGTACCTGGGGACGCTGCATTTTCTTTAAAAATGGTCCAGAATGGCCGCAAAAGCCACCAAAATTAAAAAAATTCTCGGGATGAACCCTCAGTCCCCACCCCAAGGCTTTTCGCCTTCGGCACTCGCAGTTAGAGGCTTCCCTGGACTCACCTTACGGAGATGCAGCCTCCAATAAAAATTGTTTCCCTTGGCATTTTTTGTTGCGGACACCCATGGCCAGGTCTCTGTAAGAATCACCCATAGCAACATTTCTTTTATTTTGAAAATTATTATACACCATCACCCTCAACCTTCCATCGTTGTTACAAAATTATGCCCTAACCTGTTTTTCCAAACTGTCTTATTTTTCACAATGAAAAACTTGAGGCGTCCCTTGTTCCAGACTATGGACACAATGAAACATAAAAGGGAGAATAGCCTGGCTGCATAGGGGAGAGTAGTAGAGTCTTTCATGTTATGGATAATATTGCATTCAAAAAGTAAAAGATAAACAATAGACTACAAGAAAAAAGCTGTTTTCTTCGGCGTGCATCGCGAGAACCCGTGGTGAATATTGTTTTGCGATTACTTCCTACAAAGCAATTGGTTCAAACTCTTCTTTCATCAAAGTAACCACCAACAAGCCAAACCCCCTTCACCATAAAATGACCTGTAATAATGATTGAGGCTATAATTAAAATGGTTAAATGTGATTCTTCTGATCTGTTTTGCACATCCGATGAGTATTAAGATAGCAAAATGCTTCATTCTTATGGTTTTAATTCTTTAAATACCTACTTGCTCCCCGGGGGCCTTGCCCATGGCCATCACCAGGGCGTAATCTCTGGACCCCACCAGGGCCCGAGGGCGGGCCCTGGACCCCATTCCTTCAAAGGAGCGCTCCGCTCTCTCGCGGCGCCTTCGGAGCCGTTTGGTATTCCGTCTGGGTTTGACCCCACTTTCACACTAAATGCCACCCCTAGTGGTGGACTATGAAACTCATTTCACAATTTTTTCTTTGTAAAGGTATTGGTATTCACATCTACTGACAGCGCGAAGCGCGCCGTAAAATGTTTTCAAAAAAGTATCCCTATAGTAGGTTTAATCTGTGAAAAAATTTAAAAGAAGCTGATTTCACTTGATTCTGATGGGTATGGGTGTCAACATTTACCAAAAAAAGTGAGCTTGGGTGGGGGTGGGGGGTGGGGAAAGTTCATTTTTGGGGTCAAAGGTCATGGACCTCAAATATTAATGAAAGTATATCGTGTTTGATCTCAAATGAAAGGAAATTTAATTTTAAGCACTGATAGTGACATTTCTTTTACAATGTTATGCTCACACAAAAAGTTACACATGGTTAATGATGTAATTAAAAAGAGTGGTCGGCTCTCCAGAACTCAGTAACGTGACTGAAGTGATGATATGTCAGAATATACAAGATACCGATAACGTATCTTAGTACCGTCAAAATACCATGTTATGGGAAATAATATCGGTACTCAGGAAACCAGGGATGGGTCTGGTTTAAATGGTATAGAGTGATCTTACTTGGTAGTAAGCAGTGGCGTATCTAGAGGGGGGGGGGCGGACGCCACCCCACAAAGCCTCCGAGAGCAACTTTATCAAATTTCTTCCGACTACAAATACACCGAACCACGGCGCTTTCTAATTTCACCGGAACATTGATCGTATCGGAGGTGTGTTTTGTTTTTCTGAAGCTACTCACATCAGGAGTATTTTTGCCTCTCTAGTCATAGCGATCAGACATTTGTATTATCAAAACTGATATAAAACCCCAAAAAGAATGTATCCCACTTTACCAGGGAGATAGCCTACTACGGTTTATTTGCACTGGAGAAACTTCCCAGAACAGAAACATATCCTTCTCTAATTCAGGAAACATTCTACACCTACTTACCAATTAGCTTTACTTTATTTTGGAAAAATAATTTTCCATCTAGTTACATCCTTGCTTCTTTCACTGCAACTTTATCCTTTGCAAACCTCTCCTAGACGCAGCTTTGTGCCACGTAAATATCCATTCACCCGTGATATTTCTAACCGTAACTGGCACAAACTCGATATACAACATCCTAAAAGAAGCATTGAATCGTAACACTCTTATATCATTCCATTTGAAGTACTGCTTTGGAGAAAGGTCTGTTTGTTATCATGCAACCGATTTGTTTTTTCTCTATTGCCAGCTATGCACCAGCTTATCAAAAATAAGAGAATACAAATTTTACGATTGGTTCACCCAAATTCTTCCGTGACAATTTGTCGGCAATTTATTGCCGACTTAACCCTATCGCTACTGATGAGACCTGGTACTTATCTTCCATGGTCGAAACGCGTCTAGCAATAGCATACCAGCTATGGCTTACTACCAAGTAAGGTCACTCTATACCATTTAAACCAGACCCATCCCTGGTTTCCTGATTACCTATATTATTTACCATAACATGGTATTTTGACGGTACTAAGATACGTTATCGGTATCTTGTATATCTTGACATATCATCACTTCAGTCACGTCACTGAGTTCTGGAGAGCCGACCACTCTTTTTAATTCTACTAATGATACTAAAGTTGAATGGATTTCTAATAGTGAATCGCTTGAAATTCCATGCTAAACAGTGCTAATGTCTTTCACTTAAATCTGACATTTTACAGAAGCATCAAATGACAAAATAAATGCCACTTGCAGGGTTTAAAATTAAATATCCTTTCATTTGAGACCAAACACGATATACTTTAATTAATATTTG
Source organism: Holothuria leucospilota (assembly GCA_029531755.1). Classification (NCBI taxonomy): domain Eukaryota; kingdom Metazoa; phylum Echinodermata; class Holothuroidea; order Aspidochirotida; family Holothuriidae; genus Holothuria; species Holothuria leucospilota. Next base: position 23,066,020 of record CM055963.1, on the reverse strand, counting down.
AGGTCAATGACCTTTGACCCCCAAAATGCACTTTCCCCACCCCTCACCCACGCTCACTTTTTTTTTGTTTTTTTTTTTGGTAAATGTTGACCCCTAAACCTACTTAAATCAGATGAAATCAGCTTCTTTTAAATTTTTTCACAGATTGGCTTGGAATTGGTTTAATTTAGGGTTATTAAAAAAAAGTGTAACAAGTACATACTTGTAGTCTTCCACATCAAACCACAAATGTTACCGTGGGCTACTCATGATATTAGATTGCTTTATGATTTTCTGTTGATGCGTGGTCCTTACATAGGTTGGTATCTATCATTTTTGGAAACAATTTTTTGCTTGAACTAATCCGTATAGTATTTCCATTATAATGGTTATAATACATGGAGTACGGACAATGACGACTGTCCGCCAAGCGCGCTGAAACTTTGCATTAGAAACAATCATTTCTATGAAAAAATGTGGCATGCAGACTCTGCACTGAGTGAGTTTGCCAATTATAAGGAGACTCCGCTGCCTGGTCATCTGTTCAAAATATGAATTTTCGTAAAAGATGTCTTCCTAAGAGAAGGGAAGGCAAAAAGAATGACCTAAAAGGGTCAATCTCCGTCTTTAGGTGTGTGTCCAGAGCGATTTAAGATATCTGCTGTTATTGATTATTTTGCACTGATTAGACCACAATTATCACGATTTGATATATATTTTTTTTTATCATAGCCTGACACAGACCTCGGGCGGTGGGTTTGATGATGCATGGGGACGTGAAGGGGAACTAAATCCAGGCGGGGATCCAGACATTTCGAAAAGGGGGGCTGAAATCCCCCTTGAATATTCTCCTAGATTAACATTATGCTAATTTTCTCGTATTGGTTATTGTTGATGTGGCGAAAAAGGGGGGCTGAGGCCGGAAAAGCCCCCCCCCCTTGGATCCGCGCCTGAAATCAATGATGGCAGGGGTTGCTCGAGAATTTTGGGACACGTACTAGGTTGCTACAGGTGTGAGCGGAGGGCACTGGAAAATGCCTTTTAGAGGCAATGCAGGGTAATTGACCAAAGTCTAATGCAATTATCATGAGCTTTTTCTAATAGAACAAGGAGCCCAGAGCTTTTCACATTTAGGGTAGGAACTATATTCATTTGGAGGAAAAATGTGTGTGTGTGGGGGGGGGGGAGGACAAATCTGAAGTAACCTATTCCCCCAAGCCTCATGACCTCGTAGTGCCACCACTGTCTGCAGTATAGTTAATTGTAAGGTTACCTTGGGGACCCAAATCTGACATAGAGTTTTCGACTTACTTACACCTTAGTACTATTGACAATGGGTAGCACTTCTATTTGTCAGTAAGAAATAAAAAATATAAAGTACAATAACGATTATTAATTTTTTTACACCTTTCAAGCTATGTCTTTATATGAAGATACACTCATCCTAAAATTATGGGGGGTGGGGTGGTATTCCAGCCCCTTCAGTCAAATTATTGCTGGGAGACCCCCTTGGCCCCCGCTTCCTTAGCCTATATGCTGTAATTCTGTAGAATTACCTCACATCTCTTGGAAAGAAGTTATATGAAAGACAAATAAAAAGTCACAACTGGGAAGAAATTTCTCATCTTGTATTTTTTATTCCGGGGGGAGGGGGTTCATCCAGATTTGTATTTTCGACTCCAAACACCCTTTTTCCAAAATCAAAATATGAGCTGTAAAACTTGTAAATTTGTGTTGCAAACGGCAACATTTTCTACAGGGAAAATTTAAGAAAAATTGAACAAGTGAATGAACGCGTCATTTAACTGGCGACGGCGACCTGTTTTTCAGTAGCTTAATGGCGCCGCTGTTGGTGACATGACCACTGGTATAGCTGAGACGGGTTGATAAAATCCTCAGAGTTTGCATATACAAGTCAAGTCGAAAGTCTCTGCTTGTATTTGAGTTTAGGCACATTGATTCTTATTGCATATTTATTGTATTACTTTAAGTCATAAGTCACGTGAAGTCACAAAAAAAAAAAAATTGCAAGACGCATGATACGTGTCTGCTACTCAGCTCTGAAGTGTGTCAGTGCTGGAACTTAGTTGAAACTAAAGGTGTAACTTATTGAATAAAAGGGAGGGAACCTTTTCCTCTCCAAAACGAGATCAAATATTCAAAGAAATTGAACTGAAGTGTTTTAGGTCTACGTGTCCCATAAGCTGATAAGTGTTGATTCTACAACCTTTCAAAAGTTTATACAAAATATGCACACACGAAACTATAGAGATTTAAGTAAAGAAGTACTAATCACAAGGGTGCTTGTCGAAAATAGTTCACAGACTAAAGCACCATCTTATTCATTTGCTCAGACCCTTATCATCTGAGAAGGTTCAATAAATCAATATCTCTGATGTGACATCGTCATATCTCTTGAATTTCCAATTCCATTTCGTTATACAAGATATTGGTGCATGGAGAGGTATTATTATTAATAAATATATGGGTCAATTCCTTTTGAGCAGATGACGTCTGTGTCAGACTTTCGAAAACAGTGAAGTAACATATAGGCCCAGGAAATACCTACAATTAAATTGCAAATCATTTTATGCTGATTGAAGTAGCAGTGTTCCTCCAGGTTTTTTTCCTATAAAAGAATGGACCTCGTTTTTGATCACTTATCAAGGAGGGTTATACGATTAGCTGCCACCAGGGGCGGCGCCACAGGGGGGCAGGCAAGGCATTTGCCCCCTATGGTTTTTCAACCCCAAAAATAAAATCGTCCAAAAAGTTTTAAGACACATAATTTTGTAGGGGGTGGGGTGAGGTGTTACAGTTTGTCACCCATCTATCACAATATCAGTTAAACTGTTCGTTACAAATACCTGAAACTTGCAATCCCCGCACGCATAACGTTTTCTGTTTTCTCCATTGTTTACGTGAATGCAGGTTTAGTATTACATAAACACCAAGGCCATTATACATAACGCGCAAACAAAAAGAGCACAGGAACCGAGAGTAAAGCTAAAACAATACAATAGTATACCCTAACGCCAAGTTATTGTGAGACCTTACACATATGGTGTCACAGAGAAAAAAATTCTCCCTCTTTTGGAGAAAAGGTGCGTATCATTGCAAGTTACACCAAAAAATACAGACAGCTAATTTTTGCATCAAGGGATACGCCTGATCCATGAATCTCTATCTAACCAAAACCCCAACCCTACCCGTAACTCGGAATATATATTTGTCCGGGGGAATCTTCGGTCTTTAGTGAACCTTCGAACAAGTGAACCTTCCGTCGATGGGCATTCTTCCCCTGTCCGGATTATGTAATGTTTGGCAATCTCAAACATTAACGGTCTCTCCATTCCCAGCATGTGAACATTTCAAGTTAAGAACGTGAACATATATATTGGGGGTATCATGAGTCAATCACTTAACGAACATTTTGACAGTAAAAATGTAAAAAAACATTTAATAATGAATTCAACTTTGAAGTAATATTATATGTCTCCCTTATTGCATAAGCGTAGGAAGCGGGGGGGGGGGGCGGGGATAAAGCCCCCAGCCAAAAGTCTGGGGGCTGAAGTATGCTTCTGCCCCATAATCCAAGGCCAAAAACCCCTTATTTGTCTCTTCAGTAAAAAATGTAAAAAACTTGCAGTAATGTTCCTTATAATTTTCCCAAAATGTTGCACCAACTTGCATCTGAGGACCCTCAAATACCCAAAAATTTTCCAAAGGGGAGGAGGACACCCCTCCCCTCCCCTTAGACTCCTCCCCCAGGAAGGCAATCCGAAACAAGGTTCAGCCCCTCCCCCCAGTCTCGAAAAGCTACCTACGCCTGTGCCTTATTGTGCTTTATTTTGGTGTTGTCTCGACTGAGTAATCCATAGAAAACGAATTTTAAATAGTAGGTGCATGGCCGTACACAACACAATCTTTACTGTATGAAGAAACCTTGAGTCAATCAGAAAAAGAGCAAAGAAAAACAGGGCGATGTCGCATGGGGCAGGGGGCAACCACCTCCTGTCATTTGCAAGAACAGGGGAAAGAGAGAAGGAAAAGAACAGGAAAAAAGAAAAGGAGAAAACGAAAGAGAAGGGGAAGCGAAGGAGAAAGAAGAAAGGAGGAGGGTTGGTAGGCATATATTTGATCCATATAATTAGTCCAGAGCTTCCAGGAGGCACTATTCCGGTGTCTGCCAGCCTTTAGATACCTTGTATAATGCATATATGAAGCAACGAAAATATTCGTAATTCTTCGTGTTTCTGTCGACTCAACGAACGTATTTTTGAGTGAAAACATTCCCATATATAAAAGGGGGTGGCCTCAGGAGGTTTGTTGACTACATACACTTCCCTTAGACAACAAAACTACTGTCTCATTTCACCCAACCAAAACTTAAAATTCAATAAATTTTCACACTTTGCAACAATATATGATCAGCTCAAAAATGTACCAAAGCTATCACCATTTTTCATCTAAGTAACCTTAAATTTATAAAAATTTCTCAAAGGGGGAGGGGAAACCCTCCCACCCTCCCCTTAGACCCCTCCCCTTAGACCCCTCCCCAGTAAAGCATCTTTCACCCTAACTAAACTTAAAATTCACTAAATTATGAACACTTTCCAGCCACATATGATCAGTTCAAAAAATGACATAGTCATCACTATTTTGCATCTATGCAACCTTAAATTAACAAAAATTTCCCCCCTTAGACCCTTCCCCAGGACGGCATCTTCACCCAACCAAAACTTAAAATTCAATAAATTATTAACACTTTCTAGCCATATATGATCAGTTCAAAAAATACCAAAGACAACACCATTTTGCATCTTGTTACGGCTTGTGGTCGCGAGTCAAACTAATAACAGCGAAAGATCACAGAAGAACGAGATTAAAATTCAACAACTTAATGATTATTTACAATCTCCTTATCTTACTTAAATTTACAATAATTAATTAGACTTACTCACAATCCTTTACTTAATATTTGCCTGGTCTGGTCCAAGGGCTGGTAGTGCATGCACGTTGACGATGGCACAGTGGTAGACCTGCAGCGTGCTGTAGCGTAGGAACTGGTTCCACGAGCGAATAATGACAAGGCTAGGTAGGCGATGGATGATAACAACCTCAATGCACAGTGTAGAAACGGCGTAAGGCAATTTGTCACAAGTGTGAATTGTCAGTGGCTGGCCTCATATGATTCGGTCAACAAACGGACAGCAGAATAACGTCTGGACTCGATGGTGTCTCTCTATGTCTCTCCTCGATAATAGTTGTTGAACTGCCTTTTATATGCTAGGCTTTTATTCGAGAACTCTCCAGAATTTAACAGAAACTTCTAGTGTACACAGTCCAGCAATTACGAGAACGTTCCTTAATAGAAACTTCTAGAACACACAGTAGTTGAATAACGACAATTGCAGCTTCTTCGAAGTGTTGCCAGGTCGCTGCTATAATTGGGACACAACGTAAACAGTTCTCACTTCTAGACAGTTCTAGAAAGGCTGCGTTGAAGTTGAATTTTCTGGAACTTTCCATTCGCTCGTCGATGGATTCAATTCGGTGTTCCTGACGGGTCGTCTTGTAACACTCCCCCCCTTGAAGAAGTTTTGGACGTCTCGGACAAAACTTAAGTTACAGTATTTACAATGTATAACTTTACAGTAATAACTACAGTATGTATATTATGTAGTCCAATATTCAATGGAAGGAATAATCATAACATATAATTTGTCTTGCAAGGTGATGATACATGAATACAGTAACATCATCAATACACATTGTGCCATAGTTAACACAAAATTTCAAAACTTACAGTGATATCTTCAACATACTGCATCAAATCAAATTCTTGACAAAGAGTCTGGTACAACATTGTCTTTCCCTTTAATGTGCTTAATATCTACATTATACGATTGCAGAAATAAACTCCACCTCATCAATCTTTGATTCTTATTCTTCATCTTAGATAAAAATGTCAAAGGGTTATGATCAGTGTATACAGTGATAGGGAAACTAGTAGTTCCCAAATAAACATCAAAGTGTTGAAGACCAAGTATTAAAGCTAATGTCTCCTTTTCAATTGTTGAATAATTTTTCTGGTGTTTGTCAAATTTCTTAGAATAATAACAAACAGGGTGATCAACACCATGCTCATCAGCTTGAAGCAAAACTGCTCCTATGCCATTGTCACTGGCATCTACTGCCAACTTAAATTGCTTCTCAAAATCTGGAGCAATCAACACTGGTGAACTCATTAGTGCCTTTTTCAATAATTCAAATGCTGCTTGGCAATTATCTGTCCAATCAAACTTTTCATTTTTCTTTAACAATTTTGTCAATGGTGCAGCAATGTCAGAGAAATTCGGACAAAAACGTCTGTAGTAACCAGCCATGCCTAGGAAGCGCATGAGCTGCCTTTTATCAGTTGGGGCAGGGAATTTGTCAATGCCCTCAACTTTGGCCTTAATTGGTCTAACTTTATCCTGACCAACCACATGCCCTAAGTACACCACATGAGCACAAGCAATCTCACTTTTGACCAAATTGACAGTCAAATTAGCTTTGGCAAGCTTGTCAAATAATGCCTTAACATGTTGTACATGTTCATCCCACGAGTTGCTGTACACAATAAGGTCATCAATATATACTTCACAATTTTCTAAGTCTGACGTAAGGTTATTTACTAAGCGTTTAAAGGTCATCTGTGAATTTTTCATACCAAACGGCATAACCTTATACTGAAATAACCCATCCGGCGTTACGAATGCCGAGATTTTACGAGCCCTCTCAGTGAGTGGTATCTCCCAGTACCCCTTTAGTAAGTCAAACTTTGACACATATGTAGCTTTCCCAATCCTATCAATGCAATCATCGATACGGGGTATCGGATAGGAATCCGTTCTTGTGACTGCATTCACCTTTCGGTAATCAGTACAAAATCTGTACCCACCGTCTGGCTTGGGGACCAATATACAAGGGGAAGACCATTCACTATTACTAGGTTCTATAATGTCATGGTCTAACATATACCGAACCTCATCCCTGAGATGTTGTCGTTTTCGAGGGTTAACTCGGTAAGGATGCTGCTTGATTGGTGTGGCATCTCCCACATCAACATCATGTTCAATCAAATTTGTCCTAGTAGGATCATCTGAGAACAAGCATGCATATTCATAGATTAATGATTTCATTTCTGACTTTTCTTTGTGATCCAGATGACTTAATTTCTGGTCGAGATTTTTCAACACATCAGAATTTTGTAACTTAATACACATGTCAGGAACATTATTAGCCTTGATTTCATCATTACTGAGTTCATAATCAGCATTGATAATACACACTTGATCACCTGTATCATTAGTTACTATTTACAGCATGTACACTTTCATCCTTAGAAATGTCACAATCTTCTCTTTCATAATATTTCTTCATCATATTAATATGACATACTCTTTTAGATTTACGCTTGTCAGGTGTCAAAATGACGTAATCTGTGTCACTAACTTTTCTCTCAATGACATAAGGTCCTTGAAAGCGAGCTCGAAGTGGCTGACCAGAAACAGGTAAAAACACTAGCACCTTATCACCAGGTTTAAACTCTCTTTTCACAGTGGTCTTGTCATACCACACTTTCATTTTCTTCTGAGAGTGTCTCAGATTTTCCTGAGCAAGTTCACATGCTCCATTAAGACGATCTTTAAAGCGGGATACATAATCAAGTAGATGTATGTCTTCACCTGGATCTGATAACCACTTCTCCTTTAACAATTTCAATGGTCCACGAACTGTGTGTCCAAAGACAAGTTCAAATGGACTGAACCCAAGTGACTCTTGCATAGATTCCCTGGCAGCAAACATTACAAATGGAATGCCTTCATCCCAATCTCTCTCATTATCATGACAATATGTCTTTAACATATTCTTCAAAGTTTGGTGAAACCTTTCTAAAGCCCCTTGGCTTTCCGGATGATAAGCCGAAGACTTAATTTGGTCTATGCCTAACTCATACAACATCTGCTGGAATACAGTTGACATGAAATTAGACCCTTGATCTGATTGGATCTCTTTTGGCAACCCAAACAATGTGAAAAATTTAAGTAAAGCTTGTAAGACTGTCCGAGCCTTAATATTCCTCAGAGGTATTGCCTCTGGAAACCTTGTAGAAGCACACATAATGGTTAATATATACTGATGCCCTGCCCTACTCTTAGGTAGGGGACCTACACAATCAATGATGACTCTACTAAACGGCTCTTCAAAAGCAGGAATTGGCTTTAAGGGTGCAGCCGGAATATTCTGATTCGGCTTCCCAACCATTTGACATGAGTGACAGGTCTTACAAAATTTGGCCACATCACTTTTAAGTTTTGGCCAATAAAAGTGATTTAGAATTCTGTGGTAAGTCTTATTGACTCCTAGGTGCCCTGCAAATGGCATTTCATGAGCAATACTCAGTATTTCCCTTCTATAGGTCCTAGGTACCACAATTTGATGGTAAATTCTCCACTCTTCATCTAATGGTGCATTAGGTGGTCGCCATTTACGCATCAAAATATTGTTCTTAAAATAAAAGCAGACTGGGACGTCTTTCGATTCATCCTCAGTGAGTGCACCAGCTATTAATGGCTGAAGCTCTTCATCATGTTGTTGTTGCACTGACAACTGGTCTCTGTGGAGTGTGTCAGACATCTTTGATTTTTCCTGTTCTACCCCCTCACTATGTGTGGGGCCAGGAGACTCACAATCCTGACTATCATCAAGATTAGTCATAAAAGATTGGCTGAGATCATACCAAGAATCTTCACTTTCATGAATATTTTTACTGGAATCTTTTCCAGATTCTGACTCCTCTTTTGGGAGTGTTATTCCATTTTTAGGAACTAATTCCTCAATTTTAGAGGGTGGATGATTAAGTTTATCATCCTTATTTTCAGAAATCATACCCTCATTTTTAGAGAGTGGATGTTCAAGATTATCATCCTTACATGATTCCCTACTTGTTCCACTTTTGGGAACTGTATCCTCACTTTTGGAGGGTGGATGTTTAAGATTATCATCCACGGCGAGCTTTTGTGACATAGCTCTAGTGACAGCACAGGCAGAGAATAAATTTGGAAATTCCTTTTCTAATTGCTCTGTGTTGTTATAATCGCATGGTTTATCTGTCAAAATTGCATTGGCTACTACCTTTCCACCAGCTAGGTCATTGCCTAGCAACAGAGATACCCCCTTTACAGGTAGAGTAGGTCTTACCCCTACTATGACCGACCCAGAAACTAAATCTGACTTCAAATTAATTTTGTGCAGAGGGACAGAAATAAATCCACACTCAACCCCCTGAATTAGTACATTTGCCCCTGTGGAAGTAGAGTCCGATAATGGCAAAACTCCATCAAGAAGCAACGACTGAGTTGCGCCTGTGTCACGCAAAATTTTAACTTTGACGGGTGGATGAGCTGAATTCCCATCTAGGGAAATAAACCCCTCAGACACGAATGGAAGGTATTCTTCCTTAATTTTGTCGTTAGAATTAGGCCGTAAAGTCACGACTACCTCAGAAGAATTCTCTGCATTGGCTAAGGCATTGGAGGCTGTTTCAGTCTCCTTTAATTTTGCCAATGTGAAGCAATTTGCCATTGTGTGGCCTTTTTTGTGACAGAAACCACAACTTATGTCTTTAAAGGCAGCTTTGTTTGAGCTGACCTGGTCGTTCTTTTGACGACTTGAATCTGGTTGTTTTTTACCAGAATTTGTTGGAGAGATAGAACCAGACTGAGATCCACTGTTACCTGTTGTGCCACTACTATTACTACTGTTGCCATATTTCTTATTTGGCCTATTAAACTGACCCTTGTTTTGAGTCTGACCCACTTTACCAAACTTATGGGTAAGTGCATACTGATCAGCCAAATTTGCAACTTCCTTCAATTTGTCAGCCTTATTTTCCTCAAGGTGAGTCTTAATGTCATCATTCACACACCGTTTGAATTCCTCGACCAGCATCAGTTGTCTTAAAGTGTCAAATGTGGAGACCTTTTTGGAAGCACACCATCTGTCGAAATGCCTTTCTTTTTGATAAGCAAACTCTACGTATGTTTGTGTATCCGCCTTACGATACTTTCTAAATTTTTGGCGATAAGCTTCAGGCACCAATTCATAGGCTTGTAATATGGCCTTTTTAACCTTATCATAATCCATGCTGTCCTCTATTGACAGTGCGGAATACACTTCTTGAGCCTTGCCTGTGAAATTACTCTGGATGAGTATGGACCATTTATCTCTTGGCCACTTTAGTTGCTCACCCAGCTTTTCGAAATGGTTAAAGAATTTCTCCACATTATCCTCCTGAAATTTGGGGACAAATTTAACGTGCTTAGAAACATCGAATCCCCCAGTATCCAAGCCTATTTTAGGGTCTGAGCCTTTTATGACCCCTAACTCTAGTTGCTTCAACCTAAATTCATGTTCTCTTGCCTTTTCCTCCCTTCTTTCTCTTTCTTCTCTTTCCTCTTTTTCCCTTTGCATTTGCATTTCTCTTTCCTCTTTTTCCTTTTGCATTTCTCTTTCCTCTTTTTCCTTTTGCATTTCTCTTTCCATTTCTTTTAATCTAATCTCCTTATTCATTTCTAATTCAAGCCTTTTCAATTCAAATGTGTTGTCAGTTGGCACAGTGATAGCTGTTTCCAATACTGTACTAGGCAGGACACCTTCATCCACAAGATATTCTAGAACATATCTTTTAATCTCGTCTTTCCGCATTAAAGGCTGAAATTCAATGCCATAATGTTTTGCGACCTTTACAATCTCAGACTTCTTTAATGAATCTAGTTCCTCGACTGAGGGACTAGTCACGAATTTATCTAAGTTGAATGGCATTTTGAAATTGTATCAAGCCTTCAACAAACAAATAAGTAGTCTGAGCAAACACAGTTGCTTACGATTCACAACAGAATTTCTCGAATTTTCTAGTATTTTCGTTCCCGGATGTTAGGCCACCAATTCTGTTACGGCTTGTGGTCGCGAGTCAAACCAATAACAGCGAAAGATCACAGAAGAACGAGATTAAAATTCAACAACTTAATGATTATTTACAATCTCCTTATCTTACTTAAATTTACAATAATTAATTAGACTTACTCACAATCCTTTACTTAATATTTGCCTGGTCTGGTCCAAGGGCTGGTAGTGCATGCACGTTGACGATGGCACAGTGGTAGACCTGCAGCGTGCTGTAGCGTAGGAACTGGTTCCACGAGCGAATAATGACAAGGCTAGGTAGGCGATGGATGATAACAACCTCAATGCACAGTGTAGAAACGGCGTAAGGCAATTTGTCACAAGTGTGAATTGTCAGTGGCTGGCCTCATATGATTCGGTCAACAAACGGACAGCAGAATAACGTCTGGACTCGATGGTGTCTCTCTATGTCTCTCCTCGATAATAGTTGTTGAACTGCCTTTTATATGCTAGGCTTTTATTCGAGAACTCTCCAGAATTTAACAGAAACTTCTAGTGTACACAGTCCAGCAATTACGAGAACGTTCCTTAATAGAAACTTCTAGAACACACAGTAGTTGAATAACGACAATTGCAGCTTCTTCGAAGTGTTGCCAGGTCGCTGCTATAATTGGGACACAACGTAAACAGTTCTCACTTCTAGACAGTTCTAGAAAGGCTGCGTTGAAGTTGAATTTTCTGGAACTTTCCATTCGCTCGTCGATGGATTCAATTCGGTGTTCCTGACGGGTCGTCTTGTAACAATCTAAGCAACCTTAAAATAATAAAAATTTCCCAGAGGGGAGGGGTGTCCTCTCCCCTTAGACCCCTCCCCAGTAAGGCATCTTTCACCCAAACAAAAATTAAAATTCACTAAATTATGAACACTTTCCAAACACATATGATCAGTTCAAAAAATGACATAGTCATCACTATTTTGCTACTATGCAACCTTAAATTAACAAAAAATTTCCCCCTTTAGACCCTTCCCCAGGACGGCATCTTTCACCCAACCAAAACTTAAAATTCAATAAATTATTAACACTTTCCAAACACATATGATCAGTTAAAAAAATATACCAAAAACATCACCATTTTGCATCTAAGCGACTTTAAATTAACAAAAATTTCCAAAACGGGTGGGGGACACCCCTCCCTTTAGACCCCTCCCCCAGGACGGCGATCACTCATCCCATGCTTTGCCCACCCTATCGAAATACCCTGGCTGCCACTCTGGTTCTTTGGAAGACAAAGAGAAAAACTGAGCCACTGAAGATGACAATCCCGATTTACGTAGCAGGCTACGTAGGTCTATCTTAGTTAAGCCAAGGGAATGGCCTGCTCATTACCACATTCAGCCATACCAACTCAAACTATGAAAGAAAACCAGTGTTTGTTTTGTCCGCCGAAAAAGTTGGGTGTTTTTTCAACAATATTCTGCCGTATCGCGGTAAAGAATGTTCTTCTTTATACTCGTCAGATCTCAGCCTAATAAACTGGGTAGTGCATAAAAATATGAATATTCCTTTCATATGGGGCAGAACCTTTTACGGGGGAACCGACATTCAGTTCATTCCTCTGCCCATAAGTGTTCTTTTTACAAACTGGCAAAGGTTCATGTAAATTAGCACACTGGATGCAGAAATTTAAACAAAGAGCCAATAATCACTACAGTGTGACTATCGAAACTAGGTTCATGGACCAAAGGTCTCATCTGGTCGATTTTCGGTAAATCCATCTCCATAACCTTGCAGTATCTGCAGAACATCTCTTCTTCCGAGCTAATCATATGAGTAACTGGTTTCACCGGAGACATTGTTTAGGGCACCCTTTGAAAACTTTAAAGGCCCTCTAAGCTCACCCCAAACAGTAACAATTCTCCCAACTAAACTAACTTCTAGCCCCGCCTCCAATTTAAACACAAACAACTGTCTAGTAGTAGAACACTTCCAAGACAGAGCCACAGTAGCCTGCACTGAGTTTCGATTGCTTGAGGCAATATTGAAAAACAAAATGTTTGTGACTGTGAGCCTACTTAGGAACACAACTGACTGTCCAAGTCATCATTACCAAACAGAGTGGTGCTATTATTGTCTGAATGAATGCCAATCAAAGTACAGTCGTCAACTGGATTTAGAACTATGGGGATATGCCTAAATACATTTGGGGGATGCCATAGCTCCTTTAACTTTGTAGAAATATTTGCATGTATCAGGATTTCGTAAAAAGTCAAATAGGCCTGATGTACGATCAATGTGGGCGAAGTCAATACCATTCGTAGTGGGTGTTCATATTTGACACGATTGACCACCAGACACTCCTAAATCGTTTTGAATGTGTGTATGACATTCAAGATTTAGCTTTAAAGTGGATGTCATTATACCTTAGTGATAGGACTCAGATTGTTATCATAAATGACCATTCATCCCAGCCAACTGTTTTAGACTCTGGCTTCTCTCAAGTGTCTGTTTTGGGTCCTAAGTTATATATCATGTTCACAAATCCTCTTGGGAACCTCATCATGAAGCGCATTTTAACATATATGTATGCAGATGATACCCTTACATAACCTTTAATCCAACAAATTCTGCAGATCAAACAGATAGCATTAAAAGATTAGAGGCTTGCTTGTCATACATCAACACTTGTATGATCAATAACAAATTGAAGTTGAACACTGTGATAAGACTGAGGTGATGCAGTTCAGTTCAAGTGTAGCCGTTGTAACTTGGATGTTTCTGTTTCCTTTGGTGGGGACAGAATAAAACCGACTTCATCTGTAAGAAATCTTGGAATTATATTTGATAGTGCGATGTCCACGAAAAAGCATGTCAATTCACCACGTCCGTCCTGCTATGCGCAAATTCTGAACATTGCACGAATTCGCCCATTATTGAATACTGAGGCTACCAAGTCGTTAGTCCATAGTCTAATCACATCACGTCTGGACTTCTGCAACTCTCTGCTTTGTGGTGCTGCTGAATCCCTTACATCAAAACTGCAGCAAATTCATAACACGGCAGCTAGATTGATCACAAGGACCCGCAAGTATGACTACATTACACCTCTGCTAAAAGAGCTTCATTGGTTGCCAGTTAAATATCGAAGTGCAAGGTACTCATGCTGACTTTCCGATCCTTGAACAGTTTATCCCCTAGGTACTTGTCAGATGGCATTTCAACGGTACAAACCAAGGCGGGTCCTTAGATCCCGTGGCTTGCATTCTCTGGTAGTGCCAAGGGCAAGAACAGTTGTCTATGGGGACAAAACACTCTCAGTTGCAGCGGGTCTTTGGAATAAAATCCCAAATGACATTAAAGATTGTGGAAATTTAAACACCTTCAAAAACATTTGAAAACATACTTATTTACATTGGCTTACGATGAATGATTTCTCATTGTTTTGATTATGTACAGTGCTTTTGAGCGTGATCCGTCATGATTAAAGCACTTTAATATTTGGCATTGTTAGTATTATTATTACATTTCAATAATTATGGATAAGTGATAGATGAAGCAGACTTTTGATCCATCCACAGATAGTCTGTCATATGTAAATACTAAAAAGAGTAGCTAGTAAGCTAATAAGAAAGTCGGGATTAGAAATCTGGCGTGTGGCCAGTAATAGAATGACATAGACGTTACCAAAGATAGGCCCCAATCTCAAACTGGCGATTTTTCTCTCCATGGAGAGAATAAATCAGGAATTACAGAGCTGATCACTTTCTATTTGTTTTGAAAACAAATAAATGACCTATACAAAAATAACTTTATGATGTATTTGCATTCATTAAAGAAGTTTCCGACTTACAGGCTGCAACGTTTGTGGAAATTCTACAAGTAGTCTTGCAGCAGAGTTTACTCAGTATATCAGTCGTGTTTGTACTGATTTTCTTTACTAAAGAAATAGTTGTGTATGAAGTATGCTTTTCATTTCCATTATGATCATGTATATGCTTTGAAAATTTCATTTCATATCCTGCTTTTCACTAACTGTTGCTTCAATTAAAAAGGAGTCATGTGCCTGGCAGTTAAATGGAATGCATTTCACATAATTCAAAAACTGAAAAGGAGTCTTATTATTTATTATACCTACATTCAATCATTTTTTTTTTTGATTAACCGAACGTGTGGCTGCACCAAATTGCTTACGAAACCTCAGACCAAAATAGTTAAACGGAAAATATAGACACACGGCTGTAGTTTTTATGATAAGGATGGGATAATGGCCTGTCTAGGCTTACTTCAATAGGTGACGGGCTAAACAATGCACTGTCAGATCCTCAATTTTTACCTTTCAACCCTATTTGCAAATGTTTCCGCTTTGCAGGAGCGCTTCTGTTTCGTGTCTTGATAATTTGGTCCTGTAAAGTTTTGCCAACCAAAAACACCAGTACTAAAATGCTCATAGATAACATTCATCCTCTATACTCCGTTTAGAAAAACACAGGGTTTTTAGATCAGCACGTTTATTTGAATTTACGCAGCAAATGGCTCCTAAAGTTTTTGGAAGCATATGTTTGTAAGGATAGGTTGATATTAAATCATTGAAATAGTCCTATTGATAATAAAGAGTAGACAGAAAGGACCCCTTTTAAAAGTGACTTCTTTTTCCCATATTTACATATTCCAGCCCTTTAAAGGAAAATGGACTTGTTATCTTGTTTACATTTTTGCCCCAGTTTAGGCTTAGGTTTTGTTTAAATATCTCTGTTTAGTTTAATGAAGATGAGCAAATGTAGCTCATGTAGTAACCCTGTAGTTTTTCCTGATCAGAGCCAAGTCAAACATCCAGATGACGGACTTCATGATATATTTACTCATAATCCCTTTCATTAATAGATGAAAAACTGATATTTATTTCTCATGCTTTGTGATCACAGAATCAAAGCTGCGGATAGTAAACGCATGTAAAAACATATAAACTTGCACGTTGTTTCAAGGGTGGCGCCAGAGGAGGAGGGAGGGGGGAATGGGGGACTGCAACCGCCGTCAGGTAAGTCAAGCCCAATGTCGGGGAAAATTGGGAATTCATCAAGAGTCAATTACATTACTATTTGCATTGTGTTGTTATACCTTTGTAATTTTGTGACAATTTTATTATAATGTAGTTTATTGTCATGACCAAAATGTATAAATAGGCTGATAGTCCTCATTTTGTGGGGACGGATCCTCAGTACACACAGCAAAGAGGGATTCGCGACAACGATCAGTCGCCCGACTTTTTACATGTTATGATTTTGAGGGCAGCACCTCCAGTATGTAACCCCACAGTTTAGGCTTGCTGTGTAAATTTGCAAACCCGGCAAAGTGGCGTACTAGGATATACATATAGCTCACTCAGTTTCTAATAAACACAGTTTCATATAAAAGCAGGGAATTCTATTCTCAGTAATTGTTCATTTGAATTTGTTGATCGGTAGCCTACAGTAATACTCTCGGGAAACCTGTTCGTAGGACACTTCATTAGATACGACAATATGCAAGTATTTCTTATTAGAAGCCTGACAGTCTTCTAATAGCAAAGAAAATACAGGCGCGTAGCCAAGGGGGCAAAGGGGACAGCCGCCCCCCCTAAAGGATATTTCTGGTATTTTTAATGTTTATTTTTACAATATTTCTAGTGTTTCCCCTATTTATATGCGGTAAATAGGCCTGGGAAGTGCCATTTCCAGCGATCTGGGAGGCAATTTGGGCCAAAATTTTCTCGCGCTTTGCGCCAACCCAAGGTGGCGCGGAGTGCTAAGGGTCTGTCTATGGGCTTCGCCACCCCCTTTACAAATTCCTGGCTCTGCCACCTGAGAAAAAACGAATGCGAATACAAATGGGGTATACAAATATTAGGTCTCGATTGGCCGAATTTTCTAGTGAACATGCACGCACCATAGGCGAGAATTGAGGCGAAAAGTTCTACTAACACAACCCCCCTGTCGGAGCGATCTGGGCACGACAACTGCGTTAATAATGAATGATATTTAATTGATTTCCAAGAAATTGCATCATTGATGATAAGAACTCCTCCATTCAATCGTAGAAAAACTTACTGTTATGTTTTTATTCCCCGACAGCGGCAAGTACAATAACATCAACAACAACAACAGCAATTACAACAGCAACACTGCCATCAACATCAAAAGGGACAGCAAAAAGTTCAAGCACATTATCTGTAACAACATCTACAAATGGATTATCTTCTGTGATGTCAACAGATAAAACAGAATTAAGTGAAACAACAAGTGTAACGGATAAAATAACAACACCTGACACTAGTAAATCTTCATCTACTGATGAAACATCTTTTGAAACCACAACAGGATCCACAGCACGAGCCACAAGTACGACAGAAGAACCCACGACATCTACTGGTAAAACAACTGTCGAAACGTCAACTGATATTGTTTCTGTGGTTACCACACCAGGGTCCACAGCACGAACCACAATTACGACAGAAGAACCCTTGGCATCTACTGATAAAACAACTGTCGAAACGTCAACTGATATTGTTTCTGTGGATACCACACCAGGGTCCACAGCACGAACCACAAGTACGACAGAAGAACCCACGACATCTACTGGTAAAACAACTGTCGAAACGTCAACTGATATTGTTTCTGAGGATACCACACCAGGGTCCACAGCACGAACCACAAGTACGACAGAAGAACCCACGGCATCTACTGGTAAAACAACTGTCGAAACGTCAACTGATATTGTTTCTATGGATACCACACCAGGGTCCACAGCACGAACCACAAGTACGACAGAAGAACCCACGACATCTACTGGTAAAACAACTGTCGAAACGTCAACTGATATTGTTTCTGTGGATACCACACCAGGGTCCACAGCACGAACCACAAGTACGACAGAAGAACCCACGGCATCTACTGATAAAACAACTGTTGAAACGTCAACTGATATTGTTTCTGTGGATACCACACCAGGATCCACAGCACGAACCACAAGTACGACAGACGAACCCACGACATCTACTGGTAAAACAACTGTCGAAACGTCAACTGATATTGTTTCTGTGGATACCACACCAGGGTCCACAGCACGAACCACAAGTACGACAGAAGAACCCACGGCATCTACTGATAAAACAACTGTCGAAACGTCAACTTATATTGTTTCTGTGGATACCACACCAGGATCCACAGCACGAACCACAAGTACGACAGTAGAACCCACGACATCTACTGGTAAAACAACTGTCGAAACGTCAACTGATATTGCTTCTGTGGATACCACACCAGGGTCCACAGCACGAACCACAAGTACGACAGAAGAACCCACGGCATCTACTGATAAAACAACTGTTGAAACGTCAACTGATATTGTTTCTGTGGATACCACACCAGGATCCACAGCACGAACCACAAGTACGACAGAAGAACCCACGACATCTACTGGTAAAACAACTGTCGAAACGTCAACTGATATTGTTTCTGTGGACACCACACCAGGATCCACAGCACGAACCACAAGTACGACAGAAGAACCCACGACATCTACTGGTAAAACAACTGTCGAAACGTCAACTGATATTGTTTCTGTGGATACCACACCAGGGTCCACAGCACGAACCACAAGTACGACAGAAGAACCCACGACATCTACTGATGAAACAACTGTCGAAAAGTCAACTGATATTGTTTCTGAGGATACCACACCAGGGTCTACAGCACGAACCACAAGTACGACAGAAGAACCCACGACATCTACTGATGAAACAACTGTCGAAAAGTCAACTGACATTGTTTCTGAGGATACCACACCAGGGTCCACAGCACGAACCACAAGTACGACAGAAGAACCCACGACATCTACTGATGAAACAACTGTCGAAACGTCAACTGATATTGTTTCTGTGGATACCACACCAGGATCCACAGCACGAACCACAAGTACGACAGAAGAACCCACGACATCTACTGGTAAAACAACTGTCGAAACGTCAACTGATATTGCTTCTGTGGATACCACACCAGGGTCCACAGCACGAACCACAAGTACGACAGTAGAACCCACGGCATCTACTGATGAAACAACTGTTGAAACGTCAACTGATATTGTTTCTGAGGATACCACACCAGGGTCCACAGCACGAACCACAAGTACGACAGAAGAACCCACGACATCTACTGATGAAACAACTGTCGAAAAGTCAACTTATATTGTTTCTGAGGATACCACACCAGGGTCCACAGCACGAACCACAAGGACGACAGTAGAACCCACGACATCTACTGGTAAAACAACTGTCGAAACGTCAACTGATATTGTTTCTGTGGATACCACACCAGGGTCCACAGCACGAACCACAAGTACGACAGAAGAACCCACGACATCTACTGATAAAACAACTGTCGAAACGTCAACTGATATTGTTTCTGTGGATACCACACTAGGGTCCACAGCACGAACCACAAGTACGACAGAAGAACCCACGGCATCTACTGATAAAACAACTGTCGAAACGTCAACTTATATTGTTTCTGTGGATACCACACCAGGATCCACAGCACGAACCACAAGTACGACAGTAGAACCCACGACATCTACTGGTAAAACAACTGTCGAAACGTCAACTGATATTGCTTCTGTGGATACCACACCAGGGTCCACAGCACGAACCACAAGTACGACAGAAGAACCCACGGCATCTACTGATAAAACAACTGTTGAAACGTCAACTGATATTGTTTCTGTGGATACCACACCAGGATCCACAGCACGAACCACAAGTACGACAGAAGAACCCACGACATCTACTGGTAAAACAACTGTCGAAACGTCAACTGATATTGTTTCTGTGGACACCACACCAGGATCCACAGCACGAACCACAAGTACGACAGACGAACCCACGACATCTACTGGTAAAACAACTGTCGAAACGTCAACTGATATTGTTTCTGTGGATACCACACCAGGATCCACAGCACGAACCACAAGTACGACAGAAGAACCCACGACATCTACTGATGAAACAACTGTCGAAAAGTCAACTGATATTGTTTCTGAGGATACCACACCAGGGTCTACAGCACGAACCACAAGTACGACAGAAGAACCCACGACATCTACTGATGAAACAACTGTCGAAAAGTCAACTGACATTGTTTCTGAGGATACCACACCAGGGTCCACAGCACGAACCACAAGTACGACAGAAGAACCCACGACATCTACTGATGAAACAACTGTCGAAACGTCAACTGATATTGTTTCTGTGGATACCACACCAGGATCCACAGCACGAACCACAAGTACGACAGAAGAACCCACGACATCTACTGGTAAAACAACTGTCGAAACGTCAACTGATATTGCTTCTGTGGATACCACACCAGGGTCCACAGCACGAACCACAAGTACGACAGTAGAACCCACGGCATCTACTGATGAAACAACTGTTGAAACGTCAACTGATATTGTTTCTGAGGATACCACACCAGGGTCCACAGCACGAACCACAAGTACGACAGAAGAACCCACGACATCTACTGATGAAACAACTGTCGAAAAGTCAACTTATATTGTTTCTGAGGATACCACACCAGGGTCCACAGCACGAACCACAAGTACGACAGTAGAACCCACGACATCTACTGGTAAAACAACTGTCGAAACGTCAACTGATATTGTTTCTGTGGATACCACACCAGGGTCCACAGCACGAACCACAAGTACGACAGAAGAACCCACGACATCTACTGATAAAACAACTGTCGAAACGTCAACTGATATTGTTTCTGTGGATACCACACCAGGGTCCACAGCACAAACCACAAGTACGACAGAAGAACCCACGACATCTACTGGTAAAACAACTGTCGAAACGTCAACTGATATTGTTTCTGAGGATACCACACCAGGGTCCACAGCACGAGCCACAAGTACGACAGACGAACCCACGACATCTACTGATGAAACAACTGTCGAAAAGTCAACTGATATTGTTTCTGAGGATACCACACCAGGGTCCACAGCACGAACCACAAGTACGACAGTAGAACCCACGACATCTACTGATGAAACAACTGTCGAAAAGTCAACTGATATTGTTTCTGAGGATACCACACCAGGGTCCACAGCACGAACCACAAGTACGACAGTAGAACCCACGACATCTACTGATGAAACAACTGTCGAAAAGTCAACTGATATTGTTTCTGAGGATACCACACCAGGGTCCACAGCACGAACCACAAGTACGACAGAAGAACCCACGACATCTACTGGTAAAACAACTGTCGAAACGTCAACTGATATTGTTTCCTTGGATACCACACCAAATTCCACAGCACGAACCACAAGTACGACAGAAGAACCCACGATATCTACTGGTAAAACAACTGTTGAAACGTCAACTGATATTGTTTCTGAGGATACCACACCAGGGTCCACAGCACGAACCACAAGTACGACAGAAGAACCCACGACATCTACTGATAAAACAACTGTCGAAACGTCAACTGATATTGTTTCTGAGGATACCACACCAGCGTCCACAGCACGAGCCACAAGTACGACAGAAGAACCCACGACATCTACTGATAAAACAACTTTTGAAACGTCAACTGATATTGTTTCTGAGGATACCACACCAGGGTCCACAGCACGAACCACAAGAACGACAGCAGAACGCACGGCATCTACTGATGAAACAACTATTGAAACGTCAACTGATATTGTTTCTGTGGATATCACCCCAGCGTCCACAGCACGAGCCACAAGTACGACATTAACTGGTAAAACAACTGTTGAAACGTCAACTGATATTGTTTCTGAGGATACCACACCAGGGTCCACAGCACGAGCCACAAGTACGACAGTAGAACCCACGACACCTACTGATGAAACAACTGATGAAACGTCAACGGATATGGCTTCTGAGAGTTCCACAACAGGTTTTACAACAGAAACAAAAACAATCAGTAGAACTGACGAAATCATGACATCTGCTGATGTAACAATTGTTAAAACTTCAACAAATAAGGCTTCTGATGGTCCCACAACAGGATTCACACCACAAACGATAAGTGTTACTGGAGAAACTATGACTTTTACTGATAAAACAACCGTTGAAACGTTAACGTATAAGGCTTCTGAGGGTCCCACAACACTGTTCACAGAACATATAACAAGCATTACTGGCGAACCCATCATATCTACTGATGAAACGCCTTATACAACGTCAAAGGACGGACGTGATGAGGAATCAACAACCAAATTAGTTACAACCGAAACAACAGTAGAACCAACAGCAGGTATGTACAGCATGCAAAACATATTTGCGTCTGAAGTGCAGGAAAATCTCTATATAAACTATTGTTCCCTTACTCAAAATACATATATGGCCAATATGTGGTAATCGATTGACTACAAAGAAACTTCGTCTGGCCATATCAAGAAATGATACCAAATACAAGTACATTGATATGTGAAATAGGTTCCCATGGCAATATCAAGTTTGAAATGACTTGCTAAATATCCATGCTAGAATTGTCAATAAAACTTCAAATATGACATTATAACCAGGAAGCAAAAAGGCCTACTGATTCCTTTCCACATGGATAAAAAAATAAGGAAGTGTTGGCATTCCAGGTGGTGGTGGTGGTGGTGGTGGGGGGGGGGGGTATGGGCTCGAGAGGGTGCCATATGCTCCCCTTCGGAACGTTTCCAATTTCATCAGGGAGCCGTTATGGGTACGCTAAAATATTTAGTTCACGACGACCAGTGGGCCCGACAATATACTTGGCTTCGCTTTAAATAGAGCCAATCTATCAACAAACCCCAAATTTTTCAGTTTTCCTTTTTAAACACCAAAATTTTTCTATATTTTTTATAAAATTCCCAAATTTTCTTTAATAGAAATCCAAATTTTTGGCAACGCGCCGCCCCTTCTCGGGGCTTCGAGTGGCTGGTCCACCCCCCCCCCCGACTTGGCCCTTGTCGGACAAATCCGGGCCCCACCCTTAATTTTAAGTCAACACAGTTTCGTTGTGAAGTTACTGTGCTTAAATTATGGGTGGATCAAACAGACTGACACCATGACAACAAGGTCAAAAAGCTTCTTGCTCTCAGTTTTGGGCACAACATGTCCGAGATAACATCCAAACATGTTTCATACTTTACAAGTTATACATTGTTACACTTCTCTAGAATCGTATCTACTGACTTTAAACAACCTTTAGCCTCCACCCCAAACAATGTAAATCATGCACTCAATATGGGGCACCTACATGCCAATTATGAGATTCGTACATGTTTTCCTCTTTGAGAAATCCAGGTTTTAACAGTTTGACCTGACCTCACAAGACAGACAATAGAAATTTTTGCACTCTATATTGAGCACTCATATAGATAGTTTGAGATTATGACAAGTTTTTCTTCATTGGGTTATTTTAACAAGGTTTTCACAGTTTCACCCTTGCTGACTTCAAATAATAGGATCTTCTTTTCAATAAGGAGCATCCACATGCCAAGTATGAGATCACCAAGCTTGCCCTTTTGAGGTATTGTTTACAAGTAAACTGTTACAGACGCACATTCACCCACATCACCATCGAATAGACTCCTAACGGGAAGGAATCAAATACTCATTCCATGTAAATGAATTTTAACATTGTATTCCAAGCCAGCTTTGACTTGATCATAACCGATGCAAGATATCGAAAACAAACCAAATTTTAAGGCAATATTCAGACATGAATTGAAATAATATATGATATCTGATATTATTTGATTTATATTAGATATGCCACTCATTATCAGCGGCGTATCCAAAGTCGTGTTTATGGGGAGGGGGCGGGTAATATGCCACTATCTAAGCAGAGCGCCATCATAAGTTGGAACGGAGCATACCGAAAATATTTTGACGAAAAATGTCTCCCAGATTGCAGGAAATTGCACTTACCAGGTTTTTAAGTTGGTTTCCAACATTCCAAATTTAGATTTCTCATTTTAGAAATTCTCAAATTATGAGAAAATTTTAAACTTACTTTTACGGATCCGGGCTTACAAGTATCCTTTTCAACTGAACTAGTATTGCCACAGTGAGTGTTTTCTCAACTTTTGAAAAGACGCGTTCCCCTTCCGATGTGATGACGGGCAAGATGACCAAAACTAAAAAAAAGAGCCGTTTGAGGGTTTGAATATGTGACATCACACTGGTCCAGTGCCCCAAATGCGCCGACATGACATGCTGGAAGCGTTCTAAAATATTTTCTCGAAATAACCGTTACCCTTCGGGGGAGTATACAGAATTTTAAAGAAGGAAGGTCCAGCGAGTGCCAAAGGCACAGGTGAGGATGGAAGGGGGAGGGGAGTATGGGAACATAAATCACGGGCATTAAATGGCTGTAATTACGTGTCATTCAGAAACCGAATCAACAACTCTTCAGTGAGAGCCCTAGTGGCGCCGCTAAGATTTTAAGATTGAGTGGGCACCACAGAAAATGATGTCGCAATTCCACCCAAGATAAACTCAGAAATTCGGTGTAAGTGTGTGCATATGCAGCGTCTACGATATATCCCTCACAGAACAGTTTAGTGAAACAAAAGCTCCAGAAGTGTGAAATAAAATTTCACATTTAATTAATGAAGAAATTGCCTTTATTTTGTATAATTTCTCAAGGAAAGGATAATTTGTACATAAGGCTAATGTATAATTTTACTTCATCGCACAGGATAGGCCTATGTGTAATTTTTACAGTAATTATGTGTTAATTTTTTCTTAAAAGTATAGGAGTTTCTATTTTACTTAAACTTTGAGCTGTATTTCTGTGCGTGTTTGGACCCCAGGTGGATCTTTTTGTCCCTTAGTGCCGAGGTGTCGTCCCGGGGAGGGGTCTAAAGGGAACGGGAACCCCTCCCCTTAAAGAAAATTTTGTACGTACAAGATGGCTTAGATGCAAAATGGTACTAACTTTGGCAAAGTTTAAAAATGATTATATGTTGAAAATTCTCATACTTTCGTGAATGCTTTTATTTTTGTTGGTTAGAAAAGGAGAGGGTAGGCCGAACCTTCTCAGCTTTTCCTTAAGAAATTTTAGTTTATGTTAGATGGGAGTGGATGCTAAATAATGCTATCAAACAAAGCTTTGAACTGATGACATGTTGAGAAATTAACGCTAGTTAGAGATATTTTTGCTAGGGCAAAACAGGAGAGCACACCAAACACTTTACAAAAATTGCAATTGTACTAATTATGAACGAAAATCGAAACGAACTAAAATGACTTAGAGAGGAGTTAAGGTATAATAAAAGGGGTAGAGGATTTATCAAAATGATTCATAATGCATATACTTCATAATGCATATTATCTCATAGGCGTAGGAAGCTGTTATCGACAGGAGGGCTAAACGTTGTTTTGGATCACCGGTCTGAGAGGTGGGGTGTCCCCCTCCCCTTTGGAAAATTTTTAAATATTTGTGGGTCCATAAATGCAATTTGGTGTATTACGTTGAACAAATTTTAAAGAAAACAACTTCAATTTTTTGACATTTTTTATATAAAAACAAATAGGGGGTTTCGTCCTTGGATTGAGGGGGAAATAACTTCCGTCTCGCCACATTTTTGACTGGGTGGGGCTTTAGCCCTCAGCCCCACCCCGGCCTCCATGCCTATTTGTTCTTTGTAAATGCACTTAATGATTAGTGGCATCGGCACGGGAGGCATGGGGGCGCGTGCCCCCATCGATTTAAAAAAAAATTTGAAAATTTTAAAATGATCCCAAAAGGTGTTTAAACTATAGATTCCTGCAGAGGGTAGTGTGAGGTGTGTTTTCGACCTAGTGATGGATCTATTGTTATCATTTTCTATCACAAATGGTTCTCAAACTATCAGAATTTTCGCCTATCAAAATTTTCGCGCGCTCCCCGCGCTTTAAACCTTACCTCAGTATTGTTCTTATTATCAAAACCTTCCGGTAGCATCTCCCGAAGAAAGCACAGCAGCATAAGGTGAAAGCTGTTTACGAATTCTCAGGTAAAAGACTGGCTTTGTGATTGGCATATCGGTTTCCTGGGGAATTGAAAGTGTTTCGATGCAGAGCATGAATGCAGGTTTTGTCATGGAAATCTTATTTAATGAAAAGTTAGGGCGCGCTTCGAGCGCATTCGTCACGGGTTGCCTCCATCTCATGACCATTATTAGGGTAATAATACATACACCTATTCTGATCACAACACTTTTTTGAAAACAGAAGTACATCTCCAACCTCTGTTGGGGCCTCGCACCGACATGGGCTCTTTCAATCTAATTTGTAGCACGATGTGGAAGATTGAAAGTACGTATTTGCCGTTATACATTTTTCAAAATTTTTACCGAGCGCTTCGCGCGCAGTCATTATCGGTATAGATGGTGACTGTTAATACACTAACGAGGTAAAATAAATTGTGAAACGCACTTGTTAGTCCTTCACCTCGTTGCTATACCTATTAGGAAGGTCTAATATCACCTCCCTGAACCTATAATCTCCCTTCCTCCCAGTTCCATTGCTGGAAGCTGTTGGTCTGGATTTTCGTTCAAACTAAGTAAAAATATGATTGTAAAGTGCTCGGCATCATACTCTATAGTATCATTTGGATGCCAGGTAATTAGCATCATGTCAGTGCTCCATTTTATATAGTTAATCCGGAGCTTCTAGGAGGCCCTATACCAGTGTCTGCCGGCCTTAGATACCCTTTTAATGAACAATGAAGCAAAGAACAATTTTCGTAGTAGTCAAAGAATATTTCTGTGGACTCTGCATTTTTGAGTAAAATTTTCCCCGAATAGAAGGCAGTAAAATAGCCAGGGGGGGGGGTACTTCAGGGTGTTTGTTGACAACGTACAACCTTCTCTTAGACAAAATAGGCTACTCTCCTCTTTCACCTTGCCAGAATTAGAATTCACTAAATTATGGACATTTTCCAGCTATGTATGATCAGTTCCATATATATATATATCCCAAAGATAGCACCATTTTGCATCTAAGCAACCTTAAATTAACAAAAATTTCTAAAAGGGGAGCCGAACACCCCTCCTCCAGGATGGCACCTTTATGTAGTGGAAAGGAAGGATCCCCCACTGCTATATACAACCGCAGGGACCCATAAAAATATACAGTTTACGCAGACTGGGGGGTTAACTGAGGTGGCATTACGATGCCATCTGTGGTACCCCCAATCACCAAAACCTGGCGCCCGCCACAGCACTGTAATGATCCTTGAATAAGCTTGTGTGATGAACAATATATTTTAAAGACAGGCAGTCATCACCCCAAAGTACATTTTTAGTGTAGGGGTATCAAAATTCCCAGTTGGTTACTGCTCTTTGATAGTTTGAAAATTCGAATGATGCAGAGTAACTCACATTCCACACAGTGCAGAGAGAGTGTTTGGATTACACATTATATCCTTGTATGCTCAACAGGACATGGCCTGAAGAAATAAATAGGTTTGTGTCTGCACAAAGAGGAGCTTTATACAATTATGGGAGGAGCTACAAGTTGCCTAGTTGGGAGAATTGGAACTGTCTGGAATGACGAAAATTGGCCTTTAAATCATGTAGGCATGCATTACGCAAACAAATTTGCAAAATGTAATTGCCACATTATCGGTTCTCGACGGATGCAAGCCTGAATTTGGACTTGTACCTCGTTTTCCGAAAATAGTTCTAGCTAGAATATTTCCGTGCATTTACCTCCAAATAATGGTTTTCAGGCGAAGAGTGCAAATAAATGATAGTTATGCACGCGCGCCAAAACCTAACATTAGAAGTGGTATGAAACCCGTGTCGTGTCAGTATCTTGTAACAATACGTTTTGGACGGAATTAAAGAAAAGTAGAACTGAAGGTTATGCGCGAGGAACGATCGAAAATTTTGATAGTTTGCGACCAACTTGATTGAAAATAAACGGAACAGCCTAGCAGAAACTTTTCACTGCTAAGAAAAATAAAGGGGCTAAAAAAAAAAAAAAAAAAAAAAATTTGGCCTATTTCAGGGATGTAAGAAAATGTTCCTACTGAATTCTCACAGAAAGAAATTCAGTCATTTGGTGCTCAAGTATAATTGTTGCCCCAAACTTTCAGAAAATTCAAACGATGCAACTTTCGTAACATTTGTTATGCATAGTACTTTGAAGAGGTAAAGCTGTTGCTGGAGTTTATGGGTGAGACCGAATGGTTTAATAATGACAGTCATCACCCCAAAGTATATTTTTCGTGTGGGGGTATCAAAATTCTCAGTTGGTGACTGCTCTTTGATTGACATCAAAGTTTGAAAATTTGAAAGATGCAGAGTAGCTCACATTCCACACAAGGCAGAGAGAGTGCTTTTATTACATTTTATAGCCTTGTATGCTCACCAGGACATGGCCTTAAAGTGTACCTAAAGTCTGAAAATTCAAAAATATATATTACAGAGCATGAAAACTGAATTCCAATGGTCCAATTCCCATCTTCACGGGACTTTCTTAAGCTGAGATATAAAATGTTGAAGTTTATTCACTCGATTTAAAAAGGTAGATTGCGCAATAATTTGTGATGTCATTGTTGTACTACTCAAATTACAATCTTTGTATTTCTTTGTTTTTCTGAAAGCCACCGCACCTTGTGCCAAAATGTGATCACGTTCTTACTGCTTTGGGGTGACTTGACTATATAAGCCCTCTCTGTACAACATGTCATGCAAGAAAACAGGAAGCGGTCAAGGTCATATAAACATTTTTAATTTTAAAAGAAAACAAAGCATTTAATGTGAGTTGTACAACAAGAATGTCAAAAATTATTGCGCAATGAACTGTTTGGATTTAAGTGAATAAATTTTAACATTTAATATCTCAGCAATGGAATAAGCTATGACAATGGGAGTTGGACCAATAAGATTAATTTTGTAACCTCTAAAATATATATTTTTGAATTTTTAGACTTTAGGTCCACTTTAAGCAATAAAACAGGTTTATTCCTGCACAAGGAAGAGCTTCATACATTTATGGGAAGAGCTAGAAGTTGCATAGTTGGGAGAATTGGAACTGTCTGGGATCATGAAAATTCCCCTTTAAGCATTTTTCTTTGTATGCCATATTTCCCTTTTAAAAGACCCCCAGGGCTGTCAGAGGTTTTTATTTTTTAAAGTTTAGGGTCGCTAGGAGAGTTGCTCGATACAGGCTAAGTGTTTTACCTGAAATGTTTGTTGAAGTATTTCAAGACAGTTCTTGCTTGCAGTACCTCAGGGCTGCCTAAAGGCTTCTCGTCGAATCTCATGTCCGGTCGGAGATAGAACTCATTTTTGTGAGTAGTTTCAGGTTTCCACCTGCAGTGAAAGATAAACCGTAGGAATTTTCTTTACAGACCCTCAGTGCTGTCCGAGGCCTACTCCCAAAGACTCGTTTACATGCGTGGTCGGAACTTCTTTGGAGCAATTTCAGGTTTTGGCCTGCAAAGGGAGTTTACCTGCTATACTTTCCTTTAATACTGCAGTAGGAGATAGCTCCCGGGACCATTCTTAATACATTATCCCTGACTGCTTGATGCTACCATGCAGAGTCCACCTGTGACCTGATGTTAATATACCCTGTAAATATTTTGCCGTTCGATCGACGCCCGTTGCGATGTCGTTTGCAATCCGCTCAACGGTGGATCGACGTCGGCAAAGGCGGCCATCAGACGTCGTTTGGATTAAAACAAGACTGTTCAATGTCCATTTAATGTCATCCCTACATCAGCAAAAGGACTACAATATTTTCAGACCTGCATTGAAAGGTCGTATGTAAGTCGCAGTCCGACGTCGGACCTACCTTCAAATATTACTCGACCATAATCCGATTGCACCCGAAAACCGACGTCGGTGGGACGGCAAAACAATCCATGTTTGATCCACCTAACATCTATTTGGTTATATCTGATCCTAATAAACTAAATCTATATGGAATTTCCCCTGGTCCTTAAATGGCCAGTATCACGTTCTAATTTATGAATGGCTCATAATCGAATCAGTTCTTTATGTCACGAGATGTTAAGTACCATATTTGGTGCAGGTGCAGAAATCATATCTTGCCTCTATATGGACTTAGTTGTTCCAGATAAACTTACCTGACACAGCTAAAGTACGATTTTTATCTAGTCCGTGTGTATGTTACATCATGTCCTGTGTTATACACTTGCCCAGTTTTCATCTCGCCAGATATATTTGCAGTGTATATATGGGCCAGATATCAAATGTATATCGGGCACATGAATTTTATTCATAACCGGCCTATATATGGATTTTGAGTAAGTTCATGATCATCTCTTTCCCAATTCCTAGTCAAATTGTATTCAGAAACCGACATTATAAGATCATGACGTACAAAGTAAGTAGAAAAACGTCTTGTTAGGCCGTTTTTACGCTGAAAATGCTAACCTTTCAATAAGACGATGAAAGAAATATGTTTGGTTACCCTTGTAAGCAGCACAGTTACCTTTTAAAGATAGCTTAGTAAAATAAACCCAACACTTATGATTACTGGTGAACTACGCGAAATGAATCACAAACGGAGAGTCATGTATAGTCCAAGGTTGGCCTATGGTCTTATGGGCCAGGGGGCTGGGACCGCCCACCAAATGTTAGAAACCTGACTAAATCGGGCAGATATTTTCTCTCAGTCGGGCGGAAAATTGCCCTGGGGGTGAGATCTGGAGTCGGGCAAAATCACCGCCCTCCCTGAGAAATACAGTCCCGTACGGCCATTGGTTGGCCTAATTTGAGTATTCCTAAATAGTCCATTTGTGATGTTAATAAGTCTTTTAAAGTGGATTTCCTGACCCTAAAAACCTCTATTCAGATACTTAGGAATATTATGCTCAATTTAATGTGAAGCAAATGAAGCCTTAGATGTGCCCAAACTGTTGAACGTAATCATTTCCCACCCGCAACCTCACTAAAAAGTAAACACTGGCTAAACTAGACCTTCTGACAATCGAAACCTGTGTGGAGACCATATTTATCACTCTACATTTCACATAAAGCATGTTGAAGCAGATAGTGGGCCACAACTGAAACTTATGAGGGTTCTATTGATGACGATAGTTTTTCTATTATGTAAGCCCTAAATAATACCCTAAGGTTAAACCTATGTGAAGAGAGTGACTTAAGAGACCAGAATTAACATTTTATATGAAGCATGTGAAACCAGGGCCGTTATAGCGGGAGTGGGAGAGGCAACAAGGGCAGCTGACTTCCAAGCACTTTAAAAGTAAAATTATACCATATCAGTCTCTGAAATCTTTGGATAATAAAAATCTCAAAAGATTGTTTAGATGCAAATCGTAAGGCAGGGGAAGCGCCATTTCTATCGATATGGCGATGTTTTTGACCATCTTTTTATTGGTACACTAAACACCAACTGCTGGTGGCTCTCTGCTATGTCTGTTGCCTCCCGCCGCGACATTACTGTGTACGGCCATGTGTAAAATCATTGTAATGGCCACAAACATCGCCGGCCATATTTTACATCTTGTTGACGTTCAAGTCACCAAACGGCGTTAGAAACGGGTGAATGAATACAAGGAAATATCAACTTCAAATAAATGGAACGGTGATCCTCTTAGACGTCATCTTGAAAGTCTTAAAATGTTCAATGTTGATCAAGTCTGTAGACAATATTTACAGGTTCGGGGATAGTTCCTCCTGACTATGCAGTTTCCCACACGAGTAGTAGAGGCATTTAGGCCTTCCGATGACAGGATATGATGGCAGACTCTAATACACTGATACAGGGCGCCCTCCGAGCTATTTTTCTCGATAACGTAATCTAATTTAAAAGACGAAGAAACCGTTATAAAATCACTAATAAAACCAATCTTCTCTTCTCGGTTTATGCCAACAAAAAGTAAGAACACTCGACTTTTGGAAAAGCTGACGTTTTCACCCTTTTTTGTTTTGAAGTCTTCCGGGTGACAATCAACCGGGTCACACTACAGCGATTTTCAATCCGAATCCGGTCCGAATTTTTCTAAATCGGACCAATAGTTTTTTTTATTCAGACTTTGTTCTGAGGATGGCAACGCTATATCGATAACTGATCCTAGTTTAGCTCATGATAAACTGTTCTGCTACCATTATATGACTTATACCGCTCAGCAGAGCGGTAGGTTATTTGTTCGAAAACCAGTCCGATTTTTGCACGCGTATCCGATAAACGCTGTCTGCCGATGTGACGTCACGAAATAATTAGTTTATATTTCATTTTCGTAGTCCTCTGATGCAAATCATATATTTACACAAGTTGGTAAATTTTTGGCTCTTCCGACCAGGGATGGAGAAGATTTTAACTAAAATTCACAAAAATCGGAGCGTAATCCGATTCAAAATCGCTCTAGTGTGACCTGCGCTTAAGAACGGTGGTGTATTTAATCTGACACTATTTGATCAGAACAATAATGAGGTCATCTTACAAAGAGCGTATCTTGGTTTTGTTCCTTTACAGCAGTGACCAAAATTCTATCGATTGCCTTTGCGTCGCTTTCCATCTTGCTGCTTGTTACATTGTGTGCTACATGTGTGATCTTCATTTGGAGCGTAAGGTCCAAGAAAAACAAGGTATTCTTTCGTGGATCCAGAGAGGAGTTAGGACTCCCTGGTGGATCTGATTACTATAAGTCAAGGAATCAAGGCTTCCGTAATTTATCAAGCAGTGTGTCCGAGTCATTTGAAGAGATCCCAATGGTCCAAATGAGGCAAGAATCTGTTGTGAATGGCTCAGCATCTGATCTTAGCAGTTTGAAAAGTGAAGAAGTGGAGCGTTTGCAACATTACGCAAAAGTATTAGAGATGATGCCAGACTGGAATGTAAGTTTATTTGCCTCATCTTACCTCACTTTCTACATCTGTTCGATTGCTAGTCCACTTCATGTGTCTTGTAGTCGGCTTCATGTTTTTATGCGGGGATGGTAATGAAATTGTTATCCAGTTATCATAGGCGTACAGGACTCTTCCAATTAGGGGGGAGGGCAGAAAAGTTTTGGCCCGAATTTCGTTGCAGTTCAGATGCGTAAAATAGATCACCAAACCAAACCACTACATACGCGCGAAAATCTTTGCACATTTTTCTGGCATTCGATCAAAAATTCGGGAACTCAGTAGAAAATTCGGGCAATCTTTTCACTTTTACTTCATCTCTGCCGGAATTTCACCTATTCTGTGACCGCATTTTTGTCCTTTCCTGCCCGAATTTTCGATCTCCGAATTTTTTTTTTTTTTTTTTTTTTGGGGGGGGGCAGTCTGCCCCCTGCCCCCGCCTCGTACTGTATGCTTATGCCTGTTATCCTTTAATAGAGATCGCACGTGAAACCAGGGAGGTGTTAGGAAGGAGACTCAACATTCTACAGATACTTTGAGGCAAGGCAGTGGCGTAGCTAGAGGGGGGCATGGGGGGAGGTCGCACCCCACCCACAAAGCCTCCGAAGGCCTCTGTCCGAAATTTCTAGTCCCTGTCGGAAATAAATAAAAACTAAATAAAAACAATTCATTTGAAACACTTAAAACACTTCTTATGTTTTTAAGCAGAATTACACATCGATATGTGAACGTGAAAATCAAAAGTCGGCCTCAAAATTGCCCGGAAAGCAAAAAAAAAAAAAAAAAAAAAAGGTCCCCAGAATTTCGAATCGCACAACTATCAAGATAATAATCTGTCGGAATTTTTTGCTCTTGCCCCCCCCCCCCACAAAAAATATCTAGCTACGCCACTGAGGCAAGGCTGGTTTCTGATGGAAATCTTGCTTTTCTCCTCAAAACGTCTGTCACAATACAAGGATCAACTAGGTGTAGTGACCTACTGCTAAACTGGCAATGAATAGATCTGTACCCTTACATTGAACAGTTAACTTTTCTTTGCCAGTCGTAACACAAACATATCAAAATTTACATCTTTGTCGTTTTTGGTCGAAATTAATGTCATTTCTGTTACTTCATTGGAAATTTTTGTACACAACTTACATTTAGAGTATATTTCTAAGTGATGGGGAAATTTGCCAAAATTAGGAAGCATGATTTAGGCTTGAACAATGCTTACAGCAGCTAGACTACGAATCAAAGTCGTAGGGACACAAAGGAAGTACATTATTTAAACTTTTATTGACAGTCCTTTAGCTGAAAATCTTGATAAACGTTAGCCCCTGTCGGTAACAAACCTCCAATCAAAGCATATCTTCACAATGGCATTTTTTCTTGGGTGTGAAAGGGGCAGATCATTATTAGGAAGGGGAGGTCAACATTGCTAAACAATAGGAACCAAGAGACCTGTCATCCAAATTTTGATACCTGATAGGAGTTAAATCATTTTCAAGTAGCCTACTTATTGTCTGACAGATTTGGTTGTTGTGTCTCCCTCCTTACTCCTCCCTGGTGAAACTGTTTGATACTCAGTTTCTAACCAACTACTCTTTTGGGGTAGATGATCTCAGTTTAAAAAGTGACACCCCCCAAAACAGAATAAAAAACTTCTCTCACCTTTTGAAGCGCTTTCAACCTTATGCAGCTGTACGACATCACTGTAAATTCTGAAATATTTCATAGCTTTGATTAGGTGAACATCGTAGTGCCTCCTGAAATTATCCTTTCCTGTATTTTGTTTTCTTTAAAGCAGCCAAGGCGCGAATTCTCAGCAGGCCGGGATACGGGGGTGGGGGTGGAAGGGTGTCCTCCTCCAAGAATAGTATAAAATTGAACACTATTACATGCAATTTTCTAGCAAGCACACAAAAAAAATATTTTTTATTGAATGGTGAATTATATGCGGTGTGACCCCTACATACTTTTAGAATATTCTAGCCAATAATGATCATGTGTCTGTCAAAGGCCAAAACACGAAAAAATGTGCTCGCCAGGAAAATGTTAAATGAAGCGCTGGTGAATACGATTTTCTGGTAACTGAAAATGAAAATATATTACTGAGAAGTGCACCTCTGGGAACGTCTCAAAAGAGGAAGTGGGAGCTGGGGTCGGGGATGAGAGTCTCTCTGAATCCCCCCTTGTTTTCTGTGTGTCAGGAAGCCAGAATATATCAACTATGGAGGGGCAGCTGACCCCTAACGAGGATGGCATGCACTTTATTGTGGAAACACGATTGTCCGACCAAGGAAACCTCCCGCAAAGCCAGGCTAACAGCATTGTGTAACAAATACAACAAAACAAGTAAGCCATCGAGCATAAAAAGTCCCAATGTTAAAAGAAGGGACTAAGCTCAAATCGAGTTTTGATTAGTTAGAGGGGTACTTACTCTCAGCATTCTGGTGAAATTTGCATTGAAATCCGATGTGTGGTTCTCAAGATATTAGCAGTTAAAGTTGTCACATTTTCAGCTTACACATATGAAGTCATAGTCTCACATTAATGAGCAGTCTTTTGTTTTTCTTTAAACTTCACAACCAATTTCTCCTCCACAATCCCATGTTATAGGAACGCGATTGCATGAGAGGCATGGGAATTTTACAAACTTAATATTCCACATGGGGAGGTCATATGTCTCTAACTTCAAGGTCAGTACAACAGACTGAAAAATCGAAGGAAACAAAGCATTTCTCATCAATGTGAGGAAGTGGTATAACCCCTGCTTGCCTCAAGCTCATTTGGGTCAGAAATGTGGTAGCTTCATTTGCTGATATCTCGAGTTCTACACCTCCAATTTGAATGGAAGTTTCACCAAATTGCGTAGATTTCGTTCCTCTTTCACCTATGAAAATTAATAATTTGTTTAAACTCTTCCTTTAAGAGAATATTGTGTATTCTCGAATTTCAAACCGAACGAGAATATTAGTCTAGATCATTTCTATCCTGTAGGAGCGCCTTTTAAAAGCAGATTGCCACCAGGCAAATTGTTGGGTGAAGACATTACCCAAGTTGATGTGAAAAGTGTTCATTTCGGGTAAAGTTTGCGTTCTTTTGACGAATCTGGATAACTTATTTACCTAACAGTTTGTCACGTAGAATACGTGCCAAAAATGTTTTAGACTGCAGAGAGAAAATAGTTTTTTTTTCATAGTGGTTCGTCCTCCCCAATAAATTTCCCATGTTATAAAAATATGTTTTCCTTTTTCCGGAGGGAGGTAATGTCCCTCGTGCCCCGGTAGCTACGCAACTTTCACTAATTTTGGTTATTATAATGCCTCTTTACAGACGCAAATGTGGTCAACTAGTTTCACGAGCAATAATTTTTCAGGAGGCGATCATGGAGCTTCAGAAGCTACATACAACATGAATGGTCCTTATATGGCAGATGGCTCCGAGGCGTTGGGAAGAAAAGTAAGCTTTCAAAGAACTGTTTCTTCACTATAAACAACACAAATCTACCTTTAGCTCATTCCAGTTTCTAAATGATCATTAAACCTTGTAGAACCCAAATGTTTTGTGAAGGTTGTGAGAGAAGAGGAAAATTCTGGTACAAACCTTGTCATGACTTCACCCCTCCATCTTGTGCACTTACGTGGACACATCAAGTGATCTTGCTCTTTAATAATATGATTTAAGAATTAAACTTTCATTTTATTTTCCTCTTGTCACTTTTTCCACAGAAGAGAAAACAATGTCAGGGCCCAGGCGAGTTTCATATGCCTCGACCATGCATGAAGTAACGAATGTAGGTTGGCCATGTCAAATAAACATTTAGATTTGTGAACGACTCTCAACGACTCTCATGTACACCAAATCACATAGCCTATACGTTTATGTACTATAAATGTTTACGTCGCGTATAAATATTTGAGAAGAATGGAGAAGTATGGTTCACTTGGAGGACCTCCATTGCACCATTTTACTGAAAATCAGAACGGATGACTCTTTCTGTCAGAAATGTTGGTGTCTTGGCCAACCCTTCCGCGTATTACACCAGCAGTCCAAAAGCGTTCAAGGATGACTTTGCCTTTTCAATGTATTCCAAGTTGTAAACATTTCAGAAACGTCTTTCTCTATTTATGGATTACAATGTACCATAGCATGACATAACAGGTTGAAGGGCAAAGGAGGGCTAAGATGCCCTGAGAAGGGTTCTTTTCTTAATCCTGCAAATGCCTTTTCCATTTCAATGGTTCGTTATTGTGCTTCCTGGAACTTCAAAATTACTGTTTTCTTTTGAGAAGAAATTCTTTTACAAAAATTTGCAAAATTACTTACAAAAATTTACTTCCATTCCATAAAGGGAAAGGTAATTTTGAGCAGCTCAAACGAAGAAAGTGTGGAAATCCTTAATGACATCATCACTGGCACACAAATATATAACTGTTAATTTTAAATGATATGCGTATTATGAATGTTTTTATGTTTCATATTCAATCACACTTGAATGTTTGAATGAATACTTGTGTACTTCACCTGTTTACTTGAATGATGCATACATTAACCCCACCCCTCCCCCGGGGACTTTGCGACTGATCTATGCCTGCAGAAATACGCTTCATGAATCTTTGCACTTGGCAGGCTCATAAACCCGACGTGCAAAACCACTTTCCAAACTCTTGCTATACGGACTTTTCTGTTTGTGCGGTTTTCCGGCCCAGATTCTGTCTTTCGTCAGGGAGCCATGATCCCTGGTTTCAGTAACAGGAGTAAAGCTGTAATGGTTCGACGCTGGGGCGAAAATCTCTATTTGAGTGGGGGGGGGGGAGGAGAAAACATGTAAATGACCCAACGGTAGTGTAAACTCCGCGGAATGCCCTAGAGCCCCTGGTGTTGTCCAAGGGGAATGTCTCGGTGGGAGCAAGAGGCTAAGCCTTCGGAAGCTCTGGGTATGTAGAAAGTTGTGACTCTAGAATGAAGCATTTTAGTACGGTACCTAAAGCTAGCATGATTGAACATGCATATACACATACCATAAAATCGCAGCTTGTGTATTTTTTTCAAAATAGCCTCAATTCGGACTAACGTCCGGTCAATGTACAGTATTTGTGCTTTAGAGGGTTTGGTAGTGGAGAGGACAGATGTTTGCAGGGGCTCTTGTGTTTTGAAAGGGTTAAATTAACACTGTTTTTGGGATACAATCATGAGCAAATTAAGGTTTGAGGTAGATGAACGCGAAGCGCGCCGAAAAATATCATTTTTAAAAGACACTATTGTAATATTTTCCTCCATTTTACACAGCATTTAACTGTCCACAAATAGCAATGAATAGGCACTGTACATTTCTAAAATCTCAGTTTGTCTAATTTTTCAAAACAGCGAAGTTCGGACCAATGACCAGTCATTTTTTTTTTATGAGGCAGCCGGTTTGAGGGTTGGGAGGGTGTATAACTGTAAAAGGATGCATACGATTTGCCAATATATACAATAAAATTGGTCATTACTATTACACATGGGGGGGGGGATTTTTCTTGCCCCAGAGCGACTCCCCCTGCACCTTTCTCTGTCACGATTTTCGCCACTGTTTGGAAGTTTGGAATCCCATATTTTCTCCACAAGAAACTGTAGAGAGTTATTTGAGTTTACAGAATACGGTTTCCTACAACTAGAGCCCTATCGCTGTGCCAAACTTTTGCCAAGTTAATGGCCACATACGTGACAGAACTTTCATGGCAAATAATGTTTCAGGGATATTTCGTGCTTCAAATGAAATGCCACACCGGTTGAGGCTGAGGTGACGCTTTTCCGTATGGCGCTCCTTTCAGAAACCGTCGTCTACAGAAAATTACTTGGTCCGGCGGTTTTACAAAACACATTCCTGGTCTGACACTGCCTTAGAGACATATTGGCTTATGTTTGCAATTTAATGGCAATGTAGGCTCCAGTTGTTGAGTTCATCGCTTGTTAATTTAAAAACTGATCAATTCGCCTGGGTTT
The DNA here is from genome assembly GCA_029531755.1 of Holothuria leucospilota. Lineage (NCBI taxonomy): Eukaryota > Metazoa > Echinodermata > Holothuroidea > Aspidochirotida > Holothuriidae > Holothuria > Holothuria leucospilota. Next base: position 23,027,246 of record CM055963.1, on the reverse strand, counting down.
TGCGCATACGCGGAAATCACGGGGAAGGAGGATGGGAGATCCACCGCCTCTTTTTGATAAAGGACAATGGTGTGCTCAAACATCCCCCACATTTTCAAAAATATTACAGAATAATATACTCTAAATTATTAGTTATCAAACTGATAAGTTATGGAGAGTGTGAAATAAAAGTTAACCATTATTTAAATGACTTCGAAAATGCTAGTTTTTCGGTGCACACCCACTGCACACTGTTGTCGTATCATTACATGTCAGTTTGAACGGAATTACTTTTCCTATGCCCCATGCAACTTATACCACCACGCATGCTCTCGAACCACAAGCGGTAGCGTACCTGCCGAGAAAGCTCGTGACGGTTTTGACTATGAAGGATAGCTCAAATTACCGACTGCTGAAAAGGCAATGTGAATGGAAGAAGAAACGGGAAGAAGGAAGCGCATTTTAATTTAACTTGCATAATGGAAGATGAAGTGAAACGTTCTACAGTCTTTAAAATGTTATTTTTTTCGGCGCGCTTGGCGCGCATCTAACGTAGACAGTTTCCCTGTTGCCAACTCCTTTTAGACAGCTTGAAGGTTACTATTGTTACAATGCAGCTCCTGGTACACTCCTGCATCCACCTCTCTCACCCAAAGTACCCTGGTACCATCAAATTCACCGGCCATTTGTAAAAATGCAATTACGAAAAGAAATAGTCAAGTGTAAATTTCGAGGTCTTTTTAGAGTGAATTCCATGCGATTTTCAGATGGTAAAAGTCATTTACATCTCCCGGGAGAGCTCAACGAATTCCCGCAGCTCCTTCTGAACCACTGACCATTTCATCTTGATCCCTCCCCTGTAAAAAGTACAGGCCTTTCAAAGACAAATACGATGTACCTTCTCTGAGTGTAACGTATTCGAACCTGATGGGTAACGTGTTCGTCGGAAAACAAGGCTACAAAACCGTTTGCCCCTTGACAAGAAACCTTAACATACCACTGCACACAAGCCCTTTGAACTTAGTGAATCACCAAATTGACTGACTTTACGTAGGCTATATTACGACTCAGGCCAGCAGAGGTATGGAAAAATTATCCTTTTTGTGGTGGTGTATTTAGTACACACGTAATTTCCTTTAAAAATAGTTATCTAATGCTCAGAATTTTTAATACCATGGGCTTTCGGGAACTTTGTCCCCTGAGTCATAGGCGGACTGGCCGTTGTGGCGATGTGGCGATCGTCGCATGTGCCGCTCGGTTTATCGCTGCTTTGGGCCAGACGGATGATGAGAAAAAAGAAAGACAGTAAAACCGAGAGGGAGGAGAGAGAAAGAAAGAGAGGAAAATTAAGGAAGGAAAGTGAAAAGAAAGAGAGATTGTGTAAGATGGAGAGAGGGAGGAGCATAGGATCGCAATGCAGTGTAACGCGGGAACTGACTGTGCCGTGAGGGCCCATAGCTCCCTATGAATAATCCCCTGCCTCATCAGTGGCCTCTATAGGACGTTTGGGCCAATGTTCAGAAATGATCAGAGGAACCACGAGATTGAAAAATAATGTTCCGATTTGAGGGTCAGGGCTGGGGTTAGAAATGTTGGACAACCTCAACACCAGCCGCTTGGGGCATCTACAGGTTCTACATCTCAAAGGGCTTATGCCTCATTCTCATTGACCCCTGTTCATTGAGACAGCATAGTGACAAATAATTAGTGAGTAGTAACTTAACAACATCGTGCCCATTTCTCGTCCGGGGTCATGATAGTTTTTAATATCTCTAAAAATCCCAGTCAATCAAAATTTCAGAATTTTCCCAAAGGAGGTGCCCCGTATATTACCGAAAAGAAGTTAGAAATTTTCTAACGTCTTTTCGTTAATACGCGGGGAGCGCATCAGTTACAGCATGTAACAAGGTCAGGGAAGCCAGCCAAGTTTCGTGAAATTGTGCACCGTATTACTGGCTACCCTACTTGGAACCAAGACAGGGGTTAGTTATCTTGTGTGACTATGTACTGTAGTAAATATGTACACTATTTCATTCATTACAATATCCTACAGTGGTCAGTATCGATGAAGACAAGTGAGCTGACCCATAAAATGACCAATTCTAGCTAATATAACCACTTTGACCTTTTTCCTCATAACCCATATGTACCATTGTTCAATAATGATAATGACCACGTTATGATCATCAATCTGTACAAGAAGAAACGTTTTGACCGCTTGATCCCAAAATAACCTTTTTGTGCCAAAATAACACCTAGTTGACCTTTGACTTTAAATTTCAAATAACCAAGCAAGTTTTGCCCCTTAAAATCCTCTTGAATGAAATCTGTTATGTTGAAAATGGCCCTGGGAAGTGCCATTTCCTGCAATCTGGCAAGAAGTTGTCCAAAATTTTCTGGTACGCTACGCGCCAACTGATGGTGGAGCTCCGCTTAGATAGTGTCAAAGGGCCGCTCACTGTAATTTGCGGCGGCCGAGTAAAACTCCCAGTCCGCCCTGCCCTGAGTCTCTTCTAGGGAGCTGCCTCGGCCTCACTAACATAAGAAAATGGTCGAACCCTGCGAGGGTCCTAGGGCGAGCCCTTACCCTACGCCGTCAAAGAGAGCTAGGTGCTTTTGCGGCGCTTTCGGCACCATTGACTTGGTCTATCCCTCAGGTTTGATCTCCGCCAATGCTTTTGAGACCCCGGTCGTCCCCGACGTGTTCCTCTCATAAACTCGTGTATGCAAATGAACATCCATAAGTTTGACACATGCAATAAAAAGAGTCTTGTACAAATTCTTTACCCTATAGAAACCTTTTGCTTTGTTGCACCAAGGTTATCCCTCAAATTTATCTTTCTTGACTATATCATTTTATGATGTTTCAAAAATATGAAATCTACTGACCTCACATGATCTTTGAACCCCACGAAATATAACAAAAGAGAAAAACGGACGTGTCTAGAAAGAGATTTGAACTCCAATGGATCTTGGATCTTAAAATTCTTGGGAAATTTTGCTTTTTGACCTCTGGTGACCCCACATGACAATCCTTGGAATTCTTGGGAAATTTTGCTTGTGACCGCTGATAACCCCATTTGACGATCTTGGGAAATTTTGTGAAATTTTGCTATTTGGCGTCTGGTGGCCCCATATGACGATCTTGGGAACTTTTGTGAAATTTTGCTTTTTGACATCTGGTGACCTCAGATGACGATCGTGGGAATACTTGGGGTATTTTGCTTTTCGACCTCTGGTGACCCTGATGACGATCATGGGAATTCTTGGAAATTTTTGCTTATTGACCTTTAGTGACCGCATATGACGATCTTGGGAATTCTTTGGAAATTTTGCTTTTTGACCCTCTGGTGACCCCAGATGAGGATCTTGGGAATTCTTGTGAAATTTTGCTTTTTGAGCTCTGGTGACCCCAGATGACCTTTGACCTCCACCAAAACAAAAGGGTGCTTCTTTTGACCATAAGGCATCCACGTACCAAGTATGAAATGCATCCACGCTTCCTACCTTGAGATATTGTGTTAACAAAGTTTTCAGTGTTTGACCCCCGGTGATCCCAGATAACCTTTGACCTCCACCAAAAACAAAAGGGTTCTTCCTCCCAACATGAAGAAATCTACATACCAAATATGAGATGCCGTTTAACCTCCGATGACCTAAGATGACCTTTCACCTCTAACAAAAACAATATGATTCTTTCTTACATCATGACAAATCTATATACCCAAATATGAAAAGTGTCCTTCATTCCTACCTTGCGATATCGTAATTACAAGCTTTCCGGTTTTTTAACTCCGGTGACCTCAAATGACCTTTGACTTTCACCAAAAATAGGGTTCTTCCTCTCAACGTGACAAATCGATATACCAAATATGAAAAGTGTCTGTCATTGCTATCTTGAGATATCATGATTACAAGCCATTTACAAGGTTTTTGCAGTTTAACCTCCGATGACCTTTGATCTCTACTAAAAACGATAGGTTTCTTCTTCTTAAAATGACAAATCTGTATACCAAATATGAAAAGTGTCAGTCATTCCTGTCTTGAGATATCGCGATTACAAGGTTTTCGGTCTTCGACAAGACAAGTAGTAGTTAAAATAGGGAGCGTCACCCACATGCACTTAGACATTTTAATGTCAGGAGAGTTTGGATTGAGGCCTGCATCAACGGAAATAAAGAATGTGCATATATCGGCAGAGAGATTGCCCTGAATAAATATTTACAAGGTATTTGCAGCTTAACCTCCAAATGACCTTTGACCTCTACCAAAACAATAGGGTTCTTCCTCTTGACATGAAAAATCTGTACACCAAATATGAAAAGTATCAGTTATTCCTATCTTGAGATGTCGTGTTTACAAGGTTTTCGGTTTTTGACCTCTGGTGACCTAAAATGACCTTTGACTTTAACAAAAACAATAGGCTTCTTCCTCTCAACATGACGAATCTGTATACCGAATATGAAAAGTACAAGCTATAGCTATACAAGCTAAGTGTCACATACTACACACACATACATACACACACGACATCACCATCGCATAGATTCCTTGCCTGCCTTCGGCAAGCAATCAAAAAGCGCAACAATGTTGCCGAAGCTCAGCTTTCCTGCTGACCTAAAAGTCTGCAGTCAATATTTCGGTTGGGTCTGTAACTCATGTTGTTCATACGTACGTTAGAAAACAAAGAGATAAATATAAGTGCAATAAAATATGTATTGAACTCCTGAAGTCTATGAAAGACTAAATCTGGTACACAAAGTTAACTTTATATACTGCACAGCAGGCGCGGATAAAAAATGATGTTTATGAGTGTGCCCGCCCCCCTCATTTGCCACGAAAAAAAAACATAAGGAGGAAAAAGAAGAAAAAAAAGAAGAAAGAAAAATTAAGAGCAAAAATGAATAAAAGTGTCTAAGAACGATATTCAAAGGTATATATTTCTGTAGGGGTCCAGGGAGCTATAGCTAGATTATCTCTTTAGATATCTTTCAAAGTGGTTTGGCGACGAAAGGAGATGCTACAATGTTCAAAAACAGGGATAATAGCTGAGTAATGATCCTTGACTTAAGATCTAAATAATTAAATCGTTTTTATATGTAGTATGGGCCCGGCTAGCTGCACTGAAATGTAGTAACAATTTTGCAAAACATTTTTTTTGTAATCTACAGGTATAAATCGACAAGCTGTCAGGTGACGTGATATGTGCACAGTGGCACCAGCCGTTGCAGGCAACTACAGTTCGTAGCGGCGTGCATACCCTGTTCGATTCACGAAATTGTCTGAAAAGTTTAAATGAACTTAAAAGGCTTTTAAGCTACAGACAGTGGCGTCGGCACAGTGGGCAATGGGTGACGTGTGTCCCCCTCCAATCGATTCTTGAAATTTTTAAAATGGTCCCAAAGTCGTTTAGTAGCTATACAGATTTCTGTGGAGGGTGTAATACAATGTATTTTTGATGATTGCCAACTTTTTCTAACCATTTTCTTTCACAAACTGTTCTCAAAGAGTCAAAGTATCATAAGTTTTTGGAAATTCTTGACAAATTCCAAATTTTCGCACGCTCCGCTAGCGTCAAGCCTTGTGTCAGAGTTGTCCTTATTATCAATAGCTTTCGGTAACTACTCACGGAGACACAAAGGAGCAAAAGTGCTTTTTAAGAATTCTCAGTCAGAAGATTCGCTATGAATAGCATAGGTTTACTTGCTTCGCTGAAAAGTACATGTCTGCATATGCAGGTTGTCATGGACTAATATTTTACTCAAAATTTCGGCGCGCTTCGCGCGCATACGACAGGGTTTAAACCCGATTTCATATACCATTGACAAAGGCTATGACGCAAGAAATTATTCCAATGCAAGGATGCTTTTTGTAGCCATCTCCTCTCTGTAGGGCTCTCATCATTATGGGATCTTTAAGATCTAGTCTAGCACATGATTTGAAAGATTGAAAGTACGCAGTGCCGTTGCTTATTTTCCAAACATTTTACCGCGACGTTCAATACCATGAAAATCTTTCTGAAACGATTTTGCCCGTCCACCATTTTGGCTATACCTAAAGAAGAACTGTTGATATGCATCTCTCCTCCATAGAATATATGTCAGGTTGTGATTATGATTCCTGTTGGACCCCATCTTTTAGTGTACAGAGTCTGCTGCAGAGCTACGGGAGGCTCTATACCGAAAGTTTTCGGCTCGCTTCGCGCGCATTGTTTACGCTTACGGAGAGAGGAACGTTTTTATGTAGTGATGAATTTATTCTTATCACTTTTTAACCAAAAATCATTGTAAATCTTTCACGATTTTTGCCAAAGTCTTCTCAATATTTCTTGATTTTCGCTTGATCTGCGTACTTGCTAGCCTTGAATTGCTCCTTTACTATCAATAAGGTCCCAGACGTATTCGCTTGGCCATCGGTGGCTAGAAGCTCACATAAGCCAATATTCGTGTGCATAGACCGTTATTTCAGAGGAGCAGCATTGTAAGGATGTAAAAGCAACTGATATTCATTTTTTCACCCTCCTCTTCTTATGAGAACTGAAAACTTAGTATCGAACCCACCTTCTAATTGATATTAAACCATAAAGGGAATTGTATTTAGTCAATCAACGTGCTATGGTTTTTAAATGTAAAGAAAATTTTCGGCGCGCTTTGCGCGCAATTGTTTCATCTAACGTCCTAAACCCGAATACCCCTAACGAAAATCAACCACTCATTATGGCAAAAATCATCTCAAGTTCTTTCCTTCATACGTGGCGTGTAAGTTTTAAGATAACTTATATTCTCCGAACTTCTGCAGGTACTATAGTAACTTATACTGTCCATACACATCAAATTCCATGAAACATGAAAAGGTATAAAATCTCACTGACGTAAGAACTGGAGGTCGATTTCTGTGCTCTTAAAATGCAATACTGCGAGAGCTTCCGGGGGCTTCGCCCTCTGGACCCCGCCAGGGGCTCTAACGCAGGCCCCTGGACCCCACACGTAGGAAGTCGCGCTTCGCGCTCGTGGTGCAAAGCTTCGGTGCACATGTATTTTCCATTCTGCCCCCCCTCAAAATTGTGGATCCGCGCCTGCTGCACAGATGTTTCGCACAAGCCACTTATTCGCAAGAACTTGCTGCTCTTTCAAACGTCCTCATTTGTTTTCCATAATTGGACTCAGATAGTAACTTCCGATAAAGAAATTTTACAGGTGGTTAAAGGTCTTAAAAGCGATATTTTGCTCCAACGGTATTCCTTGAACTTGTCCAGGGACAAAAGTACAAATGCGGATTGCCACTTGATTCATGTCCAAAACTGCTCAATTGCTCAATGGGAAAGGGATAATTTCTAATTAAATTCTTTACATGCTTTTCTGAGTACTCTTTAGTCCCGTTTTTCCCTTATTCAAAATTATTACTGCATAACATTTGCGTTATGATTGGGATCTAGCACGATTAATCAGTCGATCGCTTTAGAGGGGGGGGGGCGGGCAGGTGAATGTGTCGCAACAGACCGGAGGGTAACTACAGCCTTCGAGAGAGCGTCTGGGAAAATATGCACACGTAGTCTTCCCCTTTTACTACCTTGATTTAAAATTTTTACAGCGGAAAACAGTAGCTAAAATTATGTTCTTATGGTTTTACTTATAACACTCTCATGTTTTTAAGCAGAATTACACATCGAAATGGCTCGTAGCCTGACAAGGTACTGAAGGGGCGAAATGGCTTCCAGGGCTTAATCTAATTTTTCAGCGCGTTACACGTCAAATGATGGCTACAAATAGCATTAAGCCAGTAACTTCAAGGTAATAATCTGTCGGGCAAAAAAATTTTAAAGAGGGATTGCCCCCCCCCCCCCTTGGCCCGCTTGGCTAGAAGCTTGAGCTGCATACTCTCCTCGAGACCGTTATATGGCACACGCCTTCATATGTTCACGTTTCCTTTTCTACCTCGTTTCTTGGAATGTTAGCACAGTCCGTCAAATTGATAAACCATATGGGATTTTATGTTCAATCAACGTGTACATATGTTCTTTTTTTTAAAAGAAAGGGGATGCTCTTTTGGGTCATCCAAATGATAATGACATTCTAGACAACATTCACCTTAATTGAAGTAGTGTACCCCGCACCGGCAGTACTATTCACGAGTAGCTTCGTTTCAGCGCATTCATGTGCACAATATAAACTTAAGGACAAGGAAATTGTTTATGTTTTCATACTAAATATTTTTTGTCCAGAAATGTCAAGAAAAACGTAAAGAAGATACAAGAAGATTTGCAAGATTAAGGTAATGTTCCTACAACCTACACCCTTGAGGCGACTGCATACATTTTCTTTAAATTCTATGAAGTCAAATCCTAAAACCATTCAGACATTTAAAGCTGAATACTTGTTTCTGTCGAAAAGTAACAGAATGGTGTAGGCCTAGCTTATACCACTGCCGCGCACATAGGCCAATATTCGCAAGAACTTGCACAACTTTCAAACGTCCGGCATTTCTTTTCGAGTAGCCTAACGATCCAACCAATTTAGCTAGTCTAAACTGCCTGAAAGAGATCAGCTTTATTTCACGTTTATGAACACCTCATAGTAGGCTGTACGGTATATTCCTTGTTCATGTCATATCCCTGGTTTGGGAAGTGCATGTGAGTGACGCCCCCTATAGTCTGCTTTGCGGGATAGCCCGCGTACAGTATTCAAAATCGATACACTGCACTTTGCGTAAACACTTCCACACGATTAAGCAGTGGCGTTAACCTCAGGGGGCTGGTGATCTCAAAAGCCTCCGATGGCCTTTCATAAAAATTTCTAGCTCTGTCATTTTTACCACCTTGATTAAAAGTTCTTACAACGGAAAATAGTAGCTAAGATTATAATGTTTTATGATTTTCAGTTTGACCTCTTATGTTCATTGGAGCAGAATTACACATCGAAATGGTTACTGACAAGGCCTGGAAGTGTCATTTAAGGCAGCGCTTCTCAACCTTTTTTAACTCGAGGACCACTTTCACTCTTAGAATTTTTCTGAGGCCCACCTTACAAGAAGTTTATTCTTTTTTCTTATTTTTTTTATTTTTTTATGTCGGATCTCAGGGCTAGCCTGTGAATTTTTTTTTTCCGCGGCCCACCAGTGCTGCCCGAGTACTGGTTGAGAAGCGATGAATTAAGGCAATCTCGGGTACACTCCACTGGCTTGTTCGCCTTAGTTTCATTAAGGTATGTTACTTATTCTAAAACAAGATATAGAACTTCTAAGAAACTGTATTTCGGCCTGAAATTTTCTAAAGTAGGTTGTATGAAATTTAGAACAACTGAAGGGTGACAACTATGGGGGTTACCCTTAAATGTTCATTTAAGCTAGGAGGTCGTAGAGATACCAGGGAGGTGTTAGGAAGGAGATGCAACGTTCTTTAGACTCTTTGAAGCAATGTTCGTTTCCGACAGTAATCTTGCTTTTCTTCTCAGAATGCTCTTATGGTCATCAATACCTAATGATAACAAATGAGATATTGTCAAAATGACCTTAGTACCAGTACTATTCAAACTGATCTATATAAACGTTGCGCTGCCAGTACGTCAATTGAAAAAATGTAAAATTTTAACATTTCGTCTTTATTCGTCACACTAAACCTTTTTATTTACGTTTTATTTATCGAAGAATTTCTTGACGATTACTTACGATATGTTCCTCTTAATGATGGGAAAATTTGCTAAAAACTATGAGAAAATGAATGTATAGGCTTTAAACACGATGTCGAAAAGTGACTGACAGGTGACTGACAGACATTTGCCGCCGCGTACGATAGCAATAGCTCAGCTGAGCTAAAATCGATCATTTATAGGCAATCTCTAGTACATGACATATGCACGGGCTTTATTTCCTGGTATGACACCAAAACTCTTTGTAACCATTTAAATGATCTAAAGGAGTTTAATGGGTGAACGTATTTTGTTCTCTGTAACATTTTTGTTCTAAAATTACAAAAAAATTTCGCGCGCTACGTGCTGCGTTTTCATCTTCAGTTACATATAGACTTTTAAAACACCCGTTTTAGTATGTTGGCCATATGGACATGCAATGTTCCACAAGTAGGCTATTGCTCTGTTCGTGTAGGTGTGATTGACCTCTGGAAATGATCACAGGAACTGAATCCAAAAAAAGGATTCCATCCTCTTTCTCTTACGATGGGAAGATTCTTATTCAGACTCAACTTTTTCAGTCCTTTTTGTATTGACACGGTAAGTTTCTCAGAATTCTGATATGGGGGGGGGGGGCATCCCCTCGCGACCAGTTGCCCGAAGGCGTCTTGTGTTGTTCTTAAAGTGTGCCACCACATGATAAAGTCTGAAACTACAGGGGACTATATCTCAGAGCATGAAAACTGAATTCAATGGTCCAATTTTTACGTGTGCACATACTCGCGAACTTTCAGCTGAGATATAAAATGTTGAAATTTATTCCCTCGATTTAAAACAGGTAGATTGCGCAATAATTGTGAAGTGTTGTACTACTCAAATTACAATCTTTGTATTTCTTTGTTTTTCTGAAAGCTCAGCAAGCGCACCTTGTGCCAAATGTTGATCGCGTTCTTACTGCTTTGAACGGTGACTTGGACCAGCGCTCTCTGTACAACATGTCATGCAAGAAAACAGCGGTCAAGAGTCATATAAACATTTTTAATTTTAAAAGAACACCAATTGCATCTAATGTGAGTTGTACTCGAATGTCAAAAATTATTGCGCAATGAACTGTTTGGATTTAAGTGAATAAATTTTAACATTTAATATCTCGAGTCACTGGAATCATTTATGACAATGGGAGTTGGACCAATAAGATTAATTTTGTAACCTCTAAAATATATATTTTTGAATTTTTAGACTTTAGGTCCACTTTAAAGACTGGCACTCATCACCCCAAATACATTTTGGTTTGGAGAAAGCAAAATTCTCAATTGGTCATAGGTAAATGCTCTTTGATTGACATCAAAGCTCACAATACACAGCATGCAGGCGCGGATCCAAGGGCATTATCGTATTCCCAGGGCTTTGAACGAAATTTTTCGCCACATCAAAAAAAATACAGAAAAAGTAAAATTTTGGCATAATGTTAATCTAGGATAATATTCAAGGGGGCTTTCAGCCCCCCCCCCCCCCTTTTCGAAATGTCTGGATCCGCGCCTGGCATACGCAGAGAATTTTCTGGTTACATATTATGGCCTTGTATGCCCAACAGGATATGCCCTTTAGCAATAAACTAGGTTTGTGTCTGCACAAGGAGGGGCTCGACAGTTTTGGAAGGAGTTACTTAGTCGGGAGAATTGGAACTGTCTAAGGGAAGAGGTGTCCCCTTCCCCTTTGAGAAACGTAAATTATGATTCTAACTTTTGCCTTAAAATGGTGATGTCTTCAATTTTTTTGAACAGAACCCCAATGATCATATATCGCTGGTCGCCCAATTCGCGTTCGGTATCCAATCTGTAATCCATTGGTTCTGACGAGGAGAGTAGCCTTTGTTGTTCACATATTAGGATGGAGCTTGTCCCGAATTGAAGTCTTTGTCGGGCTTATATTACCCTACATTTGATGAGTCATCTCATTAAAGTAAATTACAAAGCTTAAGAAGATGCGAATGTTGCAGCAAGTTTTAGCCGTGCTGAAGATTTTTCTAAATAAAAACTCTGAAATTCGGCGCGCTTGAAAGTAGCGCAGTGTTCCCAAGCGAAGTAGTGGACTCGGCACGAATAGACTGAAGTTAGCAAAAATTCAACAGTGAACTCTTCCCGCCCCATGGGTAGCCCCGCTTCGTGTCATACCAGGGCCACCGTTTACATGTACTAAAATTTTATTTTTGAGTAATCTAGTACCTTGAGTAACATTCGCTCCGGGACGACTCGGTTTGAAGCTAAATTTACTCGTACCAAAATTTATTCCAAAATTTACTTTTTCTGTTTTTTTTTTTCATGTAAAAATTTCGTTGTCTGACAAAACTCAGGCATAATGATTGTTTTTTGAACTGTGAAGGCATTGGTGTGCTCTCACTGTCATTCAAAGTCCTGCTCAAAGCTCCATGCCAGTGTTCCCATATTGTTAATTCGCCACATATTCGGGGAATTTTCTCTGGGTCCTAACAAAATCATACTGGATCACACCAAGCCTGCCTAATGGCAGCCCCTGGTCCCTCCTCGCCGTTCGCAAAGTACTCAACCGGCTTCACCTGCGCTTGCTAAGCTGAAGATATATCGTGATTATAGTCTTGTTCCTTTCACTTGTGGAGAATTTCTTTGTCTCTGTATTGCAAGCGGAGGGAAAAATTTCCCTCAGAAGAGTGAAATTTTCGCGCGCTTCGCGCTTATGTGCACACGTAAAACCGATACCTTTACGCTATGTGTGGTAAGCTTGAGATATAATCCCCTGTAGTTCCAGCAAACTAATCCTGTGGTGGCACTACTGACAACAAACATAATCTTCTTCAGTGCCCCTCTATGAGGTGTCGGTGCCCCCCTATATCAGAATTTCTGGCTACGGGCCTGGCTTGAACAATGTTTCCAGCAGGTGACGTATTAAAATCGCTGGGGCACAATTAAAGTACATTACTAAAACGTTTGTGGCCAGACGTTTAACTGAAAATCCTGATTAAAGTTTGTTCATTGGCGAAAACAAACCTTACTTCAAAGCACGTTTAGACAATGGTCTTTGTCTCGAGATTACTTGGAAAAGAAAGGAGATCATCATTAAAAGGGTTTAGTCAACAGACTTTACAATAGGAACAAAGGGACCCGTAAATCAAACAGCAGTGCCTGAAAAGAATTAACTCATTTTCAAGTACATATTGTCTGACAGATTTAGTCCTTGTATCTCCTTCCTAACAACTCCCTGAAAATACTTAGCTCGGCTTTTGCAGAAAAAGTGGTCACCTTCCAAGTTTTAGGTAAGGTTATGCAGTTTGAACATTCACTGTACGTTCATCCTTATCGATCTCTTTAGCTCCTAAAGGAATCACAAGGGTTCTACGTTAACAGCATTGTAAGTGAGAATTACAGAACCTATTATCATTTGGTACATCCACCGGACTTACCCATTCAACCTCAGTTTCAGTCTCACTTTGAGCCGCGACGAGGTTCGTCTTCGATCTGTATGGGGACTGCCCACTAGACCGAAGGTTCACTAGATCGAAGGTTCACTAGACAGAAGACCTTAATAAATCCTACTTGACCCTTTGAGAATGTTCCAGTTGTTCATCTTGAATGCATTAAATATGAATTTTGGTCTGAACAACTTGATGTCAGCACTATTAAACCTCACTGGTTCAAAATCTTGCTCACCTTTCTCAATAAATCCATTCACTCAATATCCAGGGTCCTAATAAGTTCTAAACACTTCCAGATAAAAGCAATTTTCTTGTTACGGAAAGTTTCGGAATGATCCTTCAATCGTTGCAATCCTGAAATGAGCCTTACTTAGAGCAAAAAGAGTAAAGAGCACATCAACGTAAAATTAACAAAAGAGAACGCTAAGAAATTTCAATAAGACACGAGTATTGTGAGAATAAAAATCCTGTTGATGTTATATATTTCATTCAATCATGGATGCACATGACAGCACTACTACCAGTTTCTCTTTCCATACTTGCCATCACCAAGCTTTCCTAGTCTACATGTAAAGTAATAAAAAAATAAAGCTACTTTTAGTTTGGTTGTCTGTTCTGTACACGTTTTTCCTTTTTTACTTTCCAGACCACCACAAAAAGAATGCTAAACTAGAACTACATTAAAGTTTCGATTGACTCCTTTACACAAGACAGACTTTATTCACAGAAGTTGATGTTATTCATGTTCTGAACTAGTATTTTGTAACGGATAAAAATAGGTTATTTTACTGTACGTACGTGGTAGTACAAAATTCCACCAAGCAATTAGGCTTCTTGTACTCAATCTGATTCATCCTCATATACAGTACGAGATGAATCCATGCTTAATTTCTGATGTAACATTATCAATTTTCACAGCGTTTGATCTCTGGAGATGCCAAAATGACCTTTGACCTCGACCAATCGACCTATTCTACTATGTAAGACACGCCCTTACATTGACAAAGAAAAACTAAGCTTCCATTCTCTTAGAAATGTTATACTTACGATGTTTTAAATGTATGACCTCTGGTGACCCCCAGCTGACCTATAACCTCCCTAAAAGCAACCACCATTACAAAAAAGGTGTCAACCTGTGTCTGTACGCAAGCGTGATCACAAGTGAAAAACAAAACAAATAACATGTTCTTGGGTGCAAAACTGCGTATTTGGAACGCATGGACACAGGTTTGACACATGTTGCCCCACCTTTTCTGCCTTTAATTTCAAGCCACAGGTTTTGTCTCAGAATTCTTTAACTTTGGTTTTAATTTTGCACGTAAAACCTTGACACAGGTTGCCCCACCTTTTCCGTCTTTAATTTCAAGCCACAGGTTTTGTCTCAGAATTCTTTAACTTTGGTTTTAATTTTGCACGTAAAATCTGTGAAAACCTGTGGCAAAGTGTGGCAACTGGCCAACCTGTATCAATGTCAAAGGAAAACACAGGTTTTCATGCAAAATACCTGTGATTACCCATGGTAAACACATATGAAACCTGAGGATTTGGAACAAAGTTCCACACGTTTTTTTGTAAGGGCAAGTTAATTTGCACAATGAGATTCACACATTCTTAATATTACAAGCATTCAGGCTCCCCACATTGAAAAATCATGTTTTCCTAATTTAACCCATCGTTACCCTCATCTGATCTCTGACCTTCACAAAAAATAATAGAAATATGGCAGAGCTACCTTAGGTGACACTTCTACATACCATGTAAGGACAGGATCCAATGTTTCTACTGTACCTTGATAGTGTTTACAAGGTTTTCAGAGTTTGACCTTTGGTGACCCCTGATGACCTTTGACCATGGCCAGAAACGATAGGGCTCATTTACTTATAAATGTGCCTTTTTACATACCACGTATGCAGAGTATTCATGGTTGCTAATTACTTGGAGATATCATGTTTACAAAGTTTTCAGAATTAACCCCAGATGACCTTGGGCCTCCCCTAAGAACAAGTGGCTTCATATACTTTACATAACACATACACACATATGCGAAGTATGAAGAGTGCCCATTGTTCCTATCTTGAAATATTATGTTAACAAAGTTTTGGAATTTTAATCACTGGTGACCCAATATAACCTCTTGGGTCCATAAAAACAATATGGCTCATCTACTCAATGTAACATATCATGAAGGGGAGGAGGGGTGGGATTGTTATTGTGATCTTGTTAGGCCTAAGTATACTTTTTGTAATTTTTGAAGCATACTGCACGAAATTCTTTTGGTTTTGTAATTTCCAGGGAGTGTGTTCACGTCAAGCCCTCCAGGGTTTTTTAACACACTTCCCTTTTCACGACATATACTGTTAATAATATGTTACGTAAATTGTTATTGCATATATGATTATTGTTGTGAAAAGAAACAATAAAAGAAATGAAAATGAAATATCCATATACCGTGATTCCTATCTTTAGATATCGTGTTTACCAGCTTAGCATCAAAACCATTCAAATGCATGTACTTACATATGATTGTGTTGCTTGGTCACAAACTATTGTTTATGTATTTTGTATGATTGTGTATAGTTTATTGTAATGTGTACACACATACAAACACCCATACATACATGCAAACACGATGATTGCATAGGTTTCTCTTGAAATGAAAGCCAGAAATGCAGACAATGTCAAAAAATATTTACAGTGAACAGCCTTGGCAGCTCCATAATGACCAAAGCAATATGGCACAAGTAGTAACACAGGTCATCAACTGATAGGCTAATCGACAGAAAAACAAGGAATGTCTGTCCATACAACTCAAGATGGCACATTTTTGAGACTGCTACCAATCTGTGAAGGCACACAACAGTGTCAGCATTTCGATGCCATCAAAAATGTCTCAGCAATTTTCATAACATTAGACGTCTTCCATTTTGCATTTTCACAAAACTGAAGTTTCTATGCCAGCATTACTACTGTAACCCTGAGAGCTCCTGCGGTGCAAAACCTTCATGTCTCACCAAACTAAGTCTACAACTGACTCTCGTTGCAAAGAACTTGTACTTAAAATATTTTCAACCAGAATGAGCTTTTCATGAAATCCCAAACTTTCTTTCGCACTTCTCACCATGTAAAAGCCCTTCAACTGTACCCATCAATTTGAGAGTTGCCAAAGTGCCCTACCATGGATTTTTTCCCTACAGTAATGGCACATTAGAACGATTTTCACCAGATAAATCCTTTCATGGGAAGAAAACTCCCATTTGAAATGTAACTTTCAAAGCCGTTGCACATCAAGTCTTTTTATCAAATACTTCGTTTACAAATTTTGTCCTATATTAAACTTCTCTGCATAACTCTAGCACTTGAAATGCTTTTTCCTAGAGAATGTCCTTTCATGAGCTGTCAAAAATACAACAAAATTCCCTTTCACAGAAGGTAATTCACCTGCATTGATCCTTTCATGAACTGTCACTTAAGTAAATGTATGATGGATAAATAAAAAAAAAAAACTTTCCACAGTACAGTACTTGCAATTTAAAGACTTTGGACCTTCATGAACTGTCAACTTACACTTGCAAAGAAACCTTTTGCGATCATGATTCATTTAAAAGTCTAATCATTGTTATGAATCCTTCATTAACTGTAAAAATTACTATCCAAAAAATAGTATCAAACTTCTTTGCAAGCCAGGAACACCAGAAAGGTCACCAGTAAGTATCTTTTCATGACTTAGGCAATTACACTGGCCTTAATTTGAAACTTTCTTTCATAGCACTGACATAAAAAGCCTTACAACTAGTCTTTATCTTCTCATAAGCCCTAAATGTCTTTTGGATGATACTTTTCTAATCTAAATGCTTTCAGAAACTCAGATATTATGTTGTAACTTTCTTGCAAAGTACTTCCTTTTGAATAGCCTTTCTTAGTATAAATCCTTTAATGAATTTGCAAATATTAAACTTCCTGAGCAAAATGTCTTTCTACAGTACCCACACTTGAAAGTCCTTCAACATTGTGTATGCTTTCAAAAATTGTTAACCAATTCAATGATGCAGGTGGATATATCCACCCAATGTAACCACCAACTCAGAGCTGCAAAATGAATTTTCAAATTATTGTTTGTTACACCATGATGGCAGCTCCTTTTCTCAAAGGTTATAAAACACTATAGTCGATGCAATTCTGCAGCAACCTATCCCAAACATGCTGTAATATTAACATTTTGAGAGAATTACTAAAAAAAAAAATACAAGCAAATGTAAGGAGCCCAGTAATGAAGAGTTCACAAACTAAAATAGTACCCTATGTAGTGAGCAGGGATAGGAACCTTTTTAATGGTAAACACAGTTTAGAATCTGTACAGAATGAGGTTCAGACTACATCAAAATACCTACATACCTGTCAAATGATGGTAAAGCCTAAAGGACAAGGCCTAGGTTAGGCCTACATGTTAATGTTAGTGAGAGTATAACAATTAACAACCTTGCTAGTACTGAGGTAACATTTAATAAAAGTATATGCCTTTGTCTATGTAACTGTTTCTTTCGGTCATTTATGTTCTCTTTGCTCCATTTTACTTATCAATTTGAAAATTTCACGGTTTTAAAATTATATACCATTAGGAAGAAAATATAGTTTTTAACAATTTTTTGTGTTTAAAGTCACATAAAAGCAAGGGTTGTTGACACTGCATATACAAATGAACATTTTCTAAAAAAAAACATTCGCAAATCCTATCCTTGCAAGGAATTTTGTTGAGTATTATAGCCTACCTACAGTAACAAAAGATTTATAACCTGAAAGAGCACCCACCTACTGCAACTTTCCTTTTGATCACTTCTTAAGAAGAGGCAGTTTTCTTGCTGAATATCAGTTCTGAAAACCTAAAACACAATTACAAATTTTTCTGTTAATTAATTCAGCACCAGTAGAAAGAACAGTAGCATAAATGCAGTACTGAATGGGTAAAATTTGCCTTACTTCAAAATTTCCTCCTACAATACTGATGCATACAACAGGCTTACAATTTTCTGCCTGAATGCATCTTTCTATTGGCCATCAGTTCTCTTTTTGAGGTGAAACTTAATCCCACAGCACTTTACTTAAATGCCTTCCTATTCCTATTCCTAGTATGGGTTCTTTCATGAGATTTCATATTTGACCTTGCACAAAATGTCTTTTCACAGTACTTGCAGCTAAAAGGCTTTTCCCCTGTATGTGTCCTTTCATGAATTTTCAATGAATCTTTCCTAGAAAATGCCTTTGCACAGTACCCACACTGGAAAGGCCTCTCTTTAATGTGTACCTTTTCATGCACCGCTAAGTTTGCCTTCCTAGCAAACTTTCTTCTACAGTATTGGCATTTAAATTGCTTATCAATGGTATGAATCTTCCCAGGATGCATCTTTCTATGAGCCATCAGATCTTTTTTGATATGAAACTCAACTCCACAGCACTTGTAGTTAAAAGTCTTCCCTTCAGTGTGGGTTCTTTCATGAACTGTCATACTTGACCTTGCACGAAATGTCTTTTCACAGTACTTGCAGTTAAAAGGTTTCTCACCAGTATGAATTCTATTATGTATGTTCAGAACATCTTTGCGGGCAAACTTCTTTGCACAGTATCCACACTGGTAAGGCCTATCACCAGTATGCCTCCTTTCGTGACTTTTCAAATTCCCCTGAGATTTGAACGTCCATCCACAGTACTGGCATATAAAATCCTTAGTAGCTGTATGAACCTTTTTGGTATCAATCCCTCTGGTATGGATCTTGGAATGAGCTATCAATTCTCTTTTGAGATGAAACTTAATTCCACAGCACTTGTACTTCAAAGTCTTCTCATCAGTGTGGGCTTTTTCATGAACTCTCAAACCTGACCTTGTATGAAATGTCTTTTCACTAACCTTGTAGTTGAAAGGTTTTTCACTGGTATGAATCCGCTCATGATGAAGTTTCAAACTATCTTTGCGGGCAAACTTGTTTGCACAGTATCCACACTGGAAAGGTTTCTCACCTGTATGTGTCCGTATGTGTGTTGCCAAATGTCCCTTATTACAAAACCTCCATCCACAGTACTGACATGTATGACGCTTTCCATCAGAGTAAATCTTTTTAGAATGAGTCCTTCTGTGAGCCATCAATGCACTTTTGCGTTGAAACTTAATTCCACAGAACTGGCATGAAAAAGGCTTTTCACTCTCATGAATTCTTTCATGAATAGTCAAAATTTTTTTATGAGCAAACTTCTTTTCACAGTACCCACATTTGAAAGTCCTTTTATCTAGGTGTATTATTTCATGAGCACTTAGTTTAGCCCTACTAGAAAATTGCTTTCCACAATTCTGGCAAAGAAAAGGCCTTTCACTAGAGTGACTTGTTAAAGTCATTTTTTCATGACTTAGCTTGTTTTCAAAGAACCTGCACTGAGTTGGCTTTTCACTGGTGAGAGTACTTTCTTGATTTCTTTCTGAATCTTTGCTAAGGATCGAAGTTTCCTTGCATTGTGGAAGAGCATAGTGGTTTTCCGCCACACATTGAGCAGGATGACAAATGTCACTGCTAGGCTGTTGACCTTGCTTGCTTACATCAGTTACATCAGCTTGTCCAACTTCAGTTATGACATCATGATATGTAGTGGTGGCACTGTCCATGGCTACATTTGTTTGAATCACAGAATTTGTTTGCATTATCCCTGTTGTGCCTGTGTCACCTGACCTCTGTCCCTGATTCCCTCTTGTAAGATACTTGCTTCTCTTTGGTTCTTCAACTGCTGTAAGAGACAAAATAGATGATACTTTCAGACAATATCTCTCAAACAATTTGTAATTGCGAGCCAGCAAGGTAAATCACATTCAAATGCCTCACCATAAAACTGAATACAAAAATATAAACATTACATCCATACCAATGCAAGTGCTTGAAGAAGCTAACCCAGCTGAGATATTTGCAAAGACATTTGATGATGCTCCTCGCATCGTTTCAAAATGACCTAGAATGCAACCAGAGCACCAATGGTGCAAAAGCTCATACATTCAACCAAGGGTCCCTAGGTTCTTGTTTTTACTAGTACAAGCATCATATGACTTCAAATGACCTGAAATGACTTATGACCCTAAATCTCGAACACTCTGAAGGAAGCTTCCAGAATGTAAAGACAAATGCATTGTGTTATCTTCATTTCTGATTCTATTGCCCTCAGGAAGCCACAATGTGAATTAAAGTCAAGATGAAAACAATTACTACTCATCATCATTGTACAAGAGAATCTGTAGGAGAAGCATTTTGCAGAATTTCTTACAAAGTGCCATAGGTCCCACATGGGACTTCCAGAGTACCATAAACGGGCTGGATTCACAAAGTATACTTACGTTCAAAAATTTGTCTAAGTTTGACTTATGAAAGGCATCTTTCTTAGTTGGTATTGTTTTGTGTAACTTCACGCAAGCTTCAGAGTTTTCGTAAGTAAAAATGCAGTGGCAACACATACAAAGGCACGTTGTACCATGGGACCGCTGCACCACATTGGTAAGTGTATTACCACAGAAAGGAATGTGCATCGTTTTAATGATTAGAGACAATGAGATTGGCTTAAAATGTGGTAGCACAACGTGCAACCACTCACAAGATTGGCTCTTGTGCATTTATTTATAGTAGCGCAGCATATCTTTAGGAACTGTGTAAGTTGTTTTCATGAATACCATTTAAAAAAGTTCTTACACAGTTTGTATTTTAACTCACTAAAAAACTTACGCAAATGTTAGTGAATCCCACCCCAGATCACTAACCAAGCATCATAATGACAGGCCATCAGCTCTGTTTAAAATTAATTGGAAGAAAGGGTTAACCATTTTGCAATATTAGGGGGAGTGTTGGCGGTGTGAACCCCCCCCCCCCGATCCATGCAGTCGGCAAAATCTTGCACTAGTCGACAAAATGAAGGAAACAGGGAAGGGCAAACGAAGGAAAGTTAGAGGGAAGAAGAAAGAGGGAAAAAGGAGAAAAAGGAGGAGAGAGAAGAGGGAGAGAGAAAGACCGAGCGAACAGAGAAAAGAACAGGGGGATGGGACAAAGCAGGGCAAGAGAATGGGGCTGGTGCAGACGGAAGACAGGAGACTGGAATGCATTTGTAGACAACGTTTATTACAATGTTTTCAAAGCCCGTAAGCAACACTTTTTGAAACTTAAAATATATTCTGTAGGCAAAAAAGCTACATAGGGCTTTTCAGTATAATTGTATACTAAAAGAGTTCATTGCTCATGTGGTTTCTAGCACTGAGTCTGTAAATTTTGCACCAGTCAGCAAAATGAAGGAAACATGAGGAAAAGAAAGAGGAAAAGAAGTGAAAGAAAGAGGAAAATTTCTATAATCAGAACCCAACATTTTCGACACACTACAGGCACTGTAATGTCACTCCAGTTTCTTCAGTAGTTCCATTCCACATAGCTAGATACCATAAGTCCTGTCAACCTTACCAAGTAACATGTAGGCAGGGTACACAGGTTATGTAGAGGTTGTAAGTTTCATCCCATATTGCAAAGCCTAGCTGTCGTTCTCTAGTGTGTGTCATGGGGTATGGTCAGTTGGTGAGCAACTCACAGAGCAAAGTTTGGCTATTTCATCGGATAGTCCAGATAGTTTCGACACAATGTATGTATTCCCCGATACAGTCTACAACCCTCACAGCTTTTGTTTTTCATTTTGTTCTTAATGATAACATTTTCTGTATCAAGCTAACAAAATTTTCGCGCCCTTCGCAATTTCACAATTCAGACTCAAAAGAACAGTATTAGTGCATAACTCGGCTTTTGACATATCAAGTGATATAATGCTAAATATACGGTACTTTGTAATGGCATGGGATAGTTAGACTCCCTCATATCTTTTTTCACCCCCTTGACATACTGTCACAACTTGGGGTCGGTGGCATTGCCTGGCCCCTTGTCTGGAAAATTCTGTCGCTACCCATGGTCGGTTTACTTAATTAGCTTTCAGATGGGTCATTTCTGCAATGAAACCCCAAATTTTTGGTATGCTTTGCCCACTATTCCTCAGTTTTGTTACTAATAGCTAAATACAGAACAAACCCTTTCCATCTTTACAAGTATAAACTTAAGCAGAATTTATCGTTTTATGTAAATGCCGGGAATCTCATCTCATTTCGTTAAACTAAAGTTAATGTTCTCTTGAGTCTGTCTTTCGGTACGGCTAGTGACTCGAAGAGGGAAGCACAATGTAAGTTGTGCCCGATAGGGCCCAACTGCCTGGACAGTTGAACTCAGTGGTGTACACTGGGGGGGGATGTCATTGGGTGATGTCCCCCTCACGGATGCAAATTTTTTTTCAGGTCCTAAAAAACCGTAAATGTTTAAACACAAATTTTACTCTAAAGGTGGCATATGTGTGGCACCAGATTGCATTTAAGGACGCCTAATTTTTCAAAAATTTTCAAATGGGAGGGGGATACCCCCTCCCCCTGGCCGGCGATCACACAACATGTTGCATGCCCCCCTTGAGAGAAATCCTGGGTACGTCACTGGTTGACCTATAAAAGCTTTAAATAAGTACAGATTCTTTTTAGTGTAAGATTACCCAAAAATTTCGCGCGCTTCCCACGCTTTGCAATGTCACAGTTTAATTTCGAGAAAAACCTTAAATTGGGCGGAACTATTTTCCTCTAGTGTATACAAAATTTTATGCAATATATGCCCCTCAATGGCATGGTATAGTACACAGGTTTTCTTCAAATCTCCCCTCACCAACAGCATCGGGGCTGTCGAGGCTTCCGGTCGTTGCCTCCCCTAACCGTTGGGCAAATCCTGGTGCCACCCCTGCTGGATGACTACCGGGTGGACTAACAGTTCTCGGCTCTAAATGCATCTCTTATCAACACTTTCAGTCAGCATTTGTTTCTTCTCAGTCGGCAAATACAGCACCACACCCCCCAACGATAAATGCACTGGCGACACCCCTACATATTTGACAAGAGTTTGGGGCCTTGGACCCAAAACTTCGAAACACCTTTAAGGTACCACCAACGCTATCTTTAGGACAAATCCATCAACATTGTACAAGAGAATCTAAAGGAGTATGCAATTTGCAGTATTTCATAAAACGTGCAATAGGGCCCATATGGGATTCTGGACCAGAACTTCAGAAAACCATAAGCAGATCACTAACCAAGCATGCTTACGAGGAACATCAACTCTGCTTAACATTAACTGGAGGAGGGGTTAACCATTTTGCAATATTTACCAAAATAGACCCTTGGGCACATCTTGGGCCTTGGACCCCAAATTTCTGTACACCCTGAAGGTAACACTAACAAAGTATCATTATGACAAACCATCAAGAATGTAAAAAAATCTGTAGGAGTACACCATTTGCGGAATTTCATAAAAAGGGCCATAGGGCCCACATGGGGTCTTGGACCAAGACTTCTAGAAAACAATACACTGATCACTAACCAAGCATCATTATGACAGGCCATCAACTCTGTTTAACATTAACTGGAGGAAAGGATTAACCATTTTGCAATATTTCACAAAATGGACCCTAGGGCCCATCTTGGGTCTTGGACCCAACATTTCTGTACACCCTGAAGGTACCACTAACTGAGTATCATTATAACAAACCCATCGACATTGTACAAGAGAATTTGTTGGAGGAAAAACATTTTGCAAATTTCATAAAAATGGACCATAGGGACCACATGGGACCTTGGACCAAGACTTCTAGAACACCATAATCAGATCACTAATCAAGCATTATTATGGCAGGCCATCAACTCTGTTTAATATTAACTGGAAGAAAGGGTTAACCATTTTGCAATATTTCACAAAATGGACCCTAGGGCCCATTTTGGGCTTTGGACCAAAACTTTCGGTACACCGCGAACGTACCACTAACTGAGTATCATTATGACAACCCTAACCCTAACCCTAAGCCGCATGATCACAATAGCTCACACCAGCATGTTGGTATGAGCTAACCAGAATACCAAAATGCATTGAGGTTTTGATGATATATGTTGTATTCCAAATAATGCCATGATGACCCATATCTTTCAGTCACTGGTCAAGTGCTATCTTAACATGTTGGAAAAATAATTTCAGATTCATATTTGATCTTGGGAATTCCTGAGACATTTTGCGTTTTGACCTCTGACAACTCACGATGATGATCTTGGGAATTCTTGGGGAAAATTTGCTTTTTGAATTCTGGTGAACCCATGAGATGATCTTGGGAATTCTTAAAAGTTTGCTTTTTGACCCCTGTGACCCCAGATAACCTTTGACCTCCACCAAAAATGAAAGCATTCATCTTTTCACCACAACGCATCCACATACTGAGTATGAATCTATCCAAGCTTCCTACAGTACAGGGAGATATTGTGTTATAACAAGGTTTTCAATGTTTGACCCCCAATGACCTCAAATGACCTTTGACTTCCACCAAGAATGATAGGGTTCATCTACTTACCAAAACACATCCACATACCAAGTATGAAATATACCCAAGCTTCCTACCTCGAGATATTGTGTTAACAAGGTTTTCAGTGTTTGACCCACCACATGACCTTTGACCTCCACAATACATGGGATAGCATTCATCTTCGCACCATACCACATCCACATACTAAGTATGAAGTCTATCCAAGCTTCCTACCTGGAGATATCGTGTTAACATGGTTTTCAGTGTTTGACCCCCTGTGACCCCAGATTATCTTTGACCTCCACTTAAAACGAAAGGATCCTTCCTCTTACCATAAAGCATCTACATACTACATATCAAAGCAATCCACGCTTTCTAGCTTGAGATATCATTTTAACAAATGTTTTCAAGGTTTGATCCTGGTGACCCCAAACGACCTTTGACCTCCACCAGATACATTAGGGTTCTTTCCCTTACCATAATGCACCTACATGCTACATATGAAATCAATCCAAGCTTTCCAGCTTGAGATATCATTTTAACAAATGTTGTCAACATTTGATCCCGGTGACCCCAAATGACCTTTGACCTCCACCAAAAAATGATTTTTCCCTTACCATAACGCATCTACATACTAAGTATGAAATCTATCCAAGCTTCCTATCTTGAGATATCGTGTTAACTAGGTTTTCAGGTTTTGACCCCCAGTGACCCCAGATGACCTTTAACCTCCACAAAAACGACAGGGTTCTTCCTCATACCATAACGCATCTACTTTCTGAGTATAAAACTTACCCAAGCTTCCTATCTTGAGATATTGTGTAATCAAGGTTTTCAGCATTTAACCCTCGGGGACCTCAGATGACCTTTGATCTCCATCCAAAACAACTGGGTGCTTCCTCTTACCATAATGCATTTACATACTAAGTATGAAATTTATCCAAGCTTCCTTTCTTGAGATCATGTTAATAAGGTTTTCAGGGTTTGACCCCTGGTGACCCCAGATGACCTTTGACCTCCATCAAAAACAATAGGGTTCTTTCTCTTACCATAACACATCTACATACTAAGTATCACATTTATCCAAGCTTCCTTTCTTGAGATATCATATTAACAAGGTTTTCAAGGTTTCACCCCAGTGATCCCAGATGAATTTTGACCTCCATCAAAAACAATAGGATTCTTCCTCTTACCATTATGCGTCTACATACTGAGTATAAAATAATTTATCCAAGCTTCCTACCTTGAGATATTGTGTTAACAAGGTTTTCAGCATTTGACCCCTGGTGACCCCAGATGACCTTTGACCGCCACCAAAAATGATAGGGTCTTTCTCGTACCATAATGCATCTACACTCTAAATTTGAAAATTATCCATGCTTCCTATCTTGAGAAACTGTTAACAAGGTTTCAGCATTTGACCCCCGGTGACCCCCAGATGACATTTGACCTCCACTGAAAACAACAAGGTGCTTCCTCTTACCATAACGTATTTACATACTAAGTGTGAAATTTATCCAAGCTTCCTATCGTGAGATACAGGTATTGTGTTAACAAGGTTTTCAGCAAATGACCCCCGGTGACCCCAGATGACCTTTGACCTCCATCAAAAACAATAGGGTTCTTTCTCTTACCATAATGCATTTACACACTAAGTATGAAAGTTATCCAAGCTTCCTTTCTTGAGATATCATGTTAACAAGGTTTTCAGCATTTGACCTCCGGTGACCCCACATGACGTTTGACCTCCATCAAAAACAATAGGGTTTTTCCTCTTACCATAATGCATCTGCATACTGAGTATGAAATTTCTCCAAGCTTCCTACTATTTATGAAATTTATTCCTATCTTCCTATCTTGAGATATTGCGTTAACAAGGTTTTCAGAGTTTGATCTCCGGTGACCCCAGATGACCTTCGACCTTAACCAAAAATAGTAGGGTTCTTCCTCTTAATATGGGGCATCTACGTACCAAGTTTGAGAACCGTCAGTTTCCCTTCTTGAGATATCCTGTTAATGAGCAAAGTGTCACAAACACATATACACACACACATGCACATACACACATACGCCATCACAAATGCATAGGTTTCTCTTATCATCGAAACCAAAAATACATCTGTGGTTTTGATATATTGTCTATTACAAATAATGCCATGAGGCAGTTTTGGGTTCATATTTGATCTTGGGAATTCTTAAGAAATTTTCCATTTTGACCTCTGAGAGGTCAGAGAGTATGTAATTCACTTTTTTATGAGGTACTAAGTTTTGCAACCAAGTTTGTAAGCACACAAACACTAATGCAACCTTATGTCGTCATGACTGCATGGGTTTCCACAGTCTTTGAAGGAAAAGCAGCTTAGGAAAAGAAATGGCTCCTACAGACCATATGCACAGATGTCACAATCTATTTGACAAATGTTTGCTCTGTCTTATGCTACACTAAGTTACTGTAATGTACACTCTCTCTCACTTTTCTATTGTCTATAAAGTGTGGTACACCTTATTACCAACCCCATCAGCTTTAATTTGGCAGAACAATGTCCCCTGGTAATTCAATGATCATTCTGTTCACGAAGCAAGAGCAGCAATAGCACATGCTCTCAAATAAGCATTCTCAAATTCCTTTGTTCTAGGTTTGTTGTTGCAGTTCTTCAGTTATAGAGGGATTTCATGTGACGTCACGCGCAATGGATTCCCAGGCACTGAAGGGCAAAACACACACGCAGTAAGCGTATTTACAGCACACGCGCACGGCATAACCATAGATACTACGGTGATGCAATGGACGCATGCCCGTCAAAACAAACCAGAATGCAAAAATGCATTGTGGTTTCGATGAATATAGCACTTAATGTGTAATCCCAAATAACGCCACAATGTCCTGTTTCTTTCAGTCATTGGTTGAATGTGATCTTAAAGTGCTGGAAAATTACAGTTTCATGTTCATATTTGACCTTGGGAATTCTTGGGAATTTTTGCTTAATGGCCTCTGGTGATTTCAGCTGGCCTCTGATTTCTGACAAAACTCATAGGGGTTTTCTGATAGATTAAATGCAACACCATGGGAAGTATTTAACCTCCCTAACTTGAGCTATCTTGTAAACAAGGTTTTCAGAGTTTGACCCCAGATGACCTAACAAGTTTTTCAGAGGTTGACCCCAGTGGACCCATTTGACCTTTAACCTCCACCAAAAATGATATGGTTCCACCTCTGACCATAAGGCATCCTCATACTTCCTATAAAATCTATCCAAACTTCCTACCTCAAGATACCCTGTTAACAAGGTTTTCAGACTTTGACCCCTTGGTAACCCCAAATGACCTTTGACCTCCACCAAAAACAACAGGGTTCTTCCTCTTACCATAATGCATCCACACACCAAGTACGAAATCTATCCAAGCTTCCTATCTTGAGATATCGTGTAAACAAGGTTTTCAAAGTTTGACCCCTGGTGACCCCAAATGACCTTTGACCTCCACCAAAAACAATAGGGTTCTTCCTCTCACTATGATGCATCCACACAACAAGTATGAAGTCTATCCAAACTTCCTACCTTGAGATATCATGTAAACAAGGTTTTCTGAGTTTGACCCCTGGTGACCCCAAATGACCTTTGACCTCCACCAAAAACAATAGGGTTCTTTCTCTCACCATAATGAATTCACACACCAAGTGAGAAATCTATCCAAGCTTCGTATTTTGAGATATCGTGCAAACAAGGTTTCCACAGTTTGACACCTGGTGACCCCAAATGACCTTTGACCTCCACAAAAAACAACAGGGTTCTTCCTTTTACCATAATGCATCCACACACCAAGTGTGAAATCTATCCAAGCTTCCTAGCTTGAGATATCGTGTAAACAAGGTTTTCAGTTTGACCCCTGGTGACCCTAAGTGACCTTTGACCTCCACCAAAAACAATAGGGTTCTTCCTCTCACCACAATGCATCCACACACCAAGTATGAAGTCTATCCGAGATTCCTACCTTGAGATATCGTGTAAACAAGGCTTTCGAAGTTTGACCCCTGGTGACCCCAAATGACCTTTGACCTCCACCAAAAACAATAGCATTCTTCCTCTCACTATGATGCATTAACACACCACGTATGAAATCTCTCCAAGCTTCCTATCTTGAGATATCATGTAAACAAGGTTTTCAGAGTTTGACCCCTGGCGACCCCAAATGACCTTTGACCTCCACCAAAAACAATAGCATTCTTCATCTCACCACAATGCATCCACACACCAAGTACGAAGTCTATCCAAACTTCCTACCTTGAGATATCGTGTAAACAAGGTTTTCAGAGTTTGACCCCTGGTGACCCCAAATGACCTTTGACCTCCACCAAAAACAATAGGGTTCTTCCTCTCACCATAATGCATCCACACACCAAGTATGAAATCTATCCAAGCTTCCTAACTTCAGATATCGTGTAAACAAGGTTTTCAGAGTTTAACCCCTGGTGACCCCAAATGACCTTTGACCTCCACCAAAAATGATAGGGTTCTTCCTCTCACCATAATGCATCCACATACTAAGTATGAAATATATCCAAGCTTCCTACCTTGAGATATTGTGTAAACAAGGTTTTCAGAGTTTGACCCCTGGTGACCCCAATGACCTTTGACCTACACCAAAAACAAAAGGGTTCTTACTCTTAACATGGGGCATCTACCTACCAAGTTTGACAACTATCAGATTTTCCCTTCTTGAGATATCGTGTAAACAAGAAAAGTGTCACAAATCCACACACACATACGCATATACACCCCCACACATGCCATCATGACTGCATAGGTTTCTCTTTTCATCCAAACCAATAAAGGACTAGGATACATCAAAGATAAACTAAACTATGGCACAGTAGAATTTCATCGCTTTACTAGTTAAACTAGCACAAAAAGGTTTGAAACATAGAACTGAAATGTGTAGCAATGTTTTCCACATGGCAGATTGGAGGGGTACTTTACAAGGGCCTTGTGACATAAGAATACGATCTCTTGAGCAATTCAAGTATTGAGCTACAGCATTTATCTCCAGCTGACAGAATAAGAAATTATGATAAGATTCAAAAGATTCACACCTTGTTGTCTGCTTTCAGCTGGTTCCATCACTTTGGGGCTGATAGTCTCAACATCATCACAACCACCCTTTGATGAGTAGTTACCATCTTCTGCTGATTCCAACATGTTGGGGCTGATAGTCTCAACGTCATCAAAATCACCCTTGGAGTAATTACTGCCTTTTGTTGAATCCAACATGTTGGGGCTGACAGTCTCGACATCATCACAACCACCCTTGAAGTAATTACCATCTTCTGTTGATTCCAACATGTTGGGGCTGATAGTCTCAATATCATCACAATCAACCTTGGAGTAATTGCTCTCTTCTGGCACCCAATCAACTTCATCGTTTCTGTCATTGGCCGACAGAGTACATCCAGCTGTGGATGGGAAATACAAGTCACATATTTTCATTCCCCCTGAAGACTATACTTGATTCCCCAGCCTGTAGCTTGCTGCTCATGATTAGAAAGGCACAGTGTGAGTCTAGATGGGTACTTTCATTAGCATCTAACTGGAACAAGATCTGTGAAGTATTTAGTTTTTTTAGGGGGAAGCAAAATGTAAGTATGAGGGGGCATTGTTGCAAAATTGTCTTCCTGAGCCACCATCCATGCCTCTCTACTTTATACCATTGGTGGAATAGCTACAGTACTTTTCTTTGACACCTTCCTTTCTTGCCTTACACAGTTGCGAACCCATTCTTCCCTTTGTTATTACTCGCACAATGGCACTGCAGTCCATACCCTTTGTACACAAATTTGGATGAGAGAAATGAGTGGTGCTTAAGGTTACTTAAACCCAAACATAACCAGAGGAATGACTTGGAGAAACCAGAATGCAAAAATGCATTGAGGTTTCGATGATATATGTTCTATTCCACATAAAGCCATGATGTCTCACATCTTTCAGTCAATGGTCAAATGCTATCTTAACATGTTGAAAAATACAGTTTTGTATTCCTATTTAGTCTTGGGAATTCTTGGGAAGTTTGCATTTTGACCTCTGGTGACCCCAGATGACGATCATGGGAATTCTTGGGAAATTTTGCTCTTTGACCTCCGGTGAACCCATGTAATATTCTTGGGAATTCTTGGGAAATTTTGCTTTTTTAACCTCTGGTGACAACAGATGACCTTTGACCTCCACCAAAAACAATAGGGTCCATCTTTTCACCATAACACATCCACATACTAAGTATAAAATCTATCCAAGCTTTCTCCCTTGAGATATTGTGTTAACAAGGTTTTCAGTGTTTGACCCCCGGTGACCCTAGATGACCTTTGAACTCCACCAAAAACAATGGCGTACATCTTATCACTATTACACATCAATTTACCATGTATGAAATCTATTCAAGGTTCCTACCTGGGGATATCGTCTTGACAAGGTTTTCAGATGTTGACCTCTGGTGACCCCAGATGACCTTTGACCTCCACCAAAAACAATAGGATTCATCTTCTCACTATAACACATCTACATACTATGTATGAAATCTATCCAAGCTTCCTACCTTGAGATATCGTGTTAACAAGATTTTCAGACTTTTAACCCCCAGTGACCCCAAATGAACTTTGACCTCCACAAAAAATGATAGGATTCTTCCTCTTACCATAACGCATCCACATACAAAGTATGAAGCTTATTCAAACTTCCTACCTTGAGATATTATGTTAACCAGGTTTTCAGGGTTTCACCCCCGGTGACCCCAGATGACCTTTGAACCCCACCAGAAATAATATGGTTCTTTCTCTAACTATAAGGCATCCACATATAAAGTATGAAACTTATCCAAGCTTCCTACCTGGAGATATCAGGTTAACAAGGTTTTTCAGGGTTTGACCCCTGGTGACCCCAAGTGACCTTTGACCTCCACGAAAAATGATAGGGTTCTTCCTCTTACCATAACGCATCTACATACAAAGTATGAAATTCATCCAAGCTTTGTAACTCAAGTTATTGCATTAACAAGATTTTCAGGGTTTGACCCCCGGTGACCCCAGATGACCTTTCACCTCCACCAAAAATGATAGGGTTCTTCCTCATACCATAACACATCTACATGCAACGTATCAAATTCATCCAAGCTTCCTACTTCAAGATATTGTGTTAACAAGGTTTTCAAAGTTTGACAACCGGTGACCCCAGGTGACCTTTGACCACCACCAAAAACAATAGGGTTCTTCTTCTTAATATGGGGCATCTATGTACCAAGTTTGAGAACTTTCAGAGCTTCCCTTCTTGAGATGTTGTGTTAACGAAGTTGTCAGGGTTTGACCCCGGTGACCCCAGATGACCTTTCACCTCCACCAAAAATGATAGGGTTCTTCCTCATACCATAAAGCATCTACATGCAAAGTATGAAATTCATCCAAGCTTCCTACCTCAAGATATTGTGTTAACAATGTTTTCAGGGTTTGACCCCTGGTGACCCCAGGTGACCTTTGACCCCCACCAAAAACAATAGGGTTCTTCCTCTCAATATGGGGCATCTATGTACCAAGTTTGAGAACTGTCACAGTTTCCCTTCTTGAGATATCGTGTTAACGAAGTTTTCAGGGTTTGACCCCCGGTGACCCCAGATGACCTTTCACCTCCACCAAAAATGATAGGGTTCTTCCTCATACCATAACGCATCTACATACAAAGTATGAAATTCATCCAAGCTTCCTACCTCAAGATATTGTGTTAACAAGGTTTTCAGAGTTTGACCCCCGGTGACCCTAGGTGACCTCTGACCCCCACCAAAAACAATAGGGTTCTTCCTCTCAATATGGGGCATCTATGTACCAAGTTTGAGAACTGTCAGTTTCCCTTCTTGAGATATGGTGTTAACGAGCAAAGTGTCACAAACACACAGACACACCCACCCATACACCTACACACACACACACACATACATACACACACACGCCATCATGAATGCATAGGTTTCTCTTATCATCGAAACCAAAAAGACATTTACGAAAGTGAAAGGTTGTTTTAAACAAATCTTGACTGTAAATGTAATGGCTGTTTCAATATGCACAAGGTTCATCATGTTGGGAAGTTCTAGATCATTATGAATATTCATTACTCAGCTGCTTCGAGATCACATCATGTCAACGACTGTACAGCACAATGCAGCCAGTGTACATCTACTGCATACACACTCGCTTACCGTATTTTCATTGTGCACTAATCAACGACGAATGCTAGGCTAAGATGTGCTTGATGCACGGAGAATGTAGCTATAGGGCCGTAACACACAAGCAGTCAACTTGCGTGACATTGGAGGCTGGACTGCGGCTGTGCATGTTCAAATAGCCTGCCTGTATTCAAGTTGCCTCGCTGTGCCAGGCAATGTCATCTTGCTTAGGATTTCAGGTGAGGTTTTCCTCGTTTTTCATGTTAGTTGTGCAGCAATTTTGTTGGCGTGGGTTATTATTTCTAACTACAATTCAATTTATAAGCCTACACTAACCTGAGGATAGTCCTAGGCTGTTTGTGTAGTCTGTCCGTCGAATATACAAGCAAATGCTCTGCACTGTTTACGTGCATACATTTTACTACAGTTGAGCATGTAGGCAAGGCACCCATTGTTGTTTATTCATGAATAATCATAAACAGACTGTCATTGGTTCATACTCCTGACTGATAGGCTCATTACGAGGAGAGGTCTCGAATTTCAGTTGGTAATCTGAATTCAACATCTGCATTTTGGACAAAGATCACTCCCGAAAGAAGCTAAGACGGTTCTTCTAGGTCTTCTTTGGCAACGTAGTAACCAGGCAATTCCACTAGGCCTGAACTTATACTAGCGACTTTGTTAAACACAAGCCTTCTGAGCAACGCACAGTTCGCGCGCACACTGTTGATATAGTGATAGTTGATTATCACATTAAATGCGGTGATGGAAACTTGAAATCTTTCATTCCTTTAATCAGTCTTCTTCTCTCTACGGCAAGAAAATTTAAACAATATTTGATACTTCCACACTGGGTAGTTTTTCCACACCTTGTCCCTTGAACATTTAAGCTGCTTGACTTAATACAAACCAGTTGAATACAAATA
Source organism: Holothuria leucospilota (assembly GCA_029531755.1). Taxonomy (NCBI): domain Eukaryota; kingdom Metazoa; phylum Echinodermata; class Holothuroidea; order Aspidochirotida; family Holothuriidae; genus Holothuria; species Holothuria leucospilota. Next base: position 22,993,647 of record CM055963.1, on the reverse strand, counting down.
AATCCCGAAACAGCTAAGCCGTAGCCAGGAAGGGGGAGAAGAAAAATAAAAAAAAAATGACTATTGCCTGATACATTTTTATCTCGCCCTTAGCCGCCTGAAATTACCCCACCCTCCATTCCTCGCTCGGGAGCTAGTTTACCCCATTCAGTACAGGCCTCATTAATTCGACTGCACATTCGCGTGCTACTAAGTTTTGCATAGTTACACAGATGGCTGGCGTAAAACTTCACGGAAATCTCTGGTTTCCGTAGCCCAATCCCAGATGACGTCAAATTCCGGTAAGGCGTCAACAAGCTTCATTAGCATATATCTGAGACGGGCCATTGTCCCGACAGTGATCTATTTGCATATTTTTTAGACATCTCTCTTATTGGAACAAAAGAGCAACTCCCTGATTGGCGCGGGCTGTACCCACGATGAAACGTTATTTAATTTGAGGGCTCACATAAGACGAACATAACGCATAAACAAACAAGAGCAATTAATACTTCACAGGAACCGCGTTCGTACACAAGGCTCGTCAATCAAGTATAATTCGCCGTTGCGGCGCCGGCCCCTCATATTTTTGTTTTTGGGTACATACCATGGACGGTGCACAGGTTAAACGGCTATCATCATGATATTATTGTCGGAACAACTGGCCATTTCAGCAGTGAATGCGCGGGCCCAAAGAAAACTAGGAAGTCTCACTCTCAAGTCGTTTTCTAATCAGGTTGAGATTGGGCAGGGGTAAAAAGTGTGAGCAGGGAGTGACAAAATAGCAGCAGCCTGGTGTGAGCAAGAACATTACAATTTGTCGCGGTGCCACTAGGAATATGATGTGGAGGTAATTTAGACGAGTGTTTGGGAATTATATTCGTTCTCCGCCATCAATGGAATATAACTGGATTTTATTATCGTTTAATTTACTTGGACTCCATACAGTTTTTTTTCCTGAAATGGGTAAGCCAGCTTCTAATTCTACGACTGTATACGGTTTTGTTATGGGTAAACCGCCAAGTTTATAACGTTTTGGGCAGAGGCCTTGGACGGTACAGACCAAAGGTTGTGATGAACTTAGGCTATTACTGATGTGTAAGAGGTTACCTACACTGTAGATACTGTCGACAAGACTTTAAGTTTTACCCAGGTTAGTTACGTATACGCTACCTCTAGATCAGGGCTAGCAAACTTTTCGAACACCGGGCCAAATCATGTTGCTGTGACCATCTGGGGGCGCAGAGGAACAGAGGTGTATATGAGGGTGGCATCTAATCCTCACCCCTCATGCGCGTGTTCCAGCGGGGGGGGGGGGTCCGGATCCCTGCTCGCGCCGACCTTAAGATTTTTATGACATTAAAATATCCCCTCATTTGAAAAATCATCTCAGAGCTCGGTCTCCATAAAATCAGAAGCCCCGGCGGCCTTCCCCTGCTGAAAATACTGGACACGCGCCTTCCCCTTCCCACAAACACTCCCCCGTTTGGGTAACCAATGGGTCTTAAGTTCCTATGCGCTCGAATAATATGTTGGCCTTTTCATTGTTTGTGAAGCTTGCCCCGCGTGGTTACTGTACATCTCAACTTTGTCGACAAAAATGTTAATTCACATGTAGAAAACGTTTTACAAGTGAATTCTTTAGCTTTCCAAATTTGGTTAATGCTAAATTACCACTATACTTACCGGGAATCCATTATTGTGAAACCCGTGGCTGTTATTTTCGCAATCGTGTGATTCTCGGTAGACCCTTCCTGATTAATTAACTGAAACCATTACTGCGTGACCATTACGATTCATCGTATTCTGTCGAGAATATCCACTTTACATTAAAGGGAATGATCGTTTCTTTGTTTTCATGATATCCTGTCTTCCGTCAAGTCTTAAGTTGCGGTCAAATGACAAAACACGGGTGCCGAATGGGGCAAAGGGATTTTCTTTTGTGGGCTGCAGGCTGCACACCACTGCTCTAGATAAACAAACTGGGTAAAAAAGGACCCAAATCTGTAAAATGTTACAATCGTTGGGTGTAAGTTTATTAAGTTAACCAAGCAATGGGTACTTTTGTAACCAACTTGGGTACTTTTTAACCAACAATTTAGCAGGAGTCATATGTAACCATATTAGTTTACCCAACAATTTTCAGAGTTTACGCCGACAAAGAGAATGCTTTGGCATTTTGGAATGAGGTCAAACAAAAGGGGGAAAGGTGTCCACTCATCAACGTACTGTAAAATGTATAAGTATTTTCAGTAACAAGACAATTCTGAATAATTTTAGTGCCGGTCGGAAGCCAACAATTTTAGCCCCCGTGCCGGTTAGGCCCGACCGGCGCCGATCGGCGTGGCGACAACACTGCATAGGCCTACAGTGTGAATGGCGAATTCAGTAGCAAATTACCAATAAGTTAAATATTTCTGTGTGAAAACAATAACTCTTTTTGCCATAAAGCTAGGCATAGATAGTAAAAAGTAATTTGTGATTTTAGTTGAAAAAGTGAAGCACCGTTACTTTCGACTGAATCATACTTCAGGAGCGTCACACCCGGAGAAGTGGGAACTGCACCCACAGAATATATCCATATGCCGTTCGTCGGGAAAAAAAATTGCCACTTCCTTTTGTAATTCAAGTTACTGACTTTTTCAGAAAAACATGATATTTTTATTCACAGAAACGTAGGGGTATTTTATGTTCACTGTCTTACTTTTAAGTGAATTATCGTCCGGGGGAATATAGCTTTTCCTTTTTTATTCATTTGCTTCTCTTGTCAACCAGTCATAGTTAAAGCTTCCGTTGTGCATTCAATTTTTTTTTTTTTTTTTTGGCAAAGATTACATTTTAACGAGTTCTGCGAGTTGACCTTTTTGAGGTATTTTGTCGCGAATTGCCCTTGTTTGTCGGGAGAATGCCCAGCACCCCTTTCATCGGTCCTTAGGGGAGCCCCTGCCTTAACTACTAGACTCGTGCCTATGAAGTCGTTGCACGACAGATTCAGGGATTTTCTATGAATGAGGGATCGCGTAGCTCCCCGGCCAGCGCCGTTGTGTTAGAGCTTAAATTTGATTCAAATTTTATCATCGAGCTAATCAACTTTTGAAACAGGAACAGGGCCTGCACTCAGGAACGTTTCAATTTATAAAGACGCAACACGCTTTCGTAAAATTAGCATTTTTTTGGTTATTTCATATATTTGGCATATTCATTTTGTTTTCTTATCATTAGTAATGAAACATGTTGAAATGAAGTAATGTACGTTAACAGGTTCCCGTCGTGACTTTGCACGGCTTTGGTTTGACCTTGGTCCGTGTCAATCCCGCAGCACCTAAAAAGCATTTCTTGAAAGTTTTTTAATAACGCCATGGCTATTTTACTGCGTTACGGAAAATAGCGAGTCTAAAATCACTGAACTGGTTAAATCTCAATTCACAAACTAGGTAACTTTGTTCACTCAACATGCGACTCAATCTCCAGTGAACTTTAAAACTTGAAGCAATTCTGAATGTCAGTGCAAGGAGTTGCGATTTCCCTTGTCAATTTGATTAACCTGTGTCACTGCAACAGAGCAGATCAAGAACGTGCACTGACACTAGTTATATCCTTTATTTTCCTTTAACGCGTTTCGAAACGGACACCACCTACAAACAGAAACCACCAACACCCGCCGCCGACAGTGACCACCGCTCCGACCCCAACCCCTCACCAATCCCTGAACACCACAAACCTTCACTTTTTACGTACATAGGAACAGGCACGGAGAAACAAAGAACACAAACAACACTATTTATAGAATCCTTTACATTGACACTAGTTACATGCAGTTCCGTGCATAGCATCAGAACAGGCAAACTAAAATGCTGAACATCGATCTTACTACAAATTGTACAGCTTGAGTGACCCTTGGACTCATCCTTTTATTCATTGGTCAAGTAGGCATGACCATTGATAAAATAATCCGCTTAGCGATACAAAAGAAGTTCTTCTGGAGGACACAATTAGGGACAAGGGACACGATGAATGGGTCAACTAGTTGAGGATTAGGGGCAACCAGGACTGACGTGATTGACATGTTGCTATTGTTCTATTGAAAATTCACAGTGAAAAACTAGTTGATCAACGATGCTTGCTCAACTAACGTCAAACGCACGTTGGTGCGTTGAAAACGTGACAGACTTTGCGGCGGTACTGTATGTTAGAACCTCTTAAACTGTTACCAACTTCATATATCTGGCTCTCGTGCTATGACGATTTTTGGCGGGCTAAGTATTTCTTTATACAAAGTCGTATTGGGACTTTTACCTATAATAAGAATACCTGAAGCATCCTAAGTCTTAAAAAGAAACTCAACCATTAACATGTCTGCACACTTGAACTGATGTCACATCATGTTTTAGTAAACAAACAGTTTTTTTTTTTGCAAAGAAGCTTTTACAGCATATAACAACCTGCCATTTCTGTGGGACTGGTCAGGTGAAAACTTCAAACCAATCCAGCAGTTGATAATCATGTTACACTTGGGCTGGCCAGTGTGGTATAAAGCAAGCAACTGTCAACCTGACAAAATACTGCTCTGAGATTTTCACTCTCCATTGAGATCCTTTGGTGAAGGCTGTTAAGGTCATTCCATGCATGGTTTTTTCCCCTTGCTGAAGGCCAAAGAAATCTTTTGCAGTCATGGTGACCTTATGTGCCTATGAAAGCATGATGTGTGTTTGTGAAGCTTAGATTGTAAACACCATATCTCAAGAGTGGAATGACAAAACACTTTTCAAACATTGCACATGGATTTATCATACTGGAATGGGGAATTGTTATGTTCTTGATGGTGGTCAGAGATCATTTGGAGTCACCCACAGTCAAAACCTGAAAACCTTTTAAACACCATATCTCTGAATAGAAAGAATGGATCCTTTTGTTTTTGGCATGTGGATGCATTATAGTCAGTATATGGACCCTATTATTTCTGGTAGAGGTCAAAGTTTATTTGAGGTCATGAAAGATGAACAACAAAAATCTTCTAAACTGCTTGTAGCCACTGTATCTCAAATAGAGTATTAACAGTGAGGGATCTTAAGCTTATCATATGGATACCACACTGAGTACAATAACCCTATCTTTTTGGAGGTCAAACGTCACTTTGGGACATCAGAGGCCAACGGGTGAAAACCTGATAAATACAATATCTGTTATGGTGTAACCTTGATGGATCTCATAGTTGATCTATGGATGTCCCATATTGAGTGAAATCAACCTACTGTTTTTCTGAAGGGCATAGTTCATTTTGGGTCACCAGAGGTCAAACTGGGAAGATCACATGTGCACCACATCTTAAGAGAGGCAAACTGGATGGATGCATATCACAATTGGCATGAAGGTATTTTATGTAAAAAATATGTCATCACTTTAAACAAGAAACACTCCCTCCTTTAGCAACTTACTCTCAACTCTTAGCTGTCAAGTATGGAACGCGAATTACGCACAGTTCGTCAATAACGGCGTAATCCTTAGTAACAGTGGCGTACATTGAGTTAATAACGGCGTGATTTTCAACAACAGCGTGGAAAATGTTGGTAATAACGGCCTGATTTAAGAAACAACGTGGTTAATATCGGCAACAATGGTGTAACTTTATGTAGCAAGGCGGTAAAAGTTGTTAACAGCGGCGTGTTACGAAGTGGCCTCGTACAGCAAGAGGTTAACAACGGCGTAATCCTTATCAATAGCGAGCTAAATGTCTTTAACGACCTTTCCGCGTTCAACGGGCTGATTGTAAGTAACCATGTAATATGAGTTAACAACGTGAAAGCAGTCAATGGCGCTGTTTCAGTCAACGCAAATGCAATTAACGACGATGTAAATGGGAGCAACAACACGATTGGTAGTAGGCTAAGTCAATGAGCCTATGCAAGGAGCTAGAAGACAACTCCATGCTCAATGTTCATGGAGCTGGAAGACAGCTACATGCTCAATGTTTCATGGCGCTTGTACTTAAGCTGCTGGAAGAGTGGATGTTTTTTTTTATCGCAGTGTATTTGAGGATTTTACTGAAGCTTGTACAAAGTCATGTACAGATAGAAGGCTTATCAGACTCAGAGCTAGAGGTGTGCACGAAAAATTTTGCTTGAAGAATAAATACAGCATGGCCTAACGAGATCCGTTTGGGATCGGGTAAAGGATCAAAATAATGCCCCCCTCCGATCAGTGGCGTCACCAGACTTTTTTTATTCTGGGGGAGCACACTGGTGGCACAACAGTTCAACGAGGGGGTACGTACAACTAGATCGTGGCCGGATGCAGTATGTTGTGTCACGGTGATCGCCGGCCTGGGGGAGGGGTGTAAGGAGAGGTGTGTCCCCCTCCCCTTTAAATTTTTTTTTTTTTTGCTTTTTTAAAGAGCCTAGATGCAAAATGGTGCGAGATTGTAGACTTTTTTAATTAACCTTGGAGGTTTAGCTGTGGTGGTTTATTGGGGAAAATTTTTTTATCCTTCAGTGGAAATACCTTTTCATTGGAAATGTTTTTTTTTTTGGGGGGGGGGGGGTTGATGAGAGGGAGTGGTTAAAGGGTGTTCTCTTCCCCCTTGAGACATTTGTATGCACGTAAGATTGCTAATATAAGAACAAAAGTAAAATGGTGATACTGTACAGTACTATAACTTTTTAGCAAACTTTTGTGTGCGTGTGTGTGTGTGTGTGTGGGGGGGGGGGGTTAAATTGGAATAAAATTACTTGCATTTTCCATGAACTAATTTCACGTGTGGAAAATCCATATGCAACTGATTGTTGAAGTTACATTTTCGTTTTTTTTGCCTGATACTTTGGCCATGTTTTTAGTCGAATTACCCTAACTTTGGCAGGGCTTTTTTTAAGAATTTTTTAGTGGGGGGAGGGGGATTCAGCAAAAGGGACCAACTCAGGTGGGTGTCCAGGATTTTCAGCAGCTGACAGGGGTCTGGCCTGAGGGGGAAGCCCTTTCGCCCGAAGGTGCCCGCACAGGGCGGGGGGGGGGTCCAGGCACTGGCGTAGGCAGGATTTTTGCATGGGGGATAACTCCAGGACCTGATCCCCGCCTATAGGGGAGGGGGGCTCTCTGAGAAATTTTTGTTAATTTAAGGTAGCTAAGATGCAAAATGGTGATGTTTCTGAACTGATCATATGTGACTGGAAATGTTCATAATTTACCGGATGCTAATTTTTGGTTAAAATGGCCGTATTGTGAAAGGGGTCTAGAGGAGGAGAGAGTGTCCCCCTCCCCCTGAGAAATTTTTGAATATTTTAAGCATCCTCAGATGCAATCTGGTGCAATATTTAGCATCATTTGAAGTCATTTTTTTTTCATTTCAAAAATTAAAGTTAAAAAAGTTCGGCGCGAGCAGGAGGGTCTGGACCCCCTCTGGACACGCGCCTGCAACTTAAACAGAACGCGACCATTAGTCGGCGCATACATTACAAAGAAGAAAAAAAGATTGCCAGAAACGGGACTTCCAATTGCTTATAAGAAAATTCATACATTATTTATAGCCTATTTTATTTAGTCACTGAGTGAGGTCATTTTATAGTACCCCCTTCCCTCCCCGTCTGCTTAACATTAGGCAGTGACTTCCACCAGTGATGCACCCAGGATTTGGACTGGGGAGCTAAGGATTGTGGGAAGAATATCTAAGCGGAGCGCCACCATTGGTTGGCGCGGAGCGTTCCAGAAAATTAGTTTGGATAAACTCCCCCCAGATTACCGGAAATCGCCCTCCTCAGGCTCTGCTATTAAGCTCCTAGGAACGGTATTTTCAGTATTTTCTAGGATGGAAAACCAATCTTCTTAAAACTGTTGGCAGATTGTCAAAACGTGATGTCTGCCCCTCAATATACAAAGTATGGTAAAATTTTTACAATTTTCTGAATGTTATGTGTTACCAGTACGTTATAGTAAAGAGCAATTTGCCACACTTCCTTACCTCTGGTGGCTTAAATATAAGCCTACAATATTTTCAGCTTACTAACAAAAACAAGAGCTCGTTGGAATCCCCTCCCCTCCTTCCTTTGGTACGCTATACTGGCTTCAAGAATTCCAGAAAAAGGGGCAAATGAGCTGACTAGGGGGCCGTGCAGGGGACTGGGGGGCCACGGCCCCCAGTATGTATGTTAAACAAGGCCCTGTATGGAACCACTGCTACCGCACTTCGTTACTGTTCAATTGGCTACAGTGCATGTGTGATCACAGCAGAAAAAAAGTCATTGGTGCTCTTGACTAGAAATTTCTGTGATTGCAGGTAACTGTTTGCCTACGTACGTTGTGCATGGGCGTTACGGACCATTATCTTAGCCCAGTGTTGTAACTAGTCACTCAATTTTGCAGTCGAGTCGAGTCATTTACTACTTTCAATGTGACTCGAGTCATTGTATTATTTCAATGAGTAAAATTATGATACAATTGCTCGAGTCATTTCCCGTTTGAAAATTAGTGACTCGAGTCATGACTCGTTACAACACTGTCTCAGCCTCCATCTGAAGTTTGCGAAAGGTATACTGAGTAGGCTTACGCATTTAACAAAATATTAATTTTGCAACATTAATTTTTAATGTTTTGGGAAATTTCAAAATTCGGGACATTTTTATAAATCGGGGACACTTTTTAATCAGGAACGGAACGCTGGAATCGGGGACTCTCCCCGAAAATCGGGGACGTCTGGTCACCTTACCGTAGCTGCGCCAATGCCACTGACTAAAATTATATGAAGTTCATTGCCACTGAGAGAAACGAGATCTTAACAAGAGCCCAATGGGCACTGTGGTTCCTTGCTGAATGTAATGAAACTGAGCCAACTACTGAATGAACCAGTATTTCTGTAGATGCACAAAATCTGCTCTGTAGACAATGCACATCTTGTGTTAACACATTCAAGCATAAATGAATTGCCTGAAGAAATACAGGCACTTCAAGGGATATCATCACAGACAGTATACAGTTACAATTTGTTTTATTCAATTAAGCAATCACAATTCATGCACGCTCAATGGTATATGATCCAAATGATCAGTAACTTTAGTTCTCTTTATAAAACTAACAACCCATAGTAGCATTTAATTAATCAATTCCAATTTCCAATTTCTGCAAGCTCTCATGTCCTAATCTAAGGACAAATGTCTGTCTAGTGAACTTTCACAAGTCCTCTGCTTTGTGGGCAGAGAATCTTCTGCAATATTAAAAAGCTATATTTGATGCAGGTTTTCATAATGGCAGAATTATGGATTAAAATCGTAATACTATAATTTCAACTAAAATTGAGATACTTGGCATCTCTGAAAGATGTCCCACATCTTTCACTCATTGGGTGAATGTGATCTTAATGTGCTGGAATGATACAGTTTTGTGCTTATGTTTGACTTTAGTAATTCTTGGCAATTTGCTTTTTGGCATCTGGTGATTTCACCTCTGACATCCAACAAAACTCATATGGATTTTCTGCTGGATTTAATGCAACACCTCAAAGCATAAATCTATTCAAGCTTCCTACACTGAGATATAGAGTTGAAAAGGTTTGTGGATTTGACCTCCAGTGACCCCAGATGACCTTTGGTCTCCACCAAAAAAATATTTTCCCCACCATAAGGCATCCACACACTAAGTATGAAATTAATCCAAGCTTCCTACCTTGAGATATTGTGCTAACAACAAGGTTATCAGTTTTTGACCCTTGGTGACCCCAGATGACCTTTAACCTCCACCAAAAACTGTATGGCACAGCTTCTCACTATGGTGGATCTATATACCACGTATGAAATCTATCCAAGATTCTTTCTTTGAGATATTGTGTTACCAAGGTTTTCAGTATTTGACTCTCAGTGATCCCAAATGACCTTTGACCTCCACCAAAAATGACAGGATTTATCTTCTCACCATAAGCCATCCACATACCAAGTATGAAATCTATCCAAGCTTCCTACCTTGAGATATTGTTTTAACAACAAGTTTTCAGTGTTTGACCCCCTGTTACCCCAGATGACCTTTGACCTCAACCAAAAGCTACAGCATTCATCTTCTCACCATAATGCATCCACATACCAAGTATGAAATTTATCCAAGCTTCCTACCTTGAGATATCGTGCAAACAAGGTTTTCGGTCTTTGACCCCTGGTGACCCCACATGACCTTTGACCTCCACCAAAAACAATAGGGCACACCTTCTCACTATGACAGATCCATATACCAAGTTTCAGTTTAGTCCAAGTTTCCCTTGTTGAGATACAGCGTACCGAAGCAAGTGTCACACACACACACACACACACACCCATACTGGTATTCATCACAAACCGAGGACCTGCGCACGTTGTCATGTATGCATATTCACCTGCGGACCAGCACATACAACTATGAGATTGACAAATGAATACATGCATTGTATTACTACCCTATAGAGGGCGCTATACACACCAACTGGGAAGCCACATATATCTCCTAAGTCCACTATATTGGCAATATAATATAAGTCCACCAGTTGTATCCTACACACCTGAGGACCTCTGAAATTTTCACACACCTGTTTCAAATTCATAGCCAGTAGAGGACATTGCCCTTACCTATACCTAGATAATGGAAAACGTGTGTAGAATGCAATGGAACTAAATTTACCCGAGGACCTGGGTTTAGGTCCTCAGGTGGAAAATATGTCCTCAGGTGGTAGGTGTGTATTCTGGTCAAGGTCCTCGGCTGGATATCAATACAAGTGCACACACACACGCACACACACACATACACACACACACACGCCAAGCTGACTACATAGGTTCCTTTTGCTAACGCAAGGAACCAAAAACCCCACTTATTATTGAATTAGGCCTATTCTTCTATAGCCTATGCTACCATAATTATGTAGGGCGCAGCCCCTGCACCCCGACGGACCGCTCAACTCCCAAATGGCTCCTGTCGGCGCCCTTAAATTTTAGGTTTTTACCGTATTGAGGCATAGGTATCTATACCCACCCTTCGAAGAGCCCCGAATTATTGCATGCTTTGACCAAATTCTCAGGCTCTTCTTATTTTGAAGCGCCCCTACAGGTCACCATTCTCGCCAGGGGTCTGAAACGTAGCCTACGTCCCCGGTGGCACGTACCCAGCTAAGAAAAGCTTCTTACTCCCGCGAATGAACAGTATAGTTTACTTCACCCTTTCATTTGAGACCACACCATGCGCTAAACGTTTTGCCGCCATGTGGCATATGCTTCTTTGTTCTTTACCGTGACTTTGAGTTTCGCAATTTCCCTCGGCACATATTCGGAACCTTCCTCATCTATCAGGTTCTTTCATTGCTTGGACTCAGTATCTCTGGATTGAAAAAAAAAAAACCTTTAACTGGGATTCCAGCATTCCGAATTTACTTTACGCGCCTTTTTATTTTTCATCCTGTCAAGCATTGTACAACATGTACACACAGAACCTACACCATGCACGTTCCAGTTTCTGTTGAATCTGTTGATGGAAACAAGCTGCCTTTGTTTAGTGTGTACGTTCTGCATGCAGCTGTGATCAGCCCGTTTTGCCAGACATACCACAACATGCAGAAACCCCTTATTGCATTACTGTATCGTTAGTAGAGTGTGTCCTTTGACTGCGTACAGTGAACATACCACCTGTGGAAACTTGTGTACCTCCCTTGCTGGTGAGTGCCCTCATGACAACTTTATGCAAGGATTATTTGCCTTACTTAGTGATCCCTTGCAAACCTCATCTGGCACTATTTCTAGTGTCAGACAAACTTCATTTTGCCATTTATCTGGTGCAGTCAGAGCAGTTTCTGATGCTTCTGTGTCAAAGCCCAGTTCAAATTTCGAGCCCTGTCCGCTGTTTTGAGATTTCCTGTACCAAAGCCAAAACACACTGGCCTCCTAAACTGTGCCTCCTGCATCATTTTCACCAGTATTTCACCTGAGGCCTCTGGTTATCACAAGCCCTGCTCTTAGACTGACATTACAGTTTTAAAATGGAAAGATGCAAAGTAGCTCACATTTTACACAATGCATACACAGTGTTCTGGTTATACATTAGGGCCTTGTATGCTAACCAGGACATGACCTTCAGCAATTAATATAAAACTAGGTTTAAGTCTACACAAGGTGAAAATTAAGTGAGTTTTGGGAGGGGCTAGCAGTAACTTAGTTGGGAGAATTGGAACTTTCTGGGATGACGAATTTTACCCTTTACTCAATCAAGTGGATTGTTACTATGTGGACAATAGGAAGGAAGGAAACATTTGCTTTTTGACCATATGATTTTGCTCAACTTTCAGCCTACCATTTGCTAATCCCAAGAGGATCATCTCTTCAATGTCACTACCATCGCTGAAAATGTCATTGTCATCAGGTTCAGATTCCCCTTTTGTAATACAATCATCTGAAAGAAAGAAGTTGCATCATTATACAGGTGATCAAGTGATCATGATCAAGGTAATAGTGTAAATACAGATGATATCCTGTCTGACCTTCCAACTTTCATCTAGAAAGGGGGATCCGTCTTCAAGCACTGAAGATTAATTTTGTTGGTAAATGCTCATGAATCAACCATTACTAACATATCAACAGCATGTCTGTGTTATGTACTGTCCTACCACTGGAAAATCTTTGTTTACAGCAACTATAAGTGGCTGGCACACAATTAGAGGGGACTGAAATATAATTGTAAAGAGGTCCAAGATTAGTAGGTGTTATGATTCCATGGTAAATAAATTTTGATCATCAAGAGATAAGATCCTGATTAAGGTAATTAATCTGCAATCAATTGAGTAATCAATGACGGTAGTTGTTATATTTTAACTTCAAACCCCTTGAGACCTAAACTGTATATCATACCTATAACCATCTGCTTCAATTCATAACGTCACATGAGGTGATGGGTGGCTTTCCTTTTTATAACAAGAGCTTTTAATACATGCTAACAAGCTTTTTGATATGTATGTTTATTAAGAGACCACTTACTAATGCAATAAAAGATTTCTTCTCTTTGAATCCTTATATATATGTTAGCTGTAATGTGCAAAACCATGAATAGTATTCTTGTTTTGTTGGCAAATAAATGAAGATTACAGGATGTGCTATGTCCTTATGGTATTTAGTTTGTAAGTAACAGAAAAAAAAAAAACTTCTTCTTACTCATATTGCCATCATCTCTCGTAACATCTTCTTGTGCATCTCTTTGTTCATCAATAGCTGGCTTTGATGGACTACTATAGGAATAACCTGTCACAAACACATGACCTGTCATAAAGAAGAATGAAAACTTTCAAAATGAGACATTTGAAACATGTTACAATAAAGAGCTCTTAACACATCATGTATGATAATCTTCTTCTTCCTCAAAATAAATATGCCAACAAGATGCATTTCACAAAGTTTGTTAAAAATATTTTTAAACATAAAGGCAGAGCGATTCCTTGCCCATAGGAAATAGTTTTTCCTGAAGTACTGTAGTTCCAAATTGACATTCATCATCACTTTAACATGTTCACACCTAAGCAAAGAGAATGTTCAAAGTTTGTTGGCATTCATCAAATAGACTGAAGTCATGTTAACATGGTTAGAATCAAATTACAGCCTATAATTTTGGGCACTACATAACAGATACTGGATCCAGATATTTTTCTGCTAGATAAGCCTCCTTTTTTTTTTTTCTGGCACAGTGTGATACATCTACCTACAATGCGGTGGTACCCACTAACCTAATATGAGATTCCCGAATGTTTCCCTTCATGAGATGCTACATTAACAAACAAAAAAAAAACAAAAGTCAAACCTTGAAAAACCTTAACAAAGGTTTTCTATGGTTTGACTTCTGGTGACCTCAAAAGACCTTTGATCTGCACAAAAACAATACAAACCTTCCTCTAAATGTGGAGCATTCACATGCGAAACCTCATATGAGATCCCTTATAAGTTATACCGTTCTTGAGCTTTCTTGTTTACAAGTAGTTGGCACATTAAGGCACATATATAAATACATACATACACAACCCACCATTACAGATTTCAAAGTGTGGCCTTCGGCAAGCAAAATTCTCAATGCTTTTTTACCCTAATGTGTAGGTATGACATTTTCATTTCCACGTACCTTAAACACGTTAACTCTGAAGACTACGTCACCTAATGCACAACTAGTATCAATAAAACCTGTGGTCCATACTACTATTGTAATACTACTACTGTAACTCCCCATTGTTACTGAAACGCTTACATACCACTGAATTAACTTTCATCAGAGACAAAATGACCTGGATGATATTACCCTGCTTACTTGTGTTTGATTTTAACTGTACATGAATACTGAAGGAACTGGGATCCACAATGGCTGGATGTTAAATGAAAAAGGCATTCCAACATTTCAGAATGACTGTAATATCGCTTACATGATCCTTGCACTGAGAAGGTAACCTTCTCTCCTGGCATTAGTTTCAGTTTCAAGCATTGCTGGAAGAGTGTCCCTTGCACCAGGGTACAGAGCAGCTGCTCAGATGTCGCCGTCTTTAAAATCAGCTGTGAATAACTGCCAGCTTGTCCTGAAGTTTAAAACCAGAAAAATATAAAGCATTATGCTTTTGATGACTCAACTACATAAAACTTCTGTTTGTTCAGCATAAAAATTGTAGCCTTCTTCAGAGAAATATCAACAGTAAAACACTCAACTTTAGTGGTAAATTGAGCAAAACAGGAAAAATTTGCTTCCAACTTTCATTCCAGATGCTATCACCCCTACAGGTACAGTATCTTCCAACTGCTCTATTAAACACTCAACTGGCTGCTATTTAAGATAATGTGGTGTAGAATGTAACATTTATTATGCCTGTTGGATTCCCACATGTGCCTTGAGGAAGGGAGGGATGTCCATAGACATTCACTGAAATTTTGACCATAAATATATCTGGCATACTTGAAAAAGTGACTGTGGAGGTAACTACTTACGTATCTTATTACATTTACTATTGAGTTTATCATTATTGCAAAATCTCCAATGAAAATGGAGTTTATAAATTTCAACTATTAAAGAACATGTGAATTGATAGCATGACGTTTACTGCGTACTAAAGTTTTTGAAAGTGTACATAAACAGGGCTGGAATTAACATGGTGGGGACCTTTTACATACAAAACATGCATGTCAATTTGTGTGGTAGTGAAAGTGTACCTCGTACATTTATGATTTACGCAACTTGACAGTGTCTGAAAAGTGGCCCCCCATTACATGAGCTGTGCACGAAAGTTTGACATACTAGATTTTGTACTCGACTTGTACGTAACGTATGTAAGGATGTTCGTAGTCAACTTAAGGAAGGGTATACATACCATACTAGCTCCACTGATTTGCACACAGTATCAAACAGATATTTATGTAGAGATATATAGTGCATGCATAAATTTACCTACCACTGTATATGATACTACAGCACTTAAAAACAAACAAGTGTGTGCCTACACCCTTTGTTTACACAGTAGGATGGTGTGCAGGGATGTAGCTAGCAAAATTTGAGTGCCGGGTAATTGTCTGATTTGGGGAAAGCACGTACCTCACCCCACCCCATAGCATCTACCCCATTTTTCAGCCATTAATTTTACATTTTTCCCTCATTTTACTTTAGGTTGTGAATTTAGGGCTAGTTTTAGGTCTCAATAGGCAGATTTGTGGTGGACGGGATGACGTGTTTGCCTGGAGTGCCTGGCGGGAATATCGAGTGCTGGGTGTCACCGCCCAGTGCCGCCCACCGTAGCTACATCCCTGATGGTGTGAGTAGCCAAGTAGCTGCATTGAAATACTGAAGGATTCAAAGTATTTCCGTTTAAAGTTCGTTGTTTGAGAGACTTTGGTTACGATGACTGTCTAAACTGGGAAGAAATAAAACAGGCTAGGGGTGTGGCGACAGTATTTTTACTCCTTTTATGTTCTAGCTGGCATATTTTTCTGCATGAATGTCGCACAAGACATAAAAAATATCACACAAAAACCTGTAATTTTATGATTTTTGCACACATAAAACATAAGAGAAAGGAAGACGACTCACAATAAGAACAGAAAGATGTGAGAATTGTTAGATAGCATTAACTTGTCACTGCCATTTTCCTAACTGTTGGCTTCGGCCCGACTATGTACTATTAACAAGAGCCCAATGGGCACTGTGGTTCCTTGCTGAATGTAATGAAACTGAGCCAACTACTGAATGAACCAGTATTTCTGTTGATTCACAAAATCTGCTCTGTAGACAATGCACATCTTGTGTTAACACATTCAAGCATAAATAAATTGTTCTGAAGAAATACAGCCTACAGGCACTTCAGGGGATATCAACACAGACAGTGTACAGTTACAATTTGTTTTATTCAATTAAGCAATCACAATTCATGCACGCTCAATGGTATCTGATCCAAATGATCAGTAACTTGGTTCTCTTTATAAAACTAACAACCCATAGTAGCATTTAATTAATCAATTCTAATTTCCAATTCCTGCAAGCTCTCATGTCCTAATCTAAGGACAAATGTTGTCTGTCTAGTGAACTTTCACAACAGTCCTCTGCTTTGTGGGCAGAGAATCTTCTGCAATATTAAAAAGTAGTACTTGATGCACGTTTTCATAATGGCAGGATTATGGATTAAAATCATAATACTATAATTTCAATTAAAATGAGATACTTGGCATCTCTGAAAGATGTCCCACATCTTTCAGTCCAATATGATACAGTTTTGTGCTTATATTTTTTTGATTTTAGGAATTCTGGGAATTTGCTTTTTGGCATCTGGTGATTTCAACTCTGACATCCAACAAATCTCATATGGGTTTTCTGCTAGATTTAATGCAACACCTCAAAGCAAAAATCTATTCAAGCCTCCTACACTGAGATATAGAGTTGAAAAGGTTTGCAGAGTTTGACCTCCAGTGACCCCAGATGACTTTTGGTCTCCACCAAAATTTTTTCCCCACCATAAGGCATCCACTAAGTATGAAATTTATCCAAGCTTCCTACCTTGAGATATTGTGCTAACAACAAGGTTATCAGTTTTTGACCCTTGGTGACCCCAGATGACCTTTGACCTCCACCAAAAACTTTATGGCACAGCTACTCACTATGGAGGATCTATATACCAAGTATGAAATCTATCCAAGACTTTTTCCTTGAGATATTGCGTTAACAAGGTTTTCAGTATTTGACTCTCAGTGACCCCAAATGACCTTTGACCTCCACCAAAAATGACAGGATTCATCTTCTCACCATAAGTCATCCACATACCAAGTATGAAATCTATCCAAGCTTCCTACCTTGAGATATTGTTTTAACAACAAGTTTTCAGTGTTTGACTGCTGGTGACCCCAGATGACCTTTGACCTCCACCAAAAGCTACAGCATTCATCTTCTCTCCGTAATGCATCTACATACCAAGTATGAAATTTATCCAAGCTTCCTACCTTGAGATATCGTGCAAACAAGGTTTTCGGTCTTTGACCCCTGGTGACCCCACATGACCTTTGACTTCCACCAAAAACAATAGGGCACACCTTCTCACTATGACAGATCCATATACCAAGTTTCAGTTTAGTCCAACTTTCCCTTGTTGAGTTACAGCGTACCGAAGCAAGTGTCACACACACACGCACACCCACACATACACACACACACACGCCAAGCTGACTACATAGGTTCCTTTTGCTAACGCAAGGAACCAAAAATGGAATATTGGTACATGAATGTCAGTTAATGGTTCCTTGGACCCTTATTGGTAACATTCATGGAGTGGCCCCACCGTACATTACCCGGACTTGGCCCGACCTGTATCCACTGTGGTGGTATGGTAGAAGGGAACAGAGCACCAACTCTACCCTTAAGGGTGCCATGATATTGCTAATGGGGTTTTTTCACTGATTTATAAACATCAAAACATGACGCCAGATCATGACGAAGCTGTATGTTTTCATAGGTAATTTTTTATATTGTTGTAATCCTTCATTGGTTAATAATATTTTCTATGGTAGTTTTAAGCGTAGATGAGTTGCAAATAAAACACAAAGTTGTTTTTGTAAACTTATTCTCCTTCAAGTTAAATCGAATGTCACAAGTGTACTCATTAACAACGTAGGATAGCAGTTAAAATTTGCTTTTTTAAACTTGGATCTAAACCACTTCAGTATGTCAGTGTCTCCTCACAACCTGTAAGTTCCTAAAATTTTTTAGAACCTTCTGCAATGTTTCTAAAATTATTGAAATTTCTTCAAAATCTGAAAAATTCTTTGAAAAGTGAAGCAATGTGCTAAACTCCAGAGGACTTATGACCTCCACAAAAAGCATTCACATTATCTGAAACTTACAGTAATATTCACTGCATGCACAAGAAAGTAAAAACAATATGTAATGTGCAACACTTTGCATAAAGCTTTTTGCAAGAAATGGCTTTATATTTTTGATGGAAATTTTTATTTTGAAAGAAGACAAGAGAATACAATTTAAGTAGATATTGTATGACATGCCAAATAACTGCACATATTACATTCAACCATTTATATCTCTTAGCATGAAATATCCTCTGAAGATGAAAGTTGCATGGATGAATTTACTTTTTTGACCTTCATAATACATATTTTGAAAACTTTGACTTGAGATTCCTTTTCATTGTTGGTTCAAACATCACCATTAATACCTCAGAAAGCACACAACAAACATAAAAATCTGCAAATAACTTAAATAGCAAACTTGTGAACGTTTACCTCTTTTAAATGTTGACTCCTCACAGTCTGATCTACTTTCAACAGTAGCTAGTGAAAGGATGAGCTCCTCCTCAGCAGTGAAGGCATGCTCATTGCCTGGTTCTATGCATATACCTGCAAATGAAAGACACCATATACCATAATTCACAAGACCCACTTGGCAGGCTTTCAATTCACTGGTAAGACACAATTAAGGCTACTTTAATACTGTACTATCAAGTCTTAAGTTATCAGAAAACTAAATGCATGTCATCGTTATCAGCATACACTCACCATTATTTCCAACTTCTGGGGGCCTATGGTAATAAAGGTAGATTTGCAGCAAGACAGCTAGCTGTGCAGGCTGAACCTGCAACCCTGGCTCTGGTACATTTATAGTACATGAGCTATACCATTCTATAGAGTATGACAACAATAACCATTTCAGTAACATAATTGAAAGTAAACAAAATTCTCAACACAGTGCAAAAAACCCCATCTCCATAGCTAATTCGGTTCTTGAGATATCGCCATTCTTATCATTTACATTGGAGTCGCCATTTTCCAAACAAACTGACTTGTAGCAAGTTGATTTTGACCTTTCAGGCTCACTTTGTAATTGAGATGTTATTGTTTTCCTTTGTATTTTGTTTCATTGTTTTTCTCCATACAGTTTTAGCATGTTCTTATTGGTATCAGATTTCAAAATTACAGCACTCGCTCTCTGCATTTCTGAAATGATCTTTTAAACGGTAGCTGGACCTTTGAAAAAAATTGAATTTAATTATAAAGAAACACATAACTTTTGAAAGTCAAGTGAGCCTGTGAGATCATATTAGACTTGCTACAAGTCTGCTATGGCAGTGCCCCTGTAAGGGATGAGAACTGAGATATCTCGAGAACCAAATAAGCTATGAAGATGGGGTTTTTTGCATTGGGTTCAGAATGTTACATACTTTTTGATTATGTTCCTGAAATGGTCATTATTGCCATCTCCTTTAACAATTTTCACAGTTTGACCTCTCTTATCTCCAAATAACCTTTGAACTCCACTAAATCAATAAAGTTCTACTCAATATACAATTTGGCACCTACAGTACCTGCCAAGTATGAGATGTATATTGCTTCCCTTCTTGAGACAGGATGTTTACAAGGTTCTATGTTTGAACTCTGGTAACTTTAAACCACCTTTGACCTCCACCAAAACTACCAGGTCTTGAATACAATGTGGAGCATCTGCATGATAAGTGTAAGGTCCTCCAAAGTAACCCTTTTGGAGATAACTTGTGCTAAGTGTGTGGCTCCTAAAAGATTAGATATCCTTCTTGAGATTACTTATTATGGGTCTTCTCAATGTGACCAATCACCTGAGCCCCAAATGATAAAAGATGTCATGAATCCAATGGAATATCTACCTGCTATGAGATCCCTCAAGGTTGCCATTCTTGAGAAATGATCTTTCATTCCCCACCAAAAACAGTATGCTACTTGAACTCAAAAGTGAGCGTCTACATGCTAAGTATGGCATCCCTCAAGGTTACCCTTCTTGAGATTCTGTATAGAGTTAACATGATTTTCACAATATGACTGCTGGTGAACTGAAATAATCTTTGACCTTTACCAAAGACAGTAGGTTTCTCAACCTCACTGTGGAGCATCCACAAGCTACCTACAGTATGAGATCCATCCAGAGTGACTGAGTTACTACTTTATTCAGCTTCATGAGTTATTGCGTTCAGGTTTTCACTGTTACACTAGTGAACCTATAACTTTGTCATATGACAACCTTCAAAACACTAGGGTTCTTGTACTCAGTATGGGCATGTACATGCCATAAGTATGATAAAAATGTTTCCCTTCTTGAGATAATTTCAAGAAATTTACAGTAGGGTTTCACAGTTTCACAGGTCTGTGATGACCTGCACTAAAACAATAGGGTTCTGTCTCTCGATATGATTTATCTTATCAAGTACAAAAAGTATCCACTATCCTACCTGCAGGGCTTCCCCTGGGTTTTAGAGAGTGTGAGGTGGCATAACGTCATGGGGGTAATATGATGCCAGCTTTTGCACCATGGTGAGTGAGAACTATCAATACTGATCATAGCTAGTACAGTACAGGAGGCAAGCACAGCAAATTTCTGTGAGGTGGTGGCCAAAAACTGTGAGGTGACTGCCTCACAAAAAGAATGGCAGGGAAACCCTGTACCTGAATGGGGATACTGTGCATTCAAGCTCCCTAAATTTCTGTAATGGTATGTGCCAAATACCCACGCTTTTACTGATATTCACTGCAGTTTGAGGCGTCCTAAATATCTCCTGATTTTCCACTGCCCATCCAATCTTTCGAAACATGAAGTTTACGATTCGATTAAGAACGGATTCTTCAATCTGGTGATGTATGTTTTTCGGAAAATGATAGAGGCTAAAATGGGATAAAGGCAATGAAATTGTACAGCGTTTCTCTAGGTCTGTGCAAGCGAAATGATGTTTGTTTGAATGTCTGTCCTTGACGTCACAGGACCATTGACCAATTCGGACAAAGGACAAAACAACCGCTCGATCTTCAAATCAAGATTTTTTTTTTTACTTTTGAAAAAGGCGTAATGTTCCCATTGGTCCAAACAGATGAGACTTGAGCACCATGGAGATGAATATTCATACTTTAAGCACACGTTTGAACTAGATTTTTAGGACCAAGCTAACAAAAGTTAGGTGAATTTAAGTGGAGGAAAACCCTTCAAAAACGTACTCTTTGGGAGATTCTCCATTTAAAAATGTCAAAATTTGTATTTTTTATTTAAAATTGGCGTAACCTTCCCGCCATAATATCAAGTTAAATGTTACATGAATAGAAAGGAGACATCTTGAGCTTTCAAAACCCGTTTGAACAAGGTTGGTACGTTCTAATTTGATCATTTGAGAGGCGAACATGTAGCAATAACAACACATGCGCCACACAGTTAAGGAGAGCTTTCTGCTGCAATGATCACGATGTTCCGTTATGGGGCACCACAAACATTTCACTTTTGAAATATAGTATATACTGTTCTGTACATACAGTATAAACTAGTCATAGTGCACCTTGAAAAACAAAAGGGTGAATTAACCTCCTAACTTGCAAGCAACAATTCTGTAATATTACCCACAAGCTACCAAAACTTTGCAGGGGTTTCCACCATATGACATACCCTCAACCTGAAAAAAGTCAAAAGATGACCTTAAAACAACTACCATGAAAATGTGGCTGTAAATGAAAAGGAAAATACACATTATCCCTCTTTAAAAATAGAAAAAAGAAAATACTTAAAATAGAAAATAAAAAATACCTAAATTGCAGCTCTTTGATATGGTAATATTTACGACTGAATGCATTTTGTGAATACATACCCCAGATCATGGTTGCCCACACAGCTTTTCATCTCCAGTCAGCACTACAGTGCACATAATCTGTACTGGTCTGGCTTGGTACAATTCTCATACAATATACACCTGCAAAACAAACGTAAGTTGTAAAGCATGGTATGTTACAGCATTAATTAGGTCAAAAAGAATACTCCTTGTACAGATTCTCCATTGTCTTGCTTTATAAGGTTCAATGTCTAGTGCTGTACATCCCAGTGAGCATTACTGTTCTTTTTTTAGTTTATATATGATAATGAAACAACCTTAGTCATAAACCAAGAAAACATTCAGACTAACACTGGCTTTTGGTCCAATTGCTCAGACTGAGGTCAGGTAACAACATTTGCACATTGGATCAGACTGATGTCACTTCCAGGAACAACAAATCTATGATTTTAATATGATGTTTCATGGATATTTGAAAATGATGTAGTCCTTTATGGCATTAGATGGAGAGAGAAAAGTCAGATTTGTACAAACAACACACACTTGATGGAGGTTGATCTTGTCTTCCAGCTCCCTGATCTTGCCAACGTAAATTCGATTTCAAACCAGTCTGGGAGTGTATAGTTTGTTTGGTTAGATGGGATTTAACGACACATCAACACAAATGTGTTATGTAGTGTCAGCTAGATAAGAAAGGTACATGAGGCTAGAATTCAATAGGAGGATTTAGCCATCAGGCGACCTAATACTTCTTTATTTTTCACCCGGGAAAATGGCCTTTTCCCGGGGAACTTTGGCTAAACGACCCTATTGAATTCTAGCGGCATGTAAAACTAAAAAAGAAAAACATCGGGAAAATCCTAAAAAGTCTAGACAAAAGCAAATGCAGGAGTCATTTCAAAACTTCCTGTAAAGGTTACTTTCTTTGAGAAAGTCCAAAATGAGAAAGGGATCTATGTGCGCAAACAATGTCTTCAGGTCTGGCACAGTGTAATACTTCTGACGAATATGGGAGTATTCATAGCAGTCGACGAGAATGTGACTGACGGTGACATCACAATCACAGGGGATACAATATGGTCTCTCTTCCCCTTGGAGCAAATATCTGGGAGTGTATAAGTACCAAGGGAATTCTTATGTAGAAATTGACCCTTGACGTCCAGATGTGATAGCAAAATATGTTTTCCTAGGTAGTGTGCTATAGCGTAGCAGCTGTACAAAATTTTTCTTTCTGGGGCAAAATATCTTAAGTGATCACAACACCTCATACAATATCAATCCATATGACCAGTGGTCCAGAGGCACAACAAAAGATAACAACGACGTGTGAGATGGAAGGTCTGCTGTCTATGGACCATAATAATGTTATTTTTAATGAATGCAGATCTTGATTTGCAAAGTTTTTTGGGGGTGATGGCTCCCTTCCAGCATATGGTGAGACTACCATGGTTCAGAGCTAGAAAACAGTCTGCACTGTAATTTCATCTCATGTGTATACACACCAGTGTTGGTAATAGGTCTCAAAATTTAAGGAGGGGGTATATTTTGGGGGGACTTTGGTTCAAGGGAGGGATCTTAATAAATTGCAACATAAAAGTCAACTTCTTCCAAACAGGTTTTCCCAATAGGTGGGGAAATTCCCATGGATTTTAAAACTTGAGGGACTATTGAGAAGAAAGCTGTCACAGTGCGACTCCCCCAGGCTAATGCAAATACTGATAAACATAGTACCATACAGTACTGTGGAATTTGTGGACTTTAGATGCTTGCATTCATTAAAGGTTATGTATTAAAGATGTCACCCCAAACTTATTTTGATACAACAGCTAAATTTCACAAATACCTTCTTCAGCATTTACCTTCTATGATATTAATTTTCTTGGCATTGCAGGAAATAAATATTATATATTCAAGGTAAGCCATGGAGTAATCACAATTCAGAGAGAAGCGTATTGTCACATGATTCTCAAGAGCCATTCATGAATTTGGATACCATGGGTTCACTATAAATCCAAATTGGGTGACTGCATTTTACATCATAAGTACTGTATGCCATGCTGTCTGTCTACCAACAAACTTCCTTTACATCTCTCTTGTACTGTACTGAGCTTTAGAAAGTCATTTCACTCAAAGATTTACATAATATGCTATCTTTTTAAATCATCACAGACACTGACATCACTTCACACTGATGGCTGTTTTCTTCTGCCCCTAAAAGTTCATCTGTATGCTATCAATGACTGGCGTACATACACTGGCGTACATACTGTACACTATAGCCTATGCTCCTATAGCATACCATGAACACATAGTTGATACTAATTTTTTTGTCAAACAGAAATTAAACCTTTGCAAACAGCTAGAATTGATAAAATCTTCATTCAGTTGTTATGTGTGGTTCTTGAGGCATTATAACATGTCACCTTCTTCCATTTTCAACAAAACATGAACATGAAGTAAGCACATGTAATATCATAACCTGGAATTTTTAGTCAACACTCTAATACACCTAATGTTTTCCCTCCATAATCACCAGGCAGTTTAAAAATTTCACATTCCTCGTGGGTGGGTACAGTATAGAAACTCATATCCCAATTTCAAGGACAACACAATCCACTGAAAAACAAAGAAAACAAATCATTGTTCATTAATGTAAGGAGAAGACATCACTCCAGCTTGCTTCAAGTTCACTTTTGGTAACAAATACATCATTTACTAATATCTTGGTGAGAACCACAAAAAGAAACTGAATGAAATTTTCTCCAAAATTCTTACATTTACTGTACTTCCTGTTTCAAATATCAAATCTTAATTTCTACATTAAACCTTCCTCTACAGGGGATGGGGACATAAGATACCTCCCTTTAGAGCCTAAGTACCCAGAATGGGATTAACTCAGGCACGGATCCAGACATTTCGAAAGGGGGGGGGGGGGTTGAAAGCCCCCTTGAATATTCTCCTAGGTTTATAACATTATGCTAATTTTCACGTATTTGTTATAGTTGATGAGGCGAAAAAGGGGGGGCTGAGGCCGGGAAAGCCCACCCCCCTAGATTCGTGCCTGTAACTGAAATACTGTTCCAGATAAAAATTCACTCTTCTCCATTTTCCATTGAGCAAATTTTTGTCACAAAATTTGAAGTCTACATGCCCTCTCACAGAACTGATCACTGATCAACTAAGGCCTTCATATGTTAACAAACTTTGGAGAAGATCCAAAGACTTTTCTGTGTGTATTGCTAAGAGAGATGATGCAACATTAATGCAAATATTTGTGCAATTCCATCCTTACAGTTACAGACATACACTTACAGGATACTTTGCAATGTAAAGTAAACAAACAAACACACCTGCAGTTTAAGGGCAATTTTTCTTTTTTGCATATTGAATGTACACTTTGAAACTGTACAGCATGTAAGATCAGCTTTATCTTTATCGGCAGTAGGAGTGTTGATATCAAGTGTTATGGACATTACACATTTTGACAATGACTTTTTTAAACTTCTGACATACCAGCCAAACACTGTACAGTATGTGAAATTGTTCAATCTTCTATTTCTTATTCTGCTCAAGTTGGTCCAAGTATACACTACACAAACATACACAACACTACTCTAAAAAGCAATTCATCTGTTAAAGAAGCACCCACTGATACCTGTTATGGATGTTATTAAAAGTTACAGACATATATGTGTAGAGCCTGTAATGCTGGTTAGGTTACTTTAAATTTATCTTTTTTTTCACATTTCCTGTCTCATATTGTAACCCATCACAAAGAAGCTCAACATTTATATGGGTCATTGAAATTAATCATTTTAATTTGTGTACAGTTATAATGAAGAAACTCCAATATGGACATTACAAATTTTTAATGGTATTGAATGTAAAGTCTGTAACAATTTTTCTCGAAATCATAATTTCACACTTGTTAGTGCAGTTTTAATTAGCCAAATTTTACTGTTTCTACTTCATTGGTTGCTCCATTTATGGTACGCCCCTACAACAGAAATCAAGCAATTACATTTTGCTTGTAAATTTAGGACAAAAATCTATAAAATGTTACTGTCAAAACTTGTCCAAATGTAACACCTGTAACACTTGTTAGCCTAGTTTTAATTACTCAATTTTTTTTCTTTTTCATCATTCATTAGGTAACTCATCAAAATTAGCTGTTGTATTCTTTAACTTGGTTCACTCTACTATACTACAGGAGAAATAAATGCTAAAAAATAAACGTAAATTTGATATACCCCACCCTATTGATAAAGGATTATCAAATTTTCTGTTCGAAAGAAGAAGCATTTCCCAGCATTATTTAAAATACAAAATAGTAATCCTAAAGCACCTTCAGGTGATACAGAGTGGGGACTTCACTTCGGGCCTACATGGGGTACTTTTACTGGAAATCTTCTTTCACTCTTTTAGTATCCTTCAAGAGGGAAAACAGGAGTAAGATAAAAATGTTATGTAGGTTATAACCTGTGATGATGAAAACTGAAAATAGACTGTCCTGGATGATTTATCTTCCAAACTAAGGAACATTTTTGTGCCTGGACTATAAATAGTTGTGCAAAATGGGATGTCATACGCACATCTCAACACCTAATTGGTCATAATAATGTTTTCTAATTTTTACTGCTGATGACCTCTTATGACCTTTAACCTCCATCAAAATCCCTACATCCCTTCAACTCAAAATGGAGCATCCACATGCCAGATCCCTAAAAGGTTCACTAGAACTTGAAATAACATGTGTGCCATATTTTCTCGATTTGAATTACAGTGACTTCAAATGGCTTTTTACTTATACCCCCCCCCCCCAAAAAAAATAAAAAAAAAAAAAAAAAAAGCATTTCCAACTCAATGTAAGGCATGATTATGAGATCTGAGATCTGTCAAAGTTATTCCTCTTGAAATATCATGGTTAGGAGCTTTACATAATTTGACTTACAGACACCTATAATGACCTTTAACTGCCATGAAAAATAACAGGCTTCTCGCACTTCATATGGAGCATCCATATGCTAACTGTGTGAACCATCAAGGTTTAAGTTCATGAGATACTGTGTTCACAAAATTTTCAGTCTAAAGCACTTATCAATTGAATGAGGCACCCCACTACCCCCGGGCATGGTCAGTCAAATGTGGGTCATTGACCAGTGACAGTGTAACTCACATGTCCATCATTGTACCAATATTGTCCTCCACTAGAGTGACAAAGGGGTGAGTCATTTTACCTCAGATGTCAGTCACTCTACTGACTATACTCATTGTGGGTCAACTGTTATCAATTGTTCAAAGATGACAAGCTTTGAGCATTGCTCCTCATATACTTGCTTACTTTTGTCAGTCAGTTTGGTGACGCACATGTCAGTCAAAATCGCAAACTGTACATCAATTTGGTGACTGAGGGGTACGTCAATCTACATGTTTTGTCAATGAAGTTGTGCACAATGACTGACCATGTCCGGGGGTAGTGGGGTGTGTCATTCAACTGATAAGTGCATAACCTCTAGTGACCTTTATGATTGACCTCTGACTGCCATCACCACCAACAACAGGACTCTTGCAAGCAGACTATTAGTGTGAGTACCTTGTCAAGGGTACAGTATGATAACAAGTACAGTGCCTCTGGTTGTGAGAATGAGTACACATCTATTTCATGAGTACAAGCTGAAGTACAAAAATTTGCACCAGGCCCAATGCATAACTTTCAAAATCTGTGAGTACCAGTATGAGAAGAAATCCATTGTCATGAGTACCAGTACAGGCAAGTGTGCAAAACTGTGAGTAGGAGTACAAACTACAGGTCTGCTTGTAAACTATGGCTTTCACATGCTTTAAGCAGGGAGCTGCCATTCTAAAGTACAACATCCCTTAATATTAGTCTTCTTGAGGTGTTATAGAGTTTACATGGCTTCTGGAGTTTCACCCCTACAGACCTCGAATGACCATCAAAGACAATACTGCAAGTAGGAACCTTTCTCTTAGTGTGGCAAATCTAGGATACCAATTATGAAAATAAACCATCACCTCTACCTTGAAATATTGTGTTTACAAGCAGTAACATTCCACAAGCAAGGGCAGATGCAGGCGGGGGCACCTCCCCTACAGACTGTCATGCATGAAAAAAGTTGAGGCAAAAATAGAAAATGCTTCAAAATGTGTCAAACAAAGTACCATTATGCATCTCAGCCCTCTTCAAAAAGCAAAAACTTTTCTAAAGGGGGAGGGGTACACCAAAGGGAAGAGCTTTGCATTTACCAGCATTTAAAGACATTTGCCAAGTCAAAGACCATAAAAATGACCTATTTAAATCCTTTTGCAACAGTGAAGCATCCTTCTCATCATTTACTTCCTATAAAGCTTAGTGTCATCAGCAAACTTACTAATTCAGGCCCTGAAGGACAGTTGTTTTACGAAACCATGGGACCACAAATGTGGAAGAAATTATAAATTACAACTGCACTTTGGGTGGCTAATCAACTCAACAATTTACATCAAAATTCAATTTTGGTTTCTGATGAAAAGCCAGTTCTGAGATGGGAAAACCATAGCCTGCTCTTGGATGAAAAAACCCACCTTACTTTGACCTGGCCACAGATCGGATCAAGAACCTCTGGGTTGCCAAGCTTCATCGCTTCAAATGCCACGGTCACCTTTATCCACTTGGCTGTAGCACCGTACTAATAATACTATATGTGAGAGAGCTATCAAAATTGTTGATGAAAATCAAGAAAAGAATTGGGCCAAGAACTGAACCCAGTGGTACATACTCCACTTCTTTCCATGATGAGAAATTACCAGTGACAACAACTCTCTGACTTTGACATCTTTGCTACATTACAGAGGCTACCATAATTTAAAAGCCAGAAATTGATCCAGTTAGCACATCTGCCCTAGTCACTGATCAGTATGGAAAGTATGGGAATTGCACACCCGAAATTTTTTTTCTAGATTTTTATTGCACACTTGAAAATTCACATTGCACACCTGATTTTTTAAACCAATGGCGATTGCCTCGTATAACCCTAGGTATGTAATATTGACTTGGCCTATTGGATGATCACAAGTCGTGATCATGATGTGCTGATGACTTGATTGAATGATGTATGCAGTGTCGGCCATCACTCGGCCAAGACCCCTGGAGTGAGGCTTCTTTGGAACTTATGATCCAGTATCGATCCCATACTTTCCACTCTGGATGTTAAAGGTCAAAAGCAGTCGCCCCAAACTTATTTTGAAACAATAGCTAAATGTCACAAATTTCTTCTTATTTCTCTTGCAAGTATCTTTCATAATATTTTAAGACATAAATATTGCATATTCAAGGTAAACCAAACAGTTTCTCTTTGTAAATTTTACAATTGAGCGAGAAAAATACTGTCACATGATTCTCAAGAGCCATTCAGGAAATAGGATAGTCTACTATACAATTCTTTATTGGGGTGACTGCATTCTCCCTTTAAGGAGGCCTTCAAGAGTTTTGTTTAAATTTTCACAAGTATTTAGTTCACACTTGACTTTTCATGTTGACACTTCAAGTGTGCATTTGAACCCTTGTTGCACACTGCACACTTCAATTTTTTTCGTGCACACCCAAGATCTCGGCGAAAAGTGCCATATACTTTCCAATCTGGGTCACTGAATGTGCCAGACCGTATAATCCGTTCCTTCTAGTCACTCCTTACCAGAAATGGAGTGTATAGTATAGGAACGTAATGCTGCATGGGTCCTGTTCAAGGGCTAATCGGCCCTGGATAACAAATCAATGCAATTTCACCATACTTAGGCCTATGTCTACCTAGGCCTATTGCCACTGGACCTTTATCATATGATAAAGGAATCTTTAGCATATGATAAAGGAACTTTATCCTTTAGGCCTAGGCCTATCATATGACAGGGATTTGGGTGTACTATGACAATTTCTTGCCTAGCCAGGCCTAACGTTACGCCATATGCCAGCAATGATAGTCTAACTCTAACTTAAAGCAGGGAGTTGCAACAGTGTGTTGCAACACTCTGGTCTAAGTAACCACAGGCCTAGGGCCTACATCCTTCTTTCCTGGCGCTTGCCTTATTTTTCACACCCAGCGTCGTTGCCAGTCTGCTCATTCTCATACTCAAAAGTGTCTTCCCTGGACAAGTCGCCTCAGACTTCCAAAAGTTGCTTTCTCGAAGTTCGGGGGCATCATCCTCGGTGATGTTCGATCAGTCAGTCTCTACCTCTGGACAACTTCCCATCCCAACCACGCCGCATGGTCGTAAAAACTCATGTGAGTTTTCCCAGGGATCGAATTGCTATTTGACACTCCCTGATTTACGTACAATCAGGGAGCTACAATCAGCTCCCTGGTACAATTATGCTGTACACTGAATATGCCTCACTTCCAAGTAATAGTCTGTGCCATGTGGTTATTTGATCCAATCCTCAAGGCCGGAGAATGACACCAGAGAGTTCCTTGAGCTAACTCAATGGCGTACAGCCAGACTGTTAAGTCACTGTATTATGCATTTCTTTTGAATAACACCAGGGAGTTTATTACAACTCCCTGATAACACAATGACAGTGGCCGCTAGCCGCAAGTTTTGAGTCAGTGCCTCCGTGCTGTGGTACTACTGTGTACACAGCATAGGCGTAGGAAGCAAGGGGGGGGGGGGGGCGGGGCGGCGGGGGCGGGGGCGGGGGGCGGGAGCTGAGGGCTTTAGTCCCCAGCCAAAAATGTGAGGGGTTGAAGTATGCATCCTCCCCAAGATCCAAGGGCAAAAACCCCTTAGTTTGTCTCTTCTGTAAGAAATGCCAAAAATTTGCAGTAATTAAGTTTGTCCAAAATGCTGCACCAAATTGCATCTGAGGACCCTCAAATAGGCCTACCCAAAAATTTTCCAAAGGGTAGGGGGGACCCCTCCCCTCCCCCAGGACGGCAATCCGAAACAAGATTCAGGCCCCCCCCCCCCGTCTCGAAAAGCTTCCTACGCCTATGATACACAGTAAAGGAATGAGTTTACAATCTGACTGGATGTTTGTTTACTCCACACAGGGCGCTTGGCGCGCGTTTGGATATTGCCCGCTCGGCTCGTAATAGAGTATGTATGTCAAAAGAGTACATATTCGACACCTGTAGTTATGAAGGCAAGTTTAGATATTGCCGTGAAAATGATTTAGAGAGGCTGCAAAAGCCACCGGGAGAGGACCTTCAAGTCCCAAACCTCTGGTCTCCCACCTTCAGTACTCGTAGGCGGTGGCGTAGCCAGGATTTTTTGAGCAGGGTTGCACTGGAGGGGGGTCACGAACCTTTTCTAGGGGGCACAATTTCTGAATTATCTCCCTGTCTATAGGGCTTGTATACAGAACTGTGCATTCCATAATTTTCAACGGGGCACCTGGGGTGGCACGGCTTTCTGGGGGAGGGGGGGGGGCACGTGCTCCCTCATGCCCCCCATAGCTATGCCACTGCTCGTAGGTTAATGCTTCCCCATCCCAGGGGTGTCCCTAAGGATGGATGTGTGTGTGTGGGTGTGTGTGTGTGTGTGGAGGGCTGGCTGTAGTCGAGTCCGAGTCCGAGACCGAGTCACTAGGCTGACATTCGAGTCTGAGACCGAGTCCGAGTCACAAGCTCCTAGTTCCCCTATGGAAAAGTGTACACTTAGAAACAGGAATTTACAAATGATCAATTTTACACTTCCTTTTATACAATGTTATTGTGTGTTACCATAGGCGGGATTACGAGGGGGGCAAGAGGGGGCACTTGCCCCCACCTCCTAG
Source organism: Holothuria leucospilota (assembly GCA_029531755.1). Classification (NCBI taxonomy): domain Eukaryota; kingdom Metazoa; phylum Echinodermata; class Holothuroidea; order Aspidochirotida; family Holothuriidae; genus Holothuria; species Holothuria leucospilota. Next base: position 22,961,848 of record CM055963.1, on the reverse strand, counting down.
ACCTTAAAAATGAATAAAAATAATTAAAAGAAAATGAACGAAAGAAAGAGAGACCAGAGAAATTATGAGGGAATTTTTAACATTATGGTTAATTTTGCAATGTAAAATGAAGGAAAAACATTAATTTCAAATATCAATCAATACCAGAATTTTTCCTCGGCGCACTTCGCACGCACCCGCAATGAGTACTAACAAGTGCAGAGGCGGAGCTCAAAAGGTGGGGAGGCAAGGGGCAATTGTTATTGAAAGATTTGTTAGTATTTATTAGCTGATTTTTCTCTAGAAATGGTCCAGAATGGCTGCAGAAGCCATCAAATTTAAAAAGAATTCTCGGGAGGATCCCCATCCTCCGGCTTTAAATCTCACCTTCGGCACTCGCAGTTAGGCGCTTCGCTGGACACACCTTACGAAGGTGTAGGCTCCGATAAAAATTGCTTCTCTGGCATCTTTTACTGCGGAAACCTATGACCATGTCCCTGCAAGAGTTACCCATAACATTTCATTCATTTTGAAAAGTATTAAACACCATCACCCTCAGCCTTTCATCGTCCTTACAAATTTATGCTTTAACCTGTACATCTTATTTTCCACAAGTAATGTAAAAAGTCGATGGGTCTCTTGTCCCAAACCATGGACAAAATGAAACAAAAAGATAGAATAGCCTGGCTGGACAAGTAGGAGAGTATTTAATGTAATGGATAATATTGCATTCAAAAAATGAAGAAAAACAATAGACTGCAATAAAATGCGCTTTTCTTCGACGTGCTTTACGCGCACCCGTTTTAAATATTGGCTCGTGATTACTTCCAACAGAACATCTTGCATGATCCGTATTCATACAAATTCTCCTACCATCTTAGTAACCACCCACAAAACAAACCTCCTTCAAAATGATGACCTGTAATTCTGATTAAGGCTATTATTAAAAAGGTCAAAATGTGATTTTTCTGTTTATATTGCACATCCGATGAATTTAAAGATAGCCAAATGCTTCATTATAATGGTTTTAATCCTTTTAATACCTCATAACTTCCAGTTGCGTTGCCTCTGGACCACCACCAGGGTGTAGGGCCCGAGGGTCGGCCCTGGACCACGCGCGCCTTGAAAATAGCGCTTCGCGCTCCTGCGGCGCCTTCTGCCCGTTTAGTATTCCGCCCGGGTTTGCCCCCCTCCCACTTTCACACACACCAAATCCTGCCCCTGTGTCTTATGATATAGGCCCTGGGTCATGATGGAAGTGTGCGATTGTCATTCTTTTGTTATGTGGTGTCACTGAATGTATGCCGAACATGGTACTGCTTTTGTTTCCTTTCTTACTTTGTACTGGCGGAAAGGCATGCAGGTTGGCAGGAATTGAAGAGTAGTTCTGTTGGGAAAATGGTGTCGCCGGGAAAGCTGTGACTGGAGGTAGGGTGGTTGTCATCTTTAAACGTTCGATCTTTTAACACTTTTTATTAAAAATTGTTGCAAACTGTCAAAATTTTCTTGCATTCATTGCTATGCTCATTACATTTGAACATATCGAAAAGTTTGTTGCATCTTGCTGAACGCTTGGCTTTTCGCCGTGTGAACTAACAGATCACGCCATGTAACACTGTGTAGTGTCGATAAAAGAAGTTTTTTTTATTTTGCTATAACTAATTTCATGGCATGTCTCCTTCTCAAATAAAATAATTTTATTAGAGAAATCACATTGTTCTTTCTTCTTCCAAAAGCCTTTCCATTCCTTAATAGCTAAATTTTCCGCCATCCTGTAGTAAATATATTACAGTAACGCATAACTCCTAGATCATTCAGTTACTTTCTGTGTAAGGCATCATCTACTCAATATGGGCACAGGCGCGGATCCAGAAATTTTGAGGGGGGGGGCCCAAGATGGAAAACCTCATGTGCACCGAAGGTGCACCACGAGCGCGAAGCGCGAGTCCCTACGCGTGGGGTCCAGGGGCCCGCGTTAGGGCCCCTGGCGGGGTCCAGGGGCGGAGCTCCGGTGGGGGTCCAGGGGGCGAAGCCCCCGGAAGCTCTCGCAATATTGCATTTTAAGAGCACAGAAATCGGCTCCAGTTCCTATGTCAGTGAGATTTTATACCTTTTCATGTTGCATGGAATTTGATGTGTATCGCTCATTTTAAGTTACCATATGTACCTGTAGAAGTTACGGAGAATCTAAGGTATCTTAAAACTTACACGCCAACATTATGAGCCCGGTGTAGGTAACTTGAAATGGTTTTTGCCATTATGAGTGTTTTATTTTCGTTATACGGTATTCGGATATAGGACGTCAGATGAAACAATTGCGCGCGAAGCGCGCCGAAAATTTGAATTTACATTTGAAACCATTGCTATGACTAACGGTGTCAATTCCCTTTATGTGTTTTTATCAATTAGAAGGTGGGTTCGATACTAAGTTTTCAGTTCTCATAAGAAGAGGAGGGTGAAAAAATGAATATCAGTTGTTTTACATCCTTACAATGCTGACTCTGAAATCACGTTTATGCACACGAATAATTGGCTTATAGTAGAGCCCCACCGATGAGTACTGCGAATACGTTTGGGACCTTATTGATAGTAAAAGGAGCAATTCAAGGCTAACAGTGCGCAGATCAAGCAAAAATCAAGAAATATTGAGAAGACTTTGCAAAAATCGTGAAAGATTTCAAATGATTTTTGGTAAAAAGTGATAAAAATAAATCCATCACTCAATAAAAACGTACCTCTCTCCGTGATCGTAAACAATTGCGCGCGAAGCACGCCGAAAATTTTCGGTATAGTGCGTCCCGGGAGCTCTGCATTAATTGTCCACTGAAAAGGAGGACCAACAGGACTCTCCATATGGGAGGAGAGATGATATATCACCTTCTTTATAGACTTCTGAAGGGTATACCCTTCAGAAATCTATGACCGATGGTGCCGGCTGGAGTTGGTGATTGGGGGAACCGCAGATAACTGCTAAACCGTGCCTTTTTAGGCAGTGGGATTTTGTATACGCTATATACAGATATACAACAGCGGGAGAGTCTTTTCTTATTAGTACATGAGAGTGCAATCCCAGGAAGGGGTTTACCCTCCCCTTTGAGAAATTTTTGTTAATTTTAGGGGGCCTATATGCAAAATGGTAGTATCTTTGGGTCATTCTAAAGTGATGTATGTTTAGAAAATGTCCACAATTTAATGAATTCTAACTTTTGTTCGGGTGAAAAAGGGAGTAAGAGACGGTTAACATATTGTCTTCAAACCTCCTTAAGTCCCAGGAAAAAATCATGGGCGTGGATCCATCTCCAAAAGTGTGTGCGGGGGGGGGGGACCTTTTTCACATTTGTGAATCGCCGTCCTGTGGCGTGGAAGAAGCAGTTGGTGGTAGCCAGAATTTGCGTCACGGGTAGGCAATAAGTTTTGTGATCTTCGGCATGGGGGAGGGGTCTAAGGAAAATTTTTCTAGAACTGAATGCCCTCAGATGCGATTTGGTGCAACAAAAGTGTACGATTGTTAGGTTATTTTTCTTCTAAAAATTTCGTTTTCCTAGGCATAATTGCAGTCTGTTCCATCATTTTTGAAAAAGTGAGGGGGACTTTTTGACGATGTCCCCCCTTCTAAAAAAGTGAGGTGGACGCGTCCCCCCGTCCCCCACGATCCACGCCCATGGAAAAATTGTACACGCAATTATACCTGCGTGGAGTCCACAGAAACATTCTTGGACTATAATAAAATTTTTCCTTTACATTTTAAAAGGATATCTAAGGTTGACAGAGAACAGTATAGAGCCTCCCGGGAGCTCTAAATTAGTTACGGTATACAAAAGAGGGACCAACGGGATTCTCACTACCCGACATCCATATGGGAGGAGATATGATATATCACCTTCTTTTTAGGTATAGCAAGAGGGATGGTGGACAGGCAAAATTCGTTTCAGAAAAGATTTTCGTCATTATTGAGCGTCGCGGTAAGATGTTTGGAAAATAAGCAACGGCAATTACGTACATTCAATCTTTCAAATCATGTGCTAGACTAGATTAGTCAAAGATCCCATAATGATGAGAGCCCTACAGAGAAGGAGATGTACTCTTTAGAAAAATGTTGCATTGGAATAATTTCTTGCGTCAAAGCTTTGTCAATGGTATATATAATCGGGTGTAAACCCCGTCGTATGCGCGCAAAGCGCCGAAATTTTGAATAAAATATTAGTCCATGACAAAGCCTGCATTTCAGAACCTGCATCGGACACTGTCACTTTCCCACCAAAATATACTATTCAGAAACGAATCTTCTGACTGAGAATTCTTAAAAAGCACTTTTGCTCCTTTGTTCCCCCGTGAGTAGTTACCAAAAGCTATTGATAATAAGGACAACTCTGACACAAGGCTTGACGCTAGCGGAGCGTGAGAAAATTTGGAATTTGTCAAGAATTTCCAGAACTTATGATAGTTTGAGAACAGCTTGTAAAAGAAAATGGTTAGAACAAATAAACCAGTCATCAAAAATACATCTCACCCTACACCCTCCACAGAAATCTGTAGCTTAAGCGACTTTTGGGACCATTTTAAAAAATTTTCAAGAATCGATGGGGGAGGGGGACACACGTCACCCATTGCCCACTGTGCCGACGCCACTGTCTGTAGCTTAAAAGCCTTTTAAGTTCATTTTAAAACTTTTCAGACAGTTTCGAAATCGAATAGGGTATCATGCACGCCGCTACTTTGCCAGCAACAGCTGGTGCCACTGTGCACAATAGTAGGTCACCTGACAGCTTGTCTTCTGTATTCATTCTGCAAGGTCTGCATGGCGAAAACTTTACCTCTCAATCCTAGCTTACAAAAAATTTCACTCTTTAACACAAAATGGTTACTAAATTTCAGTGCAGCTAGGCGAGCCTATACTACATATGTCACGATGTTACTTATTTAGATCTTAAGTCAAGGATCGTTACTCAGCTATTCGCCTGTTTTCGAACATTGTAGCGCTCCTTTCGTCGCCAACCACTTTGAAAGATATATAAAGAGATAATCCAGAGATAGCTTCACCCAACCCCTACAGAAATATATACTTTGAATACGTTCTTAGACACTTTTATTCCTTTTTTGCTCTTAATTTTTCTTTCTCTTTTCTTTTTTTCTTTTTCTTCTTTTTTCTCCTTTCGTTTTTTTTTGTGCGGGGGGGGGGCGGGCCCCCAGGCCCCCCGGATCCGCGCCTGTATGGGCAATCTACATACTAAATATGAAATTCCTCGGAGTTATCCTTCTGGAGGTAAGGGAATCTAGTTCTGACACAGTCTACAGTTTTCATCTCTATCGAGTTGAGTGGTTCCTTTAAGAATTCGAACAATAAAAGAGGGAAACACTGTATTTTAACGTGTCACCAACCAACCTCTGTAATAATTAGTTTGATTGGCTGGATAGATTTCTGGCCAAATTGGCTGACATTTGGGACGTTTTAGCCAATAAAAATGAACGTGGGAGAGTCCAGCTTTGGCAATTTGGATTCACTCAGTATTTACCTTTGAATTATGCAAACAATCTTCATGAAGAAATAAGAACGTATGTGATAAAATATATTTTATACATAAGAAATTTTTTGTGATCATAGAATATTACAAACGCTGAAGGAAAACGTACTTTAACTATTACCTCACAATTAAATAGCCCCTATATCACAATGGTATAACCCAATCAACACGCCAGACTAACATCTGAACATGCAGCAAATGATGTGAAACGTTTTGATATGCGGAATATATCGACACCTTTTTGTAAATATTCCGGACCCAAAGGGCCCTGCACCCGCAGATGTACCTTCGGTACTCTTTGCGTGAGAGTGTCTTCATGTCGAATGTGCCTAATTCTACAAATGTTTCGCGTTCCGAAGGGTGACCAGTACCGAACGCTTGTGAAGATTGCGCATTCGGTATAAAAATTTGCCAACAAAACAATTGTGCCGACAACCCGACGAAAACATCAGTTTGGGAAGCAAAAGGGGGTGCAGCTAGAAGTGAGGTGTCTGGCTACATCTTAGTTAAATAAATTCAATCGATTGACCTGTATGGTCTACGACAGTTGGAATTCTCTGGCTTCAAAACCACCTTGAATTTCGGCTCCTACATACAATCACTAATCCCTCTGCTATATCCCTGTATGCAAACCGTACCATAATGCAGTAATCTCCTACCCACCCGCACACACACACTCACACGCTTACTCAGACTGCAGTCAAATCGACGGGCTATAGCCTATAGTTTGAGGTATGTAATCGCAGTGGCGGTGAGGGGGAGATGGCAGGCCAGTTAAACTTACGAGACCATTTGCCCTTTGATAGGAACATATATGCCAAATATTATTTTCTTTCCTATTATTTGCCTTTTCTTATTTGAACCGTGCATTTCTAAATAATGATATTTCAGAATAAAGAGTACGTACGGTATCGAGGTACAACTTTTGCAGCCTGGGAACTTGCCACTCACGGCAATCTAGGAGGCTTTTTTGGCAAAAAATATTCTTGTTACGCTATACAAGGATATAGTGACGCTCCTCTCAAATAAAGTCACGCCAAACCACCTTACACTTTTCAAAAAAAGATAAGCGTCACTTAATCTAACATTATTTTATTTGTTGCCCACTCTGTCAGGCCTGGATTGGGCCTAATGGTCAAATTGTTATACTTGTGATCACCACTGTTGAGCGCGCATTCAATGTCATTTACAGATAGCGTAGGTAAATGTTCAGTTATCTCCACTATTTTGTAAATACCCTCTTAACTTCCGGGACTACGTCCTTTCTGTCCATTTGGTGCTGCTCTGAACCAGGGACCTTTCGAAGGACCCCTAGACAACACACATTAAGGTGAAACGCTAAACATTTCAAAATGAGACCTAAAGGCAAAATCAAGGATACGCGTCTGGCTGTGGCCCGTGAGATCTTCTCGATTAAACATGTGGGCCATCAGCTGAAATAATTAACGACACCCATGTACGCTTTTATCGTAGGACTTTTTGTAATATCATCTAGACTATACAGCGCACAATGCAAAGACTTAAAGACAGACTGTCATCACCCCAAAGTATATTTTTAGTGTATGTATATCAAAATTCTCAGTTGGTGACTGCTCTTTGATTGACATCAAAGTTTGAAAATTTGAAAGATGCAGACTAGCTCACATTCCACACAAGGCAGAGAGAGTACTTTTATTACATTTTATAGCCTTGTATGCTCACCAGGACATGGCCTTAAGCAATAAAACAGGTTTATTCTTGCACAAGGAAGAGCCTCATACAGTTATGGGAGGAGCTAGAAGATGCATAGTTGGGAGAATTGGAACTGTCTGGGATCATGAAAATTCCCCTTTAAATATCGTGTGTTGTTTATAGAAACTGCAGAGAAAAAGGTAAAGTTATGTGACGATGGATTAATTTCATAAAAGTTATTCCCAAGTTTTGCCGGTCTCGAGTACTACAACACTGCCAGGGGGTGCTGCATGGACATTTTCCCGACTAAAATGACTAAAAAGGGTGGCATTCCCGACAAAATTATAAAATGCCTGTCTCCAGAAAAGTCAGCTCATAACCCTCGTTTGAAGGTAACCTTTGCAAAAAAAAAGGGAAATCTAAAAATAAAGGGTGGACAAAAAAAAAAAAAAAAAGGAAAACGCAGTTGAACATTTGGCAATGTCAAGTTCAGGGTGGAGGGTCTTAGATTTCTATGAAGTTTTGCAATAACTTGACTTTGCTAGATGTGAAGTTATGAAAGAACAACAAGAGTAAGATGAAAGCGCGCCGAAAAATTACCAGTTACGGATACTTTGGTTGTTTGCCTTCATTTTCAGGGCTGTAACCGATTCCACCTAACCCATTTCCAAGCAAATTCATCAAGTTCCAGTGGCTACCATTCCTGTACAACTCCGGGTCCAGTACCCACCGAATCCAAGCCAATTCCGATTCCCGGTTTTCCAGTTCAGGGCCAATTCCGAGTCCGTCCATTTGACAATGTAGCGCCTCATACGAATGCTTTTTGTACTATTTACAATTACACTTAAGATGAAAACTGAGGGGCATTATTACAGGAGTCAATTTCATGCTCTGGCTGACCATGTAATTTATTTGACTATATGTGACGATCTATTTAAGGAATAAATCGCATTTGGCGGACTATTATTAGTGAATATACCGCCGAGACTTCAAATTTGGCAAAATAACGGACTAGGCGAAGCCGAGTCCGTTAGTTTGCAAATTTGGAGTCGAGACGGTTTATGAGACAATAATAGTCCGACAGGTATGGTTTATTCTTATTCTGCCACCGAAAATGTGTGAAAAACTTCACTTTTATCAGGGTATACATTTACTGACCGTATTATGTGGAATAACTGGTCAGTGTTTAACCAATCAGAATGCAGGATTCTCAATAACGGATGGCTAGAGGTGGTAGAATTGTTAAATTGTGCAACAATAATAATGCTGCCTGAGTGACATTAAGGAAACACTCAGTTTTGTGGCCCTGACTGGAATCGGGGGTGTCTAGAAAAGTAAGACCTAGAAAGAGAAGACCTAAGACCTAAGACCTAGAAACATAAGACCTAAGACCTAGAAACATAAGACCCTGAGAAAATTTCATACTGCTGCTGTCAGGAACCATCAAAAATACTGTAATACATATTTCAGACTATGATTAATGCAAAAATTAATCACAAACTGGGTGTGGGTGATTTTTTATCAGGGTCTTATGTTTCTAGATCCCTGTGTGGGTGTCTAGAAAAAATAAGATACCCGGCCCTCTTTCACCCAATCAAAATTCAAAATAGAATTCTTTTACTTATCAACATTTTCCAGCCATAAAAAACGTAAAAAAAAAGTAAAAAAATATACAAAAGACAGCACAATTTTACATCTAAGCAGCCTTTAATTACCAACGATTTCTCAAAGGAGAGGGGACACCCCTCCCCCAGGACGGCGATCACTCACCCTAGAAATGCCCCCCCCCCAATAAAAATACCTTTGAGCCGCCCCTGAGTAAGATCTGTTTAGAGGTACTACAGAACAAATTGTAAATCTCCAGGTTTGAGGTACCATTCTCCAGGGTTTTTGTGAAAATCTCCAGGTTTACAAATTTGGAGGTTGACAGGTCTGTTATTGCAATGATCGAATCGTACAGAGAGGACTACATCATTGGCTTCTGTACATGCGTATTTTTTTATCGCCTTAGGGCCTCGCTACTCCTGCTGTAGCAACCCAGTTATATTACTCACTTGTTTTCTCCAAATTATCGTATGGTGTAGAAATATATGGTATGACTAAACCCTTATTGCTCAAACCCCTGCAAGTTCTTCAGAACAGAATTTTAAAAACTCTTACTTTCAAAGACCGGCGTTATCATACGAATACCCTGCATAGAGACCTAAGCATCCTTAAGATTAGCGATATTCATATATTCAAAATGTGTTCTTTTATTTATAAGTATGCCAATAATTGTCTTCCATATGTATTTGGTAATATTGTTAACCCTAACTTTTCTACCAATGCTCGTCCAAGTACTAGAAGTAATGCCCTCTTTACGGTTAGCAGGCACCATACTAGACACTGTAAATTATTGTTAAACAACTACTGTTATAAAATTTGGAATTCTCTCCCCAACGAAATTAAAAAGATTAGACCATATGCTACTTTTAAGCGTAAGCTAAAAAATTAGCTGATCGCTCAGTACACTGACTAAGTTTCCCTTTCTTTGTAGTTTTCTTAGTTGCGTCGTTGTTTGTTTGTTCTCTTTTTCTTCTCATTTTCTTTTCTTGTTATACTCATTGTTGTATAGTCTCTTTCTGGGCACTAGCTCGTTTAACATTGTTTTTCTAGTGTCCTGTCCGTTTTTGTATTTCTGTATATATTTGTACGGACGAAATGAATGAATGAATATTAGCGCTACTAGCACGTACTAAAAGCATGTGTTTCAATTCTAAGTGTGTCTGGTGCACGGCGCATGTTTTGGTGGGATAACTCTACGACCATAATTGATATATTTGAAGTTTCGAGTTACAGTGTATGACGTAAGCTACAGTCTACACGAAGGTTCTTATCATAGAAGTGAATACTCACCTCGTTTCAGTACGTTTAATGTTGCTTCTTCTAGACAAAAACAGGAATAAAGTTTGTTGCATTAAACTCAAATTTATTTCGACCCCTTCTTTTTAGTTTTGACACTTGTAAATTCATTCTAAAGGGTTAGTGACTCCTGAAAAAAAATGATGAGTGAAAACCCTGCTGACAGCGGCAGCATGAATTTTTCTCAGGGTCTTAGGTCTTAGGTCTTATGTTTCTAGGTCTTACTTTTCTAGACACCCACACAGGGGCCTAGAAACATAAGACCCTGATGAAAAATCACCCACACCCAGTTTGTGCTTTATTTTTGCATTAATCATAGTCTGAAATATGTATTACAGTATCTTTGAGGGTTCCTGACAACGACATGAATTTTGCTCAGGGTCTTATGTTTCTAGGTCTTGGGTCTTATGTTTCTAGGTCTTGGGTCTTAGGTCTTATGTTTCTAGGTCTTACTTTTCTAGACACCCACACAAGGATCTAGAAACATAAGACCCTGATGAAAAATCACCTACACCCAGTTTGTTTTTTTTTTTTTTTTTGCATTAACCATAGTCTGAAATATGTATTACAGTATCTTTGATGGTTCCTGACAACGGCAGTATGAATTTTTCTCAGGGTCTTAGGTCTTAGGTCTTATGTTTCTAGGTCTTACTTTTCTAGACACCCCTGGAATCGGCTCCGTGTCCGAGTCCACTGAGCCACAGGCCTCAATGGCTCCCTGGTCAGTGCATCCGTTCGGTTCGCGATAGATAAAATTTGAAAAATTATCTTTTACCATAACAACTATGAAACTGCAGCTCTTGTAACCGAATGACAGCAATCGCCAAGGGAGACCTTAATTTGTAGTACATTTCCATATTCCCGGGACCAACTGCATTCCAAGGGCCTCAAGCTGACTTTGATAGTATATTGTTCAGCGCAATCTGCAGATTAATTGCAGATACCTAACAGCATTGTTGAGAAAACGTAAAGAATAAGTGTTCCGAAAGTTAAGTTGAAGGTCCATGGAGCGCTCTGTTCATTAGCCCTATCTCAATTTAACACACTTTCTCTTCATTAGTAACTTTTATCTAATCCCTCCCCCCCCCCCCCCTTAACCGGTAAAAAACTACCGGTACTCATTTCATGCAAGTAGCACCACTGAACTGCTTTCGAATGTCGACAACTTTTTAAAACGGGGCTCTTGGGTCTTCGACCTAACCGGGCATGACCCTAGTGTATCACACCAGAGGATAGATACAACAAGGATATATAATGGTCCTTACGTCTCTCTATTAATCCGGCCCTGTTTACCCCCAAAAGGCAAAACAATTTTAATATTATCAAAAATTATATTTCAAGATAAGTCTTACATTGAACCCATGTAACTACAGCGAGGGTAGTATCTTAAAGTAGAGGCTGTTAATCTCCTTATTGACCTTAATATGGGAAATATAAATTTAAGTTGACATCCTCAGCCGCATGTTTCCCGAATGGTTCCCTTTTCAAGTCAGCCTAACGATTTAGCAACAGTACTTCTATGGCGCATCAAATATGATCAACCAAAAGTGCCATAGTTTACGAACAGGTACGCCACCTTCCCAATTCATTTTACAACCGGGTCATTTCTTTCAGCCTAGTATACTATCCTCAAAGTAACTTTTCCTTTTCCCATTCAAGCCGCTTCCGAAAGGATTCAGTAAAATATTTGTTTGTTAAAATGCTCATTTTATTCCAATAATTTTAAATCATTATTTGAAAAAGTGTAAAAAACAAATACTGAAAAATCAGGTGTTATCGGCTACAGCCGTATACCGTAATCGTAAAACGTCTACGCTATCATAATGTTAAAAAGATCTCAGATGAACTTCTGGTAAAATAATCCAGTTGGTAACAAGGAAGGACACCTTTCCAGCCACTATCATGCAGTTCATTCGGAAAAGAGGGTAGCTTAACGTCCTCGATCGCCCGTTATATCTTTCCTCACGGAAATTGGGCAGCGATCTGTGTTGGACATGGAGGGTGGGGGTGGGAGGCGTGGTTCGGAACTTCAAAATAATCCATATTTTTATGTGTACTGTACCTTCACGTATATGTATACGTTACATTCACGTATATGTATATTTATATACGTACATGTATACGTATACGCATATGTATATGTTAACGTATACATAGACCTATACGTATATGTAAACGTTCATGAAAAAGTGGAAACGTATTTTGATTTGTTATGTAATATACTGGTAACAAAATGTGCCGAAAGCAAATCCTCCTTCCTATGTCGCAAGTATTGAAAACTGGCATGTCAGATTTCACACCACCGCGATGTTCTCGGCTTCCATACTTCTCTCTTCCACGTGTCCGTGGGGTTAAACCACAGAACATGCTCACACATTGGCTGCCCATTTTATGACCACACTACAGTGCAGCCAATCCCAATTGAGAATACGCGGTTTGATCGACTGCCAGACAGGGACATTTATCATTAGCTTAGAGGTTACATCATTTCCAGTGAAACATTGCACCTTAAAGCTTTTCTAACAGCCCCCACTCCCCTCTGTAAGATAATCGAAAAAACCCAGCGGTCGTGTGACCAGGGTCCGGAATTTGATTACATAATCCTTTACCTTCTCTGGTAGGCTACCCATGTCACATGTCCGGTCTCGGTCGTAAAAAACAAACGTGAATACAATAAATCTCTGGTTACTTCGAAGCCGAATAAATTGGCCTCGCCTCTGAGTGCAGGGAGTTGCTATTTGACAAATAGCAACTCCCTGCTGAGTGTAAACAGACCTCATTTTAACTAAAAGCAAATTTTGGAAAGTACTCGAAAACGAAATCACATTTCGTTACAAGAGGTTGGAAATTCGGGGATACGAAGAACCAAAATAAGAAAACAAGTAGTAATATCACAAAAAGTTGAAATAAGTATGACGCTATTTTCCTGAAGTACCAGTACGTAATATCAAAACATCCCATTGAAAGGTGAAGATAGTCTTATCAATAGGGGCACGAACAGACATCTGTTCAAATATTTCAATACATTTAGCTAAAAATGAACCGAGGTGTTTCATTTTTAACCAAACCTAGTAAATGTTGAATCAAATTTATTCAACTTTTAGACAAGTTTCCCGTTCGTGCCCACATGGATTAGATTGTTTTAAGAGCTCTTGGGCAACTCCCATGGTTCCATGGGGACATCCCAATTACGTGCATTAATTTGAACACCCTGGATATGAAGTTGAATATAATATTTTCCCTTGTGTGTCGAGTCTCAGTAATCACCAGGCACATATGTTGCACTAGATATGCTCGAAGCGCGCCAAAAATTTGTCTCTCATAGTCAGTGAAGGAACATTCTACAGTAAAAAAAAAAATTGAGAGGGGATGAAAGACATTCTTCCATCCTCAACCAAGAGACCAGGGTTATGATGGGCCTGCTTGCAAATATAAGCAAATATTGCGGGATTTCCCAAAATATTGAAGGTACTCCGCCCTCCCTAACCAAATTAAAGGGGACTATTTCGTACATATACCAATTTTAGCAAAATTACTGCAATTGACCATTTCTACAGGAAGACTGAATAAAGGTATCACTTTCCCAACCAAATTATAGAGAAAATGTGCATGTGTGTCTACGACTGTTTTATTGATCACCGAACATGCAATCTGAACAGTATGCGCGCGAACGCGCCGTAAAATTGTGATGGCCTTGAAGTCATCAAAGAGTCTAATGTTCACAAAAATGTCAACAATTACTACGATTTTTGCAAAAATATCATAGATATTCCGTCCCCCTCAACGAAATTATTGAAGGGGACTATGTCTCACACTCACAATATTAGCAAATGTTATGGATGTAGACCAAATATGGGGGGGGGGGGGCAACAACTGGTCCGTTGCTTCTATGGAAGCCAATTTTCAGATCGCCTTCTTCAATCTGCTTCGACAGCCCGTCGTCAAAATATTTCTGCAACATGAGGTTATTTGTGTGAGCCAATTTTAATTTCATCACATCCATCTCGTTTCACAACTCGGACTGACCAACGATCACGCTGTACTTTCGTTCTTATTTGTTTTGCTGACTGTCCAACACTCAGGTGGTTTACATGAACAAGTACACACTGCTTTCTTGGAATCCTCGACAAGATTATAGCCCTTATCATCCAAAAGTTCGGAAGATGGTAAGACTCGAGTTTCTGCGCAACAGCATCCTCTGTCCTCTCTTCTCGGAGAAATGGAATCAGTTCCTTGTCCTTGTTCACCGAAAAAGGACCGAGTGAATTTGTAAGACAAAGCGGCGGTAGCTGCAGCTACTCCTAAACCGAATACCATCAATTTACTTGAATTGAAGCTGCAAGTAAAAGAAACATTGACGAAGATGTAGATATAGCCCACGGACTTCATGGTATATGGGCAGAGCATATTACACTAACGTCCTGCGCGTAAATTGTCGTCACCGTACGTATACGAGTAGGCTTACCAATATGGTGTTACAACCGATAATGTAAAAATCAACCGATAATGTAAAAACGACCGATAATGTAAAAATCAACCGATAATGTAAAAACGACCGATAATGTAAAAATCAACCGATAATGTAAAAACGACCGATAATGTAAAAAAAAAAAATTACCGATAATGTAAAAACAACCGATAATGTAAAAAAAATTACCGATAATGTAAAACTCTTTGAACCGATAATGTAAAAAAAAAATACCGATAATGTAAAAACGCTCGTCTACCAATAATGTAAAAAAGATTTACCGATAATGTAAAAACTGGTCTAACGACGTTTTCAAAGGAAATGGAAAAGTGGAATTTTGTCAAAAATGTCATACGTTAATTCAGAAAGGTCGTAGGTCATACCCCAGGGGAAGGGACTCTCACCCCTATTTTACAGCGCCCTCTTGAAGGTATATTTCCCTTTAAAAAGGTACATTGAAAGACAGCAGAAGAATTACAGGTCACTTTTTCTCAATTGATTAGGCCAAATACATAATGCTATCATATTTCTCCTTCATATACTTAAAGCGCCCTCACTCCCCTGTTGTTCCGCAAGCTCACCAAAAAAGAACATATTTACGATAAAAAATATCATGAAAGGACTGCAACATAACGTACTTTATTACATTAATGTGGGTCATATTGATGGCACAGCTTATTTGCATAGGTCTATGGCCCATGTGAGGGTGCCCTCTAATAAAAACCAGATATTTCAAAAACTAAAGGACTGAAAATTATATTTTTGAAATGAGCATGTCCGAAAACCCAGGAGTGTTATTATCGTTATTCTGAAGCTGAATGAAGGTTAATCCCTCTCACCCATTCCCCACCCCAGGGTAAGAAGGGGATGAAATCGAAGCTACTCACACTTGATAAGAATTTCGTCCTAGAGGCTGTCGATCACGCTTATCACAGATCAGCAGATCCAAAGTCAGTCATCCCGTCTCTCCGTCGTAGTGGGATGTGCGGGACGTCAGAAGGCCCACTTTTAGGGTCAGTGTCCCCAAGAGCAGATTTTAGGCATTTCAAAACACCCAGTTTTCATACTAGATGGTTACCATTAAAAATTTAGGAATATGATTTCGATTGCACTTGTTAAATGTGGAGTGGAAGTTTTCCCTTCCATATATGGCTTCACTAATACGTGGGCGAGTTACGCCTTACCTCCGGAGAAGGCTCCTATCTCCGAGATGATAGTGGGAAGGGGATAACCCCGTCAAAGGTCATGCACTACATTGTCCTACCGTTCCTGTAAGTCACACGCCTCTTCTTTCTCCTACTAGCTACGCTGTATGCATTAAGTTGAAGAAACGCATTTTTCCATATATACTAACACTAATTTTGGGGCCGTGTTTCGCTTTGCCCCCGGGCTCTCTCTAATTAACCCTTAATTTACCCCTTTCAAACTCGAAAGGTGATAGCCCTATGTGTCCTGTATAACATAGGGAATGCGTTTGGGGGAGACTGTCCTGGTTGGGTTTGGATTGGCGATTTATGAGAGCTTTGAATGCGCTCTGTATCTAGTAGGAGGGGCACACCCTAACAACCCTCAAGGGTGATGGGTCTATGTGTTGCCTACAACAAGCTTGAGGCCTTTTGGATGGTTTATCTAGGCTGGTTGTAATGGGCCTTTGAAAGAGACTAATTAAAATTCGGGCAAAAATTACCACAGTTTGTAGTTTGTAAAAAATATTCAAAAAATTGTCATTTTATATGACTCGAAATATAATTTCCGTTATGTTCGTAAATAACGTCATTGCGTTTCATCGTCTGCATCAATTAAATTCGAGCAAGGGGAACACGTGTATCAACTTTCTTGCAAATTGAAGTAAATTTGACAAATTTATGGCAACTTATGGGCCTACAAAGGGTTACCCTAGTGTTTACTAGGTAACGGAAAATTAGGGTTAGCCACTATTTTGCTTTATGGAAAGATATGGACCCAAAATTCAGGAGATCAATGTTCCAATGTAGGTGCTTCGTTAGTTAAAATTTGGCTTCTTTTACCATTTCAGCACGTTTTGCCCTCTAATTGACCTTTAACCTGACGGCAGACTTATGCGAACTACTAATCTACTAACGGAGGTATAAATTTTTCTCCCCGAAATTTAGAATCGTGACATTATTCTTTTCATAATCAGCACTATGCAAATCACTATTGGGGCAAAACGAGGGGTGCGCTAGGTGACCCTTTCGTTTAAAACCGAAAACCAGTGAGTAGGCCTATGTACGTATGTATGTATGTATGTATGTATGTATGTATGTATGTATGTATGTATGTATGTATGTATGTATGTATGTATGTATGTATATATGTATACATATAGTGTTGAGTCGGTAAAGCTGAAAAATCTGGGCGAGGTGAAAAAGCAAAGTTGACTCCACCGGGATTCGAACTCGGGACCTCCCGCTTGCTAGTGCGTGACGCTCTAACCACTGAGCCATAAAGCCAAGATGGTTTGGCCTTTGTTTAAACCCCATAGAAGCACTCGCAATTCACCTCCTGAGCAGGCACCTATTTTGGGAACAGCACTAGTTCTCCTTTGATATTATATATATTATATATATATATATATATAGAGATATATATAATATATATATATAGTATATAATATATATTATATATATATATATATATATATATATATATATATATATATATATATATTCCGATCAGACAATGCTTTCCTGGCGTTTCATCCATTCTCATTCTCGAACAACAAGAAAGAATACCGATACCCAGTCATAAACCACGTAGGTAGCTACTCACACACAACGTATTGGTATGTATATGTTGAGTATAGTGGGTTAGGGACCCCACGTCTTTATTTCGTTGTTTTACAATCACAAAGACACTTTTACTTTTGTGCTCCATTTGAATGCACTCAAAAACTCACTTAGGCGGCATGCGCTCATACGCATACACGCACAAACCTACTCTCTACCCCCACCGCCTGTCCGCCTACATAAGTACACACAAGTACGTAGGACCGTGGGATATTGACGTTAGAAGAGCTTTTGCATTATCGATAAAAAGTTTGCTATCTACCTGCATACACGCCTACCTACCTACGTACACACAGACATACACACATATACGTAGCACCATAATATTATGGAATCGTCGTTAGAACAGTTTTTACATTATCAGTAAATTTTTTTACATTATCGGTAGACGAGCGTTTTTACATTATCGGTAAATTTTTTACATTATCGGTTCAAAGAGTTTTTTACATTATCGGTAATTTTTTTTTTACATTATCGGTTGTAACATATGGTTTCCTGCTATAGCCTTGTATGTAAAAGTTTGGACTTGCTCAAGTGGCTCAGTATCGACAGATTGTGTGAGAAACTTGTAATATTTTTGAAGGAATGCAAGCTCAGGTCAAATTCAACAAATAGAATGAAGGACTGTGATATTGTTCTTCCATTCATGTTTATATTTTGTCTGAAATGTTGCAGATTCATAGCCAAATTGGGCAAATGGTAGTAGCCCGGAGGCCATCTTTGTAAGCCGAATTTTTTTTTTGAAACGGTGGCGACCGTATTGGTTACGTGATCCCCTGTCCATCTATATGAGAAGACCGTGATATAGCCTAACTGAAAATGAAGAACATTGTAGTTGAAAAAAATGCATATGGGTTTGATCTGTTCATGGCATACACGATTGAGCTAGTTCATTTGTCAATCGGAGTTTCTCATTAAATACATTGTACCTCGATATATGCATGCGAATAGGTTATGATTTGTTGTAAGTGTACTGAGGAATATTTTGTGGGTAAAGGCACAACACCGACGACAATCTGTTATGATTCAGATGTAAAACATTTCTGCCAACAGAATGAATATGTGTAATGTTGTTAACATGCCAAACACAGTCAATTGAACGAAATATTTAAAAATTAGTTCTTACAAAATTGTTGTGTGATCGAAGTAAGGATCCATTTAATCTACTCACCTCATGATGGTATAGTCTACATAAAGTCTAAACGGACACACTCTTAAAAGAGTTGTCTGAAGAAGGTGTAAACTTGGGTATGTCGCAAGTGATAAACGTCCTTCCTGTACAGAGTACACAACAGGATCATATTACTGTACTCATCACAGATACATATTTATAAACAAAGCAACCAAGGGTGACAATATGACGTCACAGTTGAGAAAACTTGCCACATGCGTTGATACGCACATGGTTAGATGCGTGCCTATGCTGCGTATAGACCTTATGCATTGGCATCACACTGACGTCATTTTGGAGGAAAACAATGAAGCACACGTGCACTCACGGCGTAGATTTCGCATGCGCCTGTGACAGCCTTTCGCGCGTATCCCCTGCTGCTCATAGGAGCTTTTCACGTGTATTATTTCAGCCAATATGTCTGAGGGCAACCCCGGCATGTGTGTACAGGCTTGCCCTCAGACATGGCGGATGCTGACGCCTTGCTGTGACGTCACTGAGAACTATCTATAGACCTTATGCATATAATGTCACAAAAGAGAAAGTGCGCCCTCCTTTGGAGGAAGATGGCGGAAAAGGGCGTATCATTGCAAGTTACATCAAAAAATGCAAACAGCTAATTTGTCAACCTTTCGTATACGCGCGGAAGTCTACTACACGTGCGGCGAAATCCACCCAAAATGACGTCAGTGTGATGTCAATGCATAAGGTATATAGACGTTAATATGCATTGACATCACACTGACGTCATTTCGTAGGAAAACAATGAAGCACACGTGCTCTCAGGGCACGGATTTCGCACGCGAATGTAGAAGACTTACGCGAGTATCCCCCGGTAAACAAATCAGCTCTCTGCATTTGTTGGTGTAACCTGCAATGATACGCCATTTTCCTCCAAACCAGGGAGCACATTCTGCCCTAGCCTAGGGTACCTAGGCCTAGTTCTGACGTACACTTTGTTCCCTGAACTAGGCCTAGGCTATAGATAGTTCTTACATGACGTCATAGGAGCTTTTCACGTGTAGTATGTCAGCCATCTCATAGGGCAACCCCGGCATGTACGTACAAGCTTGCCCTATGGCATGGCGGTTGCCAACCCCCAGTTGTAACGTCACTGAGAACTTTCTATTGCAACACAAACTTTTGACCGCATATTACTGTGAGAGTAATATCGTCTGCGTGCGTTGCTGCAGTGATTGTTGCTATATACGCGTATGCGCGTGTATGAACGTGACTATAGCTATGGACTATGTCACAATTAAACAGCAGTGCGTGTTATTTAGCATACAATAGTGTGAACGTCCTAGTTACACGATTTGGCAGTTTCATAGAATGTTAAAAAAACAAACAGGATCGTTTGTGTAAATCAAAATTTTTGGTCTTTTTTTGGACACTAAGTGCTAATAATCTTAGAATGAAGGGTCTTAAACATATAAGGCCCCATAGAGGTCAATTATGTAGGAGTATACGTGAATTTAAGAAAGATCGAGACCATTCAAAATTATTGAAGTCGCGGTAGCCCAATTTTGACAATGGGTATATTGCTGACCTAGTATGGGAAGCCCCAAAGCTTCCCAAATACTAGGTCAGCAGACTGCGGACTAATTCTGCCCTGTCACATCATATGCATAAGGACTATGCTCATAGCGATTTGCCAACCAATAGTATACGCGCGTAAGTCTACTACACACGAGTGCGAAATCTACGCGTTGGTGCACGTGTTCTTCAATGTTTTCCTCCAAAATGACGTCAGTGTGACATCAATGAATAAGGTCTATAGAGCTTATGCATATGATCTCAAAGAGCGGGAAGAGTTCCTTCTTTTGGAGGAAAAGCGCCTATCATTGCACGTTACACCAACAAATGCACACACTTGACTTGTCAACCAATCGTAAGCGTAAGTCTACTACACGAGCGTGAGAAACCTACGCCGTTCGCGCACGTGTGCTTCATTGTTTTTTTCCAAACTGACGTCGCGTGACGTCAATAGACCTTATGCTTATGATGTCACAAAGGAGAAAGTCCTCCCTCGTTTGGAGGAAAATGGAGGACAAGCGCTTATCATTGCAAGTTACACCGAAAAACGCGCGCAAGTCTACTATACGTGCGGCGAAATCCACGCCCTTCGTGCACGTGATGTGCTGCATTGCTTTCACCCAAAAAAGACGTCAGTGTGATGTCAGTGCGTAAGGTTTGTACAGCTATAAGACGTCTTATACATACACATATGTATAAGAAGTTCATGAGTATTAAACAGTCGAAGAACGAAACCAGTGTGACACACAGGCAATCAAAGATATTACAAGCATAGATTCCAAACTTAAAATGGCGCGTTGACTCCCCATGGAGGCCAATATATCGGGGCGGAAGTGCTGATCACTGCTCAGTCGTTTTGAAAACATACAGGCAAATGAATGGCTTACAAAAGTATTAATAGGCCTACTTGTTATTCGGAATGTTGTTGACTGGAGAAGTACTACCCCTCAATAAATTCCACTTGAACAAGAATAACTTTTTTCTTCAACGCGGCATCTACGTACTTACACTTGAAACGTGAACGCACAATGACT
Source organism: Holothuria leucospilota (assembly GCA_029531755.1). Taxonomy (NCBI): domain Eukaryota; kingdom Metazoa; phylum Echinodermata; class Holothuroidea; order Aspidochirotida; family Holothuriidae; genus Holothuria; species Holothuria leucospilota. The sequence goes on along the minus strand of CM055963.1, from coordinate 22,940,759 downwards.
GGCTTTTCAAGTTCATCGACATTCATTGGTCAGTATCTTCAAGTGACGCACTTTTATAAGCGCGTTCAATTACTTTCGCGCTCATAACGGGAAAGCAACTAGCGCGCTTGTTTCCAGAGCTCGCAAACCTGTGCGTCAAGTATTCAGGATAATACACAGACAAAAGTATTCTGCGCGTATAGAACGCGTTGTAAATATGCACGCACGCTACACTCTTTTAACAATGAAATTTTCTGTGACGCGTTCTTATTTTTGTACACAGATCACGGAATAGAACGACGCGCATGTCAAATTTACACTTCCGCCCCGATATATGCGTCTCCATGAGGAGTCACTGAGCGTAACAGTGTAGGTATAGGAGTTTGGAATCTATGCTTATAATATCTTTGCAGGCAATAAGCAGCATAGACACGCATCTACCATGTGCGTATCAACGCATTGGGCAAGTTATCTCAACTGTGACGTCATAATTTCATCCTTGGATGCTTTGTTTATATCTGTGAGGAGTAGTGTAAACCTATCGTGTACTTTGTGCATAAAGGACGTTTATCACTTGCGATATATCCAAACTTTAAACTTCTCAAGAAAACTTTCTGAAAGTGCCAGTTTAGACTGATATAATCTATACCATCATGAGGTGAGTAGGTTATACTGATGTTTACTTCTTTTGTAAAAATTTTGTAAGAATTCACTTTTCAATTTTTCGTTCAACTGACTGTGTTTGGCTTGTTAATAACATGAAACATATTAATTCTGTTGTCAGAAATGCCTTTCAGCTGAATCTTAACAGATTGTCGTCGGTGGTGTGACTATACGCACAGAGCGATATGTCTTTCTGAGTTACTTTGTATTATAAAATATTCCTCAGTGCACTAACAACAAATTATAACCTATTTGCATGCATGTATCGAGGTACAATGTATTTCATGAGTTATTTCGATTGGCAAATGAACTAACTCAATCGTGTATGTAATGAAGCAGACCATATCCACAATATAAGACATGTTTTTCTTCAGCTGCAATGTTCTTCATTTCAGTCGTATGTACATCTTCATCAATCTCTCTTTTCCTTTCAGCTTTAATTCAAGTAAATTGATGGTATTCGGTTTAGGAGTAGCTACCACAGCCGCTTTGTTTTACAAATTCACTCGCTACCTTTTCGGTGAGCAAAAACGAGGAACTGATTCCATCTCTCTGAGGAGGGAGGACAGCCGATGCTGTTCGGCAGAAAGTCGCGTATCAACATCTTCCGAACTTCTGGATGATAAGGGTCATTGTCCAGTGGAATATTTCATGAGACCAGTCTGTACGTGTCAATGTAAAACACCTGAGTGTTCGAAAGAACAAAAAACAAAGAATGACGTTACGGACATCAGCATCCAGTGCGGCGCTTCATCTTCCGAGGCCGTAAGTACGGAGGTACAGTGTGATCGTCAGTCCGAGGAGGAAAATCAGATGGTTGTTATGAACTTAAAATTGGCTCACACCAATATCTTCATGTTGAAGAAGGATTTTGACGAAGAGTTGTCGAAGCAAATTGGAGGTGATATGAAAGTTGCTTTTCAAAGAAGCCAACACTTAGGAAACTATATTTTCCTTCAAGGGAGCACAGCTGACATGACAGTTGCTGCCGCTTTCTGTGCGGAAAGATATAACGGCGAGGGCGTTAGGCGATGTTCCATTCCGAACGGACTTTATTTTGAGAACTCTGTTTCATACATGACGGTGGCTGGGAAGGCATCTAGTTAATAGTGACTTATATACTGACTCATATTTTAAGTGTTACACAATATTTTATTATTCATTTTTATTCACATAATTATAGCAAAGACATTTTCATATTTGATTGGTTGCAGCTGATATAAAGCTCAACTTATATGATATTTATCATTTATTTGTTTTCTTTATACTTTTTTTGCCTGATTTTCCTGATTTGCCTGATTTTCGTCTTCCTTTTAGCAGTTTCCCATTCAAGTTCCAGAAGGAGTACCATGGAAAGAAACTATTATTTTGTTAAAGTGGCTAAGTGCGTATAAACCAGTAAATATATGAGCGATTTTAAGCTACTGGCAGTGTTAAAGATATGGATAGGCTTTTCAAGATGCAGCAGACGATGTGAAACTTTTCGTTTTTAGATTCATCTTTCAAGCGTTTTGAATCACTAAGAACATTTCAAGATTGTTGGCAACTTGTTAATTTTAAAGAAAATGTTACAGTTGCACCACCGTTAGATCAACTCCTTCCTCAGACGTCCACGTCTCTTTGGCGATACATCACGCCGTAGCCGCGGCCGAAACTAATAAGTAATACCACAGCAAAACTGTTGCTGTTAGGTTTTTTTCGAGAGCAATAAAAACTAACAGTAATATGTAACAAATGTGTTTCAAATTCAACATTCGCCATCTGACATAACTTGTATCAATATAATTATTACTCCAACATTTATTGAGAGTTCACATGATTTTATATTTTCATTTTGTACTAAATCAACATATGAAATCCAGTCATCTGCAAAAGCATTAATCAAAGGCATCAATGAGTATCCTGTTGCATAACAAATACACTAGCACTGTTTTCAGATGGTTAAAGTATCATATTACTGTTGATTCGTCTGCTTACTTTTCCTCACCGTTTAAAGCGAGGATAAACACCAAATATATTTTTGACATTAAAAAGGAACTTCATCTAAACATTCTGGTGCCCAAGAGACATTTGCATTCAACTCTTCCGTTCGGTTTTAAAGATTTTGATGCCTGAAGTTTTCACATTATGTATCAAAAGGAACGTGAAACAAACAATGGAACTTTTCACTTCGAAGATGTAAAGTTGCACTTCGATGACCAATGTTTTTATTTTCTCTTTGTTCAACTTACTCTGTAGACATTGGACTGGATAGGATTGCTAGTTTTCAAGAGCATATGGAAAATTTACAAAAATGTATTTCATAGTTTAAGTGAACTGGATTTTTGTAGTACAAAATTTAAATATTAATTCCAAAGAAATACAAACCAATGATCTATTGTAATGCTTAGTAAAGATGCATTCTTTTTAAGTCATAACAATTACATTGTACTTTTTCTTTGAGTCATAGCATAAAACTAAGGTTTATGATATGATCAAACTTGGCAAACTGTTAGCTTCTTCACAGAATCAATTGATGAAATATCAAAGAATTATAATAAAGGGTCACTGGAGCATATGAAAATTACATGCAATGACACAATTAAGGAAAGGAAATGTTTCCTCGTCCAAAATCAAGGATGTTATAAAAATTACTTCAAAATTTCAGAACATGATTGTGGGAGCATATTTTGATATATCTTAAGGGATCACATAAACAACTCCTGCCGCCTTATTAATGGCATATCACTCCAAAATGACTTCTTCCAGTATCAGGTCCAGATCAAAATGATAAATAATAAAACCATAACCTTAGTGCCACTTACAAAAAACATATGCACAAAAATTCCTAAGTTAGAAGTATTGCAAATGACCCACTTGAAAGAAGTGCTATGAAGATCATATGATGATAAAATAAAAATTGCATTTAAGAGAAAAACAATCAGAAAATTTCATCCAAATATATGCCAACACAATTTTGCACGTTGCCGTATTAAGGCAATTAAAGAAATACCTTGAAATGTAGCAAAATTTAATCTGGAGACAAAATATCTCACATGCAAAAATTGTTGACCTAAATTATAAGAGTAAACTTTCCAAACATGAGAAGGAAAATATTTATGGACCAGATGGGCCCTTTAGAGTCTTAAAGACAGACTTTTCAGGAGAAACAATTCTAAAACAAGACTTAATAGACTAAGGTAATTAACTGCATAAGTAGTATATTACTTAAAGCAGAAAGGTTCAATTTCAAAACATATCGATGGCAGCATTTACTTTCTTTGTGATAGTGATATGTAATAATGTTTTTGTACTGATCTTCTTTGTTTTGCACCTCAAAGTTATTCCAATGTTCGTCTATTACAATTTATAAAATGGTTTACTTAAGAGCAAATGACCGAGAAGTATCCTAGCAAAGATTAAAAATATCCTGAATAAACAGAAATAGCTATGTCTTTTTCTGAGAATAAATTGATAATTGCTTATAAAGATTCATGCAAGAATACACACATTGACTAAAGTCAAATGTAACAAAATCACAAAACCCTGTGTAGGAACACTACCCACCTGTAAGAAATGACAAGTATAAATGCTAGGGCTGTGAACGTTTAGCAAAATTACTAAACGTTTAATCGCAAAATTTTGCGATCGTTTAGCGATTAATCGCAAGTACCTATGATCAGCACAGAGACTTTAAACGTGCCCTTAAACATGATGAATATGTAAAATGCGTTAGTGACGTCCGGGGGACATAGTTTCCATGAACCTCAAACACAGATCCTCATAGAAGCTCAGCTTTGTCGTATGTTTGCGTGTGAGTCATTTGTATAATTATGTATTTCACTTTTTCAAAAAGAGTCAACATCTAATTTTCTGTAATGACTGCAGATTGTTTTTTATTTCGTACGGAAAAATGGCTTTTGCGATTTATCGCTGGCAGCTTTGTACTAAACGTTTATTACACATGCGATCGTTTAGCGATTAATCGCTAAACGGTCACAGCCCTAATAAATGCCATCTTTTTTGAGTGTTACAGCCCTTTTAGGACTGCAATGATTTACAGTACTTCAAAGAACTGTCCAGTAAATTAGTACCCATTCCATCACACCAGAGTTATCTTGCTGCAACTGGCACAATTACTCTTCTCTTCTTGCTATTGGGCTATACATAGTTGTGCATCATTTTATTGCAAGGGTTCATTGCTTAACTGATCATAACTTTGATGTCAAGGACAGTTGGGGTCCACGGGAGTTGCCTCTCTTAGTTATCCCAGCATTTTGTTCAGAACCCGGTATAAACACACCTGTAAGAAAGGCAACAACAGTTTGCTCAATGGGTGAGGAAAGAATGGAGAGCCAGCCAAAATTCTTATATTATTTGTTACAGTAATGAGTCATTCGTGTTTTAAGTTAAACACTGACCAATTGGTTTTATACTCAGTTCAAAATATATCTATTACAAAAGGCTTAAAAAGAAAGTAAAATTTTAGTACTTTTCCCATCAGTATTCTTAAATGTTTACTTGATACTTTGTGACGGTCTGTAATTCACTGATTTGAGATGAAATGTCATGGGCTGACTCCCAGTGGCTGCACAGCCAGCTTCGCATTCAGAACAGCTTAAAACCATAGAGTCAGTACCTTTTGTACTCATAACTGTGAACTAAAACCATCATCTTTCAGTTGAACAAGTTAACACCAGCATTAATATGTGGAAATAAAATCAGTGAAAAATTTTCCCGGATTTCAATTTTTTGTGGAGGGAATTGCATTTACAATTTGGGGCAATTTTTACAAAGTTTCTTTGATTTCCTCAAATCTATCCCTACTAAGTAATGTAGGACAGCTAATGAAATGAGGAAACCATGAAGAAATAATTTCTGTGCATGATTCCGGAAGATATCTTGAAAACCCTATGAACCAATGAAAACACTTGAGGGCATTAATTAGAGCAAAACACTGGCTGTTAGACTACAGAGATGTAATCAAAGGGTGGATGGTGAACTTTTTTCTACGCTGCTGCTCCCTGAATGTAAACGACTAAGAACCTTAGAAAAATAGAGCATTCTTCTCTGTACCTTACTTGTAAACATGTGACTGAAAATCATTACTATCATCATGGAGCTAATACTTGGACAGGAGAAGAAACTTCACAAGTCCCTTTGCAGCGACGATCGTGCCACGAAGGTCAAACTCATAAAACCTATTTACACCACTAATACCTCTCCCTTTGTACTTCATTGGAGATTCAATAAGCTTAACAGGTGTTAGGAACAAAGCACAATAGGTACATGTCGTCTGCTACATCTTGAATAGGACATTGCTGAATTTTGCCTGTCACTTCAGCATTGCCAGTCGCTTTAAATGAAAATTAAATTGCTGGTTTCGTTGTGTAGTGTCGCTTACACAAAAGTGTTGGTTTGATTCCTTGTTAAATGCTGAATATGTATAAAAAATTGATCAAAATTCAACTGCAAAGTATAGTCTCGTAACTAGTCTGCTAATTTGCATATGGCATTAACATCACTCCTAGTACTAGCATCTATTCTTAAGAAGCAATACCAGCCGTTTTGAATTTTTACTCTGCATTTCTTATTTAGCTGTCGGCAACTGTTCCAGCTTCAAATGATTGTTCTATTTAATCCAGTTGTTAGGGTATCAGTAGACATGAATGAGGTTGCCAATGACAAGGAGTGTAAATTGTAAGTGCCAGACACAAGAACTGAACAGCCTTAAAGTCTCATCATCATTCAGTACAGGATTATCTCCTCATGCATACCTGGGTCTATTTGGATTAGCATAAAATAAGGTTGAACTTTCTTCTCCTGTCCAGGTAGTAGCTCCATGCTATCATCAATCTCAGCAGTATTACGGATGAGATATTTGAAAAATCAAATCACCATTGCTGGTGAAACTGACCTGAGATGCATTTGAAGGAATTTCATGATCTCTGGAAAATTCAAGTAATATGTGACTGCTTGTATTTGATGCCTTTATCCCTCCAGCTTTATGTTATAATGTCCCAATCTTTTTGAAACTGATGGAGACAAGACTGTAGTAAGAAGATCCATGTTTATTTTGGTGTCTTGGAATGTATCATAGAATTAGACTTACCTAGCTTATTCATTGTTTCTTGGATTTTTTCAGTTTTCCACGTAAGACTTCCACCATTGTCACTGGAAATGATCAATTAAATAACATACCAAATTTACCATGACCAAGTTTTCTATTTCTGTGTAACGCTTTCAAAAGGAACCTTCACATACTTCACAGCTGCAAATTTTGTATACATTAAAAATTTAGAATTGATATGTATATGCATTGTCTGTAAAGAATAAAAAAGGCCCTTCACATTAGTGAGCACACATGGACTCAAATCTGAACTGGAAAGCTCATATCTGAGCAAAGCAACAAAACTTCATTGGGATAGCCATTGTACATTTTAATACATCAGAACTTATATGGCACAATCACAAAACAGTGTGAGAACAAAACATGGACACAGGATGAGAGTGTTTGCCATTACATCTCATCAGATGGTTATCTAATTTAACATTTTTACTCATTCTTGCCTGGTTTACATGGTATGCAAAGTCAGCATACATTCATACGTTTAAGATAAAAACTGTTTCTCATTGTAATGTCTGTTGATCCACAAAAAAGAGAGGTCCACTACATTCAAAAAGAAGATTATTTAAACATTGTCAATACTGTCACAACTGAACAGGTCTGAGAGTGCCATCTCTGACGAAGCAAATAAATACTTTCCTGACCTCATCCTTCCTTCAATATTATGGGGCTAAGGTCAATGGTAAAAGTTCCCCCAACCCAGGGGGTCTACCAACATTTCTCCATTTACCAGGGGGTCAGTGTATGCAAAAACTGTTGAGAACTTCCCAGTAAATAGTTTGCCATCACAGGGTCAGACATTCCCTGCATTTCCCTCACCACATCAGTTTTATGTGGAGTTGATGTGGCGATGACGTCCATTAGACATAGCTTAGGCTAAAATCTAGCTGTACAAGACCCATATAACTATACATTCAGACTTCCAACCGACATTGTATTATGTCACAAATTGGAAGAAGAAGAAGACATGTAAGTCTGACTCCAGATTGACTTCCAAATATTACCCAACCTCAATCAGATTAATTGAACCAAAACATGGCATCTACCAATGTCAAAAGGTTTACTGGGTTAGGGGTTAGAATCTCAAACCGGTATAACATTTGAATCAAAACCTACCTTTTTGTTTTGTTGATAACTTCCATTGACACAAGCGATGTTAATGCATTATTCAGTAGATTCAGAGACAAAGTTTCAAAATCTTTCCTTTCCCCTGAAAAAATAATACAATAACTTCGTATGTTTCACTGATTAAAACAAAAAATCCACGACTTTTTTTCAGAAAGATATTTCACATGAAAAGGTCAAACATTAAAACAAAGCATAAAACTATACAATAAAAGCTAACATTTATCAGTACCAGCAAAAACAAAATCAAAATTTTCTAAGTGGCTATCTAATCATAGTTACAGGAAACATTTACGGACATTATGGTTTGAATACTATTAACACAATATATAATCAACCAGAAAATTAAAAGGCTGAGTGATTCCTCACCAAACAAAAGTGTATCTTACTTCTATGGCTTCCAGTTGACACAGTTTCATAGTGAACGCACTGTGCTTACACCTTAATAAGTGGAAAACATTTAAAATATTAAGGTCTTACCATCAATTACTTTCTGAGCGATGTGTGCTTGGATATTTTTAGCAACTGTCTTTGAGTAGTTGTCATTTTCAAGTTTGCAAGGGCTTTGTTCGAGATATTGTAACACCATCTGTGATAGAAAACATTACAAATAAAAAGTAAAGTAGAGTGTGGAAAAAGTGTAACATTTATTTAAACATTACCATGAGCAGGAAAAGGAAACCTGATAAAATTGACAGTACTGCGTGAAAACATTTCAGTGATAAAATTAGAAGATGACAAAGGGGTTTCATCAGTGTTAAGATTTATGAAACCATTTGTAAACAAATTGTATGTGTATATGATCAAATGGTGCAGGTGCATATTGAAAAGGTAAATGACAAAAAAAATTACAGCTAATGCCTCTGGCCTAATATAAAACTTAATTTTGAAAGCTGAAGATGTTCCAAATTCTATCTTCCTCTTTGGTTACCTCAAGGAAGATTTATAGGAAAGCCCAGTAAGGACAAGCACATATTATCTTTATACACTAATATGGCTGCTAAACAGCAAACAAACTAGATCTAAACAGCAAACAAACTAAACAGCAAACAAACTGCCACATATTTGGTGAAACTAATTACTGTCATATATGTGTTGCTTGTTAGTTTTCTGGCACCTGTTGGCTACATGCAATCTACCAACTCTGCAGTCTCACTTCAGGTGCAATTGTCGTATTCTCTAATTAAGGTACCTTAGTTTTTCCAAATTTTGCAAACTCTGTTTTCTTTTACAAGTTTCTGCAGGCTTCTGTTGTTACACATTGTTGTACAGCTGAAGTATAAACTTAGGATGAGAAAAGTACAAACATGCATCCAATACAATTTAAACAAAGCTATGCTAGGTATGCTACCAACTAACTAGCTCTGATATCTTAGAAAGGTTTAATTTCCTTACTTGAATTTCATTCTTCAAAATCCTTACATACGGGCATTAGCATATTTGCTAAGCATAAAATCTCTTTAATTGTCATTTTCAGTTGGTTTATATTAGGCTTGGGCAGGTTACCTGACCCTCCTTTGAAGTCGCAACTTCTGGCCAGGTGTCAAGTAACAACTCCACTTTCTTTGCAATCATGAATCATGGGGAATTTCAATATGTCCAAAAATCATATTTCAGGGTGAACATTTGTTTTATTTTGCAGGTTTCCATGAAGTGCTTTAAAAGCAGCTCTTTTAGTCTTTTTGTTTTATTCTATCACTAATTTTTTTTTCTTCTATTACTAAATTTTTTTTCTTCAATTGGCCATTATGAGTCTTTGACATTGGCAATTTTGGCACCTCAATAGCTGTAGAGGAACAAGATGTGTTAGCTTACTGGTTTATTGATACTTATTTTTAGACCTGCCGTTTGGAGACTATTGCATCAGTTATGATGTCACTGTGGTAGTCCTGACTCTATTCAGAGTAGTGACTAACAGGACCACCGGTAGGTGACAAAAATATTGGAGTTAGCCAAGTCTACTACACAGAAGCCACTGTAAAGTGTCAGCTCAGTGTAAGCAAGCCCTCAAAGGGAAGTCCAAATACCAAGTTTGTTAGGAAAAACTTTATCTATGCATCTTTTCTGTTAATTCCTTTATCATTTTCCTGAAATATTAGCAGCTAAAATTATTAGAACTTCTCCAAAATGTCATGTTGTTGACATTAAATTGATGACTAAGGTTTAGTCCTCATTTTCCAGCCTTTTTAGTCCTAATTTTTCACCTTGGGTTGTTGAGGGTTGCTAGTTTCAATGCCCAGGATGCATTAATTGTTTGAGTGAGACAGATTTAACCCCTGAATTTTAAAAAAAACCAAAAACATTACACAACTTTTGTCATCAATTTGGAGCCACAACAGCAGACCTACTTTGAAATATCAAAATTTAATTTTCGTCTGGACTAATCTTGTACCTTGCTACATCAGAAGCATTCATATTTTACATCTGAACTCCAAAACTCACCCAGTATCCAAGAAGAAATGGTTCAATCATCTTTGATAAAAACTGTAAAGCTTTTACTCCATTAGACAGCACTATCACAGTCTTCTCTGTGTTTGACACTTGCAAGAAAGTACAACTTTCCAGCTTCTTTAATGTTGCTGGAAATTCCTGCCAGATAAAATAAAGAAAAGTCTTTATGGTAGAAAATTAATCGATCAAATTCCTTCACAAATAGTACATGTTCCAATTGATGGTAACAGTGCATGTTACTTTTACTTTCATTTGTGGGTGGGTAGCTGCCTATTTTCAAATTCACTTGTAAGTACTGAAAGAGCTGATAGTTTCTACAACTGATGGCTGATGGTCTTGAACCTGTCCCTGCACCCAAATGCAGGTGATCAGTAAAAAAATAATTCTGGAAAATGTCCAGCCTAATTATCACTTCAAACTATCCTAAATTGAAATAATAATTGTTAAATTTTAGTTTGTACTTCATTCTTGGAATGGCAGCAGCATAATTTTCAAATTCAGTTCCCAGAGTATACTAAAAGAAAGAACTTACTGTTTCTACAACTGATGGTCTGAAAATAAATTCTGTCTGAAAAAGACGGGTCAGGAACCAGAACCTGATGAAGAGCTCGTCTGTGGAAGACGAAAAAAAATTAAAAGTGTGAAGATGAAGAGTTTCACTCGTTTTTTCTTATTGATTGACAAGGAGACACCAACAAATTATTCACAAAAGAGAGCAAATGCCTCACAATTACATGATGCATAATCAACTGTAATGTCCTATGAACTATAACTGTGCAAAAGTCTTCTATTGGGCTAACATACTATATCTACTACAACCATAGCACTAGATACATCTGTTCCTGTATAATCACAGTACTACATTTTGATTATGCTTGATTTCCTGTGTCTGTTTGGTTACATCCAGTCTGCTTGGACAGTTGTTGATCATTTGCATATTTGCCTCCTGATGAAGGGGTTTATTATCTAAAACAATGTCGATTTTTCCTTAAGTTCTTTACTCCTTATGCATCTTCTAATTACCTTTTTCTGATCAACACATTCAACAATACTTTGATCTTAAAGGGCAAATAACCTCCTCCCAGAGGGTTAAAACACTCTCAACTAAGTTTACTTCTAGCCCTTCCTCCACTTTTAAGAAACATTTGTACACAGTACCTCCCAGACAATGCTGGCCTGTCTTAAATATAAAAGTGTAAGGCCACATTCAGCTGAGTCCACTACTGAGTGTGCTTGTAATGATTCTGCATCCTGACTTGTTTGCATTGCCATGGATGTGATTTTAATGATTCTGAATTCTGACTGGTCTGCATTACCATGGGTGTGATTGTAATGATTCTGCATCCTGACTTGTCTGCATTGCCATGGGTGTGATTGTAATGATTCTGGATCCTGACTGGTCTGCATTGCCATGGGTGTGATTGTAATGATTCTGCATCCTGACTTGTCTGCATTGCCATGGGTGTGATTGTAATGATTCTGGATGATGACTGGTCTTCATTGCCATGGGTGTGATTGTAATGATTCTGCATCCGGACTTGTCTGCATTGCCATGGGTGTGATTGTAATGATTCTGCATCCTGACTTGTCTGCATTGCCATGGGTGTGATTGTGATGATTCTGGATCCTGACTTGTCTGCATTGCCATGGGTGTGATTGTGATGATTCTGGATCCTGACTTGTCTGCATTGCCATGGGTGTGATTGTAATGATTCTGCATCCTGACTTGTCTGCATTGCCATGGGTGTGATTGTAATGATTCTGCATCCTGACTTGTTTGCATTGCCATGGGTGTGATTGTAATGATATTCTGCATCCTGACTTGTCTGCATTGCCATGGGTGTGATTGTAATGATTCTGGATCCTGACTGGTCTGCATTGCCATGGGTGTGATTGTAATGATTCTGCATCCTGACTTGTCTGCATTGCCATGGGTGTGATTGTAATGATTCTGCATCCTGACTTGTCTGCATTGCCATGGGTGTGATTGTAATGATTCTGGATGATGACTGGTCTTCATTGCCATGGGTGTGATTGTAATGATTCTGCATCCGGACTTGTCTGCATTGCAATGGGTGTGATTGTAATGATTCTGCATCCTGACTTGTCTGCATTGCCATGGGTGTGATTGTAATGATTCTGGATCCTGACTGGTCTGCATTGCCATGGGTGTGATTGTAATGATTCTGCATCCTGACTTGTCTGCATTGCCATGGGTGTGATTGTAATGATTCTGCATCCTGACTTGTCTGCATTGCCATGGGTGTGATTGTAATGATTCTGGATGATGACTGGTCTTCATTGCCATGGGTGTGATTGTAATGATTCTGCATCCGGACTTGTCTGCATTGCAATGGGTGTGATTGTAATGATTCTGCATCCTGACTTGTCTGCATTGCCATGGGTGTGATTGTGATGATTCTGGATCCTGACTTGTCTGCATTGCCATGGGTGTGATTGTAATGATTCTGCATCCTGACTTGTCTGCATTGCCATGGGTGTGATTGTAATGATTCTGCATCCTGACTTGTTTGCATTGCCATGGGTGTGATTGTAATGATATTCTGCATCCTGACTTGTCTGCATTGCCATGGGTGTGATTGTAATGATTCTGGATCCTGACTTGTCTGCATTGCCATGGGTGTGATTGTAATGATTATGCATCCTGACTGGTCTGCATTGCCATGGGTGTGATTGTAATGATTCTGCATCCTGACTTGTCTGCATTGCCATGGGTGTGATTGTAATGATTCTGCATCCTGAGCAGCTTTAAACAATTAATGGAAAACTACTGTTTTTGTTCTTCTGTAGAGTGTACTGTTTTACTGCAGATGTTGAATACTCATAGAACAAACAAAGGACTATGCATTTAACGGACTACATAAAAGATACTCACGGATTTTTATTTCTGTTGAGCCACAGAATGATGTAGCAAGAATACAAACATTGGCAAGTCTACACAGGAGATGATTTCGATACATGGCAATACCCATGGGTACCACTGCCAATGACATCACCTCATCAAGGCAGCTGAATTCCACAGGACTTTGTGATTGAGGGCTCCCTTCATATGCATTCACAGCAACCTGGTTCTTGTGGGCAAGGTTGACAAAGGTGTGGTGCCTTTTGAGATGGGAGGTCACAAGTGTTTGTACAGAATATTCTCCTGCTTATTGCAAAGAAGAAAAAGAGACATTTAAAAAAAAAAAAAAAAAACATAACATAACATAATCTGTCTAAAAAGGACCTGCTATGAAGCTGAAAAATTGCAGAAATTCCAGTTTGAGATAGTGGTATTACATCTCTTCCACACTATATATATCCATACTTTTTCCAAGAGTGGGGTTTCTTTCTTCCCCCCTCCCACCCCCACTCCCACCCATTCACACACACACACAATTAAAATATAACTTTGACACTGACCTAAGTCCTGGTGGATCTTTTCTGTACAGACCTACCTACAGATGTCATTGCAATACAGAGTAAATTCAAAGGAATATCAGTTTTAATAAATATCCTTTATAATAAAGTCCACTGTGTCTTCCAATGCTTCTGAACATAATTACAAGGGCATGTATTAGCATTTGAAAAATTCAAAATTTGTGGTACTGTCCAGACCTTGAAAGGCAACTGGAAAGCTGTATATGCTTGACTTATATACAGTATGGTCTACAAGTGAGGGTCTGTAGGTGAAAGAACTGTTGAAGTATAGGCCTGAAAGTAAAATTTATCTGAATATAGGTTGATGGCCAAAAAGTTGTGTAATGCCATAAATATAGTTACAAAAAGTTACATTTGAAAAATTCAAGGTTACTTTACATCCACGATCATACAAAAATTGATTTAAATGTTTTTAACAAAAGTATCCTGCTGCTAGGAGGACAACTTTGTTGCATTATCTAATACTGACTTTATGATTCTGTTTGAGTTAAAATGTTTAAAGACAATAGCTATGCCTGTTCTGTCAGAATACTAGCCTTGAATGATGTAAGTTTGTAAGATTTCTTATAAGGATAAAAATTGTAGTATTACATTAACGTGATATGATGGTAGACAGAAAAAGTGGGAGTAAGATTAATCCTACCAATAGGTTTAAGTAACATTACTGTACCTTTCAGAAGAAACACATACACACACACATACATAAACTATGGTGGCATAATCAATAAGGCTATGTAATTCAAGCAGTATTCCCCACCTTTACTAGTGAAGATATTTACGAGTGACTATACATATCCATTGCTACATCTAATTTGGATTATTTTTGCCCTTTGCACACTACATGGAGTGGTTTTATTATCATACCTCAATGTCTGCTATTTTTGTTTAAAGGTTGGTCCTCATTCTCTTTCCATGCAATTTTTGCTGCCTTGTAAACTTCTTAGTCTTCCAAAGCTCTGTCAATCATCTAGTCTGATATGAAACGTTTGTAAATTTTCGTCTACATCTCCCAAGGGTCCCTTTAACTTGTTTAATATGAGACATAAAGCATTTTCTCAAAGCTCTCTTACCTGGCCAAGCTATCTTGGCACCCAGATTAGTTGCCAAATCCTTCAGCCACTCCACGTCTCTACAGAATTCTCGTAATGTGTATCCCTGAGGTTTCTGAGCCAGTAGTGTGGCACACAGCACCCACACTGAAATGTAAATGTGCTTGAGTTGATAATCTTGCACAGTGTAAGCTAGTTCTGCAGAAAACTTCTGCTCTGCTGCTGATAAATTGAACAAGAATCTGAAATACAAGAAAAGTTTAAATGCTTTAAACTGCTGATGGCACTCAGCTTTTACTAAATTTTTTCCCATAGATAACCTTGTATCAACTTATGTTCTGCATGTTTAAGTAGGGTTTGAGCAGAATTAATTTTGTTGCTAATGTGAAATACTATACTGATCGGAGACAACAGCCCAAAGGATGTACATAAACTCTGGTGATGAAGTTAAACTATTACACCTCATTACATGGGAAGCACTGATTACAAACTGTCCAAATTCATTGTGAGCCAAATTTTTCATTTGCTGTATTCATATCATGAATAAATCTGGGAGAACTATTTCTATGAGCAAACCATTATGTCACCAAGGTATCGTAAATCTGCTTTTGAAAATTGTCCCACGTGTTGCCGCAGGAATTTGCTCCCAGGTAACTGAACATCATATGTACTGTATGGCACAAACATGCATTTACATTAAATGAAGTACTAGTTTCAAACTTTTCTTTGAAGCCAAAATAAATGAACCCCTCCATACATTATTAGAGCAAAAAACCTGAAAACTTTCTAAAAAAGGAAGAAATAATGTTGTATGAAAAACACCCCTAAAAGAAAAATTATGGGAAAACTATGATCAGATACCTAATGCTCTCAAAAAAGCTTGCAAACTTATTTCAAAACATATTTCACGGGTTGACATTGACATAAAAGATAGCTCATTTCTTCTAAAATGATATACTATTTGAAAGACTTTATACACACCTTGGAAGAGTGTTATGAACAGAACGGTCTATCCTCGGCACTGCCATTTCCCTCACAGAAATTGGATCTCCAACATGGACAAAAATGTCACCATAACTGTCTTGTAAAATAGTCCTTGCTTTGATTAAACCCTGAAAAGCAAAGATAAACTCATTTATGTTACTTATATGACAGTATGTAACAGTTGATGGACCTCTCTTTGACACCGGTCATGTTACAATCAGCTGAAATAAAAATGCACAAATCCAACAAAACTGGTCTATTTGTGTAAAATCTGACCCACAAATTATTTAAAGTCTTTACCACTTGTAATATTGTAAAGTTTTTGAGTTTTGAAAAGTAAAAAATACCAATTGATCAAGAATAAAATCAGGCTATTTAACAACATTTTCTCTTTTATACTGAGGGTGTGAGGGCAGACAGCTGTAACTATTTATTGAGGTTGATACTTTACGAGAATTAAATCATGAATTTAAATGCACATAGGAGGCACTCTTGCCTCTCTTTTACAAGATATACTGTGAGTACAACCATGAGTGCCAGAACAAGTCAAATAGTGCTGCTTATGAGTAAAGGCATAAATGTTTATTTTTTCTTTAGCTAAGTACAAAATTTAGCTTCAGCACAAATGCCTAACTTTCAAAAAATCTGATTACAAGAAAAAATTAGCAAAACCTTAGTATGAGTTTGTACTATAACCACAAATGTGTCTTGTACTTATTTATTTATCTTTGGTATATGTTGATCTTCTCTTCTTACAAATTTTAAGATTTTCACTTTTGCTACATTGGCAACTCATAACTTACACTAAGCATGAAATGGACATGCACATAATACAGGCTACACTGAAAGCAGAGTCCTTTGCTGCTCACACTGATCACAACATGGCAAAAATGTTTACCCAAGGTATGGCAGAGTCCCTTAAAAAATCAGAAACTTGGATAAATGTTTTTGCTTTCAAGAATGCTGAATTTAGAAAAATGACTCCAATGTAAAGTGACAACATTTGTCTCAAAAAAAAAAAAAAATGAAAATATTGGTTTGAGACTTACGGAAGTAGACTCTTTAGGTTTAGGGATACCAAGCATTTCCCTGGCATGTAACACTTCCTCAAGAATTCTATCATAGGTGAAACTGACTGGTACAATCAGTATATCCGGTACTTTGCCGGTGAAATATGGTTCAAGAGCTACTGACAATAAACCTGTGTGAACAAAGATAAACTGTTTATTGAAACAATGAAAACAAAGAAATCTTAATTTTCTCTAAACTATACACAGAAACAAGGAAAGCTGCATTTCCCGAAGAAATTAACTCATATGAAAAACAGGAGCATACAGAAAGCAGGATTTCAAAAGGGGGTGAGAATAATTATAATACACTATCTACCTGTGCCAGGATCCCTGCCAATTGATCCCCACTCACTGGGGCCAAGGGGCATCTTTATAAGCAGGCTTCATACAGAAATTTGAAAATAAATTTTCACAGCATTCTAATGATAAATTTAGGATGGTCCAGGGGTGGGGGGCTTTACAACCAGGGTTCACACAGAAAATTGAAAATGACATTAGATGGCTATTCCATGATAAAATAAACATTTTCCACGACTAATTCTCAAACTATTCCTTATTCCTGGAGTACCTAGTTTATTACAATGTCTCCAATCACTTTTAATTTCCGGCTTCATTTCAAACAGCTACATAGTATAGTATGCATCACTAGGTGTGAATTGTTCAAGATTTCATAACCTTTTTCTTGAAATCAATTCCGCATGACTTCTTACTTCAAAATTCCATGACTTTTCCATAACTGTCTTAAATTCCAGGATTTTCCATGACTGTGTGACAGACCAAGTCCAAGAATAATAAAAATTTAAGGGGGTTTGGAAGTTTATTTGAACCCATGGTGTCCTCTCCCCCCCCCCCCACACACACACACACACACAAAGGAATGACTATTTTGGATTTTGCATAATTTTTTCAGCAGTTATATGCTAGCTTGGAAATTATTGCCAGGATATGCATCTCACAATGTGCACAAAGGTTTATTTCTATACCCAAGAGGTGCTGCTACAAACAACACTCTAGCAATCCAAATTGGATGCATTTTGTTACCTCTCAAACTGCAACCATTGTACTTTATAGTGCTGACAGATTGTGCGAGAAAAGAATGCAAGTTTAGGTCAAATTCAACAAACACAATGAAGGACTGTGATATTGTTCTTCCATTCATTTTTGTATTTTGTCTGAAATACTGCATATTCATTGCCACATTAAGCAAAAGACAGTAGCATGGCAGCCATCTTGGTAAGCCTAAATTTGTTCAAATGGTGGCAACCGTGTTGAACAAGTGATCTTCTGTCCATATGTACAAGAAGTCTGTAAGTCCAATGCACAGACACTTGAGCTGACCGTCAGTGCTGCAACTTGCAAATAAGTTAGTTAGTTAGTTAGATGAGGTTTAGCGTCCCAGTTTCCAACCAATTGATTCAAGTCGAGACGACCACAGTCTTTTTTCCAGTTGTGGCTCACTGGCTTGTTTTCCCTACTCCACTGCTTATGCTGAGCACCAAGCACAAAGGCAGTAGGTTCCATTTTTAAAGTCTTTAGTATGACCCGGCCAGGATTTGAACCCTAGACCTTTCGGCTGCAAGTCCGATGGTCTAGGGTTCAACTTTCAAATAAGAGTACTACACCAGCCTACACTTAAATTTATTACAACCTTCTATTGAAATCATGGATAAAATTCTGTGATCTCTGATAATCTCTGATTCTTTGTAATAAATGCTGTTGGATGTAACTATGACTACTGCTAGTCTCTCTCTACTGATCATGGATTAAAATTTAAAAAGACACTTTTTCTAGCATAAATCTGACTGTAGACAGAAGAACTAAGTGAATTTTTACCTAATTTTGGGGGAAGAAATTTCCCCGTCCTGCTTCTTGTTCCTTCTAAAAAGAATTCTAGAGGGAGTTCTCCATTGATGACATTAGTTTGGACGTACTCCGTAAATAAGGCCCAATAAAGGTCATCAGATCCAAAGGACCGTCTTATATAAAAAGCTCCACACATGCGAAGAACCTCGTTGATAAACTTCATATTATTGAAATCTGCAGAAAATGTAAGAAGATAACAGGTTACAGGAGTAACTATAATGGCATGCTATATGAGTGCAATAAAGTTTCCCAGCTTTGGTGATGGAGAAAGTTTAAAGGGGCTATTGAATCAATCCAAACATAGTTAGGAATATGATCACACAGTATCTCTAAATATAATTGGTGATAAAACTTGGACTGACATTAATTCAACCAGTAGCTTCACTGTGACTGGTCAGTGATGACTTGTGCTATCAGTTGTGTTCCTAATTAAGCTCACACACAGTGTTATGTAGATATGGCCTTATGAAGCAGTTTAAACTCAAAGCACACTAGTGTTACTTTGACAGGGAAGTGCACTAGACAGGTATTTTTTTTTTGTTTGAACTGAAGGAGGGGCTAGAAGTAAATTAACTATGGAGAGATTTTACTGTCTGGGGTAAGATTGTAGATCTAGCCTTACAATGCAATCTTTTTTACTTGTATGTCATTTGTGTTTTAAACTTTCACAAGAACTTGCCTTCAAAGATGTCATCAGAGACTAAAAAAACCTACAGCACATGACTACATGGTGAAATTTGCAAGTTTTATACTGACTTGGGTCATATCTTCCTGACTGAATGGAAGGAGATGGCAAAGTGTCCACCAGAAGTTTGGTTGGGAGGTGACAGGTGCAGCTGATGACAAGAAGACATTGGTTTCCCTAACAAATAATTTGCCCTTAATTACTTTGTAAATTAGATACTAGAGTTTAAGGGCTGGCACTCCTTACGGAACACTTACCTTGACCAGTAGCAACAAATGGCAGAGGAAGGCCATAGTGAAAGCACACATATGTCATTACCAAGAAATCTTGGTAACTACGGTGGGTTGGTAAGAGGATAATAGGTGCATCCTTAACCTGTGATCGTAACTGCAGGGAGAAAGCAAACTGCCTTTTAAGAGGGCACACTGTAATGTCCACATATTTTATAAATACTTGATACCAGTCTACAACCCTACCACAGTTTTAAAGTCTTTACAATTTTAATTCACACCCACAATAACACAAGCACATGACTTACTTTAGTTTCCCATACTGTTCACCACCGAGAGAGACCTTACTCATTCCAAATTTTCCTACTGTAAATTACACACTTATAGCAGCTTCTGTGTCATATAAAGAGAAGCAAAGTTGAAATGTTCAAGTCAAAACGAACATACATTCTACATGTACACTGCATAACAAAGACAACTGTCTGTTCTGTAGTATAAATGTCTGTGAGGTCATGAAGGAATCACACACCTTTCTCCAAATCCTACTCAAGACAGACAAGACTTCCCACTTCAGTTTACACCCCTACATTCCTACCTCTCTATGTTCTCACAAATGTAACCCTAACCTTCTCACCCTAAACTAACCTTTACCCCTATGCTAACACTGACCCTCACATAGACTTTTGTTGGAATACAGAGCAGTCACCCCCAAACTCAAGTCACTCACCTTCTCAATTCCATCTCTGTTGACATACAAGTGACGTAATAATCTTTTGTACAATTTAGGAAAAATGTATGCTAGTGTTCTTAAATTTGTGAGAGACTGCGAGTGAGCCATATCTTCTAATATTTCCTCTGCTTCTTTCTCTACATCATTTCTTGAAATACCTTTCTCTGTTGAAATCTGTTGGAGAAATAATGCATTAGAATCAGAGATGTAAGCAAAGTAGAGGTGCATATCCTGAAATTGTGTTGTCCAGGATTGTCGGCCTAGGGTAGGGGGTCTTACTGGATGGCTCCCCTTTGAGGGAACTCTTCACATCAGGAGGAGGCCAAGGTGGAAAATGGTGCTATCTTTTTCTTTTTTCCAAATATGTTCATGCAGTAGAAATTTACATTTTTTTGTAAAGAGATTTAAAAAAAAAAGCCAAAACTTTACCCACCCTTGGCCATTTTACCCACCATGACCACTGCAGAACGTATTGGCTAGAAAATTTTGGATTTCCTGAAAATTTTGCTCAAGACTTCCAATTTCCTGAAATCAGGAAATTTCCTGAACTCTTACATCTTTGTAGAATGTTCACCATGGATACATCATCAAATGAAATTTGCATATTTAAATAAACATAAGAAACATACCTTCCACAAAGGATATGTAGTCCATTACTAACTTTTAAACAAAGTTAAGTATACCAGCCTATAAAGAAGAATAGCACCACTTAAAAGAAGGGTCTAAGCTCAAATCAAGCTTTGAAATATTAGAGGGGTACTTATTCTAAGCAATCTGGTGAAATTTCCATTGAAACTCGATGTATGGTTCTCAAGATATCAGCAGATAAAGTTGTCACATTTTCAACACAAAGTGAACTTGAAGCAAGCACATATGATGTCATAGCCTCAACATTAATGAGCAGTCTTTTGTTTTTCTTTAAATTTTCTCCTCAACAATCAAATGTTATTGGAATATGATTGCATGAGAGGCATGCGAAAATTACAAACTTCACATTCCCAACGGGGAGGACCAATCCCTATTAATTTCAAGGTCAACACAACGGTCTGAAAAAACAAAAGAAGCAAAGCATTCCTTATCAATGTGAGGAAGCGATATCAGGGAACTGCCTAGTGATGTAACTCCCCCTTGCCTCAAGCTCACTTTGCGTTACAAATTTAGTAACTTGTTTTGCTGATATCTCGAGAAATACATGTCCGATTTTAATGGAAGTTTTACCAAAATGCATAGATTTAGTTCCTCTTTCACATATGAAAAGTAAATTTTTGCTTAAACACTTCTTTTAAGAATAGAGCCCAGCTCCCACCCTACCCCTGTCCTACACGCTACCCTACCCTACCCCCAGTCCCCTTGCCATGCACCTACAATATCTGTACCTTATCAATTGTGAACTTCAGCCTCGGTGATGCAAGTACGCTTTCTTTCACTTGTGTTCTGGTCTGCTGTTTTGCATATTTGTACATGGGAACGCTATCGCGTGACTTCAGGGCAAACCTTATATCAAAGTGGTTTCTCCTCGGTTCTAAAATATCCTCAAACTCATCCATCTGGATCTGAATAAAACAAAAACATGAAAAAACACATTTACCTATGAATAAAAGATCTTTTACAGAAGATCATTATGTGTGTCGAGAAAAAAGAAATAAAAAAGTGGATTAAGTTTTAATGAGTTACTGTGTTGGCTTTAATATACGTGCAAGAGCTGAAGTATTTAAAACCTTACAAATACTATAGAGCAATATTATGTATCCCACATTATGTATTCATTACTCCAAGTGCTTTATATCACACAGTATCATTACACTGGAATCACAATGCATGCATTACTTACAAGTACTAAAGCATAAATCACGCAGTATACTTGGAATAACTAAGTACTACTGTATAGTCAGTACTTGCAAGTGCTATATATCAACCAGAATCGTCAAACTGGAATCAGTGTGTGCTAAGTACATGATATAACTGCACAAGCCCTAAAGGTTCTTGAACTTATCCTTCACCTCAACAACCAAACAAGATATTAAACGTTGCAAAAAAAAAAATCAAGGCTAGGTTGGCAATTGGAGAAAAAAGGTGCAAATATGAACAAAGGTAAATATTCTCTATACAATACAGAAAGTACATGTCTTGTCTGTTGACAGATAAACTGTACTGTGCAATAGGCTATACCCTGTTGCCACATGCACTATACTGAGCACACTACAAGTATACGTCCAACACGTTCATTCATTAATGGGTGCCCTAATTGTTCCATTGTTTTAATTGTAGTTTTGCAGATGTAATACAAATAAAAGACAAGGTTAAACAATTACAAATTTTGATTAGACTTTGAATTTAAGATAAGCCTGGAAAGTAAATAATAAAAGGTGGATTTAAAACCCAGTCACTGATGAGATACATCCTGTACCTGAAACCATTAGCTGGGCAACTTCAGTCTGAAGCTTTTCACAAATGTATCACAGAGCAGGACTCAAAAAGGGTTGGCCAAAAGGTAAATCATTCTCACAAGATTGCTCGAGGTTTGTGTATGGCCTACTATAAAGAAACTTCTCCCCAGAACTGGCCTGTAAACTTACAAACACATGCAATGTTGCCACTGTCTCATGCAATTGCTTTGATGAACCTGTTATTACAATGCTGTGATCTAAATGACAAACACCAAGCATTGTATCATTTCAAGGTGGCATTTCAAACAGAACATATCGATGTCATTCCACATGTCCACAGTGTGATGATTACATATATACATGTGCATGTGTTGAAACTGCACTCTTCATGAGGCTAGAATTCAACAGGAGGATTTAGCCATCAGGCGACTTAACACATCTATATTTTTCACCCAGGAAAATGGCCTTTTCCCGGGGAACTTTGGCTAAGTGAGCCTATTGAATTCTAGCGGCATGTTCTGTCATGTCAAAGTCAAGATAACCATTACAATGTGCTCAACTTGGAATATCCTATTGACACAATACATGACTAAATGTTTTTCACCAAAATTAAGACAAACTTGCTTAATGTGACTTTATAACCTGATAAAATTTGTCAGAACATAATGGCAGGTTTGGACCTGTCATGCACAAATTTCATACCATTTGTGTCATTTCCTTATTTATGTACACTATGCTAAATTTGGGGTGCAGAATACTGTTACTATGTAACATGTACAGTAGTATGTACTGTACAAAATGAGGGAAAATTATATCATCAAATTTCTGTGTACAGGGGTACAGTCAAGTTAAAGTTCCATGTCAAATATATACATAACATATGTACATATGTAAACTTTCCAGTGGCCCATGGAAAAAGTTTGGTATTAAATGTCTTTTGGGAAAGTAAAGGATGAGTGTATCTGGACATCAAACACTTTTTTACACAGGGACAGCACTGCATATACTACTGTATTACAATGGCTTTGCACTGAAGTAATAATGAACTCCCACAGTCTGTTCCAAGGGCTATATTATGATACCTATCAGAAGTTCATCAGCAGGATGAATGCACCTTGGCAAGGAGATGGCAAAAGGTGTTGTACAGGACTACTGTGTACTCAATCATCATCTTACAATTATCTATCTTTGGACTCTGGAAGATCTGAGCTGAAAAGTATTGTAACAAAAGAGGCTCTTTTAGCACATTACATTTTCTTTCAACCACAGTTGTACCAGACAGGGGGACTGAAGGGGATGTGCCCCCCCTCCCCCATATCTTTGGAAAATCCCAAAATAGGTAGAATCTGTAGGAAATCAGGCAAGGTTTTCCTTAAAGGGCTCTGAGATTTGGTCAAGAAAGCTAGCCCCCTCCCCCACTCAAATGGTCCCATATAAATATATTTCCAACACAAGTTTTGCCTTCAGTTGGTGACTGCAATTCTCCTCTCACTGTCTATTTGGGACCCAGCCAGGCTGTTGGAAAACCTGTAGTTTTACAGCGGATGGAAGCTAGCAGCAGTTTATGACACCATGAGAGTTGTGGCCTATTCCAATTAGCCTCCTGACTTCTGAGACTGCAGATACCTGACTCCAAAGCCTAATCTCAAGGTACAGTCTACCTGTCCTTTAATTCAATCGCTCTTCGTAAACAATCTGCATAACAATTTCAAATCGACCACTCAGCTATTTACTGTAATATCTACACTGCCTTGTGTACTACATGAGACTCTCATCAGCCAAGCACTTTAATGATCTCCATAAAGATTTGATTTGCTCTGCAACTGGCAAAATAAATGTACTGTATTTTGAAACTTTCAGCTTCACACATCATCCATGTCTACAATGCCCTACAGATGTGAGGGGGCATCACAATTTAAAAAGGGGTCAACTGCTGCTCCACAAGGTAGCTAAACACTGCTCATTAAGCACCTTGCACAGAAATTCTGTAGTAACTGTACAGAAAAGGTGATTCAGCCCCATAAAAATGTGGGGGATATTAGAAGGTTTCTGTCACCAATTTTTCAAACACATAACCCCTTGTTTGTTCCCTCACTGGAACATACAACTTAAAACTTAAAATATCAACTATTTCAATCAACGCACTTCAAAAACTACCCACAATGCAGCATCAAATACAGTACGCATCAAAGTACACTCACAACAAGACATGTTTTTGTTTGTGTAGATCTAGACACTAACAATACAGTGAGTGTTTCTGAGATGAAGATGTGTTAACATGTAAAGGAGCTGCACAGATTAATGACTGAGGCATACAGTAAAGTACTGTAAATGCACTTGATAATGATTCAAACCTAGGCATATGAACGTCTTCTCAGCTGGGGGTGGGGAGGGGGTGAAGTTCTTTCAGAAGGCCATCCTGGGGAGGGATAAAAGGGAGAGGGGGCCTCCCCTATGGGAAAGATTTTATTATTTGAGGGTCCTTAGATTCAATTTGGTGCAACATACAGTATTGTGTAAATTTCAAGGAAAATTACTACAAATTTTTTGACAAAGGGAAAAAATACAGGTAAGAGGTATTTGACCTTGAATATTTTTGTCTGATCTTGTTTTGGCCAGATCTTGTGCACCCAAGTAATCCTTTTCCAACTGGCCATTAGCCACGTAAGACTAAGTCTCTTCAAAGCTCTCCAAGAGAGGCATGACTGTCTTCAGCCTAGGTCAAAGAGTAAGCTGAGCACCCCTGCTGGCATTGTGTGCACAGATATTGCAAATCAAACTGAGCACAGAATATAACAACATGGTCATCTATGAATGTAACTCATGAGTACCTATTGCATCTTGGGATATATCCTCAGTTATCTTTTTTTACATTGTAATATCATATGTGATAGGAATGAACTTATTTGTGTTCAATGTTCTTCTTTTTATCCATTCCAAATCTGTGAGATTTTCAAGGTGACCTCCCAGACTCCAAGTCCCAGACCTTCAATAAGGAGGACAAATCAACATCTGGCATCAAGAAGTGCTGGACAAAGGACTGGCTGCCAAAAAATCGGACAATCTGGCAAAAAAGCCTGATGTACAGGGTATGGCCACCTTACAGTACATACTCAGTTTGAAGGTAACTGAGTAACTACAGGTCTTCAAACCCCAAAACAGAATTGAAGAGGCCTTGGCCTAGGCTAAGCTTATATTCTTTGAGAAGGTGACATCCATAAGGACATTCATTCACAGCGCATATCTTGAGAGGGTTAAAAACTAAATTGTCCTAACAGAAAAAGTGACACGATCCTCATGGGTAGAGGCAGCACTGATTATTTTGTAGTGGAGACTATTCCAGTCCTTAATATTTTGGGATAAAAAGCCAAATTTACCACAGTTTGATCTGGCATACCCATGACAAAAGTGAAGATCATGCATTAATTCATTTAATTGGGTACAAAGAGTGGGGTGCTGAAGGAAACCAACAGGTATGAGAGCACGGCCAAAAACACTTTTAGAGAAAAGAATCAGTCTTCTTTGCCTTCATTGTTCAGTGACAGGGCCAGATAAAGCTCAAAAAAAGAAGACAAGCCATCCAATCCTGGTGGGGGTAACAGGAATATGCCAATACCAGTCAGAGAAAGACCTCTGTTAGCAAAATGCATTAATTCTCTAGGACAAAAAGACTGATTTCTATAGAGAATGCCCAGAATTTTGTTGCCCTTATTACAAATATTCTATCCCAGTCTTAGTTTTACAGGACTTTAGAGATGGTAACCCCTAGATACTTAATTCTATTAACCCTTGATAACTCCACACTACTTGAAGCATAATTAAAATAGGTCTAGATTGGTTTTTTCCTGGAAAAAGTGATTGGGCCTGGTACTGCAAATTCAGCAGCTTGAAACACATACAGTACCCCAAGTACAGTATATTATTAGCCCAATGTCTTAAGTGATCACCATCATCCTGACGTTTATGTCAATCACCATCAGTCTCAAAAATACTACATGTATAACAGACACAGTCAGCAAATAGCTGGACCTTTGAGGTAATGTCATTAACAAATTTAAAATAATGTTATTATGTGCCAAGTCGAGAATCGGTCCCAAGGCAGACCCCTAGGTGATGCCAGGCATAACTTCCTCCAAGGAAGATGGAGTTCCATTTACAAAAACAGCGTGTTAACCATCCACAAGAAATTCATTTATCCACCAGAGAATCTGTTTTGAAACACCAAGCATATGTAATTTGGTCTTAACTCAATGAATTCATATGGGACAGTATCAAAGGCTATTTCAAAGTCGAAGACAAACACATAAATTTGTTTACTGGCATCTAAGTTAGAGATGAAGTGCAGTCCTCAGTGATTGACACAAGTTGTGTTTCACAACTGTGAGACTTTCTAAAGACATGCAGGTGCGGATCCAGACATTTCGAAAGGGGGGAGGGCTGAAAGCCCCCATGAATATTCTCCTGGATAAACATTATGCTAATTTTCGCATATTTGTTATTGGATCCGTGCCTGGCATGTTGGTTGGAACAGTGTAAGTTATTGGTTCCAAAATGATCCATGAGATTTAATGCAATAATTTAGATGCTCTAACAATTAACAGCAGTCACAGGTTTGAGAAGCTGACCAATAGTTACATGGTAGAGAAATGGCACCTTTCTTATAAATATGGTAGACATAAGGTCTAATGTAGGCTAGCTAGCCTATTTTCAGTCAGAACTATGGAATAACGTTACACCATTTGTAAGGGCTTGCTGAAATTAAGAGATGACTTAGCCTAAAACAAGAGCAAAATAGGTCTAGCCTAGGCCTATGCAGTATGTGACCTTTTCTTTCAGTACAAATGGATGTATGTTATCAGGCCCCACTGCCTTGTTGGTTTTAACTTAAGTTGATGTAGCAAATTTTCAATCCCTAGCTAGGTGGATACAGTGATATCTGCCATTCTATCACAAGTCTGCAAGCACAGGTGTTCAGAGCATTACATTATACACATATAATACACTATACATGTATATACTAAAAGGTAGGAAAATTCGTCTCAACAACTTCACGGCAGTTGCTGTACCCGGTAGCTATCCATGCGATCCCAACGCATGTAATTGCTGTGATGAACGTTGAGACCCCATGGATAGTTACGCAGGTAAACGCAACTGTTGCGAAGTCATCGAGATGAATTGACCTACCTTGTAGTATAGTGTATTACATATGTATAGGCCCTATATATATATAATGCTCCGAACACCTGTGACTGCAAGTAGCGTAATAATATGTAATAATTGTTACTGTTAGCCTAACTCTAAAGTGTGAACAGTTTCGGTGACTACTGTCAACTGATTTACATGTCCACTTCACCCTAAGAGTAAGATAAACACCTAAACTGACTAGCCAAACCTTGTCCCTGAACCCAGCCCCATACGAAATCCCGTAGTACTAGTCATCTGCATCTTTTCAGTCTTTGTCTAGGTTACTCTGACTCTTGAGACAAAAAAGGTTAGAATTCGCAGAACTAGGCTGTACACTAAATAAAGGCACATCACTGAGGTCTTTGCATCAGGACATGAAAGTGTAACTCACAGTCTCTTTCTGACTGTTATTGGTAGTAAAAAATACGTTTGTTCGTAGATGTTCTACACTCGCACTTCTAGTTTTAACGGCTCCTCTAATCTACCCAAGTACATTCAAAATGATACCGCATTCTCCTTCGCACTCTCCATTGTAACTTGGTAGTAGGCCTTACTTATAACGCTAACTTTGTACTACGCACACTGTAGAGCAATAGTACATAGTAAACACCGTACACTCCCAAAATCACAAAGCATGTAGGCAGTAGTAGATGCATTGCATGTTGCTGAACCGACGTATACGTGTTTGTTACAACCGCCGATGCCATTGGTAGATAGTTATCACGCCACAGGGTATCACTATGGTAGTGGCGTCTGCTACAAAAGTAACGCAGTGTGTAGTCAAGTAACATGGAGCTACCTATCTCGGAGCTCATGCAAGTACTAAACAACAGGGCAATCAAGGAGTTGCTGATCTCATCCAGGGGCGGATCTAGGGGTGGGGCGACCCGGCCCCGCCCCCCATTTTGAAAATGCACAAAAAAAAAAAAAAAAAAAGAGAGAAAAACGGAAAGGAGAAGAGCTTGAGAGAAGGACAGAGAGTGGAGTGATAGAGAATGAAGCTGCAATTACCAACCTCGAAGCATGGGAGTCATAGCGCACAGCAGATCAGTTTGAACGTCGATTGGGACGTTCACACGCATGCTATCTTACTACACATGATTAGCTACAATCAATACGATACAATACCAATACAATACCATCAGCCAATCGAAAAATACCTTACGAGACAGTGCGCATCAGTTGGGATGGGCTGCTATCAAGCCTGGCAAGTGACATTTCCGGCCATCTGGGATGTATTAAAACTTCAAATTTTCTTGGAACGCTCCGCGCCAAATTTTACTTCAAAAGGTAGCATATGTGGCACCAGATTGCATGTAAAGACACCTAATTTTTCAAAAATTTTAAAAGGGGAGGGGGACACCCCCTCCCCAGGCCGGCGATCACACAACACACTGTATGTCCCCGTGAGAGAAACCCTGGGTACGCCACTGAGGACAACCCTGGGACTAAAAGTCACACCAGCTGAGGTAATCCGTCCTCACAGAAATGTGCGATAAAATAAAATCAAACTTTACATTTTGTTCACAAAAATTGATCTTCTTGATGGCTGCTATCAAGCCTGACAAGTGCTATTTCCGGCGATCTGGGAGGTCTATTTTGTCAAAAATTTTCTTGTACGCTCCGCGCCAACTGATGGTGGCGCTCCGCTTAGATGGTATAGTGCCCTTAATCACAGGTCGAACAACTTCGCCCCCCCCCTTTTCAGAAATCCTGGATCCGCCCCTGTCACCCCAATACATCCTTTGCTTCTTCCGAGTTTGGTGTAGCACTCTGTAATTTTATTGTTATGGGTTGGTGATGATCGACATGGCCTAAGAAAAGCTCTACGAGGATAATTAATTCATGTTCTCAGTTGTATGACTGTCGTTAGGTTGAACACTAAGGGGAAACTGGAAAAAGAGAAGGCTAATCTTGAGCTGGGGATGTTTGTTCATTCCGGCATCTTTACGGTACCCGCCAGCTTCCGGTTCTGATTGCAGTGTGGTATTAACACGCAGTAAGCGTATTTACAGCACACACGCACAGCAAGACTATAGATGCTAATGTGACACAATGGAGGCGTGCCCTTCAAAACCTCCAGAGACGCACGATCTTGCCCTTCAAAAACCATAGAGACGGGCGATCTCGTCTCGTGAAACCCCTCTATAGAGCTTATGCACGTGACGTCAGCGCGTTTCAATTTGGCTCACTGGATGGAACTGCCATACGTAGCAGGTGTGTTAAAGATGCGCGCTCACGATAGCACCTTAGTAACAATTGTTGCACAATGTACGCTTGGATGGAAAAATAGAGAAACGTGACGTAGGTACATAAGCTCTATAGAGGTTCTTCACCGACGTCACTGCGCTGCGCGTCTCTCTATTTTGACGGCCAGACGTCCATTGTACAACAATTGTAACTAAGGCCGTACCGTGCGTGCGTATCGATAACACATCTTCTGCGCATGATCAGTGACGACCAGTATGCCAGACTGAAACGCAGTGACGTCACGTGAAGAACCTATGTAAGACATGTGTAGGACTAATGTCAGTCCTACATTTAGATCAGTGGATTGCCCTCTGGCATCACTCCGCTCGTCTCTCTGATTTATCAGTGTTGTAAGAGTGACTCAGTTTTGCAGAATTAAGAGTCGAATCATTTACTACTTTCAATGTAACTCGAGTCATTTTCCTTTTGAAATTAATGACTCGAGTCATGACTCGTTACAACAATGTGATTAATATATGTTTTGAGTGCTTAATGTCCATACACCCCTTTCCGAGTAATTGTTGGTGGTGACAACGTAGCGATCAATGTCCCTTCCAATTTTTCAGGAGCCTCTTGTATTGGCCCTATCAAAACTAATGCGCTCTGAAAGAAAGTATGAAAAGCGCAGACTGGAAATTCCCGATATTACTGACAGTGCGTACTGTTTAAGGAATAAATCGCATTTGGCGGACGAGGCGAAACCGAGTCCGTTATTTTGCAAATTGGGAGTCCAGACGGTTTATGAGACAATAAAAGTCCGACAAATGTGGTTAATTTCTCTTCTACCACCGAAAATGTGTCAAAACTTCATTTTTATCAGTGCATAGGTTTACTGACCGTATGTTGTGGAAAAGCAGGTCAGTGTTTAACCAATCAGAAAGCAGGATTCTCAATAACAGATGGCTAGAGGTGGTAGAATCCATGATAAACGTATAAAGATGCAATTAGTGAGAGGCATAAGTGGCGAATGTGTGGGGGTTGGTTGACTAAAGCCTACCCCCG
This sequence comes from Holothuria leucospilota, assembly GCA_029531755.1. Taxonomy (NCBI): domain Eukaryota; kingdom Metazoa; phylum Echinodermata; class Holothuroidea; order Aspidochirotida; family Holothuriidae; genus Holothuria; species Holothuria leucospilota. The sequence goes on along the minus strand of CM055963.1, from coordinate 22,909,560 downwards.
TCAAAAATGTGGTGGGCTCCTTCCCCTCATTTCCAGGACAAAAACGCTCTGTAAAAATGTCAAAAAAAAATTGCAGTCTTATTGCTTAAAATTTGCTCAAATATTGCACCAAGTGCATCTAAAATACTTTCTAAAGGAGATGGGACCCCATACCCTTGGGTTCTTCTCCCAGGACGACATTCCGAAACAGCGCACAATCCCCCACCTCAATTGATCGAGTACAGCTTCTACGTCCATGAGTTAGACTGTTAGTCCCCTTCCCTGCTCATTCATGCATGGTAGTGGGAAGGAAGTTGCTATTTGACTCCTGGTTCATATCAGTGTGTTTGTGACGTCATTTGCTTGGAACTCGGAACTGCTGTGATGTTAGTTAACTTGGTTGCTTGCAAGCCAATATCAGGTGTGTATAGCACTATTGCACTACGTACGCACGGGGGGGGGGGGGTGTACGCTTTCACACTTACTCGCGTACATTGTGTATGAATGGCCCATGATGGAAATAGCTAACCACGTCCCAACACAGTCGTCTTTTTTTTTGCTATGTCAGGCTGGCCGGTCTGTTCTACCGCACTTGCAGGGAAGTAGTTAGTTTGTGCATAGTTTATAGAAAACCCATTGCTGTCTTTAGTATAAATGCATTTAGGGCCATTTATCAGTGAATAGGAAATAGCACCCGAAAATCCCAAAGTAACACTCGAAATGGAATTGGGGGGCTACTTTTTTGAAAATAGCACCCGAAATTGAAAAAAAGTATCTCGGACCCTGGAGTACAGTCAGTGTGGGTGCAGGAGCAACACACGCCGTCTGCCGAGCGGCCACATCAAAGGTAGCCTGCATGATTCACATGGTCTGTTTGTGACGTCATTTGTTTGGAACTTGGCGCTGCTTACAGTATATGAGTGTATCCAGTGTACTAAAGCAGCGCAGTCGCTCTCACACCATACCGACTGTACTTGCGTGCGTGCATTGCGTGTGTGTGTGTGAATTGAACTTGGCCCATGCGATGCACACGTACGTCGTTGTTGCCATGCAAGAGAAGAATAAGGCTAGGTAGTTCTTCAAGAGAAGGTAAGCAACAGAGTTACAGACAGCCAAAATTCCGTGATGAGCCACAGTGCTCACAAACTTGGTCAAAGTTCTTAACCAGGCGTGTATTTCAGCTAAGCCTATCAGGCCTAGGGCCTACCTAGCTTGTTAGCGTTATTACTATAAATAATTTAGCGTAACCTAAGCCTTAGAAGTTAGGCCTAACTGTTAGGCCTAACATCAGTTCCACCGTGCGCGTACTTAGTTATCCTTCATACTGGGACGCGCTTGGACTTTTACTACGGTGGGGACACGCGTATAGTTTTACTTTTATGGCGCCAAGAACTAGTGCTTGACACGCGTGATCGCAGTTCACTCTAACCTAGGGGTGGGTTTTTACTTAGACTAGGCCTAGAGGTGGTCAAGTTTTGAGCAAGAGAAGCTTAGATAAGTGTGCATCTGATCATGTCATTGTGTGGCTTTTATGGTGGGGTTTGTTGAACCGCAGGTGAAAACTGAATTTTGAGTGTCAGGAAAAGACAGTGATCAATGTAACGGATCATTTACCTTTTCTTTCAGTGCTTACTGCCAAATTAAAAAAAATTGTTCTTTTGAACATCATGACCTTTGACCTCTGACCTTTGACCTATCATGCTGAGGGTACTGGAGGCACAAATTCCAAGGACTGTGCACCCCACACGAAGTTTGGGGTCAGTAGTACCTTCAGTTTTGAGTGAGCGCACGGCACACTTTTGACCCCAAAATTGTCGTTTGACCTTCTGACCTCGTGACCTTTGACCTCAGAAGGTCAAGTTTAAAGTCGTGTAAAGTAGGTGTCCATCAGAAAGTTATGCGAAGAAATGAGGATCGTTAAATGTTTCGTTCAGCTTTTACAGCCAGATTTAAAAATTTGCTTATTTTGACCTATCTTGACCTTTGACCTCTGACCTTTGACCTATCATGCTGATGATATTGGAGGCACAATTCTAGGGGCCATGCACTCCCTCACCAAGTTTGGGGTCATTAGTACCTTCAGTTTTAAGTGAGTGCGCGTCACACTTTTGACCCCAAAATTGTCGTTTGACCTTCTGACCTCGTGACCTTTGACCTCAGAAGAACAAGTGTCAAGTTGTGCCAAGAGCGCTTCAATACGAAAGCTATGTCAAGAAATCAGGGCCATTTACTGTTGCATTCAGGTTTTATAGCCAGATTTGGAAAATTGCTTATTTTGACCTTTTCTGATGGTTGACCTTTGACCTTTGACCTATCATGCTGAGGCTATGTCAGGCACAAGTTCCAAGGACTATGCACCCTCCCACCAAGTTTGGGCTCAATCTTGTTCTTAGATTAGGAGGAGTTCACGACACACTTTTGACCTTGTGAATGTCATTTGACCAGCTGAGCCTTTGACCCAAATTTTAGGCATATTTGGTCACATGACCAGGAAACAGGATCTTCACCACTCCATTTTGCCCCACCCTTGAGTGGCGGTCATAAAGCCCCAAATTTCCCTACCATGCATTTCCATGGTTATGGTTGCTATAGTGACTGGCAGAGGTAAATGTGTGCACTTTTCAATGGTAAACGAAGCACAATATCTCATCCCACACATACTACGTATGTGGGGATGAGATAATAGAAGAACAACTGGAACTGTATATAACGCCCTGAACATACGGACTCGGGCACTGGAGTCCGTTCTTCACTGGAATCGAAATGAGCCCTCACCCGTCGGGCCGTGCCGACCACTGTACCCATCTGGAAAATCGACCGAAAATAAAATTTTACTACACGTGAACAGTCAGTGGAGCAGGCAGGGTTTGGTGATGGTGGGGAGGGGGGGGGCGGAACAGATGACGTCGTAATGCCACCTCAGTTTCCCCCAACGTTTGCGTAAATTGTACCTTTTTTGTGCGTCCCTGCGATTGTACACATCAGTATGGAATCCTTTTTGTCACTACACGAAGGTTCCGTCCTGGGGGGGGGGGGTCCCAGGGGAGAGGTTCCCCTCCCCTTTGAGAGACTTTTGTCAATTTAAGGTTGCTTAGATGCAAAATGGTGCTATCTTTGGGATATTTTGGAACTGTTCATATATAATATATGGCTGGAAAATATCCATAATTTAGTGAATTCTACTTTTTGGTTAGGTGAAAGAGGAGAGTGCGCGTCCCTTCGATTGTATACAGCAGTATGGGATCCTTCCTTTGTGACTACATAAAGGTGCCGTCCTGGAAGAGGGGTATAAGGGGAGGGCTATCTCCTCCCCTCTGAGAAATTTTTGTTAATTTAAGGTTGCTTAGATGCCAAATGGTGCTATCTTTGGGATATTTTTGGAACTGATCATATATGGCTGGAAAATATCCATAATTTAGTGAATTCTAATTTTTGGTTAGTTAAAAGAGGAGAGTATGTTGTCTTAGAGAAGGATATGGTGTCAACAAACGTCCTGAAGCCCCCTTTTGGTTTCTTTAATGCCTGCTATTCGGGGAAAGTTTTTAGGTAAAAATACGTGCATGGAGTCCACAGAAACATTCTTGGACTATTACGAAAATTTTCCTTTGTTTCATTGTGCATTATGAAAATCCAGACGAACGGCTTCCAACAATGGGGGAATGGGAGGGAGAGTATAGGTGCAAGAAGGTGATATTAGACCTCCCTGATACGTAAAGCAAAAGGGGTTAAGGACTAGAAAACGTGTTTCAGAATGTTTTTTTTTCCGTCGCAGGTGTATTAACAATCACCATCTATACCGGTAATGACTGCGCGCAAAGCGCTCGGTGAAAAGTTTTGAAAAATGTATCACGACAAATACGTACTTTCAACCTTCCACATCATGCTACAAATCAGATTGAAAGATCCATAGGCCCTCACAGAGGTTGGAGATGTACTTCTGGTTTTTGGAATAGTGTTGTGATCAGAATAGTTGCATGTATTATAACCTTAATAATGGTCATGAGATGGAGTGAAAACCATGACGAATGCGCACGAAGCTCCCCGACTTTTTTCATGAAATAAGATAACCATGACAAAACCTGCATTCATGCTTTGCATCGAGACATTTTCAATTCCCCAACAAACCTATTTGCCAATCACAAAGCCAGTCTTTTATCTGAGAGTTCTTAAGCAGTTTTCGTTGCTGTGCTTCTGCGGGAGCTGCTACCGGAAATTATTGATAATAAGGACAATACTGAGGTAAGCTTGAAGCGCGGAGCGCACGAAAATTTTGATAGTTTGAGAAGGATTTTACGATAATACTGAGAACCATTTGTGAAAAAAATTGGTTACAATAGATCCATCACTCGGTCGAAAACACACCTCACCCTAACTCCTACAGAAATCTATAGCATAAACGCTTTAAAGTGATCACAAAAGGCCCTTAAGATCACTGTGACCCCCTCCTTCCATTTGGAAAAATGATCGAAGATAAAATTTTGCTACCTGTGAATAGTGACCTCGGCATGCCTCCAAGCGATTATTGAGCAAGATTTAAAGTAATCACAAAAGGACCTTAAAGACCATTGTGTCCCCCCTCCCCATTTGGAAAATCGATCGAAAATAATTTTTTTTTTTTGTGCTTGTGAACAGTGACCTAGGCATGCCTCCAAACGATTATTGAGCAAGATTTTAAATGATCACAAAAGGCCCTTAATGATGAACGTATTTTATTTTCTGTACCAATTTTTTTATAACTACGAAAACTTTTGCGCTCTATGTGCGTTTTCATCTTCAGTTCTATTTTGCTTTAACACTCACCGTTTCAAACATTTTGGTTTCATTCAACTGTTAAGGTTCCACAATTATTGCTTTTTCCTGTAAGCCTGATTCTGGAGAAATACGAAATTGCATCGCGGCAAAGTTCCACTCTACCCTCTTTTTCCTACCTTGTTGAAGATTCTTAATTCAGACACCTAACTTATTTTATAAGAAAATTAAAAGTGTCCCAGTGTTGAGCCTAGAGGAGAGGCCGGGTGGAGTGGGGTGGGATGGGGTGGAGGATTGCTGCCCTTCATCGGGGACAATTTTCAATTTCGTCGGAGAGACTCAATGGGTAAGGTAAAAATGTCCAGTTGCCCAGACGAAAAAAGGGTCAGATTTATTTAATAAAAAACCAATTTTTTCCAACTTTTATTCAGAAAACCAAAAAATTTTAATTTTATCCAATAGAACCCCAAATTTTCGGCGTGCGTTCGTTGTCCTTTCGGCTACCAGTCTCATGTCGGGTTTTAGGCTTGGTGGTCCCTCGAGGGGAGCTTGGCCTTGCTATTGGGCAAATCCCGACGCCCACCGGCCTGGCTGAGCCTGCATGCAAGTTTTTACCGTGGTCAATGATTTTCTGCAAAATTTTACATCCACACATTTGACGTTGTATCACTTATGAACATTATTAGCAGAAAAGTACCAGTGATATATTCTAGCCAAAACTGAGTGTACACTCAAAGTTAAAAGGCCGGCATCAAGGGTTTTTCATGTAAACAATGTAATACCTTGAGTAACATTAGTAACTTGCCAGTGATCACTATATGGTTTGAGACTAACTTCACTCGTACCACAGATGTATTCAAACCAGCTCCCTGTTCAAACTACACTTTCCCGCCCATGGTGACTACTGTACATTTCATCTTGTTGCAAGTTGCTCATGCAAAATTAAAATATAATAATTGTGAACTGAATTGTGACCGTAAAGAGCTTCATGAGTTCTCAGTGTCATTCGGAAGTCAGTTCAAAGCTCCATGCTAGTGTTCCCATTTTATTATTGCCTCAGTCATTTCGGGGATCCTCTCCCCCCAGTGGCGTAGCTGGGGGGGGGGGCAGGGGGCGAGTTGCCCCCTCTGGAAAAATCTTGGGGGCAATTTTGAAAATGAATAAATGGTGAAATTTGCCCATGATCTGGTAAAATTTTAAATTTCTCAACCAGTACCCTTTACTTTTTTAAAAGTATATGCCACACTGGCACAACCAGTCCTATAAGGTTTTCAGAGATGGAATGATGACACCATGCTTATAGTTGTACTAGTTATGTTTTACTATCTGTTTTATACAGCATGGGATCTCTGGACCTCTGACAAGGGACGCTGTCCTTTTACTGTATACTTCCAATGTTTCTTGATAATTAAAGCAGCAGCATTGTGATATATGCAGTTTGTTAGAATGGGTCAGTGGTCAAGTGCTATACTCTGCTATAAGGGCAGGTCCTCGTAAAATTTGGACTGATTGTGGTGAATGTGGTGAACTGATGAAGGGAAAGGTGTACCAGGGTTCACTTAATTACTGTACTTCACCCATTGTGATTCTGATCTACCAGTAGGACTCAAGAAAAATTCACCAAGACCTGAAGACAAGCAAGTCTTAGATAAAAAAAGCTTCCTAAAAAATAGGAATTCTTGGTGATGTATTCAGTTTACATTTAGCACCAAATGTGGCACCATTTTGCATCTAGCCCACCTTATATGAGCAAAAATTTTCCAAAGGGGAGGGGGACAACCCCTCCCCTTAGACCCCTCCCCCAGGACGGCGATCAGTCACATCAGCCAGGTCAGAGGAAAGCACCCGGACAAAATTGGGACCCGCGGAGAACACTGATTATTAGGAAGCAGATCACTAATTGGGGGAAATCTTGGTGCTTGTCAAGGGTCGGTTTGGAACCTGAGAATATAAATATATGGCTCAGACTGCAAAAATTAGAAAACACTGGTTTGGTGTTTAAATTATGTAATCCTTCTTTGTCGGGGTCTTGCGACGATTCTTTCCGAAATATATATATATACAGATGAGCATATGGAACGATACTTTTACAGTCCAGTCGGCAAATCCACGTCTACGTCATGGACGGGGGGTGGTCTGCACAGTGCGGCCCGTCTATAGGTGTATGCAGCCCAAACTTAGGAATGGTACATCTGGCCCTGTAAATTCATAAAACAATTACAGTGAGGGTGCGGGCCATTGCTTACACAATTTAGAAATACAATTTAGAAATACAATTTACTCTATCGGAAATTATTGGCCAAACAGGTTCTCGTTACTAAATACAGATATAAAGCAGTACTTACAGGTACCCGGAGGGAAATAGACGGCGCTATCCTGGTGAGGGAAGTAACGGCTCGAAACAGCCTCAGCCTACTACTACTTTAAATTTACGTTTGAAATTGGCTCGGCGTGAGCACGGTCCTCGCTGACCAATACTTTCAATTCGCCCGTCTCCAAAATCCTTCAACGTTGGCGTCTTATACCTCAGACTTTGAGTTTCCCTCACCAGGATGCGTGTTTCCTCGTTGCAAGATGTTCGGCAACTGCCCGACACACCGTGCAACTCTTCCCAGGCACCTGTGGAGATTACGTAATCAGATTCGTAAGACATTAGCAGCTGTAACTACGCAAAATGAATATTCATAAAGATTGTTGTCTAACTTCTACCTGTAACTGTTACATTTACTCCCTTCTTAAGACAACTGTCCATTATGAATAAGTATTTACAACATATACAGTCACTTTCATGAAATATCTTCACACATAAGTCATCGGTTTACTCCGGACGTCGGCTCAAAAAATCGGCACCTACATTATCTTTACCCTTAATACATCGAACAACATACCGATATGGTTGTAGACTTAAAGCCCATCGTAATACACGTGCGTTTTTTACTTGAGCCGTCTGTAAATATGCTAAAGGATTGTGATCAGTTTCTATGATAAATTCTCTACCATAGAGATATAAATAGAATTTTGAGACAGCCCAGACTACCGCGAGGCATTCTCTCTCTATTACCGAGTAATTTTTCTCTCGGGGCAAGAGTTTTCTACTACCGTAACAAATAGGATAATGATAACTACCATCCGACTGGAGCAATACGGCCCCTAAAACCTATGTCAGAAGCGTCAGTTCTCAACACAAAGGTTTTTGACGGGTCGGGTAGGTGCAGAATAGGTGACGAGGTTAATCTCGATTTCAACGTTTCAAATGCCTTTTGCTGGGTCTCCTCCCATTGAACCTCCCTGGGCCCCCTCGACCTTGTCAGATCTGTTAATGGAGCTGCGATAGTCGCGAAATTAGGAATAAATTTCCTGTAATAATTCGCCAGCCCCATGAATGACCTCACTTCCTGTTTGGTCCTAGGTTTTTCAGCACATAAGACTTTTCTGACCTTATTCTGCTGGGGCTTGACCACACCCTCTCCCACCACATGTCCAAGAAAATCTAATGATGAAAATCCTACATGACACTTGCTGGGACGGGCTGTAAGTCCAGCTTCTCTCAACCTCTGTAAAACTTCTCTAATTACCTCTAAATGTCGCTGCCACGTGTCTGCATAAATTAAAATGTCATCAATATAGTTAACCACATTAGACTGACCATTCAGTAACCTTCTCATCATTCTAGTAAAACTTGCCGGTGCGGTAACCATACCAAAGGGCAGGACTTTGAATTGGTACAACCCATGTGATGTGATAAAAGCTGTTTTGTGTCGATCCTTTTCTAATACCGGGATCTGCCAATACCCCTTAGTTAGATCAAGTCGGGTATAGAATTTAGCTGACCCTATTTTTGCCATCAACTCTTCTGCGTTAGAAATGGGCTCTGGATCGAAAACAGTAACCATATTCAATTTACGAAAATCAATACAAAACCTGTTTGTACCATCTGTCTTTCTCACAAGTACTATTGGTGATGCATAAGCCGATTCTGACGGCTCTATCACATCTAACTTCAGCATAGCCTCAATTTCTCGTTTTATCGTTTCTTGTGTAGCTAATGGAGTGGGATACGCTCTTGACCTTACTGGGTCGTCAGTTGTAAGATTTATAGCATGTTGGATTAAGTTTGTACAACCTGGTAGATTAGTAAGCACATCGGAATACTCCTTAAGAAGTCTACTAACTTCACTCTTCTCACTATCACCCAAATCTTTACATACTATTACATCTTCAACACTTTCTGTTTGCTGAAGTGGCACTAGGTCAACCTTTGTGAAACTTTCATCATTCTCACCTACCTCCTGCTCAATCACCTTTACCTTCATCATTGCAGCCCTTTCATAAGGACGCTCCGATCTCCCTGTTCGTGGCACATAGTTCGTGGCACATAGTTCGTGGCACATAGTTCGTGGCACATAGTTCGTGGCACATAGTTCGTGGCACATAGTTCGTGGCACATAGTTCGTGGCACATAGTTCGTGGCACATAGTTCGTGGCACATAGTTCGTGGCACATAGTTCGTGGCACATATCATTTAAGGAGATTAGCATGAAATGTCTTTTCTACACCACTTAATTGCAATCGATAATCATTAACCCCAATTTTCTTGACTACTTTAAACGGTCCCTTCCATTGCATCAGCAACTTGTTCTGATTTGTGGGTAGTAATACTAGAACGAAGTCCCCCACCTTAAACTTGCGATCCTTTGACCGAACATTATAATACTTTTGATATCGCTTTGCTGACTTAGCCAGCTCTCCTCGTGCTAATTTGCATGTAGCATCGAGTCGTTCCCTCAAATCTACCACGTACTCATATGTAGTCTTAACTTCTTCGTTTACATTCTCTCCTGACCACAATTCTTTAAGAATGCTTAAAGGGCCACGAACAGTTCGACCATACAATAACTCGAAGGGAGAAAAGTGAAGGCTTTCTTGAGGAGCTTCCCTATACGCAAATAATAGTGCCGGTAAGTATCTGTCCCAGTCTTGGGGTCTCTCACTACATAGCTTCCTCAACATACGCTTAAGTGTACCATTAAATCTCTCAACGAGGCCATTACACTGAGGGTGATAAGGCGTGGTGTTCAACTGTTTCACCGACAACAACCTTCCCACTTCTTTCATTACATTAGATGTAAACTGAGTTCCAAGATCACTGAGAATTTCCTGAGGAACCCCTACCCTAGAAAATATATCTAATAAGGCCTCTGCTACTCTCTCTGTCTCTATACGGGGGAGTGCTACTGCCTCGGGATAACGGGTAGCATAATCTACTAAGGTGAGTATAAACCTATTTCCATTCCCCGTAACTGGCTGAAGAGGTCCTATGAGATCCACCGCTACTCTTAAGGGGGGTATCAATTAAGGGCATATCCCCTAGTGGTACTCGGGTAACCTTTCCTTTAGGGACAGTCCGCTGACAAACGTCACACGAAGAATAATACCTTCGAATATCTCCGTGCACTCCCGGCCAATAGAAATTTGCCATGACCCTATCCAGAGTTTTCTTTACTCCCAAATGCCCAGCCATTATGGCGTCATGGGCTAATTGCAAAACTTTTTCTCGGTACACGCTCGGCACAACCAACTGTTTGATTATTCCACCCTGCTGGACTTTCTGCGACCTAAATTCGTGATGCAAAATTCCACGTACAGTTACAAATTTGACCTGACTACTCCGTTTTATTATTGGTTCAGCATCACTTTCGGCCAATTTCCATAATTTACTCAAAGTTTTATCCTCCAGTTGGGCTCTACGAATATCCTCGGGAGTAGCATTTACTGCCTGCCTCTCAGAAACTTTCAAGGGATTCAATGGCTTTTGTCTAGCTTTCCTCTGAGCCCTAGTTTCTACAGCTGCAGAATCCGACTTTGTTTTTTTTTTCTGAGCTCCCCCATTACTATTCTCAATTTCTAACACTGTTGGAGGTTTCCAGGCATAATTTGGATCGTTGGGATCTCTTGCACCCTTAACATTCCCAATAATAATGTCGTATAGAGGACGGTCCATACATAAAGCTTCAACAGTGCCTTCAAAGTAAGGTGAACTTATTGTCACCTGAGCTACAGGTACATTCCTAACCGTACCGTCAATCAAAACACACCTTTGAGTACGATCAACCATTTGATCGTACATAGCAAAGACAGGGGACGGGGCAGCAGGGGCAGTTGCCACCCCTCAGAAATTTTCATAGTAAATGTTTTTCACATCGATCTTTAAAATGCTTGGTTATTAAAATGCCAGAAGGTTCTATATACTCGCAATTTTTAAGGTACGGAAAGTGCCATTTCCGGCAATATGGGAGAAATATTGGACTTTCTACTTGGAAAGCTAAACAGCTAAACGCTAACTGATAATGGATAATGGCCTGTGGCCCCCTCACCCCACAGAAAAATTTCTGCGGACAGCCATGGTTATGACCAACTGTTTTGGTCGTTCGATTCATTTCTGCCAAGCCAAACTTTGGTCATTAGATTAGTTCTACTGCGACTTCTCGTGACAGGCCTGCAGTTATTTGATGTTATGTCCGATTGTTCATTTGTACTGATGCCATAGGTTCTGATTCCATATTCTTCGTTTGTTACCCTTAGGACTGGTCGTCGTACTGTTATTTCTGTACTAATGTTGCTTGTTTTGCGACTTCTGTAAGTCTACTTGCTACAAGCTCGATTGGGCATATTACGCTCAACAAAAGGCGATAATTCTGTTTTGGGGGTAATACCTCTATCTGATTAAACTTTAAATGAACAACTCCGAGAAAAGCTGTCAACAGAATCCGTTCTGTAGGATTTCACCAGAGGTCATTGTTCGATGCTTTTTGAGCACGGTATATTTAAAATAAACGTAGTAAAATGCCATTAAAAATTAAGGAGAAAGGACGCAAAATATTAAAACATGCGAAGATCGTGCTTCCAGACAAATCTGATAGAGGCAATATGCGCATAAAATCTGAGGAAATAACAAATAATAAATTATTGAGTGTGTTAAAGATACGTTTTGGAAGGCAAAGTTATCATGTGTTAATGCCTCATATGTTTTTCCAAAAAATCTACGGGATATGATCCGTTATTTGATACAACTGTAGGAGAAAAAAATCAGACACAAAGGAATATTATAATAACATTTTCAGATGCACTGTAAATTTTATAAAGAAATGTTTGAACTTTGGTTTTGACGAGTAGAATGATACAAATGTGTCAATGACCGACGTACAGTATCATTTGTAGTTTGTTACTTTCTGTAACTTTCATGGCCACGTCTGTGAAAAGTTAAAGTTTCGATAAAATGAAAAGATAATGGAGAATGTATAACAAGCAATACTACGAGGAAGAAGGAGACGTCTGGAAGTGGAGAACGCTTGATATGCAGTAAAATGGGTTCACTGAACTTGTAAAAAAGCAGTGTTTTTGTCCACAACTAGATTCTTATAAAACGCGGTACCTTATCTTCAAGTTTTTATTGTAAGGTTGGGAAACATTCGACCGGAAAGATCATACATTATTTTGAGCAGGTTTTGGTGTTACCTCAGAAGCGACTTAACCTTATCTTTCTTTGGAGTAACAGTACTACCCTTCAGTTTGTTTTCGTACGGAGTAAAAAGAATATGGAGTGGTTAGAAGTACTGTGCTACTTTCTCTTAATGTTGGCACAAGCCAAGAATGTAATTGGTGAGTACCTGTAACTAAGTCCTCATGAGTGTATCCAGTCTACAACATCAATGCCATGGACAAGCATTTGTCCGTGTCCGAGTAAGCTATAGGCTCATTTCAGATGATAATACAACAGCGGTTGTTAATGTTTTAATTCAGCCTAGTTCTTGTGTACACCCTCGTTGTCACACTCCAGTGCATTTTACTGTCATTCGTGCTCTTACTCATGGCTTTGTACTCGTACTTGTATTCGGGCTCGTACATGTACTCAGAGAGTTTAAATGTCAAGTACTCGTTCTCACACTCGATATTTGTAGTCGTACTCCGACTCACATTCAGGGCTCTGACCCGTACTCGGGCACATTTTTCTTTAGTACTCATTACCGTACACAGGAAGTTGCAAACACTAAGAGATTTGTACGCGTGAGCTTGTTCGATGTTTTACAGTAATCAATAGTTCGGGCTCTCTCTGTTTTTCCCCAACTTCCAGTAAGTCATAATAAAAATGCTAACTGTCAGTTCAATATTGTTCAATATTAAATAAAATTTCTACGGCACACATTAGACTGAATCTTGTGAAAAGAAAATGCTATTGAGAAACACACCAAGCTTGAAAATCGATGTGAGTCGGGAATTTGTTATCTCTGTCGGAGACTGGAAAAATAAAGCGTTCAACTTTGTAAAGAACAGGCAGCCTGTCCTTGTCATTTAAAGGTCGGCATTATTCTTGGCAGGGTTTTGTAGTCCATTACATTGTGCGATTTATTTAAGAATGATTATCTGGTTTGGATTGTATTGTGTTTAGTTGTATGATATAATGGAAAGTGTAAATGAAAAACTTAAATGGAAATTAATAGAAACCCAAGACGTAAAGAGAATTGAAAGTGGAAAGGGAGTAATAGGCTGTTGCTGAAGATAAAGTATAGCCTGCCTAGTAGTAAGGTTCTCGGAAAAATTTCAGGTCATGCAAATAGGGGAAAACGAATAGTTCAATAACGTTGATTACAACAGAAGAATGTTTTAGTCATGTGTAATATTTGTGAAAAGAGTATTTGTATGCATAAGCCTACTACGAGGCGAGAAGGGAGAGGGGGTTTCAGCCCCCGTGGGGAGTGTTTGCTATTTTTGGGCGGAGTGCATGCTACTTTCTGGAAAACATGCATTTTAATTTTGCGAAAAATTGCTCAAAGGTATATACAAGTGTTTAGAGGCAAGTCTAAGTTAGCTTTTAAGTCTTGTAGGGTAAGTCGCAAATCAAGCGGTCTTTTAGGGCAAAGGGCAAGTCGCAAGTCAAATATTAAGTCACTTAGCGTAGGCCTCAAGTCTTTGCATGCACTGTTTTCATTTGTCACAATGATTAAATTGAACGATATTACATGATTGCTCGTCATAAAAGGGTGTAAGGAAATATTCTGTTCTTCCAATTAAAGCGGTATGGTTCTTACACTTTTCGTCCCATTTCCCCTTTACCAATAAGTCACCTTAGCTTAGGCGTTCCCCCTCTTGAAAGACATCTTAATAAAAAGGTCACGAAAAGGTGATTTACACCACATTTCATATCCATAGAATAGAATACCCGGAACAATGGAATGGAATGATCTACTTGCAAACGTGAAACTTCAATGGGAAAAAAGAAAACAAAATCGCAGATATGCTACTACAACAGCTTTCCATACACTCTAAAAACGTCCGAATCTGAGGGACACTAACCCCAAATCGGGATCATTAATTTGATCAGATCTGGACAAAAATGATACAGATTGGATCAATTATATCCAAATCTGATCATTGCAAATGATCCGGAATTTGATCGGTGCCCCTCCGATCCTGATTGGGTTCAAATTTTATCCGGGCGTTTTTAGAGTGTAGCAATAAACAGGGGAATCCAGGGTTTGGAAACTAGAAAGGGACAAAATCGTGAGGACCAAACTGTCTCATGTATTCGCTGTAAGGAATGCAAGCAAAGTGTGCCTCAGTTGTGCACTGATGACCCGGTTCATGAGGTGCAACGAGATTAATTTGTAGAATATCTTCTGCTTCATTACCGCAAACAACTCAAGTTTGCCTGCGTCAATGCCTCTTGCAGTCTTTGAACTAGCCCGGACAAAACCCCCAACCCCCTCCCCCCCCCCAGCGAGTTTTCCTTGTGCAATTCAATAGAATAATGCACGGAAATAGCCCTTGTGCTAAGGAGTGCAGCACACTTTAAAAATAAAATGTTGATTTGACAGTATTTCTGGGTGCTATTTCAAATCAGCACCAAAGTTAAACTGGCAAGTGCATGCTGCTAATTTGTACAACACTTTCATGGTTCTGTTGACAAATGTGTTGTTTTAACATTTTTTAGCACTCGTATGGTGCCAATTTCAGCTGTTTGAAATAACGGACTTCTTCAGTAAAGTGGCCGGAGCCAATTTATTCAGTAATTTACTTTTTACAAAGATCAGTAGTGACTAAAAGATGCACGGTGTGCTTGATTTTGTTAAGAATTTGTCAGCTAAGTGTTTGCCGTACTTGGAAATGCTTGTTACTAATACTTGGTATATGGATATTTCAAGACCTTCAACATCAAGTAGAAAATAATGTTCATCATAGTTAACTTTTTCATCGTGGGCCATGCCCATACTAGCCTGACGCAGGAGTATCCGTGATCGATTCTCCGCCTTTTGGCTAAGATCATGTGCAGTATCTGTTCTTTTCAGCCAGTTGAGAAAAGGGCCCCCGCACGACAGACCCTTGATGTAGAGGTCTGAGGGAGAGTGGTTGTTCAGTTAAGTTTGTCCTTTCGGGGAAGTAGCTCCCTTAGGGAGCAGAACTCCTTCGGGAGTAACGTTTGGTTCTTCCCCAGAGAGTTGAAGGGACTTTGAAAAAGTCATGTCCATGCCCATGGTTTGAATATTTTACTGCATGGGGGTTTTAAAGCACTAGCTAAGCATTAATTTAACAAAAAATGATACAAAATACGAATTTTATTCACTCCAACGGTAATATGATTATACTTGTGCTAGGAAATCGACGTAGCGCTTTTCAAAGTGCTGGACAAAACAGCGCCCATGCTGGGCCGTAGCTAGGGTCATATGTTTGGGGGGTTTGAAGGTCCTAAATTCCGACTGGATGGATAATTTCCAACTGAATGATGGCGTGTAAGTTGCACCATTTTTTATGCGCCCTGCGTTTATATACAGGGTGGGGATCCTTCCTTTGTCACTGTATAACTGAGGTGCTTTCCTGGGGGGAGGAGTTTTAAGGGGAGAGGTGTCCCCTTTGAGAAATTTTGTTATTTCGTTAATTTAAGGTTGCTTAGATGCAAAATGGTGCTACCTTTGAGATATCTTGGTGCTGATCATATATGGCTAGAGAAATGTCCCTAATTAAGTGAATTCTAATTTTTCCGACTGGCTGGATGTTTTTCCAAATGAGTGGCGGCGTGTAAATAGTGAATTCTAATTTTTGGTTAGGTGAAAGAAGAGAGTATGTTTTCTAAGAGAAGAATACGTTGTCAACAAACCCCCTGAAGGTCCCCCTTTTGGCTACTTAACTGCCTTCTATTCGGGCAAAGCTTTTACGCAAAAATACGTGACTGCAGTCAACGGAAACTTTCTTGGACTATTACGAAAATTTTCCTTTCCTTCACTGTGCATTAAAAGGGGCATCTAAGGCTGCCACATACCTGTATGGGGCCTCCTGGTAGCTCTGGATCAGTTGTATAAAATGGGGGCAATGACATGCTTATTACCTGAAATCCAAACTATAATATAGAGTATGACGCCAAGCACTTTACATCTATCGTATTTTTACTAATTTTGAAAGAAAATCCAGACGAACAGCTTCCAGCAATGGGGAATGGGCGGGAGGGAGAATATAGGTGCAGAAAGGTGATATTAGACCTCCCAGATAGGTACAGCAAAAGGGGTAAGAACTAAAAAGCGCGTCTCAGAATGTACACCTAGTTTATGCTAGAAAAGTTCACTGGTACGTTTGTGCCTATAATGTTGATAAGTGATACAACGTGGATTGTGAGGATTGCAAGTAAAGCCCGCCGAAATTTGGGGGTATACTTCAATGCCAAAATGAAAAACCTGCATGCAGGCTCAGTCAGGGGTTTTGCTTTCATATGCCGACATGACAAGCGCCCTGACTGGGGGCCAGCTACTCTAAGCCCCGACAGATGCAATGGGTTGCCAAACTCGAAATATAAGGCGCGAGAAGCGCGCCGAAAAATTTGGGGTTATATTGAAAAAAAAGTTTCACATTTTTGTTTTCATTAAGGAAAGTTGAAAAAGTTCGGGCTTTTATTGAAGAATCTGCCCTGCTTAAGGGCAAAACCATGAAATTTGTTGGGGCTACGGTATGGTCGTCGTCGGGGATTACATTCTTTATCTTACCCATGAAGGCTCCGAGCCAAAATTAAAAAATATTTTCTCTTACAAAATATTTTTCCCACGATGGCGAGGCTGAAGAAAGTATCTTCTAAAGGTTAGCAAAAAGAGGACTGAACTTCGCAACGATGCATTTTCGTGTTTCTCTAGAATCACGCCTACACGGAAGAACAATATTTGTGGAATTGTTGAATAAATCCAATATGTTTGAAACGGCGGGCGTTACCACTAGATAGAACTACAGGTGAAAGTGTGCGTAGCGCGCGAAAAGTTTTGGAATTTATAGAAAGAATCGTTACAGAACTTACTGGCTACGGGCCTGATAAATAGCCATTTGGAATATTTTCTGAGCATATCTATGTCTTCACCAATATTATTCTATATAAACGTTTGCGCAATTTTGGAGTGCTAGAAAAAAATTGGGAGGGGGGGGGGCTAAAGCCCCCATAGTATTCCCCGTAGAACAGAGCCTGGCATAATTACATTAATAATTTTCCTGAGACAGAGTGCAAATGGTGAGACATGCGCGCGAAGCCGGCCAAAATTTTTCTTTACATACTAAAATTTCCATGAGTAAACCTGCAAATGCATCGAGACACTTTCAATTGCCCAACAAACCAACATGCCACTCAAAAAGCCATATTTTTACCTGATGATTCGTAAACAGCTTTCAACTTCTGCTGCTGTGCTTTCCGAAAGTTGCTATCGGAAGACATTGATAATAAGAACAACACTGAGGTAAGGTTTGAAGCGCCAGCAGCGCGCGAAAGTTTTGATAGTTGGAGAAGAATTTGCGAAAATTTTGATATTTTGAGAAGAATTTCCGAAAATTTTGATAGTTTGAGAAACATTTTGTGATAGAAAATGATTACAATAGATCCATCTCATACACATACATACACAAATATTCCGTGACAAAGGACGATTTTGATTCGACTTAACGTGATGAAAATAACGTTTGGTATTAATATTCTCACTTGATGTAGTTAGAAAATAAATTCAAAGCTGACATAGGCTCAGTCAGAAAAATGGGCCGGACTGAGATATCAGAAATTCCAACTGATATTTCAGATTTTCCAACTATCGTCGCTCTGACGAACTTCGGGGTTCAATCGCCCTGGAATTATTGATGCAATATGCTCTCAAAGAGGCGATGAAAAGAGATTCTACCAAATTTTGTCCCAAAGATTTTGGGCGCTTTGCACTCTATGCAACTCAGATTTCCAGAGACTAAATCAGCACATTACCGGATACCAATATTTTTTTTATTGTTCCCAATTTGCATAGACTATGACAAGAAAGTTTTAGTAACTTATTTTGTAAATCCTTAATAGTTTCTTCCTTGCTGTATCCTCATTTTCGGAGTAATGACGTCGAACAAATGAGCCCCCACCCCCTGCTTTAGCCTATGGAGAAACATTTCATGATGAGAGGAAGGTGTTTCTCGTGAAATATGCCATCGTTGCAGTGGCGTATCCAGGATTTTTCATTGGGGGGGGGGGGCACTTGAATGGTCTGTTAAAGCAGTGACAGCGGAACATCTTTATACGTGGGAGCCAAAAGTGCACGCGTAGCCAGCACGGAGAACGCAAAGCACAAAACCCGCAACGGGTGGGGTCCAAGGTTCCCTCAAAATTTTATCGTCCCTGGTGATGCCCAGGGCTCAGAGCCCCTTTGAGGGCTCCGGGGGAGTAGTTTCCAGAAACTCGAGGCATTTTAGTGTTTCAGATGATCCAGGAAGATTGTTTCAAGGGATGCAATTCTCTTATTTTTTGGAAGATTTGACACTTTGTACCTACAGAAAAGCTAAAGTATATGTACACCATACACACAGCCATAGCAAAACGGTCTCGGGAAGTGGTAAAGTATGCACGTGTGGGCCAAGCATGCAATAATTTTACCTGCCTAGTGGCAATTTATTCTTTCTCTTGACATACAGAGGGGTACAATGTCTTTCAGAAGTGGGCGGAGGAACTGGCTATAATAACGCCTCTTCAGCTCCTCAAGAGCAGCTGATATGGAGTGTTCTGCAAACAGCTAGAGGTCCAGGAACATCAATAGAGTCCCGGCATGGTCCAGGAGTAGTATTACGGTGGGACCCAGGAGGAATATTCTTGGAAGCTGAGTTGTTAACAAAATGAGAATACTTGCATGGAGCTTTCCAGCTGACCTCCCAGTCAAATGACACTGAAAGCACACTAAGTTCTTAACAGTCATTGAATGTTTACAACTTTGAAAGAAAATCTGCGCGGAGAGCTTGCAAAAGAATGAGAGAGAAGGAAGTACGTAGGACCAAATGGGGGCAGGGCTGATAAGCCCTGATTTAAAATATTTATTCTTTGAAAATGTGGTAAATAAATATTCAGTCACCATGGACCGAAAATATCTTTGAATAAGTTTTGCGTAGCTAGTTAAACTTCAAATCATGGTCATCGCCCTACTATTGTTGCTCAAAGTTTTACATTGCGACATGAAATCGTCTTGATGTCCTTCCTCTTAACTTGGTTGAAGGTTTGGGGCCAGAGTAGTTCATGAGTATTATTTTGCGAATAATTAAATAAATTTGCACTAGAAATCATTGACCATGGTCAAAATTACTTGCAGGTCATCACTGATACACGTTCAGTTTTCTAACAAACAGGGTTTTTAACCTGGCCATTTTGAATTGACAATCTTCTCAAAGGAAGAGAAGAGCAAGTAAATGCCCTTGGCATTTTCGAATCTGTGTCTCTCCATAATCACATCTACACTGAAAGCAATAGTTGTGAGACATTTATCGTTGAACAAAGCCAATACATTTGAAGTAATACTGAAGAAATATGGAAGAACAGGTAAAAGTGCGTACATTATTTTTTATCGCAGTTAACGAACGATTTGTGCCATAAAACAATTAAAATACGCCCATTGTTCTTTCGTAAAATCACCTTACCTAATAAATTTTCGTAACTTTTGGGATCATTTTACATCCTGTTCGACAATAGCCCTGGGTACGCGCCCCCTCACTCCCGTGCCTGCGCAACTGTTCATAGGTAGGAAAAACTTTTTGCGCTATCGATTTTCCAATTGGGGACACAGTTGTGCCATCTGCTACTCCCTG
The DNA here is from genome assembly GCA_029531755.1 of Holothuria leucospilota. Lineage (NCBI taxonomy): Eukaryota > Metazoa > Echinodermata > Holothuroidea > Aspidochirotida > Holothuriidae > Holothuria > Holothuria leucospilota. The sequence continues at coordinate 22,889,715 of CM055963.1, read as the reverse complement.
GTTACTGGCCTGAATGTCACGGTACTTAAAGACGAGTGGTTCCAGAGTATCATCACCTTGCATGATATGTACCAGCACCTTGTGCACAGTACACTTTTACACGTACACATGTTCAGTTAACTTCTATTACGAAAGGTACGCCGGGCGCAGGCCTAGCTAAGCTAGCCTTTACCTGCAGTACTGGTGGTATTATATGTAATGCACATATGTCCTCCATTAACTTTCATGCTTCACGATCGATTCGCATAATTTTGGTTCTCAGAAAGGAGCTGACTAGATGTAAAATGTTGTATTATTTCCATTTCATGCTCTATAAATCTCGGGTTTTCTTTATATTCCCTTTCCTTTTTTCTTGAATCTGCCAATGCGTTGTCAAAAGAATAAGACATGAACTTTGCTCTGAAAAAATGACATACTTGCTCAAGGGATTAAGTACCATACGCCTATGCCCTCCGATGCTCCTATTCTGCCTAAATATCCTGGCTGTAAACAACTCATCTTTTTTCACTTATGACATAATGAATGAAGGGTCCGTTGTACTACCATAGGATGTAAAAATTACACAATATCTCGTTAAGTATATGCCCCTTTGATCTAAAATTATGAGTAAAGCAGAGATCTGTTTCATCTACAAGGTGATTTTCACGAATAAAGTTGGTTCTCTCGGGAAAGTTTCAAATGTCTGAATCATAGGTGGATATACAGAGGGCAAGGGGGCACTTGCACCTTATTTTTTTTGAAGCGCTTAAAAATAGTTAAAATAAATTCTAAAAGATGAACGGATGAAAGCAAGACCATAGAAATTATGAGGAAATGTTTAAAATTATGCTCTTTGCAATGCAACACGAGGGAAAACATTAATAGCAAATACCAGAAAATGCCAGAAAGATGTTCATAGCGCGATTCTCGCGCACCCGCAAAGATAATCTACCAAAACAGTGGCGGACCTCACAGGTGAGGAAGCAAGGGGCAATTGTGGTTGAAAAATTCTTTTGGTACCTTAATTATTCATGGGAGTCGCGGCTTCCCCCTCCCACACTTTTGTGACTTTAAAACCCTCAAATAATTAGGGCCACTGACAGTATACTCAATGTACGTTATTGCATGTACCATGGTCCTTGCATCTGTGCGTACATTATTCAGAACCCCACCGTGAAGGGAATCGCAATCTTCAGTAAATTTTTCGGCGTGTTTCACATGAGCTTACTATAAATAGGTGTTTTCTTAGTACTGAGTGCCCGTAGGAACACGTTTGTGGAATTGCCTCGTTATTACTTCCTGTGAGATAGCTTAAGTAAATTTCTATTTTCCAAACCCTTGCAACCACTTCTACCGTTCACTTTCCCCACCAACTATATCCTCACTAATTTTGCAATCATCATAAGAAACACTATTTCATTAGAATTTCAAATTACACCTGGGGGACGCAGGATTTTCTCTAGAAATGGTCCAGAATGACCGAAAAGCCATCAAATTTAGGAAAAACTATGAGGGAGGACCCAAGGTCCCCAGCCTCTGGCTTGGTCCCTTCAGCAGTCACGGTTAAGGCTTCCCAGGCCACACCTTATGAAGATGAAGGCTCCTACAAAAATTGCTTACTTGGCACTTTTTCTGCAAACGCCCATGGCTTTAGGAACTACACACAACATTTCACTGACTTTGGAAAGTATAATGTACCTATAACCCTCACTTTGAACGTCCTTACAAAATTATACTTACTTTGCAGAGTAATAAAAAACTTGAGGTCCTTGATCTAGACCATCGACAAAAATAAAACATAAAAGAAAGAATCGGCGTCTGGGGAAAGTAGGGGAATCTTTTATGTCATGGATAAGATTGCAATTAAAAAGTAAAAAAAAACAAAACAAAAAACAAAAACAAAAAAACAAAAAACAAAAAAAAAAAACAATAGGCTACAATAAAATGGACTCTGCTTTCTTCGACGCTCCTCGAGCACAGCAGTTTTAAATGTTGTTTCGTGGTTACTTCCTGTAGATCATCTTGTGTGCTGTATAGCTTCGTACTAACTCTTCCATTATCATTGTAACCACCCACAAGCCAAACCCCCTTCATCTCAAAAGTTATCATAAAAACTACGTTATTCTTCGTAAGGCTATTATTAAAATGGTCAAAATGATTTTTGTGATCTGTTTAATGCACATACGATGAGTTTTAAGAGAGCCCAATGCTTCCTTCTAATGGTTTTAATTCTTTAAAATACCTCAGGACTTCCGAAGGCGTTGCCCCATGAACCCCGATCAAGGCTTTACTCCGGGACCACATTAGGGGGCCTGTGGAGGGCCCCTGGATCCCACGCCTACAAGGGGACGCTTGGCACTCCCTCGGCGCATTAGGCAACATTTGGTATTTTCCAGGTTTGCCTATCCACTTTTAGACATCAAATCCCACCCCTGGTCTGAATAAAAAGATATCAAAACAATGTCTACTTGCAACTTCCAAAGCCTGGGAAGTACAACTTCCTGCATTTCAGCCTCGGAGTAAAATATCTGGCAAAAACTGCGTTGGTTTGCTACGTGTTGACTAATAATAATGCTCCCCTTTATGGTTTGACTGTCTTCATCCCAATGCCCTCACCCCACGTCAAAAGAAATTACGACAATGACATACAGCACATTTTGCATCTAAGCCAACTTGCATAAACAACCAGAATGCAAAAATGCATTGAGGTTTCGATGATATATGTTCTATTCCAAATAATGCCATGTCCCATATCTTTCAGTCACTGGTCAAGTGCTGCTATCTTAACATGTTGGAAAAACAATTTTAGGTTCATATTTGATCTTGGGAATTCCTGGGAAATTTTGCATTTTGACATCTGATGACTCAAGATGATGATCTTGGGAATTCTTGGGAAAATTTGCTTTGTGCCTTCTGGTGAACCCATGAGACGATCTTGGAAATTCTTAAAATTTTGCTTTTTGACCCCAGATGACCTTTGACATCCATCAAAAACGATAGAATTCTTCTTCTTACCATAATGCATATACATACTAAGTATGAAATTTATTCAAGCTTCTTATCTTGAGATATCGTGTTAAAAACATTTTCAGTGTTTGACCCCTGGTGACCCTACATGACCTTTGACCTCCACCAAACATGATAGCATTCATCTTCCCACCATAACACATCCACATACTACCTATGAAATCTATCCAAGCTTCCTATCTTGAGATATCGTGTCAACATGGTTTTCAGAGTTTGACCTCCGGTGACCCCGGATGACATTTGACCGCCACCAAAAATGATAGGGTTCTTCCTCTTACGATAACACATCTACATACTAAGTATGAAATTTATCCAAGCTTCCTAACTTGAGATATCGTGTTAACAAGGTTTTCAGCATTCGACCTCCGGTGACCCCAGATGACCTTTGACCTCCATAAAAAACGATAGGGTTCTTCCTCTTACCATAACACATCTACATACTAAATATGAAATTTATCCAAGCTTCCTATCTTGAGATATCGTGTTAACAAGATTTTCAGAGTTTGACCTCCGGTGACCCTAGATGACCTTTGACCTCCACCAAAAACGATAGAGTTCTTTCTCTTACCATAACACATCCACATACTAAGTATGAAATTTATCCAAGCTTCCTAACTTGAGATATCATGTTGATAAGGTTTTCAGCATTCGACCCCTGGTGACCCCAGATGACCTTTGACCTTCACCAAAAATGATAGGGTTCTTTCTCTTACCATAGCACATCTACATACTACGTATGAAATTTATCCAAGCTTCCTAACTTGAGATATCGTGTTAACAAGGTTTTCAGAGTTTGACGTCCGGTGACCCCAGATGACCTTTGACCTCCACCACGAACGATAGGGTTCTTCCTCTTACCATAATGCATCTACATACTAAGTATGAAATTTATCCAAGCTTCCTAACTTGAGATATCGTGTTAACAAGGTTTTCAGCATTCGACCCCCGGTGACCCCAGATGACCTTTGAGCTCCATCAAAAACGATAGGGTTCTTCCTCTTACCATAACGCATCCACATACTTAGTATGAAATTTATCCAAGCTTTCTATCTCGAGATATCGTGTTAACAAAGTTTTCGGAGTTTGACCCCTGGTGACCCCAGATGACCTTTGACCCCCACCAAAAACAATAGGGTTCTTTCTCTCAATATGGGGCATCTATGTACCAAGTTTGAGAACTGTCAGAGTTTCCCTTCTTGAGATATCGTGTTAACGAGCAAAGTGTCACAAACACACATACACACACACACACTCACATACACACATACATACACACATACGCCATCACGAATGCATTGGTTTCTCTTATCATCGAAACCAAAAATGTCTCAAATTGGAGGAATTTCCACTCAGAAGACACCTCTTTCTCTTACATCGATTCAAAAGAAAAAAATCACTAAAAAATAAGAATTTCTAAACATATCATAAAATTAAAGTTTCCATCTAAGCCACCTAGTAAAAGCAAAAAATCATCACAAAGAGTATGGTGTCGCTCCTACAATGGCGAAGCCATGATTTTTTGAGCAGGGGGCACTGGGGGTTCACGAACCTTTCCTAGGGGACACAATTTCTGAATTCTCTCCCTCTCCATAGGGCTTATATACAGAACTGTGCATTCCAAAATTTTCCAAGGGAGGGGGCACCTGGGGTGGCACGGCTTTGTCGTGGGGGCACGTGCCCCCTCATGCCCCCGTAGCTACCCCACTGCACCCCTAACCTTAGGTGACACTCCTTTCTCTTACATCCGGCCAAAAAGCCGGAAAAATTCATTCAGACTTTGGAGGATAGTAGTTTTAGGACGCCAAACGACCACGAATAGAAACCTATATGAGTTACGAATTACAACTTCATCGGGTGGCTAACTAACTCAACAATTTAGATCAAATTTGGTTTCTTTCGAAAGGCCAGTTCAGATGGGAAAACCGTAAATTGCTCTTGGATAAAAACTCCACCTTACTTTGACCCGCCTTTATTTACTCGTCCACAGTACCGGTTGAATATTGATAAGGATTCTAGGTATGTAACCAGTTCAAAGCTTTGCCAAAGATGGCAGCACTTTCAATTTGAACCACATTATATATAATTGTTACCCTCCTCTTCAAACCTACCCAATGCGGCCGCAGGAGCCGACAAAAAAAGGATCCTCCCGATTTCCAGCTATCCTAGGTACGCGACTGGACTTCCCTCCCCCTCTGATGAATTTTGTCTAGTTTACTTCCCTGGAAGTACAGTACATTCAGTGTGTTTTGAAGCAAGATAAAAGGCTTTATGGTCTTTCACGACAGAAAAGTGCGAGTGCACGGTACTCTTATTTTTATATATCTTGTTATTTTCATTCTTTGTCAATATGCTCTAAACTATGTAATCAGTGTAAAATGTGTGAAGTAAATTATTGGGGGATGTGCCCTTTTCATGTTAGAACCCCTCAAAAAAGACCCTAGATCCTCCCCTACACGTTACATTAAAAGGCCCTTCCCTCTTACCGTTTCTTCTTATATTCACTTCGCCCTTTCGGCGGTAGAAAGTACCGTATGAGCTATCCTCAGTGAAGACCATCACGGACTTTTCCCCGGCAGATACACAAGTACGGAAGCCGAGATACGGAAGGTTATATTATTACCAACGTGGGATGATCCCACCGTGTACGGAGAAATCGTCGACGGGCGAACTAGTTAAATTGAAAAGAGGATCCGTGTCATGTGCGGGCGCGTCCATTTATGAACAGGGTGTTCGAAAAAAATCACAGTGTAATTGTCTTTTCTTGAAGTACCTCACTAACTTTGGTTTTCTCCACTCCACATTAACGGTGGATAATGGTAAGGAGAAATCGTATCTTGATTTCTCCTTCCCATGTTTACCGAAGAAAGGGGTGGGAAAACTGGCATGTCAGATTTCACACCACCGCGATGTTCTCGGCTTCCGTACACAAAGGGTATCAGGGAGGTGTAACCTCCCTCTATCACTACCGCTTATGTTTCGGGATGACAGGTGGTGATAGGAATTGCACTGGGTTTGGAAAAGTAATCCCAGCTTGTGCTGACGTGTTACATAGAGTAGCTCCATTGATGACATAACAATCGGTATGGTTGGGTGAGCGCGATGCCATCCTTTTGTGTGCCCATCCCTTTAAAACATTCTTCTTGCTAAGTTATATCAGAATGGCTGAAATACCACGACGCTAATAGCACCTCCCTGCATCATAAAACCAGGGGGCTCCCTGATAAAACTAATCATTCTTTTGAAGGCCACATGACTTTCTGCTTTTACTAAAGTATGTTAATTATCGATGTTGTATGAAGCAGCCTTGAACAAGGTGAGGCAGTTGAAGGTTGTTATAGTTGAAGAGAAAAGGGTTGTGTGTAAAACTGGTGCAAAATCGAAAAGAAAATTGTAAGAAGGAATTTGAAAAAAGAGAGGAGAGAGAAAGAAAATCAGTGTAGGAGACCGTTCAACTTGATATTATTTTGTTTTGAGTTTGAATTTCACTTTGTCCGGTGAACAGTGACCTCAATCAGTCCCTCAATCGTAAGCATGTCGACCAGAATACCAACAACCTTTGTCCTACTTATCCTGCTGTCTTCTGTATTCAGTAGCCGTGTGGAATCAAGATATTTAATATTCGAAGGATCGGGTAAGTTTAATATTTTCTTTAATGAGCCTCGCTTCTTACTTTGCACAATCTCCTTCCTTTTAATTGTTTAATTACATTTTATCTTGATATGAGCTCTTCATCAAACTCTTTACTCCACGTCAAAAAAATCAAGGCTGCGGCTCATAATTTCGATTTTAGAAGGTTTCGGGGCCCTTCTTTAGCATCAGTGCCACAAGTCAAGGTTAGTGATGATGGTTAGGGTTTAGTTTTTGGTAAGAATTTGCCAAATTTGGGTTTTGAAAGGCCATTAAGACCTAGGTAGGCTAGGCTTAAACCTAGAATAATTGACCCCAAAAATGATTAAAATTGAGAGTTAGCGTTAAGTTTAGAGTGGGATTAGTCCAAACTTACGATTTTATGAAGACTTTCGTCACTTCCGGGCACTGATTCTAAATGAGTACCGCTTTTGGAAATCATCACTTACAATACAACTTTTCTTGTCTTTGATCGGTCTTAATCGCATGCCATTTAACCGTCTAAAGGTTTTCTCAGTTCTTACACCATACCTACATTAGATATCCTTTATCGGATACGGAACATAGTTCCTCTGTTAAAATCCGTTTTCTCACTTAAACTGACACTAATAATCAATCTGAAAGTGAAATTTCTTTAACTGTGGAAAAATAAAAATAATGAGTACTATTTATATAGCGCACCAGTATCCGTCAAAAAGACGTACGTGGTGCATCGACAAAACAGACTTCAATAAAATGGGCAAGTGAGTTAGAGTCATCAGAGTTCTATGCCCATTGATTGTATGCAATGGACAACTGAACTTTTATAAAGATATGACAATGGTCACAATTGGTATCAAGACCCCCTCCTCTTTGGAAACAGTTTGCTTTTTGAAGAGGGCTGAGATGTAACTGAAATGGTGCTATATTTGACACATTATATTTGACACATTTTGAAGCAAACTTTTGTACTATAGCCTATTTTCTTTGGCTTGTGTACAAAAAAAAAAAAAATGTGCAGCGTGGCTCATTTTAATATGACAAATCAAGAACCAAATGTTTACATCACATGTATTTGTAGTGGGAGTGCACTCATTACTCGTTATCCAAGTTGTAACTAGGTTAGGTTATTTTGGCCTTGGGTCTGTTTTGTAACAATTTTCTTAGCACCGACTCGTTGTGAATCACTGCCTCTTTTCCACTACTCCATCGTCGCCTCCTTTAGAGGCGACTAAAGGGGGATATCTTGTACTGTTTAATATCTTGAAGATATTGAATGACAAGTACGTGTTTTAGGTGTCATTAAACAAAATTTAAGCAAATAACCAACCATACTCCATTGTTTTACATGATGAGCCCTAAGCATAATTGCAGTAGATTCCTCTTTGTTATGACCTGGCCAGAAGTCAAACTTCCCAGCTGCAAATCGGATGCTCTGGCCACTGGGCCATGCAGTTGCTTATCAAAGCTAAGGTTAGGACAGTTCTTCACTCATGACGGCCAATAGACCTTATGCATTGGCGTCACACTGACGTCATTTTGGATAGAGTACCTTTATAGGGAGAGTAGCTACAACTTAAATTTGGGCGCCATTTTGTTTCCATTGGCGAGGCTAAGTGTCTATAGCATACCGTGCACTGCACAATGACTCCCGAGTCCCATTTAAGCACTGTGGGTTTAATTTTTATCGTTTCTGGTGACAATGGAAAGGAGGGGGGGGGGGAGGTAAAGTATCGCGTGACAAATCTGTTGGCTCCCAGTCACAGTGAAATGGGTCAGGGGAGGGGGAAAAATGACCCTAGTAGCCATATCATTAGTTCCAATTTTTATGCATGACACTTAATGAACGATCATCTTTTCCTTTTACACCAAAAGTCCACAAAATGTTTTCAAAGGTCGTTAAGTGATGTCATGGTGGACAACCATATGACTGGGGATTATGCGATGAAATTCCTTTGGGGGTGCCTGGTGGGGATCGAATGGCAAGAGGCCCGTGCACACGAAGGGCCCAACTTAAGACTAAATAGCCTACACCCTGCTAAACGTTTTTGACATCAAATGGACATTTTGATGGTATAATGTATCAAATTCAGAGAAGAGAAAAGAGGTTTCCTCTGTTTACACAATATGGCCCTGGGGTCTCTTAGCCAAATTTTAGGGCCCTAGCTATAGGGAAACCTAATGCATGAACCGAAAATACCTTCGTACTTTGAATCATCCCTGGGTCAATTTCCTTCAGGTGGATAATAGCTAGGTATGAATACTTTACGCATAAGGTTCAGAATACAATGCAGCTTGATAGTCGATTAAGGGTTTCGGGCCCAGGGCCCTAATTTGGGCAAAAGAGCACTGAACACCACAAATACATTAAAGTCACGTATTTTGCATTTGAATTGCACAGCCCAGGTAACATTCCCATATGGGATCCTTAGAGGCCCATATGGGCCATCATATATGGGGCCCATATGATTTTGCACCCAAGAATCATAAGGGGACCGTATGACTAGCCCATATAACCCATATGGGATAGTTCTAGGGTCCATGTGGGCAACTGACTCATATGGAATAGTTCTGGGGACCATGTCGGCAACTGCCCCACTTGGGCCCCAGAACCATCCCATATGGGTCATATGGGCATATGGCCCATTTGGGCCCCTTATGAACTTGGGTGCAAAATTTTATATAATCCCATATAATATCCCATATAATATGGGACCCATATATATATATATATATATATATATATATATATATATATATATATATATATATATATATATATATATATATATATATATATATATATATATATATATATATATATATATATATATATATAGGTTTGCTACCTGGGAGAGTACAAGTTTAAGAACCCCCATACGTATAATTTCGGGCCCTGGGCCCAGGTCCCACAGATTGTGGAGTATTGCGTAATATTACATGTGAGGTATCTCCAAACAAAGCACATAAAGAAGGACATGAAACCATGTAGCTCCATGATGAAGCTGTTGTTCACATTCACCTTAGAATCTCACCAAGAATAGCGTTATTTCTTAAGTCATGGTGTTCCCAAAATAGGGCCCTGGGCCCACTAACCACAAGCTTTCTTCTTTTGATACTGGTGGGATATCGGTACATTCTAAACCCTTTCTCGGACCAATAGATTTTTCACGCGATACTCTACCCTCACCCCGTCCCATTGTCACCAGAAACGATAAAAATCAAACCCACAGCGATTACATGGACTCGGCGGTCATTGTGCAGTGTATGCTAGACACTTAAGCCCGGGTCCCATATATGCCATTCAACTTGCGATTCAACTTTCAACTAAGTTGACACACCAGTTGCCTAGTGGGACCGGGAATCAACTTGACAATCGATTCAACTCGGTCGAGTTGAAACCAAAGTTGAAAGAAATAGAACATTTTCTATTTGCTGCAACTTTACATGCAACTTTTACAACTGCGCATGCGCGATAGTGTGTATTCCGCGAAATTTGACCGATCAAGCGAACACAAAGTTTGTAAATATGGCAGCAAAGACAGCCAATTACTTCGCATTTATAGCAAAAGTATACGTCCTTAGAGTATACGTAAAGTATTCATACCTAGCTATCCACCTGAAGTGAATTGACCCAGGGATGATTCAAAGTAAGAAGGTATTTTCGGTTCATGCATTAGGTTTCCCTGTAGCTAGGGCCCTAAAATTTGGCTAAGAGACCCCAGGGCCATATTGTGTAAACAGAGGAAACCTCTTTTCTCTTCTCTGAATTTGATACATTATACCATCAAAATGTCCATTTGATGTCAAAAACGTTCAGCAGGGTGTAGGCTATTTAGTCTTAAGTTGGGCCCTTCGTGTGCACGGGCCTCTTGCCATTCGATCCCCACCAGGCACCCCCAAAGGAATTTCATCGCATAATCCCCAGTCATATGGTTGTCCACCATGACATCACTTAACGACCTTTGAAAACATTTTGTGGACTTTTGGTGTAAAAGGAAAAGATGATCGTTCATTAAGTGTCATGCATAAAAAATTGGAACTAATGATATGGCTACTAGGGTCATTTCTCCCCCTCCCCTGACCCATTTCACTGTGACTGGGAGCCAACAGATTTGTCACGCGAAACTTTACCCCCCCCCCCTCCTTTCCATTGTCACCAGAAACGATAAAAATTAAACCCACAGTGCTTGAATGGGACTCGGGAGTCATTGTGCAGTGCACGGAATGCTATAGACACTAAGCCTCGCCAATGGAAACAAAATGGCGTCCAAATTTAAGTTGTCGCTACTCTCCCTATAAAGGTACTCTAGGTGGAGCGCAAAGATATTATAAACTCCTAGATTCCAAACTCCTGTAGAGCTTATGCACTGACGTCATGCGACGTCATTTCGGCGCCAAAACGGTGAAGCACAGTGCACGCACGACGTAGACTTTGCACGCTACAGTAGAATACTACGCGCGCATCCGATCGATACACGAATCAGCTGTCTGCATTTGCAGATAAGTTGCAATGATACACGCTTGCCTCCATAGACCTTATGCATATGATGTCACAAAGGAGAAAGTGCGCCCTCCTTTGGAGGAAGATGGCGGAAAAGCGCGTATCATTGCAAGTTACACCAATAAATGCAGACAGCTGATTCGTTGACCAATCGTATATACGCACCCAAAATGACGTCAGTGTGATGTCAATGCAAAAGGTCTATTGGAGGCAAGCGTGACGTCATATGCATAAGCTCTATACCTACACTGCAACGCTCAGTGACTCCTCATGGAGACGCAAATATCGGGGCGGAAGTGTGAACTTGACATGCGCGCCGTTCTAATCGGTGATCTGCGTAAAAAAGCTAAGAACGCGTTACAGAATATTCCATTGTTAAAAGAGGTTAGCGTGCGTGCACTTTTAATATGCGTTCTATACGCGCAGAATACATTTCTCTGTGCATTTATCTAAATTACCTGAAGCTCACTACCGCGCGCTTAAAAAAACGAACGCCCCAATTGCTTTACTCGTTAGATGCGCGTGAGAAGTCGACGCACATTTTTAACTGCGTTTTTTGACGAGACCATGGTAACTGACCTATTTATAGATTGCGGACTTGATGTCAGTAAACACCCCAGTTATGATAACGCGGTCTCTCATTCTGTGTAGACAGAGGGCCGTAGCTAGGGTCATATGTTTGGGGGTGTGAAGGTCCCAAATTCCGACTGGATGGACATTTTTGATTCCTTGCCGAAGGCAGGCAAGGAATCTATGCGATGGTGATGTTGTGTGTGTGTGTGTGTGTGTGTGGGTGTGTGTATGTGTGTGTATGTGACGCCTAGCTTGTAAACACGATATCTCAAGATAGCAATGACCGACACTTTTCATATTTGGTATATAGATTTATCATGTTGAGAGAAAGAACCCTATTGTTTTTGGTGGCGGTCAAAGGTCATTTGAGGTCACCAGAGGTCAAATACCGAAAACTTTGTAAACACGATATCTCAAGTTAGCAATGACTGACACTTTTCATATTTGGTATACAGATTTGTCATGTCAAGAAGAAGCCTATTGTTTTTGGTAGAGGTCAAAGGTCATCTGAGGTCTCTGGAGGTTAATCTGCGAAAACCTTGTAAACGGCTTGTAAACACGATATCTCAAGATAGCAATGACCGACACTTTTCATATTTGGTATATAGATTTGTCATGTTGAGAGAAAGAACCCTATTGTTTTTGGTAGAGGTCAAAGGTCATCTGAGGTCACCAGAGGTTAAACTGCGAAAAACCTTGTAAACACGATATCTCAAGATAGCAAAGGCAGACACTTTTCATATTTGGTATACAGATTTGTCATGTCAAGAGGAAGAAGCCTATTGTTTTTTGGTAGAGGTCAAAGGTCATCTGAGGTCACCAGAGGTTTATCTGCGAAAACCTTGTAAACGGCTTGTAAACACGATATCTCAAGATAGCAGTGACCGACACTTTTCATATTTGGTATATAGATTTGTCTGGTTGAGAGGAAGAACCCTATTGTTTTTGGTAGAGGTCAAAGGTCATCTTAGGTCACCAGAGGTTAAACGGCAAAAACCTCGTAAACACGATATCTCAAGATAGCAAAGGCCAACACTTTTCATATTTGGTATACAGATTTTGCATGTCAAGAGGAAGAAGCCTATTGTTTTTGGTAGAGGTCAAAGGTCATCTAAGGTCACCAGAGGTTAAACTGCGAAAACCTCGTAAATGGCTTGTAAACACGATATCTCAAGTTAGCAATGACCGACACTTTTTCATATTTTGTATACAGATTTGTCATGTCGAGGGGAAGACCCCTGTTGTTTTTGGTGGAGGTCAAAGGTCATTTGAGGCCACCGCAGGTTAAAAGCCGAAAAGGCTCGTAACCATGCTATCTCAATATAGGAATGACCAACACTTTTCATATTTGGTATATAGATTCATCAAGTTGAGAGGAAGAACCCTATTATTTTTGGTGAAGGTCAGAGGTCATTTGAGGTCACCATAGGTAAAATGCCGAAAGCTCGTAATCACTTTATCTCAAGATAGGAGTGACCAACACTTCTCATATTTGGTATATAGATATGTCATATTGAGAGAGAGAACCTTATTGTTTTTGGTGGAGGTCAAAGGTCATTTGAGGTCACCAGAGGTCAAAGACCGAAATCCTTGAAATTGGTATATGTCAAGATAGGAATGGCGGATATAGATTTGTCATGTTGAGAGGAAGAATGCTATTGTTTTTGGTAGAGGTCAAAGGTCATCTGAGGTCACCAGAGGTTGAACTACAGAAACCTTGTAAATGGCTTGTAATCACAATATCTCACGATAGCAGTGACAGCCACTTTTCATATTTGGTATATAAATTTGCCATGTTGAGGGGGAAAACCCTATCAATTTTGGTGGAGGTCAAGGTCATCTGGGGTTACCAGAGGCCAAAAAACAAAATTTCCCAAGAATTCTCAAGATTGTCATCTTGGGTCACTGGGATCAAAAGCAACATTTCCCAAGAATTCTCAAGATTGTCATCCGGGTTCACTATAGGTTAAAAAGCAAAGTTGTCTAAGAATTCCCAAGATCATCATATGGGGCCATCAGAGATCAAAAAGCAAAATTTCCCAAGAATTCCCAAGATTGTTATATGGGGTCACCAAGGCCAAAAAGCAAAATTTCCCAAGAATTTCCAAGATTGTTATATGGGGTCACCAAGGCCAAAAAGCAAAATTTCCCAAGAATTTCCAAGATTGTTATATGGGGTCACCAGAGGTGAAAAAGCAAAATTTCCCAAGAATTCCCAAGATAGTCATCAGGGGTCACCAGAGGTCAAAAAACAAAATTTCCCAAGAATTTTCAAGATCCAAGATCCATTGGAGTTGAATTCCTTTCAAGACACTTTCGTTTTTCTTTTTTGTTATATTTGGTGGGGTTCAAAGTTCATGTGAGGTCAGCAGAAGTGAAATTGTTAAAATATCGTAAAATGATGTAGTCAAGGAAGATAAATCTGAGGGATGAACCTCAGTACAACAAAGCATCCCCATTCGGCAAGGAATCACTAAGCCCTTAGGCTTTCTGGTTTTTCCAACTGAATGGTGGAGTGTAAATAGCACCATTTTTGTGCGCCCTGCGTATACATACAGCAGTGGGGATCCTTCCTTTGTCACTACATAAAGGTGCCATCGTGGTTGGTTGGTTGCTTAGATGCAAAAAAGGTTGCTTAGATGCAAAATGGAGCTATCTGTGGGATATTTTTGGAGCTGATGATATATGGCTAGAAAATGTCCATAATTAAATGAATTTTAATTTTTCCGACTGGTTTGATTCTTTTTCCAAATGAGTGGCTGCCCGTAAATTGCATTTTCGTTTTTATGGGCGTTACTTTTGTATGATACAGCAGTGGGGATCCTTCCTTAGTCACTTCATAAAGATGCCGTCCTGGGGGAGGGGCGTAAGGGGATGGGTGTCACCCTCCCCTTTGAGAAATTTTTTGTTAAGGTAAGGTTGTTTAGATGCAAAATGGTGCTATCTTGGGATACTTTTGGAACTGATCATATACGGCTAGAAAATGTCCATATTTAGTGAATACTAAGATTTGGTTAGGTGAAAGTAGAAAGTATATTGTCTAAGAGAAGGATACGTTGTCAACAAACCTCCTGAAGCCCCCCCCCCCCTTTGACTACTTTAATGCCTTCTATTCTGGCATCTGAAGCTAGCATATACCTGTAGAGGCCTCCTGGAAGCTCTGGATCAATTATATAAAATGGGGGCAATGACATAATGCTTATTACCTGGCATCTAAATAATAAAATAGAGTATGACGCCAAGTACTTTACATCTATCGTATTTTTACTAATTTTGAACGAAAATCCAGACGAACAGCTTCCAGCAATGGGGAATGGGCGGGAGGGAGATTATAGGTGCAGAAAAATGATACTAGACGTCCCAGACAGGTAAAGCAAAAGGGAATTAGGACTAACAAGCGCGTTTTCAGAATGTACACCTAGTTTATGCTATAAAAGTTCACTGGTACGTTGTGCTTATAATGTTCATAAATGATACAACGTGGATTGTGAGGATTGCGCGCGAAGCGCGCCGAAATTTGGGGGTATATTTCAATGCCAAAATGAAAAACCTGCACGCAGGCTCAGCCAGGGGTGGTGCTTTGATTTGCGACCAAAGATATTACAAGCATAGATTCCAAACTTAAAATGGCGCGTTGACTCCTCATGGAGGCCAATATATCGGGGCGGAAGTGCTGATCACTGTTCAGTCGTTTTGAAAACAAACGGGCAAATGAATGTCTTACAAAAGTATAGAGGTTTTTCACTGACGTCACTGCGTTCGCGCGTCTCTCTATTTTGACGGCCAGGCGCCCAGTGTATAACAATCGTAACTAACATCCTGCAGTCTTTTGCGCATGAGCAGTGACGGCCAGTGAGCCAAATTGAAACGCGCTGACGTCACGTGAAAAACCTCTATTAATACTTGTTATTTCGGAATGTTGTTGACTGAAGAACTACTACGCCTCAGTAAATTCCACTTGAACAAGAATACCTTATTTCTTCAACGCGGCATTCCACGTATTTACACTTGAACATGAACGCACAATGACTGGTTTTGCAAGTTCATGGACATTCATTGTCAGTTTCTATGGTATCTTCAAGTGACGCACTTTTTATGCGCGTTCAGTTACTAACGCGCTCACAACGGGAAAGCAACTAGCGCGTTTGTTTCCAGAGCGCACAGAACTGTGCGTCAAGTATTCCGGATAATACACAGAGAAATGTATTCTGCGCGTATAGAACGCGTTGCAAAAGTGCACCCGCGCTGTCCTCTTTGAACAATGGAATTTTTTGCAACGCGTTCCTATTTTCGTACGCAGATCACAGAATAGAACGGCGCACATGTCAAATTCACACTTCCGCCCCGATACTAGCGTCTCCATGAGGAGTCACTGAGCGTAACAGTGTAGGTATAGGAGTTTGGAATCTATGCTTATATTATCTTTGTTTGCGACTAAGAGTATTTATTGACTAGAGGCCAAGGTCTAATACATGCCCTGTACAAAATTTCGGCAGATTTGAAAGCAAGAGCAAGGTACAAAATGGTTTAGTCTCCGACAGTCCGTCGTTGCGCTGTGCGCATCTAGTGGCCGAAATATGGCGACAACATTTTGGTGCTTTTCGTAACTTAAAAAGAGGTATATTCTCTCTCGCAATTCCCGAAGAGTGAAGGAACAGCAGTACTTTTGTTGCTGTAGGAACACTATTTTACCTTTAGTTCGATTATGAAAGAGTTGGCGCTACAAATCAGTGGTATGTCGCCTATACCTGAGATTTATTTTCAACTTTCAGAGCCGCAAAGCGAAGGTAAAAGATACTAAGTTGCCTACTGAGCCGCCTCGCTTACGCATAGACTTAGCCTAGGGTACCTAGGCCTAGTTCTGAAGTACACTTTGTTCCCTGAACTAGGCCTAGGCTAATGCAACACAAACTTTTGACCGCATATTACTGTGAGAGTAATATCGTCTGCGTGCGTTGCTGCAGTGATTGTTGCTATATACGCGTATGCGCGTGTATGAACGTAACTATAGCTATGGACTATGTCACAATTAAACAGCAGTGCGTGCTATTTAGCATACAATAGTGTGAACATCCTAGTTACACGATTTGGCAGTTTCATAGAATGTTAAAAACACAAAACAGGATCATTTGTGTAAATCAAAATTTTTGGTCTTTTTTGGACACTAAGTGCAAATAATCTTAGAATGAACGGTCTTAAACATATAAAGGACCCGTAGAGGTCAACTATGTAGGAGTATACGTGAATTTGACAAAGTTCGAGACTATTTAAAATTTTTGAAGGTGCGGTAGCCCAATTTTGACAATGGGTATATTGCTGACCTAGTATGGGAAGCCCCAAAGCTTCCCAAACACTAGGTCAGCAGACTGCGGACTAGCATAGACTGTGCAATCATTAACATTCACCTTCGTCTGTCTACGTTTGAAACATTACTAACGCATACAGCGCTAATGTAACAAATCGTTACCTTAGCAACAGGATTCACTACGATAACGAATGAAAGCTTTAGTCGTGTAACGTAGATAATATACACTGGAATGGATAATAGGCACTTACCTTTGCGTGACTCCTTGAACTACAAATCCTAGGCTAAATATCTAAAACGCCAAACGTACAGTACAGAAGTTCACACACTGTAGACAAGTAAAACTGCTTGCAAGATCAAACTATAAGCAGAGCATATTTGAACGCGAACGCAACTATTGCTATAACTTGTATGTAGACTATAAGTGGCAAAAGCGAGCGCGTCCGTGAGCGCGTACTCTGGCTTTCATAGAAACGCGTATTTTTGTTTTGTAAGAACGCGCGAGTGTGCACGCACGAACGTTATCCTGCTACAGCGCGTCGACGCGCTACACATAACAGGCTATGTAAAGCGCGTCGACGCGCTACATATAACTGGATATGAACAGCGCGTCGACGCGCTGCAGGTAACCTGATAAAGTTTGTGTGCGCACTAAAGCGCTGTATTTCAAAAGGGCCTTTTATTTCTGTATGATAATGAGACGCGATACGGCGTATGTTGAGGTTAATTCTGTGCACAGCATACGCAGGCAAGCCCTATAAATAGCACGAGTGTTATAGAGAAAGTACACGTAAGGAAGAAACGACTGGTTGGTCGAGACACTGCAAATTCGTACCTTCTGTGGCCTCCATGGTCGGACGTTCCGCCATTTTGACCTTGGACTCTAGTCAATAAATACTCTTAGGTTTGCGACATGGGGAGCGCCCTCACTGGGGGCCAGCTACTCTCAGTCCCGACAGATTCAATGGGTTGCCGAACTCAAAATATAAGGCGCGCGAATTTGAGGTTATATTGAATTTTCATTAAGGAAAGTTGAAAAAGTTTGGGCTTTTATTGAAGAATCTGGACAAAACCAAGAAATTTGTTCGGGTGACTGCATGGTTGTCGTCGGGGATTACATTCCTCATCTTACCCATTAAGGATCTCCTACGAAACTGAAAGATCTTTTTCTTACAATATATGTTTGCCACGATGGCGAGGCTGAAGAAAGAATCTTCCAAAAGTTAAGATAAAAGAGGAAAGAACTTGCGCAACGATGCATTTTCGTGTTTCTCTAGATTCACGCCTACACGGAAGAACAACATTTGTGGAAACGTTGAAATCCAATGTGTTTGAAACGGGGGCGTTACCACTAGATAGAACTGTAGAGGCTTTGCAATTACGTCACGGATTCGCCATGCTGGAGGACACTCATGACAACAACACATGGTTTTGTGCAGTAGTATACTGAACGCGCCGCACAGTGTGACCTGTGGTATACGCGGTTTGTACACATTCATCGAGCAAGCGCGTCGAGTGTGATCTACTACGAAGTTACATGTTACTCCAACATGGCGTCAGGGAATATTATGACGTCATATGAAAAAGCCTCTATAGATGAAAGCGCGCGTAGCGCGCGGAAATTTTTTGAAGTTATAGAAAGAATCGATACAGAACTTACTGGCTACGGGCCTGATAAATAGACGTTTGGAATATTTTCTGAGTATATCTATGTTTTCACCAGTATTAGTCTATATAAAATTTTGCGCAATTTTGTGGGGCGCGGAAAAATTTGGGGAGGGGGGCTAGAACGCCCTAGCTCCCATAGAACTGTGTCTGGTATAATAACCTTAATAATGTTCATAAGATTGATTGTAAATCGTGACGCATGCGCGCGAAGCGCGCCAAAATTTTTATTAAAAAAGATTTCCATAATAAAACCTGCATTCAGAATCTGCACCGAGATACTTTCAATTGCCCAACAAACCAATATGCCACTCGAAAAGCCAGTCTTTTACCTGGTAATTTGTAAACAGCTTTCAACTTCTGCTGTTTTGCTTCTCTGAAAGTTGCTATTGGAAGATATTGATAATAAGAACAACACTGAGGTAAGGTTTGAAGCGCGCGGAGCACGCGAAAATTTTGAGAGTTTGAGAAGAATTTGCGAAAAAAGGACAGCTTTGATTTGATTTTACGTAAGGAAAATAACGTTTGGTATTATTCTCACTTGGTCTAGTTGGAGAATATATACAAAGTTGACATAGGCTCAGTCGGAAAAATGTGCTAGACTGAGATATCAGAAATTCCAACTGACATTTCAGATTTTCCGACTATCGTCGCTCTGACGAACTTTGGGGGTGGGGGTGAGATACCCCCCACACCCCCTGGTCGCGACGGCCCTGGCTGTGTGTATGCAAAAAGGGCACTTTCTTCATTCAAGGTTGCGAGACGCGATACGGCATTGGGGCTTCTTCATAATTGAGATTTGCACACCATACGCAGACGAGTCCTATTAATGCCACAGTTTTAGAGAAAGTACATGCAATGAAGAAACGACTTGTTGGTCAAGACACTGCAAATTTGGACGCACCTCCATGGATGGACAGTCCGCCATTTTGACCTTGCTTTTTAGTGAATAAATACTCTGTTTCGCTTAAACGTGACGACTTGACAGTCATAGTGAGAGTTAAGATAAATGAAATGATAAGTTAGTTACACTTATTGTAATGATAAAGTCTTAAAGACCAGCGTTGGAACTTGGACCAGTTTCATAGAAAAATTAAAAGTCACATCAGCTTAGCCGAAGTTTGTACCGCCTGGATTTTCTGTGAAATTTCCGCCTCCCTAGAGTAAAAAATCGAGTGGAACAAGTTAGGAAACCACATGTAAGTTTTCCATTTCAGAAGACCAAAATTGCCCCCCCCCCCGAAAAGGGGGCGCAACTCCCATCCGTCCCCTAGCAACGTCATTCACGCTTATGCAGTCACGAGAGCTGTATGAAATACCTTATAAGCAGACAAACTGATTCCGGTTGATACATGAACCTCCCTAGATAGATCAGTAGATGTCAAGTCAAATACTTAGTAAGTGACGAGAAGTCGTGGAAGTTGAGCTATTCAGTACCCAATGACTACAATTTTGGAGGGGTACGAGGTGTGTTAAAAACTCCTAGTTTTTAATGTCTTTTGAACTGAACTTTGTTAGAAAGTGGGGAAGGGGCAGGAGTCATTTTACGTTGTAAGTTTTGACAATTCTAAGAACCGGCACGTCTTGTACTTCTGTACTCTTTTACTTCTGTTCCAACAGGTGACATGTGCTGGCTAGAATGCCCAAAGATATCCCGTCCTGTGTGTGGGTCTAATGGAAGAACATACAGTAATGAGTGTATGCTAATACAAGATAGGGAGTGCAATGGATTTCGCGTGAAGAAGGAACACGATGGCCCATGCGAGAGGGTATTCCCAATGTGTAAGTACTAAGTTATGGCTGGTTTTGTTGGAGATTTGTTTAAAAAAAAATCAGTTGCTGTATGCCATGGCAATTGATAACAATTTGTAAAGCATTTTCACTTACTGTGTAGTGGATATATTTTGTTCAGCATAAAACTTCAAAGCAGTGACCCAGTCTTTGAAAAAATAGTTCAATTAATCAAATATGTTCTCATATGCATCACAAAAAGTAAATATTCCATGATGTTCAACGAAAAGCAACAAAAAAATCTTGCGTACAATAGGTGAACCAAAGGGCTGTAAACCTCAGTAGTACAAATACGGTAATTTATTAACGCAAAAAGTACAAACCAGTTTAATGTGTTATAATGGCCTTATTTTACCTATTTTAGACTAATGTAGTATCTTATGGGGCACATGTAGTCATAGTGATCTTCAAAGGCTTACGAATGCAAAAAACAGCCGCAAGAATCATTTTAAGTGCTGGTTACGATCAAAGCAATGCATTAAACATAGACGGCCTTGACATGAGAATTGCGTAAGAAGAGACTGATAATGGTTTACAATCTCTTAACAAATTTGCTTCTACCTACATGGAAGAAATGTTCCCATTTAATACAAACATCCATTCTTACTCCTTGAGATCAACCACAAAAAATAAATTACACCTATCTGGTGGCAAACTGACTATCACAGAAAAAATATTTCATATTTATCTGTTAAAGAATGGAATGAACTGCCTATGAAGCTAAGAAGTGCTACATCCCTGAATATTATTAAAAACCAACTGCATAACCTCATATGTAATACATAGTTTTATGACACAGTGGTATTCTAATAATTCTAATTGGCAATTTTAACTGTTTGAATCTTTAACGATTGTTCTAAAATTTATGTTCTTATATCTTGGTTTTAGAATTGTCAAGTGTCTTCAAAATTTTGACTGCATGTTAATGTTTAAAATTTTGTATGGTATAGCTCGTTTCATTACTCGATTCTTTGTTTTAGACGTCTGCTTTTTGATCAATTTCCTATTTCACATTTTGGTTTGTATCCTGGTTTACTTTGGTCCTTGTGTTTATGCATTCTCTTACTTACATTTTACTTTGTTTCCATTGGTTTACTCTTTTGCTTTTTACATTCTGTACATTCACTGTATTCATATGAGGCCTTGATGGAGATTAGCATTCTTTGCTAACCGAGTCTTATCCCCCTTCCAAATGTAATTAAAGAAATGAAGGAACGAACGAACGTACGTAAATAACCTTTTTTCAAACGTCCCTTTATCTGGACGACGAACTTCTTCTTCTGCTCGAGTACTGGCGGGGTTTAATCTAAGAGCATATAGGCCAGGTGATGTACGGGGGGGGGGGGGTACTAATAAAAAAGAGGTGCTCCTTAAAAGTGTTTACACTAGTTGCATTTACAGTCCCTTCTGGTAGTTTATTCCACTCACTTTTTGTGTTTAAGAAGTAAGAGTTTTTTATATATGTTAATACGACACGCTGGTTGATAACAACAATGAGTGTTCTTTCTCCGGAGGCCTTTGCCTGGCTGCCGGAAGGTTAGATACCGGTCCTTTGGTACGTCGATAAGATCATGGGTTATTTTAGACAAGGAGTTTAATGACTGTTCCTTCAGACTTACTGTAATTTGTAGGTCTGAAGGGCGAGAACCAAACGTTACCCACTGAAGGGGTTCTGCCCCCCCCAAGGAGCTATGTCTCTGATGGAACTCTAGACTTAACATGGCTACATCTCAGACAAAACTCTCTTCACAGTAGGTCTGTCATAGGTCTGTCATCAGGTCATAGGCCTATACCATGGTCCATTCCTTAAAATTAAACAATTGGGATTATGAGAGGCCCTGTCGAAACTTTCATCGAAAAATTAAAATCAAACAAGATTTATTCTCAATGTATTAGAATGAATATTTCAAACGAAATTACCGATTGGTCTTTCATTTCGATCTTTTGAATAAAAAGAGAACACATACCAGACAGCCACCCACTAGCAGCAAAAAGTAGGCTGTGCGCATTTAAGTACAAACAGTCTTGGTTATGCATATTAGGGTAAATAAATTTAAACTGGGCTGACTAAATATTTGCCTTCAGAGAAAATCTCCGGTGTTTTGCCTTTATTGTTCGGTTGTCATTCCACTGGTACAGCAAGTTAGGGTAATCCTGCTTTATTTTGGTCAAGAGTACAAACCTGTGCGACCAGGCAAGTGAACAACTGGAACACGGTCCATAATGGCAGGGTTACCCAACTATGATATGACCTGCTTGAATTTAGTTATGAAGTTTCTGTATCTCTAGACAATTCTCACAGTAGTTGCAGATATGAAAATATTAGTCTGCTATGTTCCAAAGTCATATCTTCTGAGCAGCCTGCTGTATGGTCTCTCCCTTAATCAAATGAGATACTTAATGATTGGTTTTTGAACAAGTGAGCAAACGTCTACTCCTGTTCCGTCTACTCCTCGGGTTACTACTCAGGCAGCGACAGGTGATAAAACAGTTACGCTTCCTTATGTACAGGGTTGAGCGATATGAAAAAATCCATATCGGTATATCGCGATAATATCGCCAAAATTTTTGCTATATATCGATATATGGCCAAAACGGATAAACCTGTTGCAGACAAGGTTAAATGTGCCTGAAATAATCCTAAAAACCTTTTACAGCTGATTTTCTAAACCAGGACGAAATCGATGAAAGAATACTGAAAATATAAACAGTGTTTCATCTTTAAAATATAAATTATTGAAATTTCAGCCTCCAAAAAGTTTTATTTTTGTCTATATCGTCATATCGTGATAAGGGTATTTCACATCGCATATCGCAATACGGACTTCTGGCTATATATATATCGATATATATATCTTATAACTCTGCTTGAGTACCAGCTGGCACGGAGTTGTATATAAATTAGCTGCACCCCGGTAAAATGACAGCTTGCGGCAGTGGGCTAAAATATTTCAAAATCGTGGGATGAGATTTCGAAGGTACTCTGCAAGGCATTTTTTGTAGTTTCAATAGTGGTATTTCTTAGCAAAAGGAAAACTTGTAATTTTTAGAAATATCCAGACTTCGATTTAGGACACATTTTTCATAACCAATATAACCCGTACGGGAACTCCAGTACACCTGTTTGAGTAAAACGGTTACTGTATATGTTGTGCGTGTTACGTGGAAATCAACTACTTTCCCACCTGCCCACTGTACGTGATTCATAGTAATAGCAATATATAATCAAGTTGATCCGCCAATCAGTTCCAGTACGGATTATATTCCCGATAAGAAATTTGCACTGTACAATTTTTACCTGAAACTAAATAAAACAAATATTTGAACGTTGAAAAATAATCCATCGCTTCTTGCTTTTATTGCTTTTCATTTTTCTTCAACATTACAGCTATTTCGGAATACAGTAAACAACAAGTCAGGAAGCGTCGTCTGTGTAACGGTAAAGGGTTAACCGTATGTTCAAAGATGGGAGGCCTTTGTGTTAAGACTGACAAAGGAAATGAATTGATCTGCCAAATAAGCAACGCTGATGTATCTTTTTCTCAGAACATCGCGGTTTAAGTTTGTCACTTTATGGAAAGTTTTTGTAACATTCATACAAGGAAAGCCTTCTGGAGGTTCTGGAGAGCCACTGTTCCGAGTGTTCCGGTTTCGATAAACCGTTGGGCCAGCCGCTTTTTGATACGAACAGTGAAAAGAGTTACAACGAACAATGGATTCATCGACATTTGGTAATGAATGACACAGATATTCAGATGTAAATAAGGTAAAAAAAAATTACCAAGGACTCCAGAATGTCACTTTAATTCATGATGCGTAATGAAGCGGTAGTGACGGATCAATCAGGGAAGCATTTACTTCCACATCGACAATAGATTGGTGGAACCGTAAATGTGGCATACTGCCCTCTATTAAAAAATAAGTGCACGAAAAATGTAGTTATTGTAGAAGCATAAACAATGTAGTTATTGTAGTATGTATTCAGGAAAGTATTCACTAAGTGGTGAAAAGTAGATTCTTCAAAGAAAGCGTCTCTGTATCATCTTTTTGAAGAATCTCCCATGTACCTAGCTTACAAATGTTACTGAGCTTTGGCAATTTCCACTTCTGTATGCAAAAGACTGCAGGATCTTAGTTACGTTTGTTATACACTGGGCACCTGGCCGTCAAAATAGACCTTATGCATATGATGTCACAAAGGAGAAAGTGCGCCCTCCTTTGGAGGAAGATGGCGGAAAAGCGCGTATCATTGCAAGTTACACCAATAAATGCAGACAGCTGATTTGTCAACCATTTGTATACACGCGTAAGTCTACTACACGTGCGGCGAAATCCACGCCGTTCGTGCACGTGTGCTTCATTGTTTTCACCCAAAATGACGTCAGTGTGATGTCAATGCATAAGGTCTACAGAGAGACACGCGAACCCTGAGACGTCAGTGAAAAACCTCTATTGGTACCTCTTTTCAAGATTTAGAACCTAGGACATCAAGTGGCCTTCGGCGGGCCATTTTGGGCCTCGACGTTCGTTAATGCGGCCCTCGGAAGTGCAATTTCTGAGTGCAGTCTAGATCATTTAGATGCCACATTTTCTCCCATTGGCCAACTGATGATTCACACAAAAGTCTAGTTAAAAGGTTATGCTTAAGTGGGATTTCCTCCAGTCTAGAGCGTTTAGGATGCCAATCTTTCTTCCCGTTAACCCACGCATGATAGACGCAGAGTTCTTATGACAAATTGCCGTTCTGAATCTAGGGTGGTTTGGATGCCAAATTTTCTCCCCATACTAGCGACACAAGCCTGAAGGGACTAGGAACCAATGTAGCAATTTGCGTTGTAGAGTGCGTTTTCCCCTGAGGTTGGCTGTAATCCCGTACAACGACGCCCACATTAAGAAACCACCCCTTCCCCCAAATTAAGAATCCCTAGAATCGTCACTGCCTGCTGTGCAGGTACTTTCAGAGTTCTTACGTGAATATTGCCATTAAGAATGAGCTACATGCTCCAAAGCCTGGATTCGTCCCTTCTGGCTTGTAGCTACTACAACATTGATAAAGCATAAATTGAAGGAAATGTGGCTCGCCGCTGAAAACACTTGACAACCCCTGATTTAGGAGTATGGCGCTACACCACACTCTTCAGTTAGTCAAAAAGATTTTAATTAACCATATGAGGCATCGTGTTGACTGTTATTAATGTTATTAGACGCTATATATGACGTCACGCGACGTCATGCTTGAGGACAAACAAACAGAGCTATCTAGGTAAGGTACGGTACATGACTTTGGTACGCACGATGTAGCCTTCGCACGCCCTCGCAAATCTAGGCGCGTATCCCGCCTGTTCAAAATTTGGCTGTCTGCATTTGTGATGGTGTTGTTGTAATCACAGATATCCCATACATAAAGACAGAGGATCATGTGACCAACAGCGTCGCTACCATTTGAACGAATTTAGACTTTTGAAAATGGCCGCCGGGCTACTATCCTTTGCGTAATTTGATGATGAATCTGCAACATTTCAGACAAAATACAAGCATGAATGGGAAAACAATATCGCAGTCCTTCATTCTTTTTTTTTCATTTAGAGCCTAAACTTGCATTTGTGGGCAAATTTCCCAAGTTTTTCGCATAATCTGTCGATACTGAACCACTTGAGCAATTTTACAAACTTAACAAAGAAGACAGAAGAGGCATCTATATTGGTAGGCCTAAACGCATACTTACGATGGCGACACTCTTCACATAAGAGTTAGTGCGGTATGCTACGTCCATAATGTAAGAAATCCGTGGCTGTAATGCTACGTGCTTAATCTCAAGTGAGGGCTCACTGTCTGTTCTGTGACGTCATATGCAAAAGGTTTTTATGTCCCATACTGGTATAACTCATTCTCGTACAACTCTTACAGCGAATGTCTGATTTCACTTTTCTGAGAGAAATAGCCCAGAGGGTTCAATTCCTGTATGGCTAATTAAACAGAAGTTTCCCGTCCTACCAAGGAAATACATCGTGATAGTGGCCAAGAAACTTGCGTGAATGAACACGGGGGTTTCTCAAGTTTAAAAAGTTGTTACCCTCGAATTTCCATACATTACTCGGGTCCACTGTTTGCTTTAAAGTGGTAAGGGCTATGAACACACTATGGTTAGTAATGTTTTTAAGTATTCTTTTTGTCAGCAAGGAGTTGAGGGTGGCCGTATTGGACGGTCTTCTCAGGGAGGGAGGTGATATTTGCCCGACTCCAGACCTCTGCCCCGGGGCAATTTTTCGCCCGACTGAGACAAAATATTTGCCCGATTTAGGTGTCTGACATTAAGGGGGGGGGGGCGGCAACCCCCTGGCCCGTACGGGCATGGATCCCGGAGGGGGAGTGGTCGGACCCAGAGGGGTCAGTCCCTGTTTGGCCAATTAAGCAGAAGATTCATGTCCTACCAAGGGAATGCAACCTGATTACTGTTCAGTGTGGCCAAGAAACTTGTGTGAGTGGCCTCGGGGGGTTTCTCACCTCCCAAATTTCTAGATGTGCCCCTTTTTAAGTTGAAATTATCTGGCACAAGCCAAAAGGAAAGAAATACTCGACAGCTTTGCAGCAAAGACGAAAAATTTTAAGTTGCCTCATCCAACTTCTGCTAATCTGTCCCCACCACCAAAGCCATGCATCACTATTATTTGAAATCAAAGGAATCCCTTGCTAGAACACGGTTTATGGTTGTAATACTGTGTCTAATACGTGAAAGCCATGTAATATCAGTATGTGAGACATTCTATTGACGAGGACTCGTGTGGTGTACTGGAATTTGCAAATGTCATACAAACCACGTATAGATATAGCGTCGTATACCATGATTCCCAATTAGCAGACCTCCTATAAACACTAAAAATCATGCACACTGATAAGTGTCGCCCTAAACTAGTAATCTGTAAAAATTTTCTAAGAGTGTAGCACTGAGATTCACTGGAAAACCAAACAAACACTGAAATTTATTGTTTTGACACATGTGAGTTTCCTCTCCCCCAAATTTCTCTGGGAAGTCCCCGGGCCTCGCCGTAAAAGTACGCATATGTGGGTTTCTCGCTCAGACCAATAACCCGTTTGACATACGACCCACAAGGGACTGTAGACTGCAGCCTCGGAGTTCGTGAGGAATTTAAGAAGTAAAAACGAAATTTTCCGAGCAATACAGATTTATCTCGGGCAAAAACGGCTCAGCCCCTAGCAAAAATATCCGGCACGCTTATGAGTCTCCTTCCTCCAAATACTGGATCCACCAATGATCGCTAAGGATTATAAATTCCTGAACTACATGATTCACAAATCACATCTGAACTTGTCATGTGAAGTAACCCATCCCCTCCTCAAGTGATATTATACTGAACGAATTTTTCAAATTTACCCTTCCTCTTAAAGGAACAATTTGTAAAGAATGAATACTCAGAAAAAGATGATTAGATGTAACTTAAAATTCAAAGGTCTGGAATGTGCCATTTTCGGCCAATTCGAGGGGGGGGGGGGGGCATTTTTGGACATACTTTGTCTTGGTAAGTCTATTTTACGAGCCGAGCGATGGTGGTCCTCCTACTAACGTATTAAAAGTGTGCACGCACCGGGTACCAGCTCCCCATGTAGGGTAAAAATCACCAAAATGAATTCCTAAACATATAATCAGTTCAAAGTCCACAAGACAATTGGCGTATAGGGTCTCTAGGGATGAGGGGATACATACTCAGCAGTTGATGAATTAGGGAACCTAGGCCAATAGGTACTCAAGATTGCCGGATATACCCCAGGCTGTTTGAAGAATGCATGAGGCTGTTCAGTATGGACACTCATTCTTTTCCAAGAATCTACAGAATATGTTCGATATAGGCCTAACGACCAAAATTACGGGGCTCTTCGCGTGCTTTAGAAAATCATCAACCGGTGCTGTGGCCGACAGGATAAAGGCGGTGGCATTTGAAACGATGAAGTTTAGCAACCGGGAGGTTCGGGATTCGATCCCCGACCGGATCAAAGTAAGGTGGGTTTTTCGTCCAAGAGCAATCTACGGTTTTCCCATCTGAAATGACCTTTCAAAGAAGCCGGATTTGATCTAAATTATTGAGTTGGTTAACCACCCGACGTGAAGTTGTAATTCATAAGCCGTAACCTTCTCCCACCTCCGTGGCAGTCTAGTGTCGTAAAACAAGAGCCCTTCAAGGCCTGAATTGAATTATTGGTTTTCTGTCGTACCTCCGATTCAAATAGCTAAATAGAACACCTTACCAGGTGACATTGACATACGAAGCCAGTTTATATAAGGTGTTCCTCTGTAAAGTTCAGGAATTTCACCCTAAGTGAAAACGAGTTTTCTTTATATTTTTTTATTTTTTTTTTACCGAAAACAATAACGGAGACTAGCCGGTTTATCAGACGATGGACATAATACTGTGCATGTTTTCCTCGTAGGGGTCAGTTGCCTCGACAGCCTTGATGTAATATGCTCTTAAAGAGGTGATGAAAAGAGCTTCTACCATATGTCACTAAAAGATTTTGGGCGTTTCGCCTGCTACGCAACTCTCCGAGACTGATTACTAGAAAATAACTTAGCAAGATACAAATATTTCGGTACGGTACCATTCAAGTCAACCCTTAGCAAAGTAGCCCCTTACAAAGTCACTTCTAAAGTTGCCCCTTACAAACTCACTCCCTGACAAGTAGCCCTCCGACAAAGTCGCCCCTCCCACAAAATAACCCATCAGTTCATCAAAGACCGAAACACGCGAAAAGGCTGTAATTCTTTCAGTGATAAATGAAAAGTGGCAAACGAAAGCTTTCGCAAACGCAATGGGTTGGTAAGTAAAACTATATGAACACTCTGAAAACAGTTGGGTAAACTTTTACCCAAGGTTGGGTCCGTATGCCACCTCCTAAAAAGTTGGGTAAAAAACTGCCCGAAGTTGGTCAAAAGGGCTCCCATGGTGGGTGAATTTTTCCCAAATAAAGGGTAGTTTTTGACCAACTTGGGTAGTTTCTTACACAACAGTTTAGGAGGTGGCATACGGACCCAACCCTGGGTAAAAGTTTACCCAACTGTTTTTAGAGTGAAGCTAATATAACCACCCATGTAATTAGCGAGATAAAATGTGGCTAAGTGTGGCTAAATGTGTATCGGCATATGCATCATTATGTACTGTACTTTCGTATGTCTCGGTCATAATATGTACGGTACGTACCAATTATCGCGTAAGGCACTATGCTGCGTACTTACTGTACTTTACCTACTCGCGCATTTTGTATGAAAGACGGTGATCGACATTAGCTTATTCGAGCGATATATAGCAGGGACGGATTTAGGGGGGCCAGCGGGCTGGCCCCCCCTTCCAAAAATTTTTGAAGTTTTTTTCAACGGCATACAAGGAAATGAAAAAGTCGATACACTTGCAACAGAAGCCCTACAGATGGACGTCACCAGTCTCTACTTGCCTCACACTGATTACCGCCCTAAGATCAATGGCTTCGTTAAATCGAAATGGCAAGAGCTGTGGGGTTCCTTTCCCGAAAACAAATTGTACTGAGTTAAACCAACGGTCGGAACTGGAGGACATGGAGCCCTCAGAAAACGGAGAGATGATTTAGTCCTGACTAGGGCTCGCATCGGCCACACTTACCTTACCCATGCCTATTTACTTAAGGGGGATCAGAGACCATATTGTTTACCCTGTGATTGTGCTGTCACCGTCAGTCACATTCTCGTTGACTGTTATGAATATTCCCATATTCGCCGGAAGCACTACGCTGTGCCAGACCTGAAAACTTTATTTGAGCAGACAGATTCTTCCCTTATTTTGGGCTTTCTCAAAGAATGTAAACTGTATAAAAATTTTTGATATGACTCCCGCGTTTGCCTGGACTCTTTAGTGAAATTTGACCCCACTTTTTTGGTTGATTGTGCCCCAACGTTGCACCTTTTTCTCTTCTAGGTGACACTATATAACACAGTCGTGTTGGTGTGTCGTAAAACCCCATCTAACTAACTAACAAATCTTACCGCTAACGTCTGTTCCATGCACTCCCTGCTCAGGGGTAGCAAGAGTGCGTAGTCTGCCGACTCAGTATTGTGGGTCGCTTTATAGCTTCCCACTTGTTCGGGGAACATAGTGTGAGGAAAGAACTAGGCTGAAGACTTGTGGCTATGGTTGTACTAAAAGTGTAGAGGATATTTTTCTGTGGAACTGAACCGTTTGTACCCTACACTCTTAAAACATCAGGGTTAACTTTAACTAGGATCGGTGTTCTATTTACTCCAACACAATCCTGGTTAAGCTTTCCATGAAATCCTAGTTAAACTAACTCAAATCCTAGTTACTTTAACCAGAATTTGCGTAGGTTTAACCAGGATTTCATGAAAAATTTAACCAGGATTGTGTTGGAGTAAATAGAACACCGATCCTGTTTAAAGTTAACCCCGGTGTTTTAAGAGTGTAGAAGAACCTGAGTTGCTCAAAACATTACTCGATTGTGGGGAGCGGCATCTCCTCTGTCCCTGTCTCGTTCCTCTACGCTAAAGAGATAATTAGATCACTTTTTTTTTATTAAAGCCTAACTCGGACTAATTCGTAGATTTGATGGCTTGGGATATTGTGGATGGGGACAATGGATGATGTTACAGACTGCTTTGGGCTTTGAAACTGAAACAATAAAACCACTCAGGCTTACCAACTGAAATAAATAATGTGGCAACTCCCTTTGATGTGTGCACTGCCCGAGGAAGTAACACTTTGCAATATTTTCTAGAAATGTTCTGTTTCTCTTCACATTTCCAAAGTTATCCATATTATTATTTTCATCCTAATTTCTCTCAGCTCACTTCTTTTTCTTTTGACCCCAACTTAAACCTCGGTTGCACTGAGTTTACGGTGGGGACTTCGAGTACCACCCCGAGATAATGTGGAAGGAGAAACCATTAGGCCTATGTGAGATTTAGCCAGTACTGAGCATAATAAGGCAAGGAGATTTTCGACATTTTCTGCACCAGCTTTAAATTCGAAGAAAATGGCTGAGGCGGATTGACACCCCTCGACAGGGGTGAATCCAGCAGAACATTTATGTTATACAATGCTGGAGAAGTATCCTCTTGTTTAGTGTGACCTCAAATGAGCTTTGACTGCTACAAAAAACAAGAAATTTCTTGAACTCAGTGTGGAGCACTCACATGCTAACTGTAAGTTCCATCAAGGTTACCCTTCATGATATATCATGTTTGTAAAGGTTTTCACTGTTCGACCTTTGGTTACCCCACATAAACGTTGACCTCTGCCAATATAATGTGGTACCCACCCCCTAGCCCTGATATATGTGGAATCCTGTTCACCCATTTCTGAAACATGTAGGAATCAACTTAGTTGCACGAACATGTTCTTGTGAACCATGAAAGGCTCGTACGCAGGTTTTTTTCAAGGGGGAGGGGGTTCGAATAGCCTGTGCCACATGACGTCATGATTTGCTTATGCAGCCATGTTGAGGGCACACGTGGAACAAACATGTTTTGTACACTGCAGCACTTCACTGCACTACAATATACACTACATGCACGGGAAGCAGGTGAAACATCTTGCATTCCCTAGTCGCACACCTCTAAAAGTCAGGTCCTTTTCAAGGAAGCTTTTCAGTAGAGAGATGGGGGGGGGGGGGATGGTGGTTTAAAAAAACGGGAAGTCATGAAAATATCTCAGCGAAGAGTACCAATAGTTAGCGTGTAACGTCTGAAAAAATCAAGAATATTTATACCAAAGTGTCTTTCAAGTTGCAAAATGCCACTTCTTATGCCCTGTCAGAGAGCAAGAGGGAAATACGATAACCGAATGAGTCTAGGATTTATTAGCAAGTTGTAGACTACTTTTTCTTCGTTTCCTCAATGTATTTAGTTCTAGGATATAGCAAAAATGGGTGCCCGCGAAAGAAATGCTGCTTGAAAATAATTTACAACAAGAAATTAATACTTCCAAGTCTTGTAAATCATGCTACGCAGGTTACCGTTCTCTTGATATTTGATTGGCACACTCTGCCTTGATGAATGCGCGCGAAGCTCCCAGAAATGTACTTTAAAAATACAATTTTTCATTCCAAAAGTTGCATTCGGACTGTGCACAGAGGCTCTTTTAATTTTCAAACAAAGTATGTCTACAAAGAAGGCAATGCTGAATTAACCCTCTAAATCTTCGATTATCATAACATATGTCTTCCAAAAGTACGACCCTGTATTCCTCCTTGATCACGCATATATTCCTTTTAACAAGTGACATAAATTTAACGCCCCTTTCCTTTGAATCATGCTATTACGTTTTAGGCGACATTGGACATGCATAGCCATGAGGTTGTTATTGAAAGTTTGGTTTTCGAAGCATTTGCAAGAATTTCGGTAGTTCTGATTTGCACTCTTAAGAAAGAAAACTTGCAAAAGAAGGTATCGACTGTCGAGACAGCTGACACCTCGTTTACCGTACCAGGAGACAGTTACGATAAGAACTAAGCAATTGAGGGTTACTCATAGTAATTAAGGGTGATTTAAATTTGAGGGAAAAATAAGAAAGCTATAACTGATGGGGAGACTGTCCGTCGACTAGGGGATTACACACTTACTCGCAACATGTGAGACTATGGCTCCTCAACCACCTTGGCCCGACCTGACCTCTGCCCTCACTATGGTTTGAGCTGAGGCAATGACAAAAGTGCAAACACCCTAGAATGCGGAGTAAATTATTCTGAAGCACAAACGTGTCATTGCAGATTTTCTTCTATAGTATATCGGTAACCAGAATATTATACATGGCCATAAATTACAGGAAATTGCACTCTAAAATACCAGCTTTCTCACTAGGATCTCTGGTCTATTATGCATGAGTTCCCGAGTGTAAAAGAAACTTTGCCATGACAAACGCTCTGGATTGCGGGAAAATGCGCTCTAAAACATAAAGCTTTCATTACAGTTCAACGCTATTTATCATGCCTGGTGCGTCAAATATGGTGGAAAGGAACATAAAATGAAAATCAGGGTTCATAGAAGGGGCGGCAATCGCCCCTTTAATCACCCACTACACTCTAAAAACCTTCAAGTCAAAATTGACTATGGATATGGTTAAATATGCACCAACCCAAATATGGTCAAATCGTTGACCTTAATATGGTCAAAAGTGACCACGTAATGGTCAAATCTGATCATCAAGTCACCTTTGACCATATTTAGTTCAACAATTTGACCATATCAATGGTCAATTTTGACCTTAGTGGTTTTAGAGTGTAGTCGATCATATTAATAATCATAAAACCAAAGTGGCCATCCTTCGGAAATTTACATCAGACAGAACCAGCAAGAATATTACAAGAGATGGGTAGAGAATGGGTGTCAAATGTACATACAGCATAAGCTCGTTTTGAACATCGTAGGATAAGAGTAAATGATATTGTGAGCAGAGCGCTGGGCAATTCGAATTGTTTGGAAAATTACGTAATCATGCTTATGGTGCATTTTGTAGCAATCTTAGTTTCTACTTTGCAGGAGGGAGGAAGATTTCATAAGAGATGACGAACCACCCCTAGTTCACAAAGGGTTTTCGATATCATAAGGGGGTTCGCTTCAAAAAACGAACCCATTGACGAACCACTAGGACCCCCTGTCCCCCCTGCGTACTGGCCTGCATGAGGCCCGGACGTAGACACAAGGGCCGGTTTCATTCATAAAAAGGAGGAGAACGAGAAGGGGGAATCCATTTGCCCTGAACTTTTCAAGCTTTTCTGTGCACTGTAAGAGCAAATTAGTCAAACATTGTCTGATACGCCTAACCCAAGTTAGTCAAAGGCGTTTGACTAATTTCGTACCAATTGACTAGATTTCTGACCAATTTTCGACCTCTTTGACTAATTTTTTACCAATAATTATTGGTCCTTCATTGTGCAATTAGTCAAATATCATTAGAAATTGGTCAAAATGAGTGACTAAAATGGGTTAGGCGTATCAGACAATGTTTGACTAATTTGTGTTTACAGTGTGTGTGGAGGCCTTCGCTCCCCTCCCTCCGGACACAACTTACACGATTGTCATGTACCCGGATTTTTTATTTCTTTTCTGCAACTTAGCAAGGACTAAGGTGTCATTTCCGGCGGTATAGGAGGCATTTCTAGTCCAAAAAGTCTGAGTACCTTCCGTGTCAACTGGTGATGCTACTTTGCGGTGATTGTGTCAAAAGTCAGAAGAAATGCATCAGATTATTGTATCGTCAGTTCAGTCCCGTCCCAAGATATTTTTCCGTCGTTCCCACGGCGCATGACACCCACCCCCTTGTCCAGGCAGTTTGTTCAAATCACAGTATATGAAAGATAATGAATTGATTTATTCAATGTTCCACAGAAACAAATTACGGATAAATATCTTCAGTCGTGCAAGAAAATCCTCACACTTCATAGAGGTGGTCGCCTTAATCAAAATTGAATCCCCTACAGTTAACCTGTGAATTACACAAGTTGTACTGAAGCATACCAAGTCCTTCTTTGGCTCAGTGTCGTTCTTGATTGCTTCACTTTGTAACTTTTCCTGCCTTTGAAGACAATTTCATACTCTCATAATTGATACAGATTTGACATTGTAAACCATGGTATGAACTGGTTTATTGTGATTCTTTTCGATGTAATTAATTTCAAACATCTGTGATTTGTAACATGGCCCTAATGTAAAACGCTTACCGCATTCGGTTGTAGTATATTACATTGACATATAGGTTCATATTTACAGGCAGACCTATAAGACTATATACAGAAGGCATCGATCTGTCTAACAAACTTGGGTGCCTTGCGAGAAGAAGTATTATTTGTTCACTCATTAATAGCTTCACAAAAATATACTCACTGATTCAGGAGGGACCAGGAAGTTGTTAGCTACGAACGATAAACATAGGGTTGCTGGCAAGCTGCCTGTTCATTCTAAAGCCAAAACATAACAACGCTTTTACTTCTAGCGTGTCACTCCTCTGGGTGAAAGTTTTGAATAATCATCACGTGATTCAGGAATACATTTTAAATATTTATACGTTTTAGCATAGTTGGATTTAAAAAAATCCCCCGTTGACAATATATAAAAACGAGTGAAATCATAGTCATAGATTCGATGTGTGAAACTCCTTGTTTCAAAGTTTTCATCCATATAGGGAGTTAAGAACAGAGAATTGTTAAAACAGGCGTCCATTATCTTTCAAAAACGTATTACAAAGAACGAACCCTTCAGCAAACGAACCGTTTTTCTATAGAAACAAAAAGAATGACCTTGTTTTGAAAATACTGTTTGATTTACAGCATCCTACACCTCTTATCAGATATCTGTCTATTGAACCAACTGAGGAGAATGGTTTGCCAACCGTATACGCCCATAAAGAGGCTAAAAACTCGGTTATTATGGGAAATCTAGACACATACCTGTGGCTTAATGGATTAGGAAACATACAATGAGTTCGTTTAATATAATAAAAGCCACCCACAAGAAAGAAATTTTGGCAAAACTTTTGGAAACCTGAAACAAACACAACTTTCATTCATGAGTTTAAAGAAGAGGCAAGCTCTGATATTTAGTAGTAAAATGCATGATTAACATAGGGTTACGGGATAGTTTCTTCTTGGAGATGAGCAATTATTGATGGAACTAAATGGGTGCCACCCGAGTAAATTACTCCAGTCTTTCCAAAAGTCTGCCCGAGAGAGAGACGGAGAGTAGAAAGGGGAAGGGTGGCTACAGCCCCTGCATCCTTGACTCATTGTCTAGGTATATATATATATATATATATATATATATATATATATATATATATATATATATATATATATATATATAACAAAAAACTAGAAGTTCCTGTCCATCTACACAATTACCCTGAAGACTGCTGTTAAAAGTAGACATTTCGGATAGATCTGCTATCCTTGGACACTATATAACGAATGATACAAAAAATACTGAGCATAGCTGCTCCAAATAAGGCCGTAATACAAACAAACACAAACACAAGCAAAAAATTTAAGAAAAAAGAAAGAACCACAGCAAAGTTGAAAAGTTGAGAACAAAGGATAAAGGAGTAAAGGATGGTAGGTCTACCCGAAACGTCTACTTTTTAACAGAGGTTTTCAGGGTAATTGGGTAGATCTACAGGAACTTCTAGTTTTTTGCTATTGAACTTTCTGCATTACGAAGTTTCGTAACAGTCCTCGTACCTTGTTATTCGTCAGTTTCTGTATAATGAAATCGTTAACCACAGTAAAGGAATTTCGCAGAGTAGGTCTTTTCTTACAACTTTTCTCAAAACATTCCTTGATGCAGTCCCGGTATGAAGTTAATTACACATAGGTAATGATATTTAAAAATGTAACTATGGACAGTGGCGTAGCTAGAAGGGGGGGGGCAGGAGGCGGTCGCCCCCCACAAAGCCTCCGAAGGCCTCCGTCGCAAATTTCTAGTCTCTGTCGGAAATAAATAAAAACAATTCATTTGAAACACTTACAACACTTCTTATGTTTTTAAGCAGAATTACACATCGACATGTCACCGTGAAAATCACCCAGAATTTCGAATAGTACAACTATCAAGATAATAATCTGTCGAAATTTTTTGCTTTTGCCCCCCACAAGAAATATCTAGCTACGCCACTGACTATGGAGAGTGGAAACGTTGAACCAATATACATATATATATATATATATATATATATATATATATATATATATATATATATATATATATATATATATATATATATATGTATATACATACATATACATATACACACTGACTACATATATCCACCTGCAAATTTTGATCAGAAAAGTAAAAATACAACTTTTCGAACAAATCAACTGCCCCTCGTCAGGAAATCTATATATGAGGCTAAAGCTACCCCAAGTAATCATATTTAAAACTTTGACATCAACAGTAGTACAGTACATCTTAATCAGTTCTCTCACTTTGAACTGAACCACGCCAGCGTAATCACCAAGGTAAGGAAGCTTGTAGTATCTGATGGTGGTGGCTGAATCCTTTGGAGGACAGTCATGCACTAAAAATTTTTTATCCAGATACAATTTGACAATTTTTTTCAATTATGTGTAAAGGAAACCGATTTCTTCCAAGGCTAGATAATAAAGTTTTATTGCATGATAGTCCCCCAAAGGACTCGCCCACCATCATTAGATACTACAATCTTCCTTACAAGTTGTGCAAGTTATAATGCTTGTTACATAGGGGAAACCCACAGACACCTGGCTACAACAATACATGAGCATCTTTTCACCGACAAAAACCGCGTATACTTACAAACCCTTTAGCAAATCGTCTATATGCAAAGGTAAATGTGATCACAATTCCTTCACGAACATTGACTCAGCTCCCACTAAGCTGCAGCTCAAGATTAAAATAAGCTTTCACATCAGCTGGCAAAATTCTTACCTTAACAAACAGCGAATATGTCCCTCATTCACCTTGTTCAATTACATTAAGTGCACCATTTCCGCGCTATATACTTTCTGGCGTACTGAAGACTATGTAATTATTCGTTCTTGTTGTAACTGATGATGCAAGCTGTGCTTGCGAAACATGTCGTACTGCTGGAGTGCTTTCGTCATTAAATATGGTGTCTTTAAAATCAGTTGTATCCTGTGTTTTTCTTTAAATATATATATATATATATATATATATATATATATATATATATATATATATATAAATGCATCTATATAAGACCTTAGGGAGACAAGTGTCTTTTTTATTTTAGAGTGGATGCTACTGGGGAGACATTCCATGTCTCCTTAATGTTTTAGGTACTATTTCTGGACGTTTTTTATTGTCGAAAATAGTTTCAGAATGTAAGTTTGTTGGACTCTAAATATCATATTTTGATAGTTTCAGGGTTAGGGATTAGAAAATTAGGTTAGAAATTATTGTGTAAGTCAATGGAAATGTCTCCCAAATATAGGCTGCAATTTAGGGTTATATATATATATATATATATATATTGCCATACATATAGTTAGACAAATAGAAAACACTGGCTTAATATATCCACCAAAAACATTGATCAAAAGTGTAGAAAACACAGGATACCATTGATTTAAAAGAATTATATTTGGTCTATTTAATCCTTTATTCAGATCTTCACAGTTCTTGATGGGAGGGGGAACGTGAAAAAATATATTTGAAGAGAGTTTTTAAAATACAACTTCAAACGACGAGTTGTGCGCCTTTGAAAATTCCTTAATTCAGCTTAATAGACTTAAAATCATAATTGCTAACTATTTTTACAAGTTAATTTCTTAAGTGATAGTGAGACACCAAAAGTGTGAAAAGGTGTAAGCAATCTTGATCTTGAGAAACATGTATTACATCGTTACGTCAGGTGTCGGTGTTGTGTCTTCTTGTTCTGACAAGTCAGTTGAACAACAACCACATGAAACGGAGCCAACCCAGAAGCCACAGCCAGACTGTTTCTTAACGTCTTTTTCAGAAACTTTGGATTGTAGCTGTTAAAGTACGAATAGATAAAAATAAACGAAATTTCTAATGTTCATGCAACGTGCAGTGAAGGAAACAATGAAATACATATCTCCTATTTTATGATTTAAATCATTTGAAAGGCTTGGGTAACCTTTATCGCTTAATTATGAATTTACAGTGTAATCCAGCCAGCATCTCTAAATTTCTGTATAGAATTTTCACGTGACGTCTGTGATAACAGCGAGTTTAATTTCAAGTCGTGCTGCTGGCTTTGTAGTACATTCCCAATCACCATGCGGAGCGGACTCTATTTTTGCTCAGCTGCATAGATTCCAAACAACCAAGGAATATGCCGTACAGCTTGCTACGAAGGCAAATACGCAATAGGTGTCTGCACGACTTTCTTGATGAAGTGGACGGCCAAAATTTACAACAAACCGATGGAGTAGCAGCGATGTAGTAATGTAGGTGGAAAACCTTTGGCTGCAGTGTAGATTTACACTGTTAATCCAAGGAGGTATTCAGACCTCCCTGATTAGTCTGATGGTTTTGTCTTTCGATAATAGAGTGTGCAGGGAAGATACAATGGGGGTGACTAGTAACCCACGTCAACTTGCTGTATTTTTTTTTTTCATTTTTTACATTTATATAAGGTTAAATCATAAAAACCCAGTTGTTCAATTGGACGCACAATATGTTCAACCCTGGAAGAAATTTTGATCCACCTAAAGACAATACCCACGAATCAAGCCTTATCGCTGAGTGGAGTCATATCATGCCGTTAAATTGAGTCAGTCTTTCAAAGCAGAGGCGACTTTTATACTGCAAATTACCTTGTCTTCTATGGCCACAACGAAGGTGGCGTCGGCATGGGAAGCCAAAATGCTGCTCATGCCAACGCCACTTTATTTCTTATTTCCACGGTAAGAGAACTAATGGATTCTGTCAGTCTTGCCAATCGGAAGCGTAGAGGCAGAGAGATCGTTTTCTTGTGTGGAGTGTATTCATAACTGGCTGTGGAATACGATTTAAACAGAGAAGCTGGCAAATTTAGCAGTAATCGCAACTAACACACGCACAATACCTCTCACATTTGCAAAAGATACATTTTTTTCTACTCCCTCGTCACAACTAGGTCTGTTCGAGAAACCACCAAATTTCTCGGGTACGAAGAATAAACTTCCAGAAAATCTGGATACTCTATTGGACATTTTGGATAATTCTGTATAATTGTCACATGACCTCTACCTTATCTAAGGGCCTGAAATATGGCAATATTTTTAAATATTTTTAAATTTTTCACACTATTGCTCACGTTTGCACCGTGCACCCATATTTCGCATTTTTTAAAAACTTTTTTATTGTCCCGCGTCTGGTACTATTTCAGGGCCTACAATGGCAAATTTTCTATGTGAACTACGGTACAGGGCCAGACTGCATCTACACGCCCATAATTGATCAAAATTTCAGAAGGGGAAGGAACATCCTCTCCTCTTAAACCCATTCTCCAGGACACAGTCGATAGCCAGCTCCTTCACAATTTCCTGGACCCGCCACTACGTGTAGCAAGTAACAAGTCAATCGAGTGCTACCTGTCACTGTCGTAACTTCTTTTTGACACGGGCGGGGGGGGGGGGGAGGGTTGAAGACAGTCTCCATCTAAGTGGACCACCACCATTAGTCGGCACATAGCAAAGCAACGAGATTTGTGCCAAATATTACTCCAAGGCTGACGTGCAGGAAGTAACACTTCAGAGGCTATATGACTGGCATTTAAACATTATTTTGATATCTCATGATTCAGACTTTTTTACCCATGAAAAGATACGTTTGACATACTTAAGTCGAAAAAATCACGTTGCAGGAGAAACGGATCTCTGCTTTACTCATGGTTTTATACCACTAAAGCATATAGTAGAACGAGAAATTGTCCAAT
This sequence comes from Holothuria leucospilota, assembly GCA_029531755.1. Classification (NCBI taxonomy): domain Eukaryota; kingdom Metazoa; phylum Echinodermata; class Holothuroidea; order Aspidochirotida; family Holothuriidae; genus Holothuria; species Holothuria leucospilota. The sequence continues at coordinate 22,848,830 of CM055963.1, read as the reverse complement.
TTTACATCCTGAGGTAGCATAAACGAAATTCAGCACATTTCAAAGATGAAAAGATTAGCCTGTTTAAAGCCGCGGTCACACTACAACGAATTCGGATCGGATGCCGATCCGATTTTTGTGAGTTTTTATTAAAATCTTCTCCATTTCGGGTCGGACAGAACCCAAAATTTGCCAACCTGTGTAATTATATGATTTTTATCGCAGGACTACGAAAATTAAATTTATACCAATTATTTCGTGACGTCACATCGACAGACAGCTTTTATCGGACTACGCGTGTCCGATAAAAGCTGTTTGTCGGTGTGACGTCACGAAAAAAATCAGTTAACATTTTATTTTCATAGACCTCTGATGCAAATCATATATTTACACAGGTTGGTAAATTTTGGGTTCTTTCCGACCCGAAGTGGAGAAGATTTTAATAAAAACTCACAAAAATCGGATCGGAATCCGATCCGAATTCGTTGTAGTGTGACCGCGGCTTAATAGCTAGGATTTTTTTGCAGCAGGGTGGGAGCACCGGAGGGCATAGGCGTATGAAGTGGGGGTCTAGGTTGGTAAACCTCTGATAAAAATATGTTATTTAATTCAGAGGAAAATTCATTGGTTTTTTGGGCTTAACAGGGGAAAAATTTCCCTAAAAACGCCTTCCACCACCTCCTCAATTGTCTCTTCATACGCTTAAGCCGGAGACGCACATTTTTGTTCGACGTCATTCCTCCAATAGTGAGGATGCGGCAAAGACGACGATAAGAAAAGGAAAAAAATGGGATGGCTGAGGTGAGTGACGCGGGGCTGGGCATGAGAGGAAAGCTTGTACAAAATAAGTCACTGTAACTTTATAGCCTAGGCCAATTGGGAACAATATACGAATACTTGTATCAAGTCAAGCGCTAATTTAGTCTCTGGAAATCTGACTTGAAGAGTTGTGCGCGAAACGCGAAACATCTTGTAGTAGTAAATAGTAGAATCTCTTGTTATTGCCTCTTGAAACCATATCACATCAACTGTTGGGACATGGCAATTGATCCGTATGAGGATAACATGCATATCCAACAAAACGGTCAGGCCTTCGTTGTAGTTTTCGGTAACTTACGACAGATACAAGAAAAAGCCATCTGGACTTAGGGTAAAATTCCTGAACTTCAAAGAAAACACCGTATACACTGGTTACTTACGTCAAGGTTACCTTGTAGGGATTCTTTTCAGGTATTTGAATCCCAGATATAAAAAAAAAACAATCTCTACAGCGCGCGAAGCACGCCGAAAATTCGGTCGTTTTATAGAATATGTTTTGTAGAATCTCGGAAAAGAATGGGTATCTGCATTGATCAGCCTCATGTAATCTTCTTGCTTGTGTAAGAAAATTTCAACTTCTAAAAAGGACGTTACCGACCCCCCTCTAGATCCACCCCTGCAGTTAAGTTGAGATTCGGACAATTATCCTCGTCGGTGCTTCAAGTCGAGTCCTAAAATCGAAAACAAATTACGGGCAACTTGGCTCTTGTATCGAAACAACCTTGAGCCTTCAAGTTTATTGTTAGCCTGTCTTGGTTCATTTCGATTTAGTTTTGAAAATGGGGCCCTTTGGTGTAAAACTGAAGTACTGTTCCTTTCCTCTTAGGGAAATTTAACAAAAGGTTTTTTTCCGTAAATGGAAAATGGTGCGGGGTATGTTCCAGTATGCCAGGGTCACTTAAGAAACTTTCAAAACAGGAGTTTCCATGGTTGCAATCATTAAACCTCATTTTTAGGGTTTCAATTCACGAAAGTTTATTTTGGTGGCAAAGAGCATTACAGTCATGAGCTAAAAAAAGGTGCGGAAAATCTCATCCTTCCAAAACCACCGTCATGTACCTGCTACAAAGCTACAACAATTTAGAAGTTTCAAAGATCAGAAAATAATCCCTCATGTTAGTTTCAGTTGCTACTGATTAAAGAAAAGATGGGAAAAGAGGTTCTGACCAATGGCGTAAGTACGATTTCAAAAGCATGGGCAGAGAAAAAAGTGCCAGAGAAATGCACTGACAACATCAGCGAAAGTACTCAGAAAACACACTGGGGGATAAAAGTGAAGGACATGTTGCCTCTCCTACTAGTTCTGACCGACTTTAAATTGAATCAACATCCGGCGCTGGCGGTCCAGGCGCTGTTCATTTACAATCGAGCATATTTCACCACTGCGGCGCGTCGAGATTTTCCTTCCACGTTTACCCTTCCCTGTTGTCTTTATCTGTATTATATCTTGAAACCTAGCCTGTTTGAAAATAGAGAGTTGACACTAGATGAAACCATGAAGCCGTTACCTTATATAGCTCCGTAATGAAACCATATCATTCTAGTACTAACCTTATCGATGATTTCCTTCAACCGTTCAATCTCTTCATCTGTCCCCAAGTTGCCGTCAACGGATGCCAGATTGGTAGAATTGGTCTTCATTGTTGTGACAGGTTTACCTTCTGGATATTTATAAACTGAGAGGATCTGAAAGATGATAATAAAACAATACATATTACTGGAATGTAGACACATTTGTATCTAGCTAGATACGTTTGTATCCGTTATGTTAGAGCTGAAATAAATAATAAATGCTACATGATGACAAAACCCACACGATAGTAAAGTCTTCTTCTTGTCATACAGCTGGGCAATTTAACCAGGTAGGTGATATTAATATAATATTAATATTTAATAATAACACGGAGGTGGTTCTAATATCACCTCCCTGATCTAACCACATGAATAAAAGCTTCTGCTCTAAGATATGTAGCTATTTCTCAAACTAAGCACTTTTTACACGATAGAAGGTGAAGAAGACAATACATTTTAAATGATAAAACACTTACAGTCCTAAAATTTTGTCTTAAATGCCAAAATGAAATCAATCGCTATTAATGGGACAATTTTGTATGTGATAACGTAACTTCTCCCTAAAAATTAGATGTACACTTCTGTTTGTAATAAAGGAAATTAAAAGATATGCATTTTCGGCGTTTTTTACCCACAACACCTATAAATTTGGCCTCGGAGATCGCTTGGCCCCAACTCAAGAATATTCAGAGCATGCAACTCTACCAGAGGACTAAATTTCTTGCAAAGTTGCACCAAAATTAAACAATCCATTCGTCGTTTTGCTAGACTAATAATTTTACACAGCGGATGAGAACGCTATAGTATTTACTACATTAGGAAAAGAATTAGTCTAACATATTTCTGTGTTGCAAGGTACATGTTAATCAAGTAAAACCGATTATCAACCGTCTGTAAGCTGACTCGTGGCCACGGAAAGGGGGCTTTAGGGAAAATTTTCCCAAGTTTCGATTACGCTCCAAATCAGTTCAGCAGCTATGAAAACTGCTATTGCAAATAATCATTATGGATCTAGTCGTGAGTTCTGCCCACGCAGAAGATTTCCGGCTTCCAAGCTTGGCAGCTGGCTTCGATCCTGGTCTAACCCGTCTGAAGATGGCATGAAAAACGATGGTTAGATACCTTCTGACTTACCTTTGGGACAAAGATGACAATTAGAGTCACTGAGGTGCAGAATATTTGAATGGCTGAGGTAAAGATGAAAGAGCCGGCCGGGTCCGTATCCAGAGCCAGATTGACCCCGACGCCAATGGCGCTTAAGAGGACCACATTGTAAACACATAGGCCAATCAACTTGCTGTCATTCAGTGCAGGAATTGTGACCTGTTCAAGAGGCAATGGAAAATGACCTTTGAGTGAACGGTTATAAAATCTGTCATTAAACACGGAGAAGGTCTTTGCACCCGGGAATTGATACTTGATTTGTTGGCACCATTCACCTTCTCGCCAGAAACTATTCAAGCTTTTTGTTTTCTCAAAAAGACCTAATTTGTTTACACTGGTCCTGATCCATAATCGTAAGTGTGATTCGTCGATTCTGAAGAATAAATACTCAGTTAAAGATATTTCATGCAAGTTTTGGACCAAACAGGTATGTTCTCTTTATACTCCTACCCTGAAGATTCCTCCAAACTCACGATAAACGGGGGGTTACATAATTTTCAATTTGAACCAAAAAATGGAAATTTAACTTAAAATTTTAACTATGTGTAGGTCTAAGAATTAAGCCATCCTTGTTTACAGTGAAATGTAGATGCAACATTATGTACATTTGTTCAACAATGGCGAGGTAGCATGGTATAACAATACTACTATTTTTTTTTTCTAATGAAAGGTCTGGGCCGTAGCCTAGAGGAGCAGCACTCTGGTAAATCATCCAAATTTATCTTTTATGTACCCCACATTTTCTGCTCTACCAGAGCAGATTATTACGGGCCTAGCAATAGTGTTACAATCTTATATACAAAGTTATTCACCTTTCTCGTTTCCCAAGCCAAGAAAGTTCCGAATATCAAAAGTAGCGCTTTGTAGCCATAAAGGGCACCCTGCCAGTAAATGATGTTATCACTTGTACAGAACTGGATGTACGGTTGGAGTATTAGCTGGTTCTCTCTGTCTTCCTGTAACAGAGTATAGTACTCACAGTTATGAGATACCGTATAGTTAACATTTCAGCATAGCCTAAAACTGTGTGTATTGAAATTAAATTAATTTCCCATGCAAAATCGTTGAATCTTATGAGAAAAAAACGTTCATGCAAATTTAAGACGCATATCTGTAACTAGTCGTCTAATGATACCGGGTTCTAAGCCTTTAGGCTATGCATCAATTTCCACTGGATATATCACGCCATTGTGGGCGCGAAAATTGTGTATCCATGGAGCTAGCTCCGTGGTGTAACAACTCAAAACGGAGAAAGTCTTCTGTTAGCATAATAATTAAGAATAAATTTTGCCCATAATAAATTCGCTATTCAACAAGCTTTTCCTCATACTACCTAAAATAAATTCTCCAGCTTTCTCCTTCCGGAGTAGAAGGACAATCTTTTCCGAACAGATTTACCTTTCATAAATACACCAAAACCTAATTACATGACGATTGTGTCTTATTGTACGGTCCATAAACATTGCATTAATTAGGTACACGATTCTTCGGCTGACCTTTCTTTGGCCTAGACAGATATATTTCTTCTATTCTAGATATAACGAAGCGAACTGAAGCATGTGATACTAAAGCAAGGTCCATTTGTATCACAAGTACTTTCCCTAATATTTCATTTTATGTAGCACTATCAATACCAAGTCCTCATTTTGAATATTTCCTAGGGCTAATTGTCTGAGATTTTCCTGAAGATTCATCTCTAAATTCAGTAGTGTGAATAAATAATGCAATGACCAGTATGTTTCATCTTCGTTACCTTTTAACACGACATACATATTATTAAAAGACACCGTCACGGGGACGATTTTCTGTATTTAGTAGACAGTTGAAAAGCTCGACCCTTCCACGAACTCCAAAACAAAAAGTTTTCTCAGCGGGCAAAATATTACACAATGCTAAGTTGGAGTATTTTCTCACGATTAAGGAAAAGCATACACGTAGATGATGTATAAAATAATTCCTGATCATAAAAAGGTTCGAAATATCAGTGGCATTAGAAGCTTAGTCAAGACGTTTACTTGCTTAGATTAGGAATAAGTTAAAAAAATGCTCTTTCTTCATCGAAATTATGTGATCACTAATTTAGTGTTTACTGCCAACCGTGAGAGTGACTCAATACTTTACCTCTTTACGAAGGCGTTAGATCGCACATCGAATTTCCGTATCAACTGCTTAGACATAAATGAACAGTATGTTTTCATAAGTAATTTCAGGGTGATTTTATTGATAAGTAGAGTTGTGTGAGTTGTGTGGGAAATTATAAACAACAAAACGATTACAATTCAAATAAATTCAAATTTTATTCAAGCTTCTATTAAAAGTGTTTAAGATTTAGGTGTCATTTATTATAGAAATGACGCTTTTCACAAATGAAGAAAATAAAATTATATATAATTACACGAATCTTACACACACAGCAAAGAAAGAGCAGAACTATACGATAAAGAAAAAGCGTTCCATACAACGAATACATGCCGACATTGTTGCAAGCGTCGCTGCCGAATTTAAATGTATCTTATGTAGCGTGAATACAGCAATGGCGATGATATTTTGTACAGAAATGCATTTAATACATACCTTGAAAGAAGGCAAGGGCCTCTAGAGTTCGGATACTCAATAATTAAACCCCACTATGAAATGTAAGTGAATCATACATGGTTGTGTTCAATCATACATGGCTGCATTCAACCATATAAGGTTGTGTGATCCATTATATTTTATAAGGACATTGCTGAAGCTTCAATAAGCCTTGATGTTTTGTAATAAGCTAGGTCGACATTGTGTAAAACATCTACTGTACCAACTTTATATTCACACAGAATCCTCTCATTAAAGTCAAGGTTTTCAACATCAATCGCGGGGTAAAGAGATTCGTTTTGAAGAAAATATTATCTTTAAAGTAAAGTTTTTTAAGCTTGGACTGGAATGATTGGATGGGGTAATGGCTTTTGTAAAAGGAAAGAAAGCAGTCATACAATGTAGATGTGTGTTAATCAAAATCAAAATTTTTCCTTGTCTTCTGCTTTAAATCTTAAAAGGAAAATCCAGTCACCCCAATCAGAGTTAGTATCAGGGTTACCAGCGACAAGTGACAAAAAACGCTAGATCTGTCAACAAAAAACGCCAGAAAACGCTAGATCCGAGTTTTCACTTACTATATGTATGTTTTGCGACCATTCGTTACAGTTAAGTGATCATTTTTAGTAAGTATCTACAACGCTTCATCATAATCAGGAAATAGTACACGTTATCGTGGAAATATAGAACTTCAGCAGAGTCTACTAGTTGCTAACTTGGTCACACAGAAGTCTGTGCAAGGCATTGAGCCGGATGCTAGTTTTTATTTGTAGGATGAAAATGGAATAATCGGTTTTTCAAAAATTATTAAATTTGTTTCAAAATCATGGTTGTGGTTAGAATTAAGGTTAGGGTTACGTGGACAAGGGATATTTGACCTGTTCTTTCATAATCCGGCGTCAGAATTACAAAAAATTAGTCGAAAAGATGTTATTTTGGAATTAGGGGTGTGGCCAATTTCCAAGAAGCTGATTCATCCATTGGCATGATTCTTCCATTTTCATCCTACGAAAAAGCAACTTGCGAGCCGGATATCATATCCCGGCTCTATGGTGCAAGGCCGTGTTACAATATCATGCCATATACAGTATACGTATACGCGGTTTCATTACCTGCAGGCACCCACGAATCCACCTTAGTGCAAATGTGTGCGCGCAGTGCAGCTTGTAAGTTGTATAGTTATTCGTAATATACAGTTGACGCAATATTATAGTGTAAAAAGCCGCAAGGAAACATAAAAATGATTTCATTTGTTGCAAAAGTGGTAATTTGGTCTCGAAAGTCCTATAAAACAACTATTTTTACTGAATGATCAATTTTGGGCAAAAAAAACCCCGCTAGGTTCCACCAAATTTGAAAAAAAAAACGTACGCTACAACGCTAAAGAGGTGAAAAAAAAAACGCTAAATCTATTGTAAAAACGCTAACGCTGGTAACCCTGGTTAGTATGCCCCGTCACTCTAGTTCATGAATAACCTATTTTGATCATGTGACAATGTTTTGTTAGTGAATTGTGAAATTCAAGGAGAATTTCTCCTTGCTTTACCTATTGTTTGTAATAGTTATGTTCAAAGCGTCTTCAGAGGTGCTTGTTAAGCAATAAGAGATTTGCAAGAGTTTGCTGATTTTTGATTATTGTTAAATAAATTGTCATTGATTTGAATTAATCGAGGAGTCCACATAACTTTGTCTACTCGATAGTCAGTAAAGTGAATAGCTTAGCAATCAGCGATGTGAGTCTGTTTTGAATATGAGCTACGGGTACTAAAACTCACCATTCTGTAGAGATTCTCACGCTGTACCTTCATTGGGTTCATGATAAACCATGCAGCGAGCAGGAGAATATCCAGTAGCAGCAACACAGCCACCATTACAAATAGATGACGGTCAGTGATTATCTGTAAACAAGATGAAGTCAAACTTATTAAGTCAAAATAGATGCAGAGTCGTAGGCATATGTGCCGGGAAGGAAGTTTTTCCAGACTGGAAACAAATGTGACATGATGATACTACGCCATACACAAGCCCAGGGGTGGTATATGGTATTCCCCTACACCTAAATTCACTTTATTGAGTTGGAAGGACAGTATGTATAGATGGTAAGTTCCCGAGTAAAATATTTTGTCCCTACAATTCATACTCAAATAGACACAAGATAAGAACGGTCTAAAACCTTGGTGGAAGATTCTGGTTTTACAACAGAAGTAATTTACCCTCAAAGAAGGATTTACATTTCTCTGCTTGGTGTAGCCATCATGGAGAAAAAGGAACTCAAAAAATCGTAATAATGTGAAGATCCGCAGGCGCATTTATAACTCCGTGCTTCCTAGAAAACTTGCAATTCGACGGTTGTCAACTGACGTCAGATAGCGGTAACGCCTACCCTTACATTACTTTGCAGATTCCTGCAAAAAACATGCATCTTACCACTCGTTTTGGGTTCTTTAAGGCTGCTACCTTATGAACACGCCACGTCTTACTAAACATAGAACCAAAGCTGAGAACAAAACCAACGGAGAATATCCAAATTCGTGTCTGGAGAGTGAAATTAAAAGAGTCCTCGTTAAGACATCAAAAGAAATGAATGAAATGAATCTTGACCAAATTATTAATGTAAGTCTCTACAGTTGTGATAGAGGGTGTGACTTTTTCACGTTATATTTAGATCAGAAGGAATGTAAGGGAAGGTACGACATACAAGAGGCCCAAAATAGGATGGCTATTCTCAATGATTCGAGACGGGAAATCTACTGAAGGGTATTAATTATTTTATTCACTACCATATTGAAGGTAAGGACGTACATATAAAGTGACAAATCCCCCCAACCGAATCGAACAAAAAGTTTTTGAGAAATAAGGAAACTCCAAGAGGGCACAGCGAACAATCGCCCTCTAGTGTTTACAGGGCAAGGTTATATTAACCTAGACCGGTGATTCTCAGTACAAGGGCCTTCATCCATAACAGCCTCGTTTGTAATTCTCAGGAGGTCGTGACGTGATTGGTTTCACAAAATTATTTAGGTCATCATCATTTATTTTTACTGTTATGAAGATAATTTCTTAGATTTAGACACAATATTGATACAACTGCATTAGGAGAGATTGAGGTATTCTACCTACATTGGGCGCAATCAGAATAAAGTTATTAGCTACAGTTCTCCATATCAATATTTATAATGCCACTCGTCCTTGGGAATAATTGCCTATTAACTATATAAGATATGAGAAGTTGATATATGGGCCAATTTTTTAAACGCATAAATCTGGGATGTCGTGGTATCGATCGTGTATCTTCCTAAATAACTGTGTAACATCACATTACATTTCGGTACCCTGACATACTGTGCGAATTTAAAGTTCCACTGGTTTATTCACTTTCTGTTATTTGATATGGAATTCGAGGTTAAGTATTCCACAATTATAAAGTGATATATATATATATATATATATATATATATATATATATATATATATATATATATATATATATATATATATATATATATATATATATATATATTGGGGTGGGGTCATCGCACTCTGTAAGTATAAAAAAGGTGTACGAGTTGTAAATTTTTAGCATAGCCAGCGAGTTATCTTGTTCTGCTGTTCTGCGTTTTATACTAATGGCCATATTGCTTCAAAACTGCTGCTTACAATTGTAACTGGAGGAATTTCTGCCGTCCACGCCACACCTAATAGGACCCTACGCTTTAATACCTCGCCCCCTACCAGATATATTTTCTGTATCTGCAACATACATATATATTTTATAGGCCTTCTTGACCCATAAGCTTACCTGGCAAAGATAAAGGTATGTCCTATTAGAAATGTCCTCCGAGTCCCACCCACTAAGACAAGTCGAGGCGTAGATAAGAATACTTCCAATTACGATTAAGTTGTTCAGATTTGGACTAGACATCTTCATAAATCTACAGACATAACAAAGAAAGATACTGTAAACTGTGGCTAAATTCTCGTATGTATAGAGCAAAAACTAGAAAGTATATTCATGTACTGTAGATTCAAAAATAAATCTATTCTTTCAAATCCACATATTTTAGAATAGGTTAGCATCTACAAACAAACAAACACAGCCCTTAAACCCGAGTCCCTAACTCATGTGATGTACCAAGAGCCACTGGGTTCAGTCATGCCTTTTTTCTGGCAATAAGTGATTTTAGAGGATTAAGAGCTCTGTCTGTGTTTCTTTTGAACATTTTAAGCTTTAGCCGTTGATTTGTGTACCCTGTGCACGCATCACATGTTGCGCGCGCAATACTTTGACGTCCAAAATGGCGGTACAAGTTGTACCAGGAACATTATGCAATTAGGTGAAGGACGGTTCTACAAGATACTTTTCCGTATTTTCTTATCTTAATGAGACATTGTTTAGCATTGTGTCATAACACAAGGTATTCATATGCACTTGATGTTTTCTTCAGGAATTTGTTCAATGAATATACGTGTGTTTTGTTTCCTTGTCTATTTTACTCTAGAGGGCACCAACACAAGCCTGTTTCATCCCAAATATGACAGAGCAGTAGCATGGAACATAGGTACGAAATTTAAATATTCCGAACATTTTTAGTCCTAGAGATAGCGATAGTTGATTAAAAATAATTTACATTTGGTCCGAGAATTCTCGACATAATGCAATATGCCAATTTATGTTAGCGTAAGGCATGGAGGAAAATTCGAAACTGAGGAGACATTCAGAAGAACTTCAAAGTGCCACCCATAAGCGTTGTAACGATTCATGGTCCCTTATCTATTGTATATAGAAGAAGATGGAATGTAATCCACCTGGATTTTTGTGCCGAAATGGATTTTATTGTCAAGGGTTATTAATTTAGATTTGCTAAACTGAAAGAAAAGTAGGATACTATTTTTCAAGTGCATCTTCAATTTGCGGCAATACTTCATTTGAAAATTTTCACTCTTTAATTAGATTCCTCATTATCAGAATTGTCCAAGTGAATCGGGAAAATACTTCAAATTCTCAAATGTATAATAATAAGTAGAAAATAGGAGCCAAATGTTTGCCACTTTGAAATTCAAAATGGTGACTGATAATGAGCTTTTGAAAATTGGTGGGCTTACCTTTCTTCTTTGTAAGTAATCAGACCACCGATATTGACAAAGAAAGATGAAAAATCTACTTTAGCACGCAAAATCCGACTATAGTCATATTAATTTATGACATTCATTCCTTAACTATTAAATTTTCTGCAGTATTTTTCAGTATAAAAAACTTTTTGATACTTACTTCTGTTGTCTATACCAAATGTTGAAAGTAAGAAAGACCAGGGCTAGGATAATCCCCAAGGTGGCTACCGAACACATCACGATGTACATCATCAAAGGTATACCCTGATAAATCTCAACTAAGGTAAATACAATAAGTGGAGTATGGTCGAGTGGTACTTGGCCGCCTTTATAAAAATGCAAACAAAAATAATATATATGAAAGAAACGTTTGTCGTGTAAGGGATAATCCGTTTTTCGTAATTTTGAAGAAGAAGACAAAACGTACGTTGGGAGAGGGCCAAAGACCCATGAAGTATTTTTAAAAGCGCAATAAGTAACAATGATTCTTTGCTAAGAAAATCATTTTTTACACTTTTTAAAAAGTACGGTATGCTCTTCTGAAAGGGGGGCATACAAGAAAGAATTTGTTTTCTACTGTTTAAAAATTATGGAAACAATGAGCCACCCCTAAATATAAATCTTTGCATATCAAACGATGTGCGCAAAGTTTATACCTTCCTATACTAGACGCATTTACAATTACCCATTGCTTGGTACAGTTGTACCCAACGAGGGTAATTTTTTGACCAACTTGGGTAGTTTTTTACCCAGCCGTTTAGTAGGAGGCATACGTAACCATCCTGTGTAAAAGTTCACCCAACAATTTTAGAACATTCTTGAATCAATACGTACTTACACTCTTGTCGCTCTGTCTTAGAGGTGTAGGCTACTAGACAGGAGGTTTAGTTTAAATTGGAGGAGGGACTAAAAATTAACTTAGGAGGGAGACTTGTTACTATCTGGTGTGAGATTAGAGAGCCTTTAAGCGTGTTATGTAGTATAGTAATTTCCAAAGTTAGCGCTAGGATGTATCTATACCGATAAAAAGCCTTACTCATCAACGACCATATCATTTATATATGAAGCATACTGAAGATAAAAGACGGGGAATTAAAATGTTAACTCTTTTAATCTACTCTTTACATGAAACTGATAACTTACCTGGCCAAATTATGTCCGACAACCACTCTACATTATCTCTAGCGATGTCATGTCTTGCAAACACGATCTGTTGGAACTCTTAGGACAAAAAGACGATTCTTTGTGTTGATGAAACAACATAAAACTGTGAGGATAAACAACTTCAAAGTATTCTAGCCTTTCTCAATATAAAAGATCAAATGAACCCACGTAAAACCCCGCCCAAACCGAGGAGATGTGACTTGCTCGTGTGGCCTAACTACTCCTAAAAATCAGACCATGTAAAAGTAATAAAATCAGAAAAATTGGGAATAGCCTATCTCATTCAATATTTGAAAAAGAAGAACAGAAACACACTTTCGACAATTATTGCAATTCACTAGAGGACGTGCAGATATCTGTTAGTATTGTTTTGTCGTCTAACTTGGAGACGAAAGAATGAACGATAAAATGTAAATGGTGTCAACGATTGATAGGCTTGATCGATTGTTTTATTGATTCAGTGGTAAGTTTGACTTCGTGCTGGACGGCGAAACAAAATCTAAGCGACGGCACACAAAGATGATTAAGAATATACAACTACTCAATCGAATGAACTAAATGAGATGTGCATGCACTGCGCACATCCGGATGCTGACTATTGAAGATTACGTTACTGCACATCTTCTGTAAGAAAAAGCTTTGAAATGAGTATTTACAGCATTTTGGTGAAGTGCACAGTGCACAGTGCAGTATTTTACTTTTATTTTTATTGATACTGCACGCAGATTTAACAATAAGCTTTTCGCAGGCGTGCAGGACGGAATAACATGAAATGAGAATACAATTGCAATCTTTGACCAAATTCTGAAAGCACAGCACTGTAAGACAATGCTAAAGATAATAAAACCACGGCTTCAGAAGGAAATAAACTATTTTTTTAATATACAGAGAGACATAATGAAAACCTAACTGATTTGGTGAAACTGTACAAATTATGTTTATTAGATTTAATCTTAATATTACTAGGTATTTTTCATATTGGGTAATTCAAAACTTTGAAGCCATGTGCAGGTTGGAAAGAAAAAAAGTATATACCAGCCACTTTTTTGCAGACAAATGCATGTTTCGATGAGCATTGGACTGTCTTCCATTTTTGTTGAGACATGTCTGCCACAAAACATGAACCATCCTCCTCGGTGACGTCTATCAAGGAATCGTCCCAATGCACCCAGTCTGTACTACCAAACGAACCTCCAGCCCATTGATAACCATCTGGACCCAGTTTCAAAGATATAAACCTAAAGGATAAATAGCGAGTGGGAAAAACTATATTACGACAAGATCGTGTATAGTTATTATTGTTCCCACTTCTGTTCCTATTCGAACACCCCCTTGAAAACTCCCCTGGTCGGGACAATCCCACGTGGTCAATTATCGCTTACGACGATTATCAGTTTTCAGGTAGGGGAAGTTACCTGCAGGGTTGATTGTCATGGATGGGAATTTTCCGAGTGGGAGTTGTCCCGGGGAGTTGTTCGCGGGGAAATCGTGTTTGTGGAATTGTCGGGTGGAGGGGGGGGGGGGGGGTCTGCCACAAGTTACTATTTCAAACCTTTCCGACCAAGACTACATTCGAGCTGTATCAAGTGAGTTTTCCAATGCAAGTGTGAAAACATGCAGCGTTGCATATGAATGGAATTAAAAATTAGAACAGTATATCTATACAAATAAATGGACTAAGTGTAAACTAATCCAATATGTTGCATTTGCAAGAGAGAGATTGTTTGGAAGACAAGCCAACGTTTGAGCTTTAAAACCACTTTCATTTATGTACTTCAGTAGAAGTAAAGTTCCTTTATTGTAAAATTATATCATGATGAAAGGTGTAACTTAGCTGGCAAAGATAGACAAATTATAGGTTTTCTCACATTTGTCGTATCACGAACCACAACCGTACATGAGCATTGTCGTAAAACTCAACGTAATTTCTGATATTAGAAATCCAAAGATTCGGGCATACGGTAACTTAGCAAGGGGCTTAAATTGAGCAGAAAAGAATGTTAGCTCTCACCACATTAAAAGAATATGCTTGTGATCCTCGTAATTCTACTTACCAGTGCTTTTTGAGGATTTTTTGCAAATATCGAACAAAAACAAAAGAATTAAGTAAGCTTGTACTTCCCTGTTATGATTAGGCAGTTCGGACACAACAAGGCTTCTTTTACAAGTTATGATTAGTGAACAAGACCTTATTGAGTGTCAAACAGGGCCATTGGAACACACTGTCAAACAAAAGACCATATTGTGGGGAATGCTTGCCCCCCAAACATCACACGCACACACATATCGCCAGGTCAGTTCTAACTGACACAGGACATCTACTTTTTCAGCAGACAACTTCATATGAAACCTTTCAAAAGTATTTTGACGACACCGTGGCATACCATTGTGAAATTCCTTCAGCATTTTGTTCAGCTCTCATCTTACTTAAAGCCTCGCTCTCTCTTTGGGTGAGTATATCCATTACATAAGCCTGATTATTTCCGCAATATGAAACAGCGCCATCCCACGTTTGAGGGCTTGTAACAAACTGATAACACCACCTTCTATTTATCGACCAGCCGTCCTCGCAGCTCCCTACAACGAATAAGGGGTAAAGAGATAACAGTAATGAAGACACTAAGTTCAAAGAATATTTTAAGTAAAGGGGACTCGTGATAAGCTCAGTTCCGCCAAGACCCTGACCACACTGGGTGTTTTCAGAGTGAAAAATATCATACCCCTTCTATATTTCGATTAAAAATATAATAAGCTTACTTGCTAACGATAGAGCCATCACTCAAAGCCCCTCCTTGAATGGTCCAACAACCTCTCCTCTCCCCTGTACCCTCTCCTATGTACCATCTCATGAAAAAATTCCTGGCAACTCCACTGACTGTGAAATGCATCCTTGTCCGGTCGTTCATTAGTCTGACTGGTTAAATATTATCTAAATGTTATGTGCTTTCTTTGCCACAAAAAGATCTATAAAACACCAGGGTAAGTTATTCCAAAGGTTATAACCGCCAATTCCACCACCCTAGTTATTCTGCACTCAATGATCTTTTATGCTGGTGTGTACTTTGATACGATTAGAGGAATGATCCTAAGCAAAAGGGACAGATTTTTGGAAACAGGGGTGAAATCCAACTTGCTCTACCATTTGAAAATATCTCACCAATTTGATCTGAACAAAGTGCTCAGTTTTCATGTCCTTTATTACACTTGAAATTTGCAAACTTTTAGTTCATCGTCAATGAAGAGGTCCAGATTATCTCCTTCGACCCTGTCTGATAGTACTTGTTTCCATGATTTTTCACTGCAAAACGTTTTATACACCAGGTACACAGTTTATTGGAATTTTCTGAGGTTAATCACGGCATTTACATAGTTCTGTCAGGCTTTACAACCCCAGTTAAAATATCAGAGCTTACCTCTGTGTTATGAACCGAAGTGTTCTATGTCTACGTAAATCTAACAATTTTGTATCGAGAGTTCTGTGGACATAGCCTCTAACGCGACTAAAGGCGTAAGTGATGATGTCCTGACTTATAATATTCTGAAAACTGTCTTGATATTTTCATCTTCTTTATTACAATTCCAACGTCACAAAATTGTCGTCATAGATAGACTGTGTTCAAAATTCTTAAGTCACAGTAAAACCATGGTGCAACACTTAAGCTGTAAATTTAAGAACGGCGATGAATTAGGTTTCCCAACTGGTGTGTCGTAATCTTTATTAAAATGTTTAAAATCCTATTATCTGGTTATTATCAGCGAGTGAAGATTGCATTTTTAATAAATATTTTCACGGGGGAGCACGATCTCAAAAATGATTCAAATCTCCAGAAAACCATGAATAGTTGAAGCAATTATTATGACAGATAAAACTATGCAAAGATGCGTGAAATGGAGTTAAGAACACAGTATTTCAATCCAGACACAATGTTTAAGGCACCCCATTTACAACTCTATGTGATATAGTGTTGTTAACTGAGGAATAGCCAGCTTGTCAACTTTGGAAGGGCAGAGCGTTCGCTGAGAAGAGGGGGGGGGGGTTGTAGGGTTGTATGTTTTAATGAAACCACAGATTTGAAAAGAATTGGGGATTATAATCGAAATTTGGTGTAACACTGCCCTCGAATTTTCCCTCCCTTTAAGAGTATGCACCCGTTGACTAAATTTGGTGACGTCAGTTCGACAACAAATTGTTCACGAGGCGACTGCGTCAAGGTAACATTGTGACTGACTTACTAAAAATATATAACAATGAATGTTGTAAGAGATTATTTCCCTCAAAGCAGAGCACGAGAAGAACAATTACGGCAAGATAGACTTGGCGCACGGAAACGAATTTCTCTTAAAAGGGAAAAAGTCCTCTGTTCGTACCAGAATTCACATGCACTTACTACACTAATTTCTTGACTCACCCCTAAGTTGTTCCATGTCAATCAAACCGATCCGTTCTCCTTCAAAGAAACTGATAGGTCCCTGCAAGAGAGCAAGATAAATGTTAACCAGCCAAAAGAATTAAAAACGGCTTACAGGCAGGTGGTTACTATGGAAACAGTTTGCAAATGTGATACACTTTTAGCCGCTCAAACTTGCAGGAACTGAAACTTGTGAAGTTATTTGGGATCAAAAATTCTCAGCCCTAACTTTTTATATATAAAAAACAAAAATGCTACAGGCTATCCTACTAGCATACTTGGAATCATACACGTGCTCTTATGAGACTGCATATCTACCCACCATTAACGCGTTGCACGCATAAATATACGGACTAACAAGCCAATTTTCAGGACCGACACTAAAAGTAACTTGACGTTTTTCAAGAAAGATTTAATTCTTGATCGCACTATCGCAAGTGCTTTCTGGGAACTTCTTTTTCAGTCCCGTGTTCTATAAGTGCCGTAATTTCATTTGAAACTACTTTTTGTGGTTTTCTCTTGAGTTGGGAGACTTTTCGCAAAATGGCATTTAGTAGATAGTCTACATAATATGGAGGGCCAATGCAAATCACTTCTTCTTAAACTGCAAGGATCCCATGATGTTTCGGATGATTAACATCATATATAAAAATTATGCAGATAATGTTACAGATAGGTCTAAAGCCATCGACATAGACCTATGCTAATGTGAATCTGTAGATGACGAAGGGACAAGTGTACGTATCTGTTCATCTTTTATGGACAGGCGCGGATCCAGGTGGGGGCGCACCCGGCGCACGCCCCCATTTTTTTCGATGACCAACGATTTTTTTTTGCCCCATAGATATGGAAAATATGCTTCTCAGATGCTGGGAAATCGCATCTACGGGCATCTAGAATTAAAATTTTCTCGGGGGAGGAGCCCCAAACCCCCCACCGTGGCCTCGCTCGCTCGTCAGCCTTCGGCCGGCGGTGTGTGCGTCCCCTTTCTCAAAATTCTGGATCCGCGCCTGATGGACTAGGTCCTACGTCGATTTAACATTATATGATACACCAATGGTCGGGCATAGTAAGCTACACCAAAGGTTCAGGTTAGTTCTTTCAAATCACTAGAAAGTAATTGTTCTGATGACAGTTGAACAAGAAATTCATCTTACGAGAAGAAATCAAGAGAACTTACCGAGACACCTTCAAAGTGTACTGCATTTAGTTCCTGTAACATTATCTTTGATATTTCTTTATCATCAAAAGTAAAGTCTTCAAGTGTTTTAAATGAACCATCTTCTAATGGGGATGTCTTCAGAATATTCATGGTTTCGTTTAATGCCAGAGCGACAGACCACACCGCATCGTAACCATAGGACGCTTGGTCAGTGAGGGTATAATCCTCAAAAGTTAGAAGGTGCTCATCTAACATTCGGAGATACTCTTGGGGTGTCTGGGAAGAGAAACTGATACTAAGATATCTTAAAGGGAAAATGCAGTCACCAGAATCAGAGTTAAATGCCCCGTCACTTTGGTTAATGAATGGCTAATTTTGATCATGTGACAATGTTTTTCTTAGTGAATTGTGAAATTCAAGAAAAATGTCTCCTTGCTTTAACTATTGCTTGTAATAGTTATGTTCTGAACGTCTTCAGAGGTGCTTGAGGTGCAATAAGAGGAGATTTGCAAGAGGTTGCTGGTTTTTTCAAAGCAAATTTTGGGACGACTGCCTTTGGCCTTTAATGTTCATTAATTTCTATGGATAACGGGAGTAAGCCATTCTCTGTTTAGGTGCTTCAAGGGCCGAAATTTGTGTTTTTAATTAAGCGGAACGAGAATTCACGTTGACGTACACGTCGAACAGTATACTTCAGTGTAACTTTACTCAAGGCTATATGCCTGTAATGATGAATTGATGTAGGCTACGTGTTTATATTTGGTTGTAAAGGCATGGTTGCCATGCACGCGGATATCACAAGGATATCATAAATATCAGCAAAGTTGGGTATGACATCCGTAACGACGCAAGATATTTCGTCCGCTAACTATATCACTGGGCAACACGCCCTCTTTATTTCCCCTGATCGTCGCCCTTGATTGTGTCTTCGAAAAAATATTTTGAATGATTCACTGCACTAAACCACAGTTTAGCTGTGAGTCCCGGATTTTTTTGTTTACTTTTATGACAGTTTGACCTCCCGTTGAAGGTCAGTTGTGACTTTCCTAGTTTTGCTCATGGGTGTATAGTTCAGGTTCAGTATAGGGCTATAAAGCTATGAAAGTTAAATAATGTTGAACTCTGAGCTATATCCATGATTCAGTGGCCCTGAAGGGAAAGGACTGACCATGTGTGATTTCTATAGTTTTATAGCGAGTGAAAATTTGGAAGTATGAACCGGCCTTGAGACCATGGGCGCGGATCATGGGGGGACGGGGGGATGCGTCCCCCTCACTTTTTTGGAAGGGGGATATCTCCAAAGAGTTCCCCCACCTTTTCAAAATGATAAAAACTAAAACTGTGATAAATTGTATTATAACATAGATTAGCAATTGACACTACATTTTAAAAGCTAAATTGAGCCCAAATATGGCACCATTTGCCATGAAGACACCTTTTAATTTATTTTTTTTTCTCAAAGGGGAGGGGTGTTGAACACCCCTCCCCTCAGACCCCTCCCCAGGACGACGATTCGCAAATGGTGAAAAGTCCCCCCACCGCTTTGGAGATGGATCCACGCCACTGCTTGAGACACAGTCGAATGACACAAACGTCTTCCACAGAAATGCATTTCAGATCTCCTTTCATTTGCGACCGCTCTAGGCTATGGAGCTGGTTATGATGCACCCGGCCACTTGTAAAATAGAATGGCGGGGTTTGAAAAAGACCTTTTTAATACATTGTGTATAGATGCCATAAAGAGAGACGTACTACCCTGATCAGGGTAAGCCCTTATCGCGGTTACCCCGTGCCTTATCTTTCAGGCTGAGAGAAAGAAACATTTTGACATCATTTCAGTAAATCCACAAACCAAAGATTTAGAAATTTACAATTCCAGCGATTGTCACGGTATCTTCCTTTCCAAGAACCGGAGCTTGGTTCCCAATGTACATAGATGACTCCACCGCCTCCAGTAACTCCTCCTTAGTGCAGCTTAGGGTATCATCTTCCTCCTTATACCAATCACTGATATACTCTCCCAGTAACAGCCAAACGTAGCCTTCACCGTACATACCATGCTTGTAAGCCTACGACGGGACAAAATAAAAGAAAGAAGCGAAGTTTACAACCCATCCTATACTGCCGTATGTGTTTACATGTGATGTCTCCCTGTAGACTATATATCAACGCTGCGATAAGTTGCTACCTTTAACGTTCACGATGATGCTGGTTGTTGTCTTGGACGAGTTACCTATCAGGGCTGAGTCTTAAGCCTTTGCACAGACCCAGTAAAACAGGATAGCGGCCTAGGGTAAAAAGATCTTTAAGAAGGGATGGACTCTATAAGATGCAGGGCCTTAGTGAACTCAGCCTTGGGGTCGGATGGTGGCTATTCTGTCCCTTGGTTTTGTTATCTAGTCATTCAAGGAACAAATCTTATGTTAGTACCCATCAGGTTTGATAAGATGTAGCTAACTAGACTTTGAAAAGTGGAAAACTGAAATGATTTTAAAAGAATAGCCAGAACCAATGCCAGACAAACATTGAAGGGTGCAATATTTTTCTAGGCGAGATATTTTGCAGGAGCGATAAATGTTTAGGCAATAGGAATATTTCTTTTAAAAAAATATCAGAGACAAAATGTTGTAAGGAGCACCCCCCCCCCCACTTGGAACCTGTTAGCACCAGGTCTGGGGACAGGCAACTAAATTAAACCTGTATGACGAGATATGAACAATCAGTGCGAGTATTCATCCATAATATCAAGTAATCCACCACTGAATTTCTGTCACTGTATGGTGATTTTGTGTTGTAAGTGCCTAAACCTCACAATGCTACCTCATGTTGCCTTACCTCACAAAATACTTTCCTCGCTGCTGGATAGTACATGTTCCCAGCAATGATCTTAGCATCTTGCTTCTATAACAGGAAGAAAAGTAAACAAATGAACCAAAGTAACCTAAAAATGCAACCCAATATTCTCTGTAATCTACCAGTGATTATCTTCAAAATTGGAATATTACAAGCGCGTAGTGAATTTAAGCCCTAGATTGAAGAACACCTTGTGCGGTAGTAATAAAATATTGATCACAGAATTGAATTTTGAAATTGCCGAATTCAGTTTGGCTGTGTGTAAAGTACATTTTATTTTTCGATATCCAACCGAGTTGATGTCAAAAAGACCTTACAACTTATGTGAAGATGGAGTATTTCAGGTTAGTTTGCAAACCGGGCTTAGTATATGGCAATTTTAACAAGCCTTTCAACATTTGCACAATGAATGCAGTCTTTCCACAAAAGTACAGATGCACGAAAAATGATACGAGCTGCTTCCTGCAGTACGGCTGTATAATTCTTCAATAAGTGAACTCAGGTTTCACCTATTAAATTGGCTACAGACTTTATGTATTGACGTCTTCACTTACTTGATAACCACGGTCTTAGGGGACATGCTCCACTACTGGTTGTACAAAACTGTGTACATGTGTCACCTCTGAGTAGGCGCACTTCAGTTTTAATATGAGCCTGTGACATCATGGATATAAGGTTGATTAAATTGGGCAGTTAAATATCGTAGTGCAACTTATAAAGTTTAGTTTTAGAGAAAAGTTTAACTTTTTTGGTATGAATATGTAAAGTTAGACATATAGATAACTCACTTGTTGGTCATAACAGTTGGTTTTTACATATGGGTATCGAGGGGATCTTGCAAAAAACCCTAGCACAATTATTTTATATGTCCCATTTGCACTGGGACCTATGACTGGAATACACCATACAAATTTATATTTAATCCATTGTATATGGGCAAATGAGACCATATTAAAGAATTAATTAAATTTGGGAAAGGAGGTAGGGTAGCATAAGCGTATGAGACCGTCTTCAATTTCGGAGACTGGGCAGTTTTGCCAGAATTTTTAAGTACGTTTGAATGAAAGATAACATACATTTTGCTGGAAAATAGAAAATTTTCTGCCCTCGTTGGAATTCATATCCCCTGTTCCACGCCTAGTTTTCTCTACGGGGGGGGGGGGGGGAAGAAGGTAAGAAGCTCACATGTATGACAAAGCAGTGCATAATAATGTGTAACTACGCAGTAGTTTATCCAGAAGTCTTGGAGAGATGGGAAGGATATATTGCCGTTAAGTTGAAAGTATGAGAACACAAAACACTGGCAAAGATAACTTAGACAGTGCAGTAAAAAAAAACATTCTGTGCCCAAAATCAGCCTAAGTAAACTGATTTAATGAGCAAGTTAGACATTAATGAAACACAATTCATGACGGAAAGGATTGCACTTTTGTTTTACCAACGACAGAGTGACTGCGTATTGGATGTTGTATTGGCACACACAATGTTCGCATTACAACCGTGCTTCAAGGTATCAATTGGTAAAGGGGTTGGATCAAATTTTATGTTAAAAAGAAATGGTTTAAACTTGAACTGTTCCTTGCGGTAATGTTTAAATGTAGAAAGGAACGAACATAGTCACTCTAAAGGTGCGTTCACACCAAAACCGAAATCTGCTGCGTTTTGCGGGCGGGACGCGAAAATTTTTTTCCAAGACAACTAGGGGCAATTTTACTCCAATGAAAATTTTGAAAATCTCCCCATTCGTTCTGAGATAACAAATTTCGCGTCCCGCCCTCAAAACGCAGCAGATTTCGGTTTTGGTGTGAACGCACCTTAAGCGTGTGTTTTGTGTGAGAAAGAAATCGTGGAGTTGGGCTGTTGGTGCAAAATATGCTCAGGGCAAGCACTGTATGTCTGATATCTCGAACGCGCTTATCTGCTTATAGTTTTTGGTTATTGAACTAGAGTTTCTTAAATAAGATCATTCTGACTCAGGACTAAAATAATGTTTTAAAGGTTTCCTCATTTGTTGTTCTGTGTTTTGAGTGGGGAAATATGGCTCTTGCACTTTACGCAGCCTGGGTTCAAATAAGCACGTGGTCACGATTCTCTTCCATATTTTACAGTGCATTTAGACCTTTATTTCGGCATTTCGGTTTGGTAATGCGTGTCACTCTAACTGAAGTTTTATATTTCACCACATGACTAACACTTATAATGTTTTAAGAGTCACCCATCTCCTCATTTAGATTGAAACAGATTGGGGGCATAAAAGAGAGTGTCCCCCTGTTTTCTCACAAATGAGATATAAAGGTAAACTTTTTGTTGTATATCGTAACAAATACGGTTGCCTATCAAGACTTTATATATCCCTTTCAAATTGTCCCTCCAAAGTTATGGTGCTAATGTTTGAAAGTCTACAACACCTCCCTACGGACCGAGCCAGGCAAGGGGGGGGGGTGAAGTAAACTCGTCCTACTCATATAAAACACGAACAGGTGTTTTTCTTACCTTGAGATTTTCCACTTGATTCGTTGGGTCTTCATCAAAGCTCTCTGACGAAATGACAGTGATATTGTTGTCTTTCAACCGTGTCAAAAGGTCATCAATGCTCTGCAATGAAAAAATGGGCAGTTTTCCTTCATTTTAATCTTTTTCAGCTTCAATCCTTGTTTTTCTGATATCTACACAATCAGTCGCATTCGTAGAATTGGAATGTGGCTATCAGAATCTCAAAAGATTCCAATGTGTCATATTATCACCACTACAAAGGTGCCGCTCCATGACGGTACTCACACAATGCCGTATTACTAATTTTGGCAATTAAATAAACCGTCTTTGATCACCACTTCCGTCAAGTTGTGAAAGACAGTTCCCTGCCTATATCGAGAACGAGGGCTTAAACAAAATAAAAGTGAAACGGGTTGAAAAGATTTAAGAACAGTATTGAAGCTAAAATGAAGAACAGCAATGGAACTCTCACACTTAAGTTACACTTTGACATTCACAATAGCCCAATATACGTACTTCGGGCTGACTGAAAAATGGAATCGTTTGTAACTTTAGTCCTTCCGTTGTTCACTTTACTGTGTCCATTCCGTGTAATCGGTTTTCCCCTGCGTCTGATGTCTGTATGGCTACTTAATCAGACACATCATGATGTTAAATTTTAGAATAAAAAATACAAAACTGGAAAACTAGGACATCCTCGATATTTTCCAGTTTCCGTGGTTTTGTTGTCAATCCTAGTAACCTGGTTATGTCCCTACACGTTCGGTATAACATAATGTAGGAATAAAATTTTACTTTGTAATTTTAATTTACTTTAAACTAATATTTATGGCAAAATTAATTTTCAGTACAAACAGCAAATTCTTGAAATGAAGAAAAAAAAAAACCCTCCAACTTACCAAAGAAAAGAGCTCATGATTTTGATGGATAGTAGCGACTCTCGTCCAGTTAAAAGTTTTCATCAATTTGATCCTGGATGGATTCAGAGAGGTGTCCGAGGGAATTATTCTGGTGAAGGTTGGGTATTTGTTACGATTTAACAGAGAAGGGGAGGAAGCCGTGGGAGACATCTAATGAAATATAAGTACAATGGAATGAGAACAATCATGTTTTGAAGTAAAGAGGTCATTTGTAAGGTCATATACGAGTTTTGGCAAACGTGTTACCTTACGTCAATCATTTGAACCTTGAAGTGTGGACACATAAATGCTTCGATGACTTATACATGCATTACATAGACCTATATGCAGTCTAAAACGCTTGTATGCAGAATGAGATCGTGACTAATCGAAGAATAGCTGCTGATTTCTAACAAAATGGTCCACTTAATTGTTTAAATTTTCGAATTCATTTCATTTTGCAATTACCCTATACATGCCATGACAAAGAGAAAATATTCTTTTACTGTATCACTAATACAAAGAAGATACAAACTTGAATGTACTCTCCGGCCTTCCGATGTCGATTACAAAAGGAGAGTTTCTACTAAATATAAAACATTTACATGTCAAGTACTACATCCTGACGATGCTAATCTTCTTCACACTACTAACAGTACTAACAGATACAGATATATATATATATATATAATATATATATATATATATATATATATATATATATATATATATATATATATATATATATATATATATATATATATATATATATATATATATATATATATTGACCTTAGTCAACTTAAGTTTAACTTTTACTTCCAACAAATAAAACTAAGATCTAATCCAACGGCACAAAAGGAAATATTTTTGCTGTATTCCTGTAGTAGTTATTTAAGTTGCACACTGGCTTTGATAACAATTGTATGTTTTCTAGCGCCCGTTATATGTATTTTTGTCCGAATGTTTTCGCTTCAATTTAATATAATTGAAACATCACATGAGTAGTAAATGCAAATTGAAGTGAATACGAAACTTTGTAAAAACATCAAAGTGGGGTACTACCACCATGTGGGGGGGGGGGGGCGCAGCCTACAGTAACAGTCTTGCTAAGCAGTATAGAAATCCCTCGTATATCACCGGAATCACACTTTGCAAGTAAGTCTTGCAAGTTATGAGGACACGACCCTTTCCTTGCCCCTTAAAAAAGCGGAAACACGTTGCGAACAGTTCTTACTTTTGACTGACAACCCTTACGCCACTAGTTTACTCTTAACCTACAGAAGGGGTGGGGAACCTTTTTTCTCTGACGGGCCGTTTTGAAGGTCATAATCCACTTGCGGGTTGTTCACAGAGAGGGTGCAATAAGTTTTCCTCATAGGGCGCAAGTCAAGGGGTCCCAAACAGGCTCTGATTAGATCCAGGGGACTTGAAAGTCTAGGCAAGAACTGGGGCGAAACTCCCCCGAAGCTCTGGAATTTGAACTAATTTGTAGGCAATGAAATATTCATCCACTGTCTTTAAATTACATGGAATGTGCAAGGCTACACAGACCAGAAGCATTACAATATGACTATTTGTCATTTTTCTTATGTATGAGTAATAATAAATAAAAGCATATGAAAAAGTGCTCGCGAAGCGCACCGAAAAAACTGAGTACTTTTAAACCAACTTTATTTTTCCTTATTTTACATTGCAGTTTCTAACGTTTAATTAACTCTTCCGTTGGAGGAACAGTTCTGAACTGCCCACCCCTTCCCGAATCGACCGGAATATATACAATGCCCACTGAGTTTCCTACTGATAGACCTACACATGTGATAGTGTAATTCTTAACAATGTTATGTAGCCTACCTGCCACGCAAAGCTTCAGTTACCTCCAGAGGTAAAAGGATTCTGCAACTGATTTATATATGTCTAACGAAACGGTTGGCATGTTACATTGTGCACGCAGGGGTTTTAGTAATTTACACTGGTAGTGTTTTGCAGCAGATTTACGTGAAATACCCCGAAAGTGGTACTGTATAACCAGGATAAGCGGTTGGCACCGTGGGTTAAAAGATCATTGTAAATTACTTTTCAATTACTTTATTCTGAATTTATATCGCGGGCCGGATCAGATGCCCTCGAAGG